>JAKWJD010001763.1:68256922-69456922 GCA_027705065.1 Solanum peruvianum | reverse complement strand
GACTTGGATTTCAAACATGGTAAAGGGCTTGCCTAAATCCAATCTTGAAGAGTCTCCTACTCTTGCTCTCACCTTTACTCCTAATAATGAGGAAAATCATGTAAAAGAGACTAATCATCAGGAAATTGTTGCGTATGAGAAAGATCATGATTCCGCTAGCAGGTCAATGGGGTTCCAATCTTTGTTTCAGTCTCTATACTGTCCAACCTTAAAGGTGTCTGAAACAGAAATACCGAAAGAGGATCACTCAGTGGGAGAGCCTAAAAAGATCCCATCAGCTGACAAAATCCTCATTGATTTTCCACTAATATCCTGCCATCGGGAAGGTGATATGTTAGATGCACACATGCTAATGTCTAATGACAAATCCAACCAATCTACAGTGGCTTGCAAGGAAGTTCCACTGATGCAAACTCATATTATGCCAGCAGTTGTTGCTCCTCGGGAGGTTAGTAGAAACACTTCTGTAGAAAACAAAGCTTCTGATGACTCGTTATCTAGACTTAGAACAAGCATTTGTGAGGAAAAAAATACCTCTCATTCATCTGAATATGACATGTCTAGTAGAAATCAGTCTCTTCGTAGCCTGTGGATTACTAGATTCTCCAACAAGACTCCTGGAACTGTTGTGAACATAGATGATTCCAAGCCAACTACACATGAAACAAGTGTGGAGTGTCGGATTGAACAGGCAAGCTCCGATGTAAAGGGGACTTCGGATAAAGACCAACATGATGATGTTGCAGCCAGCTCAAAAGAGATTCGTGACAATAATTTTGAAAGGTCCATGAATAATCTGCATCCCATTGTATCTTCTCCCAAGTTCAAGAAGTCAGAGGCACTGTCCTCACTGTTTTCTAGGAGATTGGATGCCATTAAACTCATAGGACCTTTTTCAACAGGAAATGAGTATAGCAGTAGCTACACAAGAACAACTTGTTTCTTCTGTGGCAAAAGTGGCCATGACTTACGCAACTGTTCAGAGGTGACAGAATCTGAATTGGAAGTTCTTATTAGAAGCATCAGGGCTTACGAAGGCGCTGAGGGATCTTCTTGTTTGTGCATTAGATGTTTTCAGCTTGATCATTGGGCTATTTCCTGCCCAACTTCAGCTTCAAACAGGGGCAACAATTTGCGGGTCGTATCTGTCAACGAATGTTTGCCTAGCCAACTTGAAATAAAGCAAAGTCATCCCATGAACTTGCTAATCGTTTTCATCACAGTAGAGATAAATCATCTAGTGACTTAATGCACAAGAGAAAGCAGTTTTTGTTTGCAATAACTTCTGGTTCCAACCAAGTTCCGAAGCAGAGAACGTCTGAATCCACGGAGAACAGTTTGAAAGAACATATAATTTCTTCCAATTTTGTTAGTAAGGAGATAGCAGTTGTTCCAAAAGGAATTTTCGATGTCATCAGGGGTCTTCGGTTGTCTCGTATAGATATTCTCAAGTAAGCAAATCATCTTATGCAACTCAATTTATCAATTACATGTTTGTTACTTCTTTAAGTGTGGATTTAGTACTGTTTAAAGTCCAGTAAGAAGAAACAGAAGTTCAAAAGATTTCCACATATAAAGCTAGTGTTAGATGCAGTATTGATCTATTATCACAACGTGGCTTATATCTGTTTTGATTTGGGGCTATAGAGGTTCTAAAGTTATACTTCTTGCCCCAAATGAATTTATTTAGCATTGTTTTCACCGGTAGTCGCTTGTTACATATATTTACACTTTTTGGTTGCCTTAGATGGATGAACTCCCACACTTCACTATCGCAGTTGGACGGGTTTTTCTTGCGTTTGAGACTAGGGAGGTCAGAAGCAAGGCTGGGGGGTACAGGATATTATGTTGCATGCATTAATGGTAAGCTTTATAGTAGTTAATGTGCATTTCAAATTCTCTTTCAGTGCAGAATAGGTAGTTATTCTTTTATCTGTTTACGTTTGCCACGTCTTCCTATTTATTGAATCCACAGGTCTCAAAGGAGAAAAATTAGAGAGAGATTCCAATAACTGCATCTGTGTTGATGTTTGTGGCGTCAAATGCCCTGTGGGAAGCCAGTATATCTCCAACCAAGACTTTTTGGAGGTAATACAATTTTTACTTGCACATTATGCATAGTGTTTCGGAGATTCTTACGTCTCTAAGCTTGTTATTTTTCTAGTTTAATCCTCTTACTTACCAATTTTTATCAGACCTTCTAGTGATAGTTTTTGTTGTGAGGGTCATATCATGTTAAGTACTTCCGTTCGTCTCAATTTGTTTGTCTAGTTTTTGACTTGACACGTAGTTTAAGAAAGTACAAAAGACTTTTGAATTTTGTAGTCTTAAACTAAAGATATGTAGAGTAGTCATATCATGTTATTTACTCCTTCCGTTTCAATTGGTTTGTCTGGTTTTGACTTGACATGAAATTTAAGAAATTTAAGAAAACTCTTAGAATCTTGTAGTCTTAGACTAAAGATATATATCATGTAGTCATATCATGTTAAGTACTCCATTTCTTTCAATTTGTTTGTCTGGTTTTGACTTCACACGAAGTTTAAAAAAAGTAAAAGAAGGCCTTTGAATGTTGTAGTCTTAAACTATACATTGTAGAATTAATGTAGTCATATCATGTTAAGTACTCTTCCCTCCGTTTCAATTTGTTTGTCTAGTTTTGACCTGGCATGAAGTTAAGAAAGTAAAGAAGACTTTTGAATCTTGTAGTTTTGAATGAAAGATACGTAAAATGTAAGTCATTATTATGTTAAGACAAACAAATTGGAACAAATAGGAGTACTTCTTTTTTTTACTTTAAGGAAGTAATCCTTTTGATAGCTTGATATTGCATCTTGTCCTTGAGTTGGTTTTACTTGATTCCATACGCGAGTGAATCTAGTTAACTGCTCTCGACTCTGGCCATATGGATATGAATAAAGTACAGAAACTTGTACACGTAAATGATCCATTGACGTTAAATCTTAACTCCGTCTCTAATTCCTTAACAGGATGAACTATCCACTTGGTGGCACAAAATGTTGGAGAGTGGTGGAAAGGTTCCTGAAGAAAGTGATTTAAGGCTAAAACTTGACGAGCGGATGAAACTAGGGTTCTAAGAACTCATCACAACACACACCAAGTTTCGAGTTTGGTTTGTCGAAAGCCAAACCAAGAAATCAGCTATTTCACCATCTTGTAAATAAGATTTTGGGTGCTATTTCACAAATTCTTTGTTTCTTTTTTTTCTTCTTTATTTGGTATTCTAGACTTTTGAGATTTGAGAGTTCTTTTTAGTGATCATCTTATGTATATAGATGAATGTATTTGTTATCATAAGGCTTTTGAAATGTTAAATTTAGATAACATGAGAAATATTGTTTGAAAAAAAAAGAGGAAGAAGTTGTTGTTGTTGATAAAGAACATTATTTTCCATTATGAGGCATATTGATCTTTTTTTTTTGTTTAGACTTTGGACCAGTAGTATATATTCCATGATAAAGTGCTTTGTGAGAGTTTTGTTGGAATTATTTTTGGTCTTTTTTACTTTTGATAATCTTGTGAGAATATAAAAGATATCCACAAGTTTTAACTTGTCTTTAGTTTTCTCTTTTTGGCTTTAGATTTTTGTTGTGGCTATAAATCGTCACCCTGAATAGGTCCTTCAATGCGTGATTTGGATTTCGTTAGAGTTTCAAATGCAGGTTCTAGACAACGAATAAGAAATTAAAAAAATATATATTTTCTTTTTTCTTACTATATATAGTTTGTTTCTTTACCGAAAATGAGTAAAAGGAATCTATGATGAGTAAAATTTTTTTGTCAAGTTCTGATGTTTGACCAACTAGATCTTGCTAATCGTATCTATGATTTTAATTTTTGGGATAATGCACAAGTACACTCTCAATCTATGTCCGAAATTCAGTGACACACTTATATTTATTTTATAAATAATTTTCTACCTCTTTTCGGCCTGCGTGACACCATCTTGTGGGTCCAACATGTGTTGACATTTTTTTTCAAATTAGTGTCACGTAGGCTAAAAAGGGGAAGAAAATTATTTATAAAATAAGTTTAGGAGATAATAGGACCTTAATATAGTATAAGTGTGTCTATGAGATTTCAGACATAGGTTGAAAGTGTACTTATGCATTTTACCTTAATTTTTCACTTCAATATATTTATCATTTATATGAAATTAAATAAAACTTATGTCTTTTGTTCAGTATGTATTAGCTTTTCATATTATCGACGTTGGAATTAAATGTGTTGAATTCTCAAGTAATAAAATAAAAAAATTAAATAACACAGAATTAAAAATTATGTTAGTTAATAGTTTTAATAAAACCTAAACTCATTTAAAAGTAGAAAAAATTGCGTAAAATAGCAAATATGTAGACCATGTTAAATGATATAGCTATTGTTCGGGTAAATTCTTATTCACATCTATACTTTCGTCATATCATGTTTTTAGCCTAGTTTATATAATTCGCTGAATTGTATAAATTCATTCGACTCTTGATAGTACAAATTCAAAATTTTGTATATGCTTACCCTATCTATTTGTATACGATTTATGAATTTATAATAAATTATTATGTTTGTATATTGACAAATGAAATATACAAACAAAGTTATGAAAAAACTCTAAATACAGAACTCTTATATACTTGCCCTATTTGTATATTTACAAGTGAAATATACAAACGGGTAAAAATATACTTCTACAAGTCTTTGGGCCTAAAAGTGGGCTCAAAAACAAGTCAGTTCCACACTGAATTACCCACATCTATATTGGGCCCTCTAGTGGGCTTTTAATCCAAAATTTAATATTTTGATAAAGAGGAAATATGTTTCTTTCTTTATGTTAATTTGAATTTAAAGGTGGATTTAAAAGTTCTAATATTTGAGTGTAACCTTAAAAAAAAGAAAAAAAAATGTATTAACAGTCAATTAATTCCCTAATCCTTTAGATAAATATCTCGAACACTCAATCAATAAAATTATTTAGCTTTCTTGTAGTATATGTTAGTAGAGAATAATATATACTAATTATATATATATATATATATAAAAGATATACATAGAAAATAATTAGTTTTATGAAAACATCACATGTTTTATTTTTAACATTTAAATTCGCCCTTGTGTTCGATATTAATGAGTTAAATTGTTGAATCAATGTAACAAATCATTCACAATGATGGACTTATCAGTAATTAAGTAGTGAATGACAATAATTTGACAAGATGAAAGATTTGTTTTGACTATAAATTATTTTTTCAAATCAATTGATTGACTTTATTATTACTTGAAATTATATGTTAAATATATTAAAATATTATGCTTAAAACGACAAAATAAAAGTCAAAATGGTTTAATTTTTTTTTTTTTACTTTTATTAATACTTATTTTACTATATTTTGCATTGAAGAAGGTTGACCAATTAATTAAAAATGTGAAGGTTCAAAATTGAGAGTCAAATAATTCATACGAAGGATCTAGACGTGGAAATGCACTAATTATTGTGCATGAGTTTATTTTTATTAAAAAATGTGATTTTTTAACATTATAAATACACCTGTGATATTGTTATTTACATCACATTTTCTTACTTTCTCAAAGTAAAGTTTAACTGTGAAAACCAAGATGGAAACTATTGAGATTGAAAGATTGCTAAAAACTCCTGTGAAAGAATTGAAGTATCATGAGCTTCAACAACTGAAAAAGATCCTGAAAGTAGCAATTAAGATAATTGATGAAGCTTTGGCGAAGCGAAAAGAGGAGCGTGGTGGTGTTTTTTCATCTGAAATCCTTGGAAGTGAATTGTCTCCTTCAAAGGATGAGTAAAATTCTTCGTAAAGTTTGGCGTTTGACCAACTAAGTCTTGCTAATCATATCTATGATTTTGATTTTTCATTTCAATATGTTCACCATTATATGAAATGAAATAAAAATTTATGTCTTTCATTCAGTATGATTTAGTTTTTCATTCATACGTTGAAATTATATGAGTTGAATTCACAAATAATACAAAATAAAAATTAAATAACACAAAGAATTAAAAATCATGTTAGTTAGCTTTTCTAAGAAAACTTAAAATCATTTAAAGTAGGAAATAACAAATATTTAAACCATATTAAATGATTTAGCTATTGTTTAGGAAAATTCTAATTCGCATCTATAGTTTCATCATATCTTGTTTTTAGTCTAATTTGTATAAATTAGTCTGATTTATATAATTCACCGATCTGTATAAATTTAGAATTTGTAGAATTTGATTATGGATTGGACAAATTCAGAATTTTGTATATGCTTATCATACCTATTTGTATACGATTTATGAATTCATAATAAATCACCTTGAAAAGTGAAATATATGCAAAGTTTTGAAGAAATCCTGAATATGTAAATACATAGTTAGTATATACTTATCATATTTGTATATTACGAATGCAATCGAAATATACAAACGAGTAGAAATATACAATCGCAACTTCCATAACAAATGAAACTGAAGTTATGAAATGTAATTATCAAATTTATAGAGTTTTCTTTCTATATCCTCCCAATAAAATGTCCAAGAAATAAAAAAAAATTGTCATAATAAAGATACAAATATTGTCTTAATTACACGCTATGTGTGATGGTAAAACTTGATATTTTTACCTATTAAATGAGACTTTTTCTAATTTTAGAAGTCTAATAATTATATAGAATAGAGTAATTCAAATATCATAAAATTTCTTAGAATAATCTATTCAGAAGCGCAGCTAAGATTAGGAGTTCTAAATCAATTTGTTTGAAAGTTCATAAGTTAATATACATATATATATTTTTTTAATATTTTAATACAAATATGGAATCTACGAAAAAACTAGTGGGATCGTCCAAACCCATGAACCTCACCTAGCTCCGATTCTGAATCTATCAAATTAAACCATTAACACTTCTAAACGGGGTCTTTAGTTACCTTAACATTTTTTTTTTATGAAGTATTGAAAATAAGATAATTTTTTCTGTTCATGTATTTTATGAACAAAAAGAGTAGTCATTCATGTATTTGAGAGAGTGTTCATATTTCTCCTTAAGTTCGATAATATAAACTATTATATATTAGGCTTCGAGATACATGTATTATTAATGGCGACATATACTAATCCAACAATTTTTAAAGTCATATACCATGATTTATATCAATGAGATTATTGTAATTTTAAATTTTTTGAAAAATGATGTAATTAATGCTCAAATTGTTGAGGTTTATGTCCTTTATATTAATTTTTTTTTATGTAAACTGAAACTTATTTTTCTCTCTCTTTAACCCAAACAATCTTAGAAAACACACCATTCAAGTTAGATTAACGCAATACTTTCAACTTATGTTGTCATGACAGTTATATCTAGGTTTACGTCGTAGATTAAGAATTTTCATTTAGAGTTCGAAAAATAAAAATATAAAAATATAAATAAGCCTTTATAAATGAAAATTTTAAATTCTTTTGGATTTAAAATTACACTTAATACATGGTTTTTTTTTAAAAAGGCCTTTTCAATATACTACACAAGGATGTTTGTAAAATATTCTAGATGAAGTAAAATCACAAAATAATTACCTCAATTGATAGAAATAAAAATTTATTCATACTAATACAATAAGTTCTCACTAAATTAATACATGTGGAACTATAAAATATTATTATTATTTTATAAAAATATTATTTAATTGATAAATTAATATTTATTAATTTTAAAAAGTAATTTGAGTTCTAATAAAAAATAATTTTATTATATTAAAATCATTGCATCTTACTCATATTTATTGAATTCATATAAAAATAAATTTGTTATACATTGAGTACAACGAATACATCAAAATCATTATATCTTACTAAATTTATATATCATATTTATTGAGTTCATATAAAAATAAATTCATTATACATAAAGTACAATGTATGTGTATGAGTTATTTTTTTTGTTAAATTATTCATTGCAAAATAAATTCTTACATTATAATTTTTTTTATCATACATAATGTTTATTATTTCTTAATAATCAAATATTATTCATTGTATCTTTACTAAAAACATCCAAATGTATAATGATGAAAAAATTAAACTACATAAGCAATATTAGAAATTTCTTGAAACCATATCGGAATCATAATAGTTAATACTAAAAATTAAATCTCATTAAAATCCTAAAATAATAATTCAAATTATTTAACCTTCATTTCCCCCCAAAAATTTACTTTTTATCCAAAACTCCCATTTTTTTTATTTTTTCAAAAAAGGAAAATATATTTTTAAAAATAGAAAAAGGTACCATTTTGTTCGATCCGCGTAGTCTATCTTAGGACTCTTTTAAGCCGTTGATATATTTTAATCGAACGGATGAGATTCAAATCTATACCGATCCGTGTCACTCTCTTTTTAACCAATCAGATTTCATTTCTTCCCTTTATATACCATTCGAAGTTTGAGCCAATTTTATCATTTCGCATCACTCAAAAAACAGTACAAATTATATAGCGTGAATTAAGCTCTGTTGCAACAATGGTGTCTGCTACTGCATCTGCGAAGAAAACTTCTGCACCGAAGAAACCCAGATCTCATCCTCCTTATGTTGAGGTATTAGGATATTAAATTTCTGTTTTTTTCCTGTTTTTTTTGATATTTGATTGGTGCTTTTTGGAGTTTTTGAGTTTAATTTATGATTGGGGTTGTGAATTTGATGTTTTAAATGATGGGGTTTGTGTTGCAGATGATATCTGAAGCAATAACTACGTTGAAGGAAAGAACTGGATCGAGTCAAGTGGCGATAGCCAAGTTTATCGAGGAAAAGCAAAAGGGTTTGCCTCCAAACTTCAGGAAGCTTTTGTTGGTTCAATTGAAGAAGCTTGTTGCTTCAGGAAAACTAACTAAAATCAAGAGCTCTTTCAAGGTTTCCCCTGTTGTGAAACCTGCTGCCGTTGTGAAGCCAAAGAAGGCACCGGCTCCGGCAACAAAGAAGAAATCCACTTCCTCAACCGCAACTGCTGCCGCAAAGCCGAAAGTGACAGCCCCGAAGAAGAAAGTTGTAGTGAAGAAAGCCAAACCTGCCGCAGCAGCAGCACCAGCAAAGAAAGCGAAGAAGCCAGCTACTGCTCCGGCTAAAGCGAAAAAAACCCCGGTGAAGAAAGCCGCAGTTGCTAAAGTGAAGAAAACTCCAGCGAAGAAAGTTGTGAAGAAGCCGAAAACCATTAAGTCTCCGGCTAAGAAAGCGAAGAAATGAAGAAACTAATCTGAATTTGGGTGTTTGAATCTGTAAATTACTTTTACATTTCTCTAGCGATGACATCAAATCCACCCTTTTTCTTCATGGGTTTTTTATTCTTCTTCTTCTTCCCCCTTTCTTTTGCAGTTTTTACTCGTTTCTCCATTGTTAGGGTTTGTTTGTTTTAGGAGTATGCCTTGTGCTCTATCGTTTTCATTGAATAGTAACAGATTTGTATGAAGAAAATGAAGAACAGTGTTAGTAGTATTATTTTAATCCAGAAATTACTTCTATTTGTGTTAATTAATTTGCTTAATTGATGTCATTTTCCTTAATTATGCTTGTTCTTATCCATTCACACCACTGAATCTTTTTTTATTATGCTGGAACATTTAATTGAACTGATATAGGGAAGATATTACACAATTTATATTATTTATATTCTAATTGTGCAATTATATTTGTTTAAGTTTATTTGAAAAAAATTCCCTCCACACCAGAAGATATAAAGGATAAAAGAGAAGTGAATTTAATGATAAAAAAAATTAAGAAAATTTATAGTTGTGTTTGCTCTTGAGTCTTCTTTAAAGTGTGGATTAAAGAGTGAACATAACCTTATGTCCACCTTGTTTTCAATAGATAAATTATTTTTAATAAATTTATGGTTCAAATTATTTTGAAAATCGTTAAAAATGTGTAGTTTTTCTAAGAATTGTATTTCTTTTACGTCTAATTGTTTGGTTTTACAAATAAATCAAAATAATAGCGAACCTTACAAAATGCACCTAATGTTTTTTTTTTTTGGTTAGATAAATTATTACTAAGCCAACTACAATAAGGTATAATTAGGTTTAGTATAAATTCTTACCCTAAAAAAATTAAAATTAAGTATACTAGAGTCGCGAGGTATGAATCTCGAATATGACGAAAATCATATTGGAGTATATGATTCGAATTTAATCGAAAACTCAAAAAAGAGGAAGGAAATCTTTGGTCATTGATCACGGACCAGTTACTTTGGGCTCAGCCCTATTTTGTGAAATTGGACCCATCACAGCCCATTTAGCACAAAACCTATCGTACCCAAACGCCACTTCATAGTCCACCAAAAAACCCTAACGCCGCTTACCTCCGCCGCAGAGTTTGCCGATTTCCATCTCCACAACCATGGCGGAAATGGAAGCCGATGTGGCGACCGGACTGCCAAGGAAGAGGACGTTTAAGAAGTTTAGCTACAGAGGCGTTGATCTCGATTCTCTTCTCGACTTGAACATGGACGAGCTCGTCAAGCTCTTCAATGCACGTCCCCGTAGAAGGTTTTTCCCCAATTCATTTTCAATTATACTATTCATAGTACAGTTAACTGTATCTAATTCTCTGTTTGCTTGCAAAATGTACATATTTCATTATTAACACTTGGATAGTAACCAGTAGTTGCGTAAAAATTCCCTGTATCTTCAATATATATATATTTCTGAGATTAAGATTATGTTAAGCATACATTTGTATTTTGATGCCAAATATATGTATATTCCTGTTACATCTGTATCAATTTTTGCATTTGAGTTGTTGCAGGATCGAGAGAGGTTTGAAGAGGAAGCCAATGGCACTGATCAAGAAGCTGCGGAAGGCGGTATGCATATGATATTTGTGCTCTTGTTTGTGTTGACACTTATCATTGGCATTTTGATCCCCCGCCCCGCGTAAAAACTGTATACCTTTTATAGTATTGTGGATGTATCTGTCGTTAATTATCGTCTATTCACCTTGTGATGCCTATTGCTTTTGTAACATTTGCGATATGAAAAAGTTTGGTATAATCTATCAACAAAGGGGCAACAGTCAAACCACATATGTTACTTTTGTTGAACTTTCAGAAGTTTGGTATAATTTTTGTATCTTTGAATGATGGCAAAATGAACATCACATGCTGAAAAGAATTTTTCCGAATTCTTGTTTCAATCTGGAATAAGACACGAAAGGGCCATACTCTTTGGTCTGAAGAACGCTGGTTTTAAGAATGAGTCATTGCCCTTCTCCGACCCTTACTGCCCAACCTGAGAGCAGACAGCTAATGCGTTCCACTCTTTGAACAGGGTTCTATGGTCCTGTTTACATGTTAGTGTTGACTTCTATCAATTTTGATATTCATTCTAAAGGAGACCCTTGCAGCATCAAGTTTGAGCTGAAGTAAAATTTGTTATTTTGATCTTCTTAAGTGTTGTATGAGTTGCTTAACTTAGGGTGAAAATTCAGTGTTCAGCAAAGCAAGCGCTTCAAGCGATGCGAGCCTTCTACGCTTCACAGACTGGAATGAGTATGTTAGCGCTTGAAGCGGGGCCTTATCGCTTTTTTCCGCTTCACGCTTCCCTGAACACTGGGTGAAATCATGAAGTGTTGAATTTGTATTAAACAAGATGGTTTAGATCTTCATCAACCTAAGTGACTTGAGTCTTAAGAGTCTTTCCATATTCACCTTCTTTTGTGTAAGTTATACAGAGATTGATTTAGAAACACTACTAGCAAGATTTCATGGTTAAAATATCCTATACTGATTATAATTGATAAGTGGACTTGAAGTGAAGATGATGACATTTTTATCAACACATGAAAATAGACGTATCTTGGGGATGTATGGAGTGATGGTTTTAGCTGTTTCTGCGTCTTCTGAACTTCTCCCAAGTTGCTAAAATGTGTAGTTTCGTGGTTTATGGAGTTGGCGTTCCTGTTGATAAGCCTCCATGATCTTGTCAGTGTTTGTTTACTCTTAGCAGATATTCATATTGCATATTATTCCTTTTCACCAGCACCTATTAATAGATGCATTTTTTTTTGTTGCAGAAACGCGAGGCTCCACAAGGTGAAAAGCCAGAGCCTGTCAAGACTCACCTTAGGAACATGATCATCTTTCCTGAAATGATTGGAAGTGTTATCGGAATTTACAATGGTAAAACCTTCAATCAGATTGAAGTCAAGCCTGAGATGATCGGTCACTATCTGGCCGAGTTCTCTATCTCATACAAACCTGTCAAGCACGGTAGACCTGGTATTGGTGCTACTCACTCGTCAAGGTTCATTCCGCTCAAGTGATTTTTCCTCACCTATGTCTATTTTTCCTGTTCTAGCCTCGTCAACGCCTTTCTTTAACAATTTTGATGTGAGTTAATGAGTCACTTAAAACAGTTTTTGCTGTAAAACTCTTGTACTTTGCTGAATATCACTGTTTTTGATGGATCAGTAAAAATTATAATGTACTCTTGACTCTACCATCCTCATATTTCACTCGTGAGATTACAATGGGTATGTTACTATCTTTGTTCTTCATATCCCATCAGATTGTTGGAAAAGTCGTGATTATTTTTATGAGATTATTTTATTGGTTATGGTCGAAAATCTAACCGTCATGGATCAAAATGAAAGACCATAAAAGATATCTGATTAAATATATTTAATCTTTAATTATCTGTGATGACATAAAATAAAATTAGGAGGTAAAAGAAGGGAAAGTTCATTTTGTAGATTAATTGGTCAAATGGAGACACCAAATTAAAATTTGTTGATGAGTTACAAGTTGCATAATTTTTGTGTGGCCTAAAATTATCAATGGATACGAAGGTTCCTTTCAACTTCAAATAGAGTATTTTGTACTGCTTTTTCTATCTCTGCTGCTCCACTCTATCACAAAAAAATAAAATAAAAATGACCATAAATTAGTCAATGAAATGAAAAAACTTGACAAACATTGAATTGAAAAAATAAAAAGGAAGAAAGAAAGAAAGGAACAAGCCATGACATTTTCGTTATTCGAAACTTACTGATTCAACTAATTTAAATTAAAAATTTTAATAGCATAAATGACTGGCTATTTGAATTTTAATCTTATTGATGAGGGTTCGATTTTCTACCTTATAATCATTTGTCTTTTTGTTTTCTTCAAATTATTGTCTATAACATTTTATAAGAACAAAATATCACACTTCTAGGGTATAATTTTTCTCACTCAAATTATTTGTTATGATTTTTTTTTCACAACTCTCTAAGAACAGTAAATATTAAGGGTGTTTGAATTAATAGAGATTTTTAACTATTTCACCTTTTTTTTCTTCTTATTTGAGTATTCGTAATTGAGGGGTTTGTAGTCTTAAAAAATAACAACTATTAAAGGATATAATGATAAAAACTAATTAATTTTGTTTTGAACTTTTACAACAAAAATAATAATTTGAGATGACTATTTTTAAAAATTACGATAGATAATTTGAGACAGAGAAAATATAAGATAAACACTTCCATTAAAGCTAATACTCAAATTTATGGTCTCTAACACAACCAACTTCCATAGAGCAATGCAATGACCTCAAGTGTCGATAAACGAGTTCATATAGAGTTTGAATCAAAATTACTTCGATATTATTGAATCGGACGTAACTGAATTATATATTACCTTAGTTTCTATTTCAATCAATGTTGAAAATTCTTGGTGAGAGAAACTTGATTGAATGGAATTTGCTTTGGTTCCACAATTCCTCAAACACTTGAGAACCTCTAGCATTGAATCTACACCACAAATTGGATTACCAACTTTTGCTTTGATTTTAGCCTTCTCAAATTCCTCCTCTTTTTTATCACTTTGTGCTAAAATCAATTGAATTTCATCATTTCTCTTTTCTAAATTTTCCTTGTATTTTTGTAGCTCTTCAATTCTCCTTGTTGCTGTTTGGACTATAGCATTTTTCTCATTCTACAATCAAATCATAATGAGAACTTGTTAATTGAGCCTTAAACAAATGAAAAGAGGTCTCCGATTTGAGTACTGGAGATGGAGTTAGAACCTTATAATCGACTTTTTATGACACAAATTAAGAATAACTAAGATAGTAATCGCGTTTCAAATATTAAATGCTTGAATATAACAAAAATGTAAAGTTTATAGTACAATAACTAGAAATTTGATTCAAGAAAACACAAAAACCCTAGTAAAAATGTGAAATTTTCAAAGGAAGGTAAACATTTTTGACAAGTTAATTTTCACTTTTTTTCTTAAGAAGTGGTAATGGAAATGAACTAACCTTGGTACCCATTGGAAGCAATTTGTACAAGTTCAAATAACTTTGCTTTTGTTTTTCTCTTCTAATCCTCTCTTTAATCATATGTTTATGAACTTTCTCTTTTTCTATCTTCACTTGTCCATTTTTCCAATTCTTCTTCAACAACTCAATCATCCTCTTGTTCATGTTTCGATGATTCATCGATACATTTCCATAGCTACAAACTCCAAATCCTTCATTTGATTTGCTCCCAAAACTCACAAAAGCACTTTGGTTCACCACAAAATTATTATTAGTTTCATTTTCATCATCACAAAACCAAGAAACTTGAAAGAACTCTTCCATCCTAGCCTTTTCTTCTTTAAAATTTGGTTATTTTTCTAATGACAATAATAAAATATTTTCATAAGTTGATACAACATGTTATTTTTATCATATTAGAGTAAGCATAAAAATCCAATTGTTGAGGATCTCTATATATATAAACATGATTTGGTGGATTTTAGTATATGGTTTGATATATTCACATTTAACATGTGGTCAAATGATATTGTGGCTTAAGTCTTTAATTTGTCTTGTAGAGTTCTCAATAATTGGTCAAAAGTCTTCTACTTGATAGGAAAATTTATTTTATTGTGCTAAAATCTACATCTTTACAAAGTAAAATAGTATAATTTAGACTTCCACTAAATTAACTTTTGGCTTTACTTGATATTTTTATAAGTGATACTTGCACATGCTTCAATTTAAGGATTTAGTAAAACATTTTTCTTATGGTTTTGAATATTACACTAAACTTGATGTATTATTTAGTTTCTTTTCGAATTATATGAAGAAAAAATGCATAAAATAAACACGAAAAGTGGCATTGAAAATATGGTATAACATTGAGCTAGTGGCATCGTAAGAAATTTCGATAAATGGATTCAAATTTAACTTACTATGTGCAAGTATTTCATTGATATAGTACATATAATTTTGTTATTTTCTGGTAAAGAATGTTCAACTGAGTTGTATTTGACGATGAATGCACGTTGGAATTGTTATTAGTTTTTGTGAATGATTTAGAGTGAGAAAAATGAAAATAATTTTTAATATTTTTCAAATTTCGATATGCAACTTCCTGATAAATTCTAAAATTTTCGGACCACACATTATTTTCAAAATTCAACTCTGAAAAAGTAAAAAAAATATTCACAATCTGTATCGCTCAAATAATTTAAATTTTAGAAGTAGGAAGGAAGGATTGTTTTATATTATTAATTAAATTGGACCGTGTATGCTACAAGTCAATATTATATAGTACATAGTTATTTTGAAATTTGTCTACCAAAGTGGACTCTCATTTATTATAATTCTTTCAAAAATGTGCGTTAATTACTAGTGGTATGTAGCTTATCCATAAAAAAGTATGAAGGAATTATATTTATTTTATATTTATGATATTTGTAACTTAATTAAATTAAAAAAGTCAATTGGTTTTGGTATCCACTACAATATTTAATATTTTATTTAAATTTTATACATATTAGATTTGGAAATAGAATATGGAATCCTTACAAGTTTTTTTTTTCTTTTTCGAATTAGTAAATGATTATTTTAAATCATTTCCTCCATCAATAAAACACACACACTTTTTTTCCAAAAAGACGGTAAAATATTTACATATTATATTAACTTTTATTTGTTGACTAACTCGTTTAATTTAAGTCAATCATCACTTAATTGTTTTAGTTTTCGAAACTCATTCGAATATTTCGAAAATACGAACAAAATATTTTTGAATGAAACTTGTGTTTGATCATAAATTTTCAAATATTTTTGGTAAATTAGTTTTAGATGAAATTTGATTGAAGTTTAAAAATGTGTTAACCATAACTTATGGATATTTTTTTTTTTGGAAAAGCATGAAACATGGCTTTAAAAACTATTTAAAAAATATTCATAAGTTTGACATAAAATTATTATTTTTATAAGAAAAAATTTAAATGTCACTGAATTTTGAGAAAAACGTTTATTTATGTCGTTTATCAAAAGTTTGAGTCATTTATGTCATTTCGTTTGAGAAAAAACTCATTCAAACCACTATTTGTTAACTGAAATGACATAGATGATCCAAACTTTTAATAGATGACATAAATGAGTCTATTCACAAAGTTTAATGACATATTTGAGCCATTTCGGTTTTAAAAATTGATTTAGTTAATGATATGACCGAATCAAAATTGAACACATAAAAAATGATTTAACAAAATTCAAATTGTTTTCGGTTTACAAACAATGACATGGATGAGCATTATCTCTAAGTTTGATGACATAATTGAGGCATGTCATGACTCAATTCACCAGGCCATGGGGGCACCTACTCTAACATATAGATAGGAGAATCCTTACGAGAAATTTTGAATTATGAAATGCAGATTTGAACAAATTAAAAATAATCACTCGACCCTATGCCAAGTGACACAACTAAAATAGTATCAGTACAAACAACACGTACTAGTAGACACATCACTCGACCCCAATTCAACACATAATATTATGCATATAATTTTAAATAATCATGAAACTTTGAAGGTAAAATAAGGAACCTACTCCACTCAGTATTGTTAGTATATTGACATGGTATTCGAGCAAATCATATATGTATATCTTCGTATCAAGCATGGTACCAAGCCAATGTTAGAATATATCAAAAATGGTATCTGAGTCATCATCACGAGGATATTTATACTAGGCATGTTATTCGAACCAATCATTAGTATATACCAGGCAATTCCAAGATTGTCCTAGCATTTGCAAAGTTATTGGCACAAATAATAAGGTTAAGGGCGCAATTCCCAGATTATCCTATTAAGACCATTCACCTTGATAATACAGGAGAATTTTTACGTCACAAGCTTTTGATGATTATTGCTTATTAATTTGGATAAAAATTGAACTTCATGCTGCTCATGTTTGTAATCAAAATGACCTTGCTTAGTCATTTAGTAAGCTCCTACAACTGATAGAAAGACCACTACTTATGTAAACAAAATTGCCCACAACTGTATGAGGTTATGCTATCCTACATGCAATAACACTTGTTCGTCTTAGACTGACTAATTATAATAAATATATATTATCCGTCACAATTGGTGTTTGATCATGAACCAAATATTGCTCATCTACGAATTCTTGGATGTTTGTTATATGTGCTAGTATTTTCCTTGACAAATATGTACAGAGAAGCTCAATGAAAGCTTTTGTCACTAGGATCTCCTTTTCTTTTGGAGCTAAAAGCTTTAAAATAACAGCATATCATGTAAAATATCGAAGATCAGCAAGACCAGAGCCCAGAGGGCATTACATGGAACCTGCACAATAATCAAATTCTTTAAGTTTCAGTTTTTTTTTTTTTTGTTGTTGTTCTGCTTCTTCCATAGCCCAGTTCTGCATCCTAGCTTCTTCAACTTCCTCGATTGTACAAACAAGCCACAACATGCCTTAAGGGAGTGTCAAGAACAGTGTTTTACTCAAACAAGCTCTCTTTCTGATTCATTTTGATGAATATACTGGAACTCTCTTTCTGGATGTGGAATATCATCGGAATCATCACTACGATGGACAACATCGTTATCATTGTCAAAAACCTCTATGAATGCATCATCCCCTTCCTCCTGTTAATGAACCGAGTTAGGTGATTTGACAATAATAATGAAGAGTTAAAATCTAGAAAGGGTGCGTGCGCCTTAATTGTGCACATTGTGAAGAGGGAAGTTGAACTGTTCGGAATGACCCCTTTTTAACTTCTTACTCCTTTACCATACTTTCATAGGTTGATGCAATAAAACAAGGTTAGCAAGGAGATTATCATGATGTTTGTGTGTTGTGTTTCTATGTAGTTCAAATACGCATGTATTCCTAGAAAAAGGTATCCTTTGTACAAGTTTATCCTGATACAGGACATGCTCTTTTTTTCTAAAAAAAGAAAACGATGGTGGTGTCCGTGCCAACTTTCATTCACCACATTTAATTCAACCAGGTACCTACTATTTCCCACAACCACAAGTATCGGTAACTCTGCACATGATGACAGTCTCTTCAACTGCAACTCATCACATCAATAATTTGCAGACTAAAATTTTAAGTTTTGAGTGAGTTACAACTTGTATTGTTATAATCTACACTTTAAAAGGTACATGTGTGCCTATATAACAGAGTAAAGCTCAAAGTAGATAAAATGCACCTCCAAAATCACCAACTTTTCAATTAATTCCTGTTTTTCTTTTTGCATAATGTCTACATCTAATTTTCTGTTACATCTTTTTCTATTTGATTTGGTAAGAGGCTTTCACCAATTACGGTTATCCACTTTGCAAACATTTTGGAATTCATCTATACATATACATGCACCTGAATTGAGTGACAGGATAAAGAACATATGCCAAACATCCGTTAGTGCTTGATTAAGCCAAGGTGACACTAATTTAACATGTTTTGGCCTCGGTTGAATAACGCTTCAACAGGAAAAATCTTGGTTTAGCCAATTCCAGTCATTAGAACTGCTCCTTGACGAGGAGAAAGAGAAATGACATTCCATATGCAGTCTAAAGAAGAAAGAATCTGAATAACCAAGTGCTGCTAAAATGCCAGATGGAGATACTAACCTCACTATCCTCGTCTTCAGAAGAATAAGCAGAATTTAGCTTATCATATAGTTCATCATCCGCAGAGTCTTTCAGACTACCTAGTTGTTCCTACCATTATAAGTATATAGGAGAAAAGGTTCAATAAAATCCAAATGAGAAGAGTTAACAACTAACTTAAGGATCTACTTAAGTTAACCAAAAAAAAACTAGATACGAGATGCAGAGTAGCAAAGAGATCATACAATTTCGGCTGTAAGCTGTCCAACTCTTGTTTGAACTGCCGAAATATGTTCCAGAAGAGCCTGTTACAGCAGCAAAGCCTTGTCAATAGCACAAATCTCTTAAAAAATTAGAACTTGTTACATATGTACATGAGAACTCTGACAGAGGCAGATTCAAGCAACACAAACCGAATGGGCTAAAAACTGCTTGTACTTGGCACATAAAAGAGAAAAAATATTCAAAGACTAAAGTTATTAGGTCAAAGAAGGTACCTCGCGTCTCTGAAGCTCTATTGAACGTGCCAGTGCCTTTCTTTTGGTTAAAAGATTTTTGGGCCTAAGAGTAAGTGGTCGACTGTAGTCCTTACCACGGAACACAATTATAGCATATCCTTTGGACACTTTGTCCACTGAAACCAAGACGCCTCCACTCTCTGCTTCAAGGGCTAGAGCAATTTTTGATACTTGTTCGAAATTCTTGGCCTTCACCATGATTTTAACCAATTCACGGTACTTCCAATGCAAGTGCATATTCTCCACCGTACCATCAAAAATTCCACGTCTACCTGAAAAGAGAAGAGCATTTCATGTCATTTTCTGGTTGTTCAGCACAAAAATCGAGTATGAGAAAGAAAGTTACCTAAAAGTAAGAAAGCTTTCATCCTTAGCCCAAGCTTCCGAAACATAAATCTCTCCTCATCTGTTAAGCTATCAGGCTCTGCACGCCTATCCAAAGGATTTAAAGTTTCCTCCACCTTTGACAAGACACGCTCAGCTTTCATCAACTTTTTTTCAGCCTGAAAAGTACATTTTGCTTTAATGTCAAGATATTACACACTGAAGAGTGAAGACCTTACTTACACGGTTCATATTCGAAATGGCTATCTCACAATTTTACAATAGACAATTGAAAGAACTAAAATCATGACAAAGCTGCTAAAAAACAGAAAACCAGTAACAAATAGGCTTTTAATAAAAGTAACCTGGCTTTTGCAGAACTTACAAATGCAAGCTTCTTTTCAAGCTTCCTGACCAGGTCACCATGCCTTAATAGTTCTGCTTCTCGCATCACATTCTCCTTGTGCTTATCATCCAGCCTTTTCCCCCATCTAGCATCAGCATCCAAAGTTTCTCCTAGTGTGCCAGCAGTCCTTGAAGAAGTAATTGTTGTAACACCTGCTGTGAGGTTGAGTGATGCTCGTAGCCTAGCTTTCTCTTCTTCATCTTGCAAGGTCTTTGCCAATCTCTCCTTCTCTAACAAGGCTTCTGCAACCTCTGGTGATAAAAAATCTTTCCCTCTGTAGAATACCAAGAAGTCCTTGTTTCTAGATAGTAGCATACCCCCTGTTAATTTCTGAACACAAAACCAAATAATATGTAGATATTGTTAAGCTATATTACTATGATATCGACATTCAGTTAATTCAAAAAATATTGGCATGCGACAGAAAATATCCTACTTTTAGTTAGATCTCAGGAAAGCGTCAAACTCAGCATGAAAAAATATTCTGATAACAGTGAGAATGGTTTCAATGTTAGAAATGGAACTTGTGAAGACCTTTTCAAGTGTTATATGAATTTTCATTCAACCTTGTGGTTCTTTTGTTTTCCAGCTACCATGATGCAGTATAGAGGCGACAAAGAACTACATCCTAGTCAGCACACAAGTTTTCCAGAGAGCAGAAATGTCATTTGGAAGACTTGCTTTGGGTTTTGGTTGGACAAACATACAATACCGTAACAATATCCTTTTATGAGACAATATCATTACAATATGTACTTTTGAAACATTGAGAATTTGGTAAATTGCATAATCATTCATCCTATGTGTATTTAAGTAAGCTTTTCTTTGCCTTTTCTTTTGGAATTAAATTCTGTCTTGTCTGTATTAAATCAGCAATTGTCCGTAAGGCCTATTGAACCAAACGAAGTGTGACTTGAAAGTAAATAACTGGTATATCACAGTAGATACCAACTAGAAGGCATGGAAACGACACCACTTTTTTGTGAATAATGTACAGAACTACACCAAAGCACTCTTTTAGTACCTTTATATCCTCAGCCATTCTCTCACTTGTTGTAAGCTGAACGCCACGTTTTATAGCAATCTTTGCAATGAACTTCGTTGCCACAGCTTAACCATGACTGAGGCCAAACCTTGATGCTGCCTGCTTCTACCTGAATACTTGAACTACATAATATTTAGAGTATATTTTGAGAAATCCAAAATACTTAGATAAGTCCAGCGATGCATACCTAAAGCAAAATGTGGAGGTAGAACTCTGGCAAGCCTTCTTAAAGCAGTTGCTTCTCTTGCCGCAAGAGTAGATCTCACCCCATATGGAAGAATTCTGAAAGGAGGTTGATATCCAGGGACTATACCTGGAAGTAAATCTGCATCTACAGGAAGTGGTCCGGATCCTGGCCAATCTGTATACCTAGGCCCCAAGCCATCTAACAGTTTGTCTACTTCATCTTCATAGTTCACTTCTGATTGTCTATCAATATTTTTGTTCTCTTCAGAAGTATCTACAGAGTCTTCTCGGAGGGAATCCACATAATTGCGAGGATTCTGATTACTTTCGCCATCAACTATTGGAGAATTCTTCTGACGAATCTCATCTCTTCTCATTATCCTCTTCTTCATTCGCTCAGATGGAGTCTCGTAACTGACACCTCTGTAAAGAGCCACAGAAGTGCCAGATCTCCAAATCACCAGTCCACCAGTTTTCCTCTGAATAGTCGGAAAATGAATCAGTGAAGGCTAAAAGCTAAACAAAGACAAAATGTCATTGTGAATTATATGAGATCATAATGCTTCAAAAAATGAACTCTTTGCTCATTAAAAGACAGCTAATATTGTCAATATACACTCAAGCGGTTTTATCTCAAAGATGCTGCAAAATTAAAGAGATAGCCATCCATAAAGGCACTATCAAGAATGCTTCTACACATGTTGCCCCGAGGAAACTCAATACAAGATAAAAGACTCTGAGTAAGAAAAGTTGATACAAGATAAATGAAACAACTAAACACCACTATTTAGTATACTTACTGTGGTATAGCCTTCGAGCCGCAGCAAAAACTAAATACACTTGAAATACCAATTTCAAAAAAAAAAAGCACAACTTCCTGTTCCCCTTAACAGAAACCAAAAAACATCCAAAATTCACTCAATTGTGATGCAGACATTGTTATCAAAAGCAAAAAGCACAAAAAAGCTCTAAGGTCTGTGGGGAGCTTTGGGTTCAAACAGGTTTTAATTAAAAAAGGCGCAAATGGAGGAAAAATACATATGCATATGTCCACCCCAAGACTAATAATTATAAGCATGAATGACAAATATACGTACAAAATAATATGATAAAGTGAAGCATCAATTTTTTAGTGTCGCCTCTTCAGAAGAGACTCACAGTCAGGGAAGCATGTTGTAGAACCTTGATGATGACACCGAAGGTGCACATTAAGCATGGCGAAGCGTTCAACGCGTTTTGAGCCTTGCTTCAGCGCTTCAAGACTGATGCAGACATGAATAATTTTTCTCTACTCCCATTACCAGGAGAAAGGGGTAGAATTTTGTGCTCCACTTACATACATGGTTTACGCTTCATTTAGGAGAGGAAAATTATGTTCACATTCTCCATGAGAGAGTTCGAATACCAATTCAATCCGAGCTCTCAAATGCTCCAAAAGGAACAGATCAGCAAAACATCACAAACAAACTGAAGCAAATTACACCAACAAGCAGAGGTAAACAAGAACAGTTCAAAAAATAACTCTTTGGCTTACCTCTAGAATCTCATGCATTCTCTTCATATTTAGTGCAGGAGCACCTTCAACTTTCAACCTGACAACCTCAGATGTTTTCCACTTCTCGCGAATGGTTTCTACAACTTGTTGTGTAACACCAGCACCGGTAATTCTCGACTTGTTCTTTATCCTAAGAGCCAAATTCGTCAACCTTCTAAGCTCAGAAGCAGGAAGTGTCAGCTCAGCCAAATGAGTCCTACTCCTACTAGCCATTGAATTACTCTCCTCTTTCTTCACCAATGGCTTTTCCCATGGAAATCTAACTACACCCTCTTTGGCAATTATATTCTCATCCCCAAATGGAGTTTCTTCAGAAAACCCACCTCTTACATTTGGCAATATTCCTTCTTCAACAAAAAAAATATCCTCAATAGACCCTTTCTCAACAACTCTCTTTTCCCTCTTCTCCTTCTCTGTAGCCTCATCAGCATACCCAAATTTCTTCAATTTCTCAACAATTCTATCCATTGTACTACCACTAATACTTTCTTCACAGTCAGAACCAGATGTATCCCCATTACTATTCCGATAATTCAACACAATTTGGGCCTTTTTCAGCTTAATATCATTACGGGTTTCATTCCATTTACCTAACCAAGAACTACTAAATGCACTAGCACCACTATCTCTAGACTTCAAATTGGGTGATATTGTATCCAAATTCCATCTTCTACTGCTGTTTTTCACCACAAAATTTGATCTTTTTAATGGGGTTCTCTTAAAAATACAATCTTTATTGACAACATCATGTGGGGTAACCACAAAATTTGTTCTTTTTGATGGGTTTTGCTTGAAAATACAATCTTGATTCAATTATCATGTGGGGCATGAAAATTGGTTTCTTGAAAGGTTTGGATGAACTGTACCTGAAGAATGATAGCCTTGTGGTTCTGGGGTAGAACTGGTGGCTGGGAACTAGAGCCATGCTCAAACTATATGCATATACACATATATAGGTACACCAAAATGAACATGTATATATATAACAAAATGGAAGGAAAAGAACTGAAAAACAGAGAAAATAGCAAAAGAGTATGAGGGTTTTGGGTGGGGTTTGTTCTCTCCTTCAATATATCATCTCAGTGACAGATTGTGATAAAACAAAGAAATTTTATACTTATTGGTGTGTTTGATAGAAAGTAAAATATTTTCATCAAAAATGTTTGAGTAACTTTTTATTTTATTTAATGTCTATCGTATAAATAAAAAATATTATCCGATTATATATATATATATATATATATAATTAAAAAAGACAAGCGATGGAATGTGTGATATAATAACGAGGTTAGGATAAAATCATGTGAGATATTCTCCTGATAAGTTTGATAAAGATTATAGTGTTATCTTTGTGATGCATATAAATGCATAAAAAGAATATTAATGTAACACATGGATAATTGAGTCACTTAACAATTCATTGAATTTGATTTACATTCAAAGGAATCAATGAATAATTAAGTGATTAACACTTAATAAAAAGATATAAGCATTTAATAATAATAAATATATAAAGTGGATGTATCTGTAACAAAGTTAATATTATAGGGGTGTTTGATGCAATTTATCCTCAAAATTGAAGTTTCCTATTTTAAAATTTAGAAAGAGGTTACAGAGTTTAACAATGGCAGAATGGGACATTGTACCCAGTAATTGGATCTTCAAAATTTCCAACCCAGATGTCAAGAAAGTGCTACTATAGCCCTCAATCTTCATCTCTGTAAAAACCCCATTTCATTTTTTGTATAGTTTTCTTAAATCCCTCCCAAAAAAAGCTAGTGCAAAGTTTTCATCTTTACTGGTAAGAATTTCATACTGATCTTTGGTTTATCAATGAAATTGTATTCTGTAGGATTCTGTTGATTATTTGTGGTTTTTGAATGATGGGTTTGTGTTTTTTTTTTTTTCTATTTTGAAACGATGTGTTTTTGCTGTTCTGTGTTTTGCTGCTTCTCTTTGAAAGGTTTAAAGATTGTGTCTTTGAGTTTCCTGGATTAATGTAGCTGTTATGCACTTTCTTTTATGTGAATTTTTGTATGGATGTATGCATCCTTGGATTTGATTCAATGAGAAATGCTGTACAACTCAGGATGTGTGGGAGACACTAGACCCAGGTTTTGAAGTTTGTGGGTTCATAGTCAAATATTTGTAGATATTAAGTCTATTTATAGGTGAATCAAATACGAGACGAGAACATGATGTGATTTCTTTCCATGTGTGCTAGCCTTGGTGTCTTGTTGAATTAGTCTGAGGTATGTGCAAATTGTCCTGGACGCCACAGTTTAAAAAGAAAATTAAGTGAATTTCCTATATAGAGTATGAATAAAAGCTCTGTAGATCTGCTTCAGTTATGACACACATCATGAGTTTGAATCTTCTAGGAGAACCAAGTATGATATTTAGGTAGAAAAGGATAGAGAGGTGTTCCTATTATCAAAGCTCCGGATTCGGATGGGTTCTCCATGGGTTTCTATGAGAAGTGTTCCGGAGTAATTAAAGTGGATCTGCTGAATACTCAATCACTTCTACAATCTCAAATTTTTGAGAAGTTTAAATGCTTCTTGTATTGCTCTTATTCCCAAGATGATTGGTGCAAAGGAGCTTAAAGATTATAGACACAGTTTCATAGGTAGTTTCTATAAGATTCTCTCTAAAGATTTGGCAGATAGACTTAAAAAAGTGCTTCCACTCTAGTCAGTGCTTCTGAAATGGTTTTTTTAGCAACAAAAACATCACAAATTTGACATTGATTGCTAATGAATGTTTGGATTCAAGATGAAGTTAGGAAAGTCTGGAATCCTTTGTAAGCTAGAAACCGAAACAGCGTTTGATCATGTCAATTGGGGATTCTTACTGAACCTGTTGAGGCAGATTGGTTTCAGCCTCAAATGGATTAATTGGATAAAATTTTGTGATTCTACAGCAAAATTCTCAGTTCTCATCAATGGTAGCCCCCAGGGTTTCTTTTCTTTACAAAGAGAACTTAAACAACGAGATTCCCTTTCTCCTTTTCACTTAAATGGAGAGACTCAGCAAGAAGATATATAGTGCTGCACAAACAAATTGGGTCTCAGATTTTCATGCGGACCGCAGAGGCATCTGCAATCTCAACGTCACTCATATTTCATATGCAGATGACTCTATGAGCATGTGTGATGCTGATGAACATCAAGTTTTGATTCCCGAGGATGATCTTAACATGTGTTGACGTTGTCTCGGGGTTACATATCACCTTCACCAAAAGTTCTCTCTTTCTGGTTGATGATATGCCTAATATAACTTAGCTTGCCAATATTTTGCAGTGCAACATTGGAATGCTTCCTACTAATAGAGTAATAGTTTGGGCTTACCTCTGGGAAACAAATATAAATCAGTGAATATGGAATGAAGTAACTGAGAAGATGAAAAAGAAGTTGGCAAACCGTAAGAGACGATATCTTTCATAAGAGGGAGAATCACTTTGATCAACAGTGTGCTCAGTGCACTTCCTACTTACACCATGTCTCTTTTTAACGGCTCTATCCTCGGTTATGGAAAGATTGGACGGATTGAGATGAAACTTCCTTTGGCAAGGAAATAGCAATCTAATCATTTTCTGTTTTATGAATTGGAAAGCAGTCACCCGAGGGCCGAGGCAAAAGGAAAGGTAGTCTTGGTATTATAATGTTAGCATGTTGATGAAATGGCGTTTGAGATTCAAAAAGGAGGTTGATGCACTTTTTAGGAGGGTTAAGAAAAATTCACACTTGAGGTTCCCTGGATTACCAAAATCTCTGCAGTACCTCATGGTATTGGACTGTGGAAGCATATCCTAGGCCATTGGAAAAAATTCTAAGTCAAATATGGGCTTTATTCTCAGTAATGGGAGAAAAATAAGATTTTGGGAAGACACATTGTTGGCTCACACCTCTCTGAAAGACCACTTCATGGATATCTTCAAGTTATTTTCTCAACAAAGGGAGAAATTGCAGTATTCTGGTCAACAAAAGGATGACATCTTTTTCTTAGAAGGAATATTAATGACTAGGAAGTGGAAAAACTATACCTATTGCTCCAGAGGTAAAGCAAGATAACATTGGATCACAACAAAACAGACTCCATCAGTTGGAAAAACCATCATCAGGGTCTGTCAGAAATTGTTACCACATGCTAGGCTCTAGCAATGATAGGGTTTTATGGCCTTGGGATAAGATTTGGAGAAATAAGGCACCTTTGAAGGTCTCTTGTTTCTCTTGGATTGTTGCTAAGGAGGCTTGTTTCACTCAATAGAACCTACAAAAGATGTCCATTGTATGAAGAGCATTTGGAATAAGTTCTCTTTCTGCATTGTAGGGCCACTAGCCAGCTATGGAACATGTTTTTTGTAATTCTAGGCATGAGCTGAACCATGCCTAATTCCATGATTGAGTTCTTGCTTGGCTGGAACAGAAAGGGGCTTGATAAGAAATCTCTAAACACTTCGAACACTCATACCTCAGGTCATTTGGTGGACTATCTGACTCCGAAGAAACTATATAATTTTTAAGGCAAAAAGAGTGACATTCACAGCAAGAGATGTCTTTTTGTTTGTTTGTTTGTAGTTTTTTGGTGCAATTTGGTTATTGTACATGATGTAGATGGAATGTTAAACACAATAGAGGGATTATGCAACCTCTAATCATGCCTATTTCACTGGCTTAGAGCACAGATTTATAACAACTTCAATTACTTATAAAAAAAATAGATAATAAAGAATTGAGAAGGGATAGGTCACAAAGACCATTGATGCCACTTTATATGTTGGTGAATGGTGAAGCTGAGGCATGAAAATGGTGGTAGCATTTTCCTAGTTAAGCTGTGAGGTCCAAAAGACATGAATCTGGTAATAGTTACACTGAGGAACTCTTATTTTAGAAGCTCCAAAAGATTTCTCTCAGCAGTGGAGGTTAAGCAGAATTTTCTGCTCGACTCTCGTGAGCTATGTTTGCCCGGCCATCTGCTGCTCTGTTTGCTTGTAGCTAACCATGTTGTATTTTACATTCCCAGTTTCTATTGAGCAGAGTCCCACTGTCTTCAAGACTTCCTTTTTATTGGTAAACTAAGAATAATTGGTGTTAGAAGCAGCATAAAGAGAACACTGTTACAGATGACATCCAAAAAGGGGTAAGAACTTTACAGAAAGTGTAATGAACTAATGAAATCAATCATGGAAATAAATAAGGTTTCAAGTAAAGCTTCTATTTGAAGACTCTTTTGAACATGCTAATTGGATGAATGATGTCTTAATCATGCAATATTCTACACGGCATAAAATGATATATAGATTCATGCGTACTTTATGTAGGTCTTGTTTACGAGGAAAACAAAAAATAACAACCAAACGTTATATAGCTTAATGCTGATTTTTGTGTAAAAAGGGCAGCTCGATGCTCAAAGCATCTCCGGTATGGTCTAGGGAAGGGATGCACTCCAAGGGGTGTGACGTAGACAACCTACCCAATGCAAGCATTAGTGGCTGCTTCGACAACTCGAACCCATGACCTATAGGCCACACAGACAACTTTACCGTTGCTCCAAAACTCCTCTTCAGTGCTGGTTTTTTTGTGAAGAAAGTTCATAAAACCCAACCAAGCATGGTAAAATTAATGCTGAATTTTATGTGGAGATTAAATCTCCTCAACACAAACCAAACAACCCTCTGAATGTATTTCTTCATTAAGTTCCACCCACTCCCTACCCGGGGGTAGGTGCCAATCTCATTGTCAATGGGGGATGGTCTTAAGGCTGCTCCTTGCTCCACATGCCAAATTAACATATCAAATTGCTTGTTTCATTTATAGTTGTTTTGTTAATGTATCACCTTGAATAATATATAGTTGTGTTCGTCCTATTATCACCAGTAAAGTCGTTTTAATAATAGTTATGTTCATAGTAATAGTTAACTAGGGTGTTACCTTAGGTAATTGTTGGATAAAATTACATGATTAAGCCATTGGGTTATGCGCTAGAAGATTCTATCTGTTGGTCTTGGATTTCCCTTCTGTGCTATTAGCTATTGATCTGCATTTTGTCTTTCTTTAATTCTTTCCCATTTTCATAGCCATGTGGGGTGCTTTTATTGATTCAAGCTAACGAATATGGATAAATTTTACTAATATTTGGGAGAGCCTGCGACTCAATTTGTTCTAGACAAATCTCTGCCCCATGCCTCCATCCAATTTCATCATTTTAGAAATGATTCTGTTTGGTGCGGCCCTGGGGATCGGAGCACAAAAATGTTTATAGCAAATAAAAAGGGAAAACATGAGGATGTGGTTGATTTATTCTAGCATTGTCTCTGTCCTAATTATCTTATTTCTTGTTCGAAATGTAGAGACTCAATGCTGTGCGACTTTGAAGTTCGCTTATATGTGGTAGTTCCTATGGAAGATATAAAGAAAAGTGGAGAACTCCCTGGAAATATTGTCATCAGGCGTCTTTTTAGCCAACTCACATTTCTGAGGGCTACAGAAGATTGTGGATACTTTCTCAAAGTAACAAAAGTGAAGAGCGTAGGCAATGGAAAGTTGTTAGACTCGTCAAAGTACATCATGTTCCCTGTAACCTTCCACAGTCTTACCTTCTTACCTAAAATCGGGGAAGTCTTGGTTGGTATTGTCGTTGAGGTTTGCAGGCATGGAGTCTTTCTGAAATGTGGACCTATGAACTCTATTTATCTCAGTGTTCGGAAGATGCCAAATTACAACTATGTTCCAGGTGAAAACCCTTTCTTCATATGCAATGACCAGTCAAGGATTGAGAACGAAGTTGCTGTCCGATTTGTGGTTTATGCTATGAGATGGAGTAGAACCCTTGTTAGGAAATTCGATGTTCTTGCAAGCATCGAAGGTGATTGCCTTGGACCAGTTTCACTGAATGGATTTGATGGACTAGAGCTGTAAAAATCTTAATAGGAAAAGAAAATGCATTGTTAGCATAGTTTCTCTTACCAAATCAAAAATAGGAAACAGAAGAAACTTTGTATATGTTTGATTTTACTTATAGGAAGTGAATGAGTAATCAGTGATATTATAACTGTAAAAATTGTTGTGTTACAGCTTTTGCTAAGAATGTATTTGGAAAAATGAAAATGGCTGATATACATATTTAGAATGTTACAATTGGTGTTGGAGCTGAATAGTGAAAATTCTGATCCTTTGAACAGTTTTTCATTTTCTTTACAAGTGTTTTTATCAAAAGTTGTCCTCTTCTTCATTCGGTGTTCGATATCTATATTCGAGTCTAACTAATTCAGGTTCAGCCTGCATAGGGCTAATGCAGGGAATTAATCTACCAACGACTTTTTCTTACTCAGTGCTCGAAACCAAGACAAGTTTGTTAAAAATGAGAAAAAATGACTTTCCCTGTGGAAACAGGGAAAATAAGTTGTTTAAGTAACGCTCTCTACTCTTCAGCTCATGTCATCTTCATCCATCCTTACCTTCGATAGTATTTGTTTGGATTATATATAACGATTTCTTTTAATAATTTTTTTTGCTAAAATAACGAAGAAACTTTTAAATAACTGAATATTGAAATTTCCTTATTTTTTTAGTGCTAATTAAGTCATATTAAGTGGTCTCTTTAGCCATAAAAATTATGCTTAGCTCTACTATGGAAAAAAAGTATATTAAGTGGTCTACTTTATCCATAAAATTTATGCTTAGCTCTACTATGGAAAAAAATTAGGGAAATTTACATAAATATACTATAATAAAAAAATATTTATTATTTATAGCAATAATATTTTTTTTTTACTTGATAACTTTTAATTCATTTATAATACAAGTTTAATATATATTACAAAGAACAATTTATTATTCACATATATTACAAATTTTAATGATGAATAATATATTTAACACTTATAATACAATGTGACAATTTTTTACCTAACAAACATGATATATTTCAAAAAAAATTATAATTCATATATATTGCATACACAATTCACTTTTAATACATATTACAGATTTAACAAAACATTGTTATAAATGATAATAAACAAAAAGTATCGCTAAAATCAGTATTTTTTTTAAAAATATATTAATTTATGTAATGTTTCCAAAAAAAGTATATGCCATTGCCATAAAAAAGAACAAAAAAATCCCCTCTTTTTAGCTTTTCAATCTTTTTCTTTTAAAAAATATGATGGTATTTGTCCTTTTTAACAAACCCACTAAAAAGAAAGGAACAAGAAAAAAAGAGGTAAAGAATAAGAGAATAATAAAATAAATATAACAAGCAAATAGAAAAAAAAAAGCAAAAGGAAAGAAAAAGAATTGCCCCCCAAAAAGAACATTTGATTCTTCAAATTCAGATACAAATATTTCTTATTACAATAATTACAAAATAATGAAAGAAAAAAAAAGTTCAAATATTTAGTTAAATTTCAAGATTTTCATTTCCAACTCATTAATTATTGGTTGAATTTTTTTATTATAAAATGGTTAAGCTTTATAGCTGGAAATTGCAACCACAAAAAGCTCCTAAACTGACAAGTGTGAAGTGTCCAATCATTACTAAATCATGGTTTAGTTCAAACAAAAGTATTTGACATTCTGTCTGATTATGATTTGTTTTTCAGACTACAGGCCATAAATATGTTAAAAATATGACGAAAAATATCTACGTATTATTTATAATATTTGAAATGTATTTATATTTTTTTCTAATTTTAGCATATATTCACTTGAGAAGAAATAGTATTGAATAAATTATATTGATAATATATATTACAGTATTAATTATGCTTTATTGAATACGTCGATATCATTTATTATGTATTATTTGATTAATATATTTAAAATAATCTACATTACATTATTATTTATTTACAAAAATGTATTGAAATATGATTTTAGCTTGAATCTCTTTTGTTCCTTGACCATTTTTTTTCCTTATAAAAAAAGAAAAATAGTTTATTTTTCTATTGAGGAAATTTTTTTAAATATTTTTTGGCAAACAAAAGCCAGAGAGTGCAATATACGTTATGCCTTGGTTTTTTTTTTTTCCTTGCTTTTATTCTTTTGTTGTTATCGAAAACATGAGTATAAAGACAATGATGCCACTACTTATGGACTTATATTTATCTTTTAATTAATTTCGATTTATTTTTTATTTGTTTATTATATACGTTTGTTTAGGTTAAAAAATTTAGAAATATATTATCATTTAAAAAGTTTTCTTTGTTATTTATAGTTATTTTTAAAGTATTGATTTTCTTTTATTAAAACTTAATATGATAATTTTTTTTTTTTTTAATATACGCTAAGTTAATACTGGACAAGTAAAGATGAGACGGAAAGTATAGCTTCAAGCCCATAAAAATCACGAGTATTCAAGAGGTTGGGTTTTGTTATAATCCAAATGTAGCAAACAAAAAACCAGAAAGCCCTTAATTCCCTCATTCTTGGAGTTCATATTTTGCTACCTCAGGTTTGATTTCTTTAATTTCTACTCTCTATGTTTGAATTTTTATTGGCTGTGGTTTTTTTTTGCCACTGTTAGCTTTTTTTGTTTTAAAAATTTTGTTTTTTTTATGGTTGAAGAAGACCCTCTGTGCAGAACAGTATTTTGTTGCTATTTGTTGATTGAAACTGTCAAAAAATGTTGCTTTTTGATGATAAAGATTCTGTTTTGTTGCTATTTGTTGATTGAAACTGTCAAAAAATGTTGCTTTTTGATAATAAAGATTCAGTTTTGTTGTTATTTGTTGATTGAAACTGTCGAAAAATGTTGCTTTTGGTAATCAAGATTCAATTTTTTTTGCTATGTTTGAGTGTTTTGCTACTTAGTTGATTAGGGTTCATGAATTCTTGAATTTTTTTTAATTGATTTTCTTGTGTGGGGTTCATAAAGGTTTGATCTTTTCAGTTGCCAATGCACCTTCTATTTATTTAATGTGTAGTTCTTTATAAGAGCTGCAATTTTAATGGTGTAACTGTAATCATGTTGTGTATTTGTATTCTTGAGTCTCGTACCCCACTTATGGGATTATACTGGGTATATTGTTGTTGTTCTCTGTATATCCCATGAATTTGGTTGAGTTTCCCGCTTGAACAGCTGGAGAAATAGTGATCTTCCAATCGCGTCTACTGTAAGATAGATGCCTGAATTGCTCTTGGCTTTATACACCTCAAAACGGGAATGAATTTTTTTTTGGTTTTTCTAGTAAGAGTTGATTGGTCGTACCTATCCAATCAATAATGTTTATGACGGACTCACATTTGGCCATTTATAACTACTTTAGCTTCTATTTTTTTATTTTGTTAAAATTTAAACTTTTCTAGGTGGTTTTAGGTATTAATGCATTAGTAGTGGAGTAATTTGATACTGAAGCTATGCAAAAGGATAGTAATTCTGGTGCTCCAGGAACACATTCGCCACGATTACGTCGTCGCAGAGGATCAAATGAGGTGACTTTTCCCATTTCCATTCAGTGTTTTTTAAGTGGTTGACTCCATTTTCTGCTTGTTATTCCTGTCGCTCCTAGTGTGTTTTAATCACTTTATATTAGAAAATGGAAGTGTACGAGGGAACGTAACGGCATAGAGATTAAATGTTCCTTTTGGCAAAAGTAGTGTATTACTTCCTCTGTTCCATTATATATTATGGTATTGATGAATAATATGTTTATGACATTAACTTGATCTTGTGTTTTGTATTAGAAGTAGACTAGTAGTGAAAAAATAATAATGAAGTTGTGGTCCGAAAACATCTCATTAACCTTTAAAATTTGATTAGTTCTTTAAATTGTGAAAGTGGTATAAACTATAAAATAAAATTTTCTGGTGTCAACATATTGGAATGTTTCAAGACAGAATCAGTGTCTTATAATTGGAATAAATATACTAGGTTTTTGGTTCGGAATCCTGTAGATGTTATGGGTCTGAATTTTTTCTGAAGTTCTTTTTCTACCTCTTCCCGAAGTTTCAGGTTCCTGGGGAGGTTGTCAAAGCAAATGGAGCCCATATGCTTGTTAACGATAGAAACAAGTATAAGTCAATGTTGATCCGTCTATATTCAACTCTCTGGATGATAGGTGGCTTTGCTTTCATCATTTACATGGGACATCTTTATATTTGGGCCATGATAGTAGTTATACAAATATTTATGGCAAAGGAGTTGTTCAATCTACTTAGGAAAGCGCATGAAGACAAGCAACTTCCTGGTTTCAGGCTATTAAACTGGTGAGCAAAATCATACTTGTATTAAGTATTAACGTTATCAAAAAATCATTCTTGTATTTATCATTACTTCTTCTAAAGGCCATATATTTGTTCCATATTTTACTTCCTTTTAAGACACTTTTCATAGTGGGTAGCAGCGGCTCCCAAGAGTGTGACCTAGTGGTCAATAAAGTGGATTGAATAGCATGAGCTCTCAAGTTCAATTCCAGCAGAGATAAAACACTAGGTGATTTCTACTGTCCTAGCCTTAGTGGATATAGTTACCTAGTACTTGTTGTTGGTTGGAGGTGGAAGGTATACAATGAAATTAGTCGAGGTGCGCGCAAGCTGGTATGGACACCACAATTATTTAAAAAAGATGTAGTAATCTGGTCGAGGTGCGCACAAGCATGCCTCCCTAGCTGTTGAGATCAAGTGTCTAGACTTCTCTCGAAATGAAGTAATCTGATTTCTGTTGATCTTGAGAGAAGTTGCTGACCAATGTTAACAAATTACTGTCTTTATACTTAATAATAATTTAAATTCCTTCTGAGGAAGAGGCAAGAGCTCAGTCTAGTGAAGTGGAAAAATCAGCTATCACGGCGTTGTAAAGAGAAGAAATACTAAAGATATCATGAAACTGGTCTTTGATGGATGAGTAACCTAACCAAGTATCCTTCCAAAATCTAGTTTTGCAGTCATTGCCTAGCAGAAAACCATAATTTTCAGTTATTTGCCTCTATAAGAACGAATATGCTTCCAAACATCAGTGCCATGATGTGCTATTGACTCTTTTGTGCCGAGGATTACACAAACTGACATTTTCAATGGATAATCTTCTCTCCACATGTTCTCTATGTTCTAATGCTATTTCAAAATAAAACTTTCATTATGGTGCTTCAAGTTCTTAATCCCAAGACTCCTGTTCTTCCTCTTTTTGATGGCATTGTCCCACTTGCTGAGACATAATGAGATGCCCTATTTGTTTCGGTTCCATAGGAGATCTCTTCTCAACTTGTTAAAATGCTTTAAGATTGACACAAGTGAAGGAAAGAAAAACATCGTATAGTTGTGAAGAGCATCAAGAAAAATGATTTAAGACTTAAGAGTGACTCTTTCTCCTAAAGATAGGTACTACCATTTCCAATTTTCAGTTTTTTTCTCCATCTGTTCGACTATCCTATTCCAGACATTGATGGATTTCTCATCCCCCCCCCCCCCCCAAATCCCAGATATATCTTGGGAAGAGAATAAATGTTGTACTGTAGGATGCTAGCTAGTTAGTGAATGTTTGCAACCTGATTTACCGAAAAAGAGAACTCTTTGAGAAGTTGATGTGAAGCCCAGCGAAGGCCGTGAAAGGTTCTGTTTCAACTTAATCTTCCTATGATTTAAACTAGTAGATAGTAATGTCAAGAGTGATTGAAGTGAAACAAAAACACAATTTCAGAAGGGAGAAAGGAACTTATTTTTACCTAGAAGGGAATAAGAGTTGATTGAGAGGTGTATAGGCAAAGTTTATTAAATTATTAGAATAAATTATAGACAAGGTCTGTTGGTGGATGGAAAGGGAAGAAAAAATTGTCTACTGATAATAGCTAAGACCACATATGCTTCTGTGAGTTTGTCAGCTTGATGGCACCAGAGTGTTATGCAGTAAATGGAAGAAATAAGACCTTCTATACAAGTGCTACTTACTCTATAGCTTCAATAAGTTTGGTAGATCCATTTCTGTACTTGAAATTTAAGGAAAATGAGAAGTGTGGTTATCATCCAAATTTTCCTGAATGCAGTTTTCTTGAATTGGATGTACAAAAGTTCATTGAGAAGGTACACCTGACTGACTGATGGCCATCCTTCCAACAAAATCCAGCTATTCTAAAGTGGTTTCCTTTGTTGAGTGCCTTCATGAGTGATATATATAATTATATATGTACAATGTAGTCTGAGAAGCTTGAGAACTTATTTTACTAGATTGATACAATATCATATTGGTTACAGGTTCTTGTTTCTATTTTTTCTTATTCTGCTCTTGCGATCTCCAGGCACTTCTTCTTTACAGCACTGCTTTATGTATATGGACGCATCCTAAGCCAGAGGCTTGTCAACACGGTTACTTCTGACAAATTTTTATACAAGCTTGTTAGCAAATTAATCAAGTATCACATGGTCACGTGTTATTTCTTGTATATTGCAGGTTTGTAATTTTAGCGTGCTTTTTTGACTTAATGTTGTAAATGACAATCACTTTTCCATTTTACAATAACCAAGACACATCAAATTACATATTGTTCAGTGTAGTGTTGTCCTCTTAAATTTTTTCTGCCTTATTTTTCACTAGATGCATGATTTTGTGATACTGACTTCTGAATTACTACCTGTTTCTCTTTACTGTTATCACTCATTTGAAATCAGGTTTTATGTGGTTCATTCTGACTCTGAAGAAGAGGAGGTACAAGTATCAATTTGGCCAGTACGCTTGGACCCATATGATTCTGATTGTGGTGTTTACTCAGTCCTCTTTCACAGTAGCGAATATTTTCGAGGGAATTTTCTGGTAAGACAGCGTAAATCTTCTATTTCTTCCATTCTGAATAGATTTTTCTATATCTTTTGTTGTTCACTTGTCGAGACTTTATGTTATTTTGATGCTGAAACTTCTCTTTGGAGCCTCTCTGCCCTCAGCTTCTTCTAATTGTTCTGTTCTCTTTTTTGGCAAGTAATCATGGTGTGACCAACTTCAGGTTTTATTTTCTTTCTATAGCATGCATATAACTAGTCGAACGATACAGGGCTTCTTTAATGTTTATGGGAACTGACACACAATACCATATCTTTTTTGTCCACTTTCACAAGTTTGTGTTCTATTATTTCTTCCGATTTTTCCTTTGCTGAAGCTTGCCACAGAATTTGACAGGGATATGGAACTTCTTCCGCTTCTTATTTCCATCTTTTTGGGCTGTTGAACTGAAATAATGCAACAAAATTTGTCATGGATATAGAATTTCAAATAAAGGATTACTTTAATGCAGGTTCCTTCTTCCAGCATCACTCATTGTCATCAATGATATAGCTGCTTATATATTTGGATTCTTCTTTGGAAAAACTCCTTTGATCAAGTTGTCTCCAAAGAAAACTTGGGAGGGATTTATTGGGGCATCAGTAACAACCATTATCTCCGCATTTCTGGTGAGTGGCTGTGTATTTTGGGAAGTAGTGGATCAGTTGGAATGTTTGAGATAGTGTTAACTGTTACTTGTTAGTATGTAGGTAGTCTCTCTTAACATAGCATTTGGGTTGTATGTCTTGTCACCATTATCCATATACTCTCTCCCCTTCACTTGTATTTCCACGCCTAATAAAGGCTCGTCCCCACCAATGATTTGAGAGGGGTGTTTTTTTAATTTATATTCTGCTAATTACTTTCTGTTATGTGCTAATGTGCAGCTTGCCAACATATTTGGTCGTTTTGGATGGCTAACATGTCCTAGAAAGGTAATATTTTAGGGTGACGTCTCTCCCAATTGGCTTGCGGATTTTTCTCCTCGGTTTTGAAAAGCATAAATTCCATATTGGTTAATGCAGGATTTATCAACTGGGTGGCTTGATTGTGATCCTGGTCCACTGTTTAAACCAGATTATTTTACTGTACCAGAGTGGTTTCCTTCATGGGTAAGTGAATTTCCGTCAAACCTGGACTTTTTAAAGTTTTTCTCTTTTGCTTAGTCACTACTTGCTCTAGTGACTTTGTTAGAACCTTGTATCTTTTCAAGTGATGAGTTATCTCCTCCTTTCCCCTTCCAACTATTGTTGTTTATCGATCTTTTCCTTCCTTCTTGGAGGACGGAGTGTCGGTTTAGGCAAGGTTCTCATTCTCAAAGTCTGTTGAAGTTAGGTTTGATATAATAATTAACTATCTGTGTCCCATTTTCATCCTACTTTGATGGTTATATATTAGTATTGATGTTTTTTATTTAATGGAAAGTGGGTACAAATTTGGTGAGTGCTTTACTTTCTGAAACTGTAAGCCAATTTCGCTCATATCTCGACTAATCATTATTCATTAGGCAGTCTTCCAGTCTATTTGGACATTATACCACGATAGTTCTGCTCAGAAAGGTTGATCTAATGGTCTCGTGTTAAGTGTTTTAGTTGAGATGCACAACTGGGAATTGAGATCTCCATGTCGTTATCACTCCACACTCAGCCACCATGTCATCACTTTGGGAACCTGAAAAGTGTGTACTCATAAGACGGATCTAATGAATTCTTTTTTGTTTTTGACAACCGTAGTGACTTCTTTGCAGTTCATGCCCCAACACAAATACTCATTTTAAATTTCAACCAGATATTGTCCAAACACAAAATTTCTTAAAATATTGAGTCTTGAAATAGAAGTGTTTTTTCTTGGAGATGTGTTGAACAATACGTGTTCATGAGATACAACTGCAAGTGGTTCTTTTTGTTTGTCCTAACACTCAACATGATATTATCCAGTGATTCATCCTTCAAAATAATAATTCAAGTTATTTTCATCTTTTTGTATTATTCAGCTTTCTGAAGCCTTTTCAAATCCTTATAATTTGAGCCGGCATTGACTTTATAAACTTCAGTCCTTAACTAATTCTACTACTGCAGTTCCCTTGGAGAGAGATCTCTGTTTTGCCCGTGCAATGGCATGCTGTGTGGCTTGGCTTGTTTGCATCAATCATAGCGCCTTTTGGAGGCTTTTTTGCTAGTGGATTTAAGAGGGCCTTCAAGATCAAGGTTCAATATTTATTCCGTCTTGTTTTATAGGTTCCTTAAGTAGTTTTATCGTTAATACTATGTTGTATATATAAAGTTCTTTTTTTCTCCTTTGTGCTATAGGATTTTGGTGATAGTATACCAGGACATGGCGGCATGACAGATAGAATGGATTGTCAGGTGAGCTAAATAAGATATCTCTCTCTATATGCACTTATTTATGGACTGCACCCCCGTGGCAGATATGAAATCTCGTTGTTTCCGAGTTTCTTTCACTTCATGGCTTCATGAAATTGCATCTAAGTTAATTCAAGAACTTATTGTTGCGGTGTTGTGGGGTCCAAATGCCTTATTATACGATCAGTATTTCCTCAGACTGATCAATTTCTCCTTCTATTCCGACCTGTTAGTAGTGCTTTCTACTTGTCATCTGAACTATCAGTTTGTGATATCTTCTTATATCTATGTTCATACAGATGGTGATGGCTGTTTTCGCATATATCTATCATCAATCTTTTGTGGCACCGCAGAACTTGTCAGTTGAGATGATCTTAGATCAGGTACGCGCCTCAACTTACATTTTAGTCCAACAAGTTCCTCGTTGAGGTATACCGTTATAGCTGATATCCTTACTCCATACGATGTTTAGATTATAATGAACCTGAACTTTGAGGAACAGCAACTTCTGTACTCGAAACTTGGGCAGATCATCCAAGACAAGATGTTTGGAGAATCTTGAGTACATCAGATAAGCAAGGCTTGTACAATTATTGTGTAGCTTTTAGATAAGCGTATCTTGTATATGTTTTTCTTTTTTCGGTTAAGCTCGTTGCTCTGGGCTTTTCGCGCATTGTACAGTGCTCTTGGTTATTATATTCTTTAGTAGTTCAGTGCATCCCCTACTGTATTGACCAAATTATAGTGCATGGTGCCCTATAATTAATTTTGTAAATGATTTGATTCAAAAAAGTTGCATACTATTCACTAGTTTTGCTTCTTTTAGTTTATGAAATTGGTTCATTTATTTATTCATCTCTCTTCTATTTTATATATATAAAAGTAGACCTGCCAAAAATTCTGCACTAGTCATATAATAATTAGACTACATAACCATCACGTGTAGTGTAGTGATGAGACTGCTTCACCCTTAATCAGTGTTTCAAATTTGAGCTCTAGGTATGGAGGAAATCATATTGAGAGTGTCATTCTCGAATACGCCTTGCATTACGCGATTGCAGACATCGAATAACGACTGGAAAATTCAATCTTTTATAAATATATATGTATCCAATTTTTAGCACTATTCATAATAAGGGAAAATGTCATTTGACCTCTCAACACTCTAATTCAACCAAACGTGTGAGATTTTTCAAAATTTATATTTAATTTTGATGTTAAGTTTTTGGACGATTATAAAAGTCTCCTTATATAAAGATTTAGAAGAATCTTTTTCGTCTCTTTTTTTGCTTTAACATATAAAACTCTGAAACTAGCCAATCTAAAATAGAATAAAGTTTGTAATCCGACCATTAAAAGTTTTGAACCCTTGTTTGAAGCTGGATATCAAGTAATTATATTTTCAAACTTAGACATTAAGTCTAATAATGGACTATTTTGGACCTTTTCTTGAAAGTTTAGGGTCTGAATCAATATTTAGCAATATATTTGGGTTACAATTGAAGACAATAGAAAAACAAAACCAAGTTTACTTATAAACCCATTTACTTCAGTTATTCTTATTCCACATTGACCGAATCAGCTCCATTTCCGACCCGAAAAAAAAAGTGAACTTTCCGATGTCTTCTCCTCCACCGGACGCCGGAACAGTCGCGGCCGTCACCGTCCGACCGTGGCCGTTATTCATAGATATAGCGGCCCTCAGCCTCCCAATCTCAGTATCCGATGCAACTTATCGGATCAATAAAAACCTCCGCTACTTCGCGGGTAATTACGCGCTAATCATCCTCTCTATCCTATTAATCTCCTTAATTGTTCGGCCAATTTTACTTGTGTTGTTCCTAATCATCTTTGTCGGTTGGATTTACCTTTACTTCTCTCGTAATGAACCTTTGGAGCTGTTTGGTTTCGATGTGGATGATAAGTTGGTGTTAGGGTTTTTGACTTTGGTGACTCTTGTCGCGTTGCTGGTTGCTAAAATTTGGATGAACATATTCGTTTCGATTGGCTTTGGAATTGTGATTATGTGTGTCCACGGTTCACTTAGGGCTCCGGAAGATCAGGAGGATTCGCCTTATGGTGCTTTGCTATCGGAGAGTCCGAGAGGAAACTATTCTATCGTTTGAATTTTCATGATTGATGTAGGTAAATTTTTTCCTCATTGGGATGTGGTTGAATTGTAGGAAAAACTTGAGTTGATTATTGTAACTAGTATTGTTCAATTGATGAAATTGGTTTGATATTCTCAAAATGCAGAGATTTGAATATATGAAAATTGCGGATTTTATCTTCTTTGATGCAGTTGAATTCATTTGTTAGGAAATAACGTGGTAATTTTTGTATTTTTTGCTAAGTGATTCTAATGGGCTAGAGATGACCTTGTAACTTAGTTTAGATTGGAAATGATAGCTTCATTGCCATTAATGTTTGAGATGGTGAATACTAGACCAAGAGGAGAGTATACTAATGATTGAATCTCAAGGCATAGTTTTTTAAAATTTAGTATATGGTTGTAGTGAAAATTTGAGTTGGCTTGTGTAATTAGTATCATTAGACTGATGAAATTGCTGGTTGAAGCTTTCACATGCAGAGAGTTGAATTGATGAAAAGATTGAGGCTTTTCATCTTTTCTTGATGTAGTTGAATTCTCTATTGGGAAATAAAATGGTAATGTTTCTCCTGTTCTGTATAATGATTGTTTGTGCTAGATTCAGGTTGCAGACCTAAAGTAAATAAATGATACGGCTCATCCATAATTAGGTGAGGTAGTTCAAACAATTAAACTGATTGCTTTGCGCTAGATATAGGTTGCAGACCTAAGTAAATAAATGATACGACTCATCCATTTTTAGGTGAGGTAGTTCAAACAATTAAACATTCGGCGTCAAATGTTTCCATGTGCTTTAGTCCAAGAAAAAAATATGCATGCGTGTAAGGAGCTGTATTGCAGTCCAAATTGAATACGCAAGTAAAAGTGTCTTCTTTCTAATAGTTTAAGGAGATGACGTAGTTAACATAGTTTAACAAGATAAACTGTGAGAAGTTAGTTTGGATTGGAAGTAATAGTTGCATAGGCAGTGAAAAGTGAAAACTGCTTCTGTTGTTTTTCTGGTGCATGACATGGATATGAATGGTTGTTTAGACGTAAAAGCTTGGTTGACTATCAATTTAGAGTTGGTTGATTTGGAGTTAGATGGAATTGTAGGTTTGTATCCAGTTCTAGGTAACTTTGATAGTCACGTTGGTTCTATAAGCTTGATCTGCTTGTACTTTTTTCTTGCCTATTATTGATAGTGGGTTATTTATAGGTGGATATTTGTTTCAACTGATAAATCCATGAACACTAATAGGAGGATATTAATTTCAATATAAAATAAAATAAAAACTCTGATTTTGTTTTTCAGTAGAAATAGAGGGTATATGTCTCAATGGTATGGTAGTTCGTAATTCTTCATTTTACATTTCACAAACTGTGATAAAAGAAATAGTATATCTAAACCATCTCGTGTTTAATGGGACTGCAAGAGTGGAAGATGAAGACACTCCGGAATTCTAATTTTGCTTCTCTTGCTTAGAACTCAGTATATGTCTGTGAGATCCTGCTTTCTGTTACCTGTTCTTCTAGTAGCTTCAACATGTGCATTGTTTTAAATTTGGCTGAGAACCTCTAGACCTATAGCTTTTAGCATGAGTTGGAGTGGAAATCGACATTTCATTTGCCTTCTAGGTTCAAGTTCTTTGTGACTTGCTGGAAGCACTTCTTGATTCGGAGTCTGAGGGAGGCTAAATTTGTTCATTGAGTTCCTTCAGACACATAATGCACCTTCAAAGAGGCTTCCCCTGGGTGTGTGTGTTAATTGAAAGTGCTCCTAGTCTTGCGTCATGCCTCATTGGCAAGGCACAGACCCTGCAGTACACAAGTTCATTTAGTATCAATACATAATTAGCCCTATTCCTTCTACCTCAAATCAGAACATCTGGAGCCCAAATATCACTCTCTTCATCGAACCATCTTCACTTGTTTTGTTGGGTAGGGTAACTCTTTTACAAAAGTTGCTGCTATCGACTACATTTTGTTCTATTCTTGATCTCTTGCATCCTCAATCTCGCGAAGTTGATTCTTTGTTGCCTGTTGAGAAATTCTCTTTATTTGTAGCTTGTTCTTGTGTTAAAATCTTCCCCAGGTTAAATGCACTGCTATTGTATCTGACTCTGCTCTCTAGTCTTTCTATATAAATAGTTCATCTTGAACTGCTTCTTTGAGTTGCTTATTCTCGTCTTTTTTTTTTTTTGTTCTTTATACGGGATAGATGAACTACTATTTTGGAACCCATCAAGATGCAAAACCTCTCAACAGAAGTAAATCTGTTGTTTCCTGCTAGTAGAAATTGAAACATTTTGCTAAATTTGCATCATAACCTTATTAGAGCTACTTGAATGGTTGATTTGTTAATATGGAGAATCTTTTTACTTATAAACAAAAGAACAGTAAAGGAGAATAAGAATCTTATTTCTCCTTTTTTGATAGTTGAAATCAGGGGCGGAGCTAGAGGGACAAAAGAGTTCTATCCAACCCTGTTTATTCGAAAATTATGCTACATATACAAAGATTAAATTATTTTTCGAAGTAAATATATATAGTAGATGTTCAAAGTCTTAAATATGATTGGTAATATTTGTCATCCTAGCCAACTATATACCACACATGACACAAAATATAGATTGTTTAAATAGAAATTTGTCATTGATTGACAACAAACAATGACATATAATGCATCTCTCTTGTTAAATGACTCGATAGTATCATTGAAAGAGAAAACACAATGTCTTTAATAGTTAAATTCATGGTATAAATAATCTATTACGCGGTTACATGAAAAATCATAATTATCGAGTAACCCAACTCTCTCAACTTGTTCAAGGGATCATAACGTAAAAATGAAAAAAATAATCTAAAAAGCTATTATATCCTTTTTTACGTCTTGAAAAGTGTGTTTTTTTAATCAAATCTTTGTCTTTAATGATTAAGTATCTGAAAATAGAATGAGAAGTGCACGAGAATAGAATGAGATGTTACTGCATTTTTTTTAATTAAAAAACTTGTAAATCAAAAATGGTGAAATTAAAAAGATATATGATATTAAGTGACATTTATAACAATTATCTATTTTGTTACTAGTTCAAGGAGAATACAAATAGATGTATGCAATGAATTATTTTATTCATTTATTTATTTCACATTTTTAGCAATGTAATCTGAGAAATGAATATCACAATCAAGTTTTGATTGATATTTAAACTATGCTTTAGATTTTTTTGTTAAACGACTCGATTGTAATAAAGATAATAGTGAAAAAATAATAATAAAGAATATGAAAGTTTTTTACTATCACAATTCATATTCATTATTATTATTTTTAATTTATTGTCCAATTTTTTTCCACATGTTCTTATTTATCACATTAGCTGAATAAATATAACTTCTACTTTCTTCCTTGAATTTAGAATTACACTTTCTATGTTTTCCATATGAAAATTTTGTGTAAACAATTAAAAAAAAACTTTAGGCTATTCATTTTATCAATTACATACACTAATTGATATGCTCATATTTTAAAGTAATAATTATAAAAAATTTAAAATATAAATAAGAGAAACTACATGAACTCTAAATTTATATAGTTAAATAAATTTATAAAAGTAAACAGTCTTATATAAAGAAAAATATTAGCAAAATAACATAAATAATTTAAAATACCTAAAAATAAGAGAGCAACGTATACAAAATTGGCTCATAAAGAAATATGTCTCCATATTGTTCCAAGGAAAAATTATAATTTTATTTTTATTTTTCTTGAAACTAATTTAATTTTATTGTTTCTTTCTTTTATTGTTTTTTTTTTTTAATTTGATTTTTTCATATATACATTTTAGTATTGCAATTTCTTAAGCTTTTTTAATATCAACTAATATATAAAAAAAGGTACATTAAAGTAGTTTATATCATGAACCAATCAAGAATTGACAAGACATTTATTTTATTATTTCATAAGTGCTATGATTAATTAACTTGCTTGGAAAAAAAAAATTATATATATGATGCATTTTTCCTCTTTCTTCATTACAATTGAGTCATTTAACAAAAAATATGGAGCATAGTTTAAAAATATCAATCAAAACTTGATTGTGTAATAATTCATTTTTTAATTAGAAAAAAGGGTAATATCTCATTCTATTCTCGTGCACTTTGACTATATTTTCAGTTACTTAATGATTATTTATCGCTAGCACAAAACTAACTCCACGTGACTTACATTGCTTATTTCATTTTTTTAATCAGGTAATTTTAAACACGGAAATCTTATGATTCGCTTATTACAATCTAAAAATTATTATTTTAAAAAAATTTATCAACTTTAAATCATAACTCTGTCTCAATATAGAACTATCTGACACACAAGTTGATCAATAAAAAACAAAATATACTCGACGATAAAAATGGAGTCGTAAGTAAATTGGCCTAGGCATAATCCAACAAAAAGAATAGGGTAAAACAAACAAGAAAAGCACATAGTATATAGTTCTTCACTAAAACTTTGAAAGGGTGAAGTTTTGTTGTATCATTCATGGTATTAAAAACCATGGAAGAAATAGTTGAGCTTTTTTTTTTTTTTTATTATTATTATTATTATTATTATTATTATTATTATTATTATTAATATAAAACAAATTTTATCCTTGTCATTATTTTTTGTAATTCAAAAAAACATTTTCACACCTATATATTAACAATCCAAAAAACTCAAACTTCTTAAAATTTTGTTACTTCTTCCCAAAAAGGCAAAACCTGCCGCTTGCCCTTTTCCTTTATATATCTTTCTTTCTTTGTTTGTTTTTCTTTTCTATATCAAGAAAATAAGGTACTTAGATTTTTAATTTTTTTGATATATGGTTTATATGCAACAATTGGAATGTATATGTTTATAATTAAGGAAAAAAATATATTTGATTTTACTTTCCTTTTCATTAAAATTTTCTTTTTGCAGTGTTTGAAGGAAGATGGATGATTTTCATAAACGTCTAGCTAATTTGAAGAGTGTTTTGACATGTGGAATTTGTAAAAAATTATGCAAAGATGTCACGATTATTGAAGAATGTTGTCATCGATGTAAGAAAATTTTAATTTTCATTATTTGGATTCATTTTTTTTTCATTTGAGTGATGTTAATAATTAATATTTGCATTTGTGATTTCATTATCTCGATGTTCAGATTTTCTTTGTTACGTTCTTTTAAAAAAATTTTATTATTTATTGAAGCGGAGTTATTGAGATAATTTTTTTTTATCTCCGCGGTAAGCTTAACCCAACTTTGTGAGAGTAGTGGTGTGTGGCGGTGTGGCCGTGTTATTTGTGATTTTATGATCTTGATGTTTAGATTTTCTTTATTATGTTATTTTCATTGTTTTTATTAAAGCGGAGTTATCGAGATAATTTTTTTATCTCTGCGGTCGGTAGACTCACACCATACTTTGTGAGAGTAATGGTGTGTGTTGTTGTTGTTGTTTATGATTTCATGATCTTGATGTTAAGATTTTCTTTGTGATGTTAATTTTGTTGTTTTTTATTATTCTTATTAAAGCGGAGTTATCGACAAATCTTGTTAAATCCTACTTTGTGAGAGTAATTGTGTTTGGTATGTTGATGTTATTGTAATTTTTTTTGGATTTTTAATTTAAACTTTTAATTTCAATGATTTTGATAAATTATTTGTTCTTGTCATTTCAAGATCTTGAATTATTTTTTTCGTTCTATCCAATGTGTTTTCTTAAAAAGATAAATTTAAAGTAATTTTTTTAGGATTCATTTTTATTTGAGTGATGTTCATGAATTATTTGTACTTCTTATTTTATAATCTTGAATTTTTTATTTTCTTAGTTACACCCTTTTCGATATTTTTTATTTTCATATAAACAGAGTTATCAAAACAATTTTTTTATCTTTGCATATTATCAAACACTATTTTGTGAGACTATCGGTGTATGTAGTTGTGGTTTTTTGTTTTTTCTTTAAAAAAAAGTTATGGGATTTATATATATTATGGGTTCTTGTCATTTGAGGATCTTAACTTTTTTATTTTTACTTCTTTTTTTCGTTCTTTTCAATGTTTTTTTTAAGAAAAAAAATTAATAGAAATGTTGTTTTTGGGGGTTCATTTTCTATTAATATTGATAAATTATTTGTATTTTCATTTTCTATTTGAGTAATATTGATAAATTATTCGTATTTTCATTTCATGATCTTGAAATTTTAAATACTTTTAATATTTATTTTCATTGTTTTTGTTTTAATTTAAAATTTGAATTTATGTCTTTTGGGTATTTCTTTATTTATATTAGAGATTTTGATAAATCATTTATTCTTGTAAATAAACGATCTTGAATTTATTTTTTTTATTTATAATCGTTCTTTCCAAGGATTTCCAATAATATTTGTGTCATTTTCAAGATTTATGTGATCTAGGTCTTTTATACATAAACTTAGTACATATCATGTTTCTTGATTTATACAATTTATTTTTAAATTTCTTGTATGATCAATTTGTTGCAATATGGTTCAACATTTTTTTTTCTTGTCACTCTTTATTTTTAATTCATTACATGTTAATTTTTTTTTTAAAAAAAAATTATGAGGTTTTCTATGAAATTTGATTAATTTATTTTAAATATTTTTTTTAATAGTTTGCAAAAAATGTATTACAAATAAGATATCAGAAGAGAAATGGAAAACTTGTCCAGAATGCAACATGGATTTAGGCGTTGCCCCTTTGCATAAACTCAGGTATATATATTCACAGCTTTAAATATTTTGAATTATTAATTATAGTAATGTATATCTTTTTTCTCATAGCTTCAAATAAGTAAGTTTTATTGAAAAAACATGAAAATCGTATTACATAAAAGTGGAACAAAGAGAATTATATACTTCTTTTGTCCTATTTTTATTATGATTGTGTTACTATTTGGAGAGTCATATAATATTTTCTTTAATTATAATTTTCTCTCAAAAAATAAAAATATCAAATAGTTTGAATCATTCACTATATTGACTTGCCATATGTTTTTGTGAAATTACCAAATATTTAATTACTGTACCCAAATTTGAACTATCTGTGCCCAAATTTTTAGTCAAAATAAGTATTTTGACTTTCTTGTGTTGACCATAGGCACCTGTAGTTTATAATCCTTCAGATCTATTTTTTTGTTCAAGTGTTATTATTTGAGGAGTCAAAAAAAATAATCACAAAACATATTTTGATTCATTAACTATATTGCTTTAGAGTACTTTTTATGTAGTTTATATATATATATATATATATATATATATATATATATATATATATATATATATATATATATATATATATATATATATGTGTGTGTGAGAGAAATATAAGTATTGATACAACCTTATAATCCTTAATTTTACAGGCCTGATCACCAACTACAAGTGATTAGAGACATATTCTCTAGTAAAAGAAGAGAACTAATTGAGCTTGGATTGATAGAAAAATTCAAAAAAGACGAATCCAAAAAATTAGCTCGTGAGGATATTGATCTTAATTATAGTGTCGAAATGCTCATTGATCCATCGCCTCCTCCTGCTCCTACTCCTGCTCCTGTTGTGATTGCTACAAGCTCAAGGAGAAAGGAGAAATTGATTTCTTCCATAGTAAATACTACACAGCTTGTGGATGATCAAGTTTCAAATCAGAACAACGTTACGAGTAGTAATACTGGAAGGGGAAGGGGAAGGGGAAGAGGCAGAGGAAGAGGAAGAGGAAGAAGAAGAGAAAGTCCACAAAATAATGTTAATGATGTTGATCCGAATAACGGAGATACATATCCAAGAAGTTTAATCATTCCTCTTCTTTCGAGCAAAGATACTCAACATAAACAACAGGTATGAATTAGTCATATGCTAAGTTGTTACTTTTTATAACATTGTACTTGAGTTGGATTGTTCTAAAATAAATTATATATTTGAAGAATCTGACACACATTCATTGATATTTTTTAAAGAGTCTAAATATCATAGGTCGATCATATGTTAGTATTAGGTAATTAATTATTTCTTGTCCAATCAATAAAGAGTTTGAACCACTAGTTAATGTTCTAGGTGAAAGTAATTGACTTGGTTGGAATTCGAGCCATATCTAGGATGGATTCTATATGTTCAACTGATACAATAATTTTTATTCAAATTATGTATATATGTGGATCACACTCATTTTCAACATAGGTATATATAAGTTCTAAACATTTTGTTGACCGCTGGACCAAGATCGATGAGGCAGATCTATCCTCATCTAAAGGGAGTCAATTGACAACTCCTAACAAAATATTACACGATGTATATACTATATGTTTAATTCTTTGACTTATTCATTTATTTTTTTCTAAATACTTTGAATTTTCTTAGTGAATGAAAAGTGTAGTAACTCTTGTGATCACTTGTTGAAGGTTGAGAGTATTGCTTGTGCAACTGAGTCCTCAAAGAAAAACAAAAGTATTAAACCATTGGATGAAATGAATGACTTGTGGGAACCATTGAACAACTTGGTAACAAAAAGTGAAGAGCCAGTTCCAAAGTTCGTCAGTAATACTCCAATAATCAATCTTGAAGATTATGAAAATGAGGATGACAATGATGATGATGAAGAAGACGATGAGTATGTGCCTTCCCCAAAAGTTAAGGAACAGAAAGTTAGACAACAAAATGTTGTTAAAAAACTAGATGTTGTTCAAGCTACAGAAGCACCAACAAGTAGCAATAATAATAATAATGATAAGGGAAAAGGGAAAAAGGGGAGACGTGGTAGAAAGAAAAAAGAAACGAATAGTTCTCCTCTCCCTCCTCCTCCTGTTAGCGGTGGTGGTGGTGGTAATGGTGATGGTGGAACAAATCTTAACGTGGCACAAGTTCAAGTTGCTATTGAGACAGAAGGAGGTACAATCAGTGGAATTACAAGAGTAGTTAATGAAAGAGTACATCCCATTTGGTTCACTATGGTTGCATGTGATAAACAGTGAGTTTAATTCTATGACTTTCAATTTTATGTATTTTTCTTCTCGGTATTTTGATTTATATGACAATATTTAACTAGATATGGTTGTTCCAGGACATGTCCTCTACCCTTGCCACAAATTTCTTCCCGTTACATAAAGATCAAGTAAGTCTTTAATTACATTTAAATATCTACAAAAATATATATCATGTCTATAGCTATTCTTGAAGTTCGAGATGGAGAATAACACTGAACATATCTTACAACTATAAAAGAAATGTTGCTCATTCATTTTTATTACTAAAACTGTAATAGCCATTGTGGAATGCATAAATCAGTTTGGTAGAAGTAATTTTTTTTTGTGGATTCTCTCTCAAAGGAAGGGATGACTTAACGTTATTGGTAAAGTTGTTGCAATTTGATTAGGATATGACAATTTCGAGCTATAGAAACAACTCCTTATAGAAATGCGAATAAAACTTCATATAATGAACCCTAATGGTCTGGCCCTTCCTTGGACCTCGTATAGCGAAAACTTAATGGAAGTGTAACCCTCCCCCCCTCCCCTAATTTTGTATTTTCGTTCATACTATATACATTTTTTTACTTTCAAATATACATGTTAACTTCAATGAATATATTATACTTCTTTTCTGGTTGATTAGAGATGTGAACAAGCCGTCTTCCTACATAAAGAAGTACCTTGCACACAAATTGAGTCTCCAGAGTGAAGACGAGGTAATTAACTACTTATCATCTACCTTTTGCTTGACACGTGATTATTTATTTAAATAGTAATAATTCATCTTGTAGGTGGAGATTCACATGTTAGGAATGCAAATTCAACCTACTTTTACTCTCAAAAATCTAGCAGAATTGTGGTTACGTGTAGCACCTAACTCTGGAAAACATTTAGCAAAAGTTGGAGCTTCTGCACAAGAATTCGTCATGGTTTTGAACTATTGTCGTTCACACCCATAATTGAATTTGTGTATTAAAAATGTAGAATATTTGCTTAAATATTCAAAATGCAAGGAGAAAATTCTTGTTGCATGTTGTTAATTACCTTTCATTTGTATGTTTTTTGTAAACTCTATTAGACACTTTTGATTTACTTGTTTTGCACCTTAGCTATGAGTTGTTTATCAAGAATTGTATGTGTGTGTTTTTTTTATATATAATTAAGTCTAAATTTAGTATACAAAATGTTGATAAATTGATCTTTTTACTTGTAGCTAGTAGAAATTGAAACATTTTGGATGGTCATTTGTACATGATTGTTCATTTGAGATATCTTTTCACTCAAACAAAAGAAAATAAAGGAGAATAAGAATCGTATTTCTCCTTTTGTGGTTTTTGCAAACATTATGTTTAATATACAAATGTTGTACATATGTTATTCTAGTGTGTGGATCTACCTCTTTCTGCAATATAGATCTATCCCGTCAATCCCATCCGCAAACTAGCAAGATACATCTAGTTCTCCCTTCGATTGCCCATCTCAATAGGAAATTTTTTTCTTCAATATCTTTGTAAAACCATCTATATGCACCTTAGGAATAGTCCTTATAGCTCACCATAATACACGTCGTTTTGTTAGCATTTAGGGGTCACTCAACATGAATTATGCATTGAACATTTAACCTTATGGAACCCTCTATAGGCAGTAGGGAGAAATGTACGTCAAAATGTCACTCCTTTTGCATATACATTGGACATTTAAGAGACATTTTAGATGAATATGCATTTTCTCAGTTTTTCGTGTATGTTAGTCTATCAATAATTCGTGACATAGCTTATTAACTTTCCTTTTACAAAACTTTTACAGAACCCTCCATAGGGAGTTGGAGGGAGTAAGTGAAGCCCTTCTACTTTCCACACATAATCTGGGCCTTTAAGAGCATTTTTACAGAAATTATGAGACTTTTTTAATTTTTCGTGTGTTAACTCATGAATATTTTGGTGAAATGACTTCTAGATGGGTTTTTTGTAAAACTTTTGTGGAACCCTCCGCAGGGATTTGGGAGATTAGTACGTGAAGTCTCACTCTTTTTTCACATATTTTGTCCATTTAGGAGACACTTTACAGTAATTAGGCAATTTGTTCGAGTTATTGTATGTGTTAACCCATGAATATTTTGGTGAACTGGCTTCTGGATAATTATTTTACAAATCCTTCTATGAAACTTTCCGTAGGGATTTGGGGGAGATACGTGAAGCCTCACCATTTTTTTGATATATTTTGGGCATTTTGGAGCTATTTTATTGGAACTAAGCAATTTTCTCAGTTTTTCATGTGTGTTAGCCCGTAAAAATGTAATGACATAGCCCGCTAGTGATTTGTACCCTTTAGGCCTAGACGTGTACGAGTGTAAAATGTGTCACCAGTTGATAAGGTCTACATACTTATATATCCAACATCTCTCATGTGTTTTTACGATGTGAGACTTTTTATCTTTAGATCGGGTGTCACATATACCCCATTTTTGAACTCAACCTTCTCGCTGGGGTTCACCCCACCACATGGATTGTTCTAGACTCGGCACTAAGGTTTTCCCTAGCTTACCAAAATTTTCTTAAACTTAGTTAAACTCTAGCCCACATCAACAAGCCTGACACAAGAGTAATTTTGATACCTTGTAACAATGCTACTCGCTACTAATATTGTCCATTTTGACCTAAATGTTTTGGATTGGGGAAAATTGGGCCTAATGTTTAAAAGGCAGAGGCAAAATCAGCCTAATTTTAAAGAGGGATGAAGTGTAATTTGGCCTAAACTAAAGAAGGATATGAGTTGTAATTTATTTTGTGTCAAATGGGTATTTGTTGAATTAGTTTGGCTTGGGCTATCAAATTGTAATTATTTTGTGTTTCTTGGTTTATATATGTAGTTTTCCCTAGTAAAAATATGTTTTGGGCCTAATACATTCATAAAGAACATTAGCTATATAAGTTGGCCCATTAGTTAACATAATCCTAAACCCTAACCCTGTCTATATAAACGCTATTACGGGAGTTTAAAAATCAATTGTCCTAAAAACGGCAAGAGTTATCTCTACAACACTCAATGATTAATTGGTTGTGGAACTAGGAATTCTTCTGGTCAAGTGAGGATTCCTGACAACTAGTGATTCAAGTCGTGATTGTTGTAGACATTCCACCTAAGTTAACGAGAACTATTGTAAGTCTCAGAACTGGCATTTAATCGTTATATTACAAGCTTATAATTGTTAATTGATATATGAGAGACAAGGTTTAAACTATTCTAATGAAGTATTTTAAAGGATATTTTATAAATTGTTAAGAACAAGGAAAATGCAATTTTTTACCTTAGATTAAAGCACATGTTCTATGCCTAAATCCCCGTCTTAAATGAAGTTATAATATAATCATATAAAAGAGGTAAATATTATATATATATATATATATATATATATATCTATATATATATATATATATATAGATATATATATATATATATATATATATATATATATTATATAATTTGCATAAATCACATGTTAATTATGAGCTAATTACTTATTTTCCACTCTTTCTTCAAATTACAAAAATTTCTCAAAATTTATGAGTTCTGGATGTTTTGTTTAAAAATTACCACCATTTATTATTTATGTTTAAAATGGCAGAAATTGACTAAGTTCGAAAAATCAATTAATCTTACTATTTAAGAAAAATCGACCTTTCAAATTACGGAGTCGCCACTTGATTTTTGATAAAATCAAGAAAAAATTTCAAAAGATTTAAAAACAGATTAAAAATCAATTGAAAAGGGTTCGAAGTTCAATGTACATTCCGAGAAGGTGTTAGGCACTCGAAATGTCCGCTAACTTGCGGTTGACCGGCGATTTGACTGAATGACTTTTTAAAATTTAATTTTTACTTAAGTGAAGAGAAAATTCATTTTAATATTTTTATTTCATTTTTATTATTTATTTAAAGAGAGATACTTAAAGGGAATTATTTAAGGAAAACTAAATAGTAATAATAGTAAATAAAATAAAATAAGTAAATAAAATAGTAAAATTTAAAATAATGAAAAATGGCTACCCTTTAGGAGATTATTAAAGTTCTACCAAAATATTAAATAATTCAAACAAATAAATAAAAGAGAGGAAATATTTAAACTTGGGCTTGATTGCCCAAGTTCTTTCATTTGGGCTTTGGCCCACCTGTCCTAAACTAATTCTTATAATTGGGCCTTCTTTAAAACCTGCAGAAAAAACAATTGGCCCCTTGGGCCTACAAGATCTGCTGAAAATGGTCCTGGCCCAGTTTCCCTAAAAAAAGAAATAAGAGATATACACAAGATGTATGCTACTGTATATGGCGTATATTCAATCCATTTTTATTTTTTTTTATTGAGCCCTGCATTTATACACACATTTTCAGCTATTTCCCCACTGCATTTTCATATTATTTTTACGTATTTGCACCTATATCATTTTTTATTTTTTTATTATTTAAACTTATATAGCAAGTGTATATCGTTACCCAACAATGTATACTAATGTAACACGGGCTGCACCCTATGTCCGTATTCATTGCCTAGTCCTGTATTTTATTTAAAATCGATCTCCCTGTACATTAACCTGCAGTCAGCATTTTTTACACATATTGTAGTATAACGTCTATGTATATCATTGTATATAAGTTGTATATCAGACTATTTTTTAACTTTCGAAAGTTGAAACTCCCTTTTTAGCAGCGTGTTTTCACTGCCATCAAGTCAGATTTTGATTTCAAATTTCCTGTGCACTTTCGTTCTGTATATCAGTGTATATACTGTGTATATATCTGGTATACAGCTTACTGCAAGACCTGCAAATTTAATTTTTCAACATTGAAGCTGCTGGTTTCGAGACCTGTACGCCAGTTTTGAGGAATCTACGACTTGAGGAGAATGTTTTGAGCCTTCATGGCTCAGCGAGGAATGCGAGAATGGAATCCAAAGTGGACTCGAATCGATGCCACACACAAAAAAAAAAAAACAAAAAAAAGCAAGGTTGAATGACAAACATCTAAAAAGAAGAAGAAAAAATAAAGGATTTCACCTTCTTCGGGGCAGCGAGCTGGACAGTGCGAGCAGGGGAACGACCTTTCACTACACAACTTCGAATTCGAATAATAATAATAAAACTCCGCAATTTCTCTGTTTTGAATTCGACTTCAATAGATATATAGGTGTGCTTAAACTATTGTAAAATCTTCCTATGAATAAACTCTTTCAATAATTTTTTTTAACAAGACGTAAAAAATTTCTCTTTTTTTTTTCTTTCTATTTTCTCCCAACAAAAACAAAAAAACCTTTCCTCTTTCTCCTTCTCTCTCCCAAAAAAAACCCTCCCCTTTCTCTTCCTCTTCCTCCTCTTTTATAAGCCAAATTATAGCCAAAGAGGGGGGGAAAATTGTTTAAAAATTTAAATTTTGAATTTTGAAATTTGAATTTGAAAAGGGGTAAGATTGGGGGGAAAGAGGAAAAAGGGAATTGGGTTGGGAAGAGAGTTTGTGGGCTGAGTTTTTAATGGAAGAGTTGGGCCAGGAATGAGTTGGTCTGGAAAAGGAATTAATTGGGTTGAGGACAAAAGTGGGTTGCTGATGTGGGAATTGGGTTGAGGATTTGGGCCGCCTGGGATTTAATTTAGTGGGCTGAGGGGGCAATTGGGTTGGAATAAGACATGAGCCCAAATATGATTTTTTGAATGGATCAAAGGGCAAAGGTGTTGAATTTAAAGATGACCCATTTTAGTTAAATCAAATTGGCTAAACCTTAACGAAAGAATTCGTATTAATTAATCAACGAGCTTCTTTAATTTAGTAATATAATTATTTAAATTGTAAAATAGTGGTTCAACATATAACCATAATTTAAACTATATTAGCTAAATAGAATACTTACTAAAATTAAAATATTTTGAGATGGTTTTTTGTATAATCATAAAATATACTAATTATATACATAATTATGTAAAATATATATATTATTCAAAAGTTATAAGAAATGGCAAAACTATTCAAAATAACACAAACTTTATTTTTTTTCTTAAAAATTTATAAAACTAATTATTTTAAATTGTTTGGAAATTTAAGAAGCTCGAGAACTAATTTATACCGGGGAGGGTCAAAATTGGGTGTCAACAGCTGTCCCTCATTTTACTTGGATTGATGCAAGCAATTTGAGGAAAATGAAGTTGAGCAAACCAATTTTGACCAACCCCATTCATCTTAAGGAAAGGATTTGGCAAAGGGTTTAGGAATTATGGCCGAACCCTTGAAACGAGTTTCCTATATATCTCAGGCTATATGAGAATTCAGGCCACTTGTAGTTCGATAAGTTTGATTTAACACACTATTTTTGAAAGAAATCAAAAGTCACCTCGATACCGAATTATGAAGGTATCGAAATGCTCGAGAATAAAATTCGAGAGCGAATGTTGGAGTACAGCCGAGTTTTCAACATCGAATCCGCCTACATATCCTTGTACATCAGGAATCAGACTGCTTGTAGTTCAACTCGATCGGTTGAAAAGGAAATCTATTATGCTAGATAACCTTTGGTTTTGGATAAGTGACAAATTAAACGAGTATGAAAAAGAGGCTTGTAACCTCTTAGCCATGAATGTGGCGCGCTTCACACCCATAATTAAGAACTTACATGGACATAATTTCCAAAGCTCTTGGCGCATTGTCACTCAGATTGGAAACTTGCTTCCGGTAAATCGAATTTTCGGATGCGAGACTGAAACTGACAAAACTAAAGAAAAACCCGCATGCCTTAAGATAGGGGTGTGGTTTGATTGTGGTGGAAGTCGCTCCTCTGCTCGCGTCCTAAGAGTTTGACATTCCTCTTTGGACTGTGTCCCAGTTCGCTGCTAAGAAAAAGTTCCACGTTGTGCTGCATCCTTGTTGATGTCGTCCGCACCTGTGTGGTTTGTTTGAGAATTCATCCTCTTGGATGCTCTCGACAAAGATTGAGATAAAAACTTGTTAGCTTAAAAATGCAATTAGGATGGGAGATAGTGTCTTTTTTACCATGTCGACACTTCATTGTTCTCGTCCATATTTGACGTCGACTCGATCGATTTGACGTACAGCAAATAAAGCTTATGTCTGGCACTTGCAATATAACCTTCAATCTACTCTTTATTTGATGTAAAAATAAATAAATGATGATATGATGCTGGTATTTCTTTTGACGTCGTCTTTGATGCTCTTCTTGATCTTTACTAAAAATAAATAAAAAAATGCAGTTTGAGGGCAATGGATAAATATCCTTCTTGGGATACATGATTTCCCTTTCTTTGTATGTCTTCTTGCGGGGCATGAATATCTTCCCGCGATACCTAAATTCCTGCGAGGTATGAAGTCTTCTCGCAATGCACAACTTTCGGCGAGGCATTAAATCTTCTCGCAATGTATAAATTTTGACGAGCATGAAATCTTCTCGTCGTGCATAATTATTGACTCGCGATGCATGAATTCCGCAATGCATGATTTTCTGCAATGAATGATTTCTGCGAGGTATAAAGTCTTCTCGTGATGTATAAATTGACGAGGCATGAAATCTTCTCGTCGTGCATAATTATTGACTCGCGATGCATGATTTACGCGATGCATGATTTCCGCGATGCATGATTTTGCGAGGTATAAAGTCTTCTCGCGATGTATAAATTTCGACGAGGTATGAAATCTTCTCGTCGTGCATAATAATTGACTCGCGATGCATGATTTCCGCGATGCATGATTTCTGCGAGGTATAGAGTCTTCTCGCGATGCATAAATTTTGACGAGGTATGAAATCTTCTCGTCGTGCATAATAATTGACTCGCGATGCATGATTTTCCGCAATGCATGATTTCCGCGATGCATGATTTCTGCGAGGTATAAAGTCTTCTCGCGATGTATGAATTTTGACGAGGCATTGAATTTCTCGTCGTGCATAAAAATTGACTCGCGATGCATGATTTTCCGCTATGCATGATTTTTCGCGATGCATGATTTTTCGCAATGCATGATTTACGCGATGCATGATTTTTCGCAATGCATGATTTCCGCGATGCATGTGATTTTCGCTATGCATGATTTTCCGCAATGCATGATTTTCGCAATGCATGATTTACGCGATGCATGATTTTTCGCAATGCATGATTTCCGCGATGCATGATTTTTCGCTATGCATGATTTTCCGCAATGCATGATTTTCGCAATGCATGATTACGCGATGCATGATTTTTCGCAATGCATGATTTCCGCGATGCATGTGATTTTCGCTATGCATGATTTTCGCAATGAGATGATTTTCGCAATGCATGATTTACGCGATGCATGATTTTCGCAATGCATGATTTACGCGATGCATGATTTTTCGCAATGCATGATTTCCGCGATGCATGATTTTCCGCTATGCATGATTTTCCGCAATGCATGATTTTTGCAATGCTGATTTTTAACGAGGCCTGGATGGCTCGATAATGTTCCAACTGTAACGAGGCGGATGTCTCGATAATGTTCCAACTGTAACGAGGCGGATGGCTCGATAATGTTCCAACTGTAACGAGGTGGATGGCTCGATAATGTTCCACTGTAACGAGGTGGATGGCTCGATAATGTTCCAACTGTAACGAGGTGGATGGCTCGATAATGTTCCACTGTAACGAGGTGGATGGCTCGATAATGTTCCAACTGTAACGAGGTGGATGGCTCGATAATGTTCCACTGTAACGAGGTGGACGGCTCGATAATGTCCCACTGTAACGAGGTGGATGGCTCGATATGTTCCACCACTGTAACGAGGTGGACGGCTCGATAATGTTCCAACTGTAACGAGGTGGATGGCTCGATAATGTTCCAACTGTAACGAGGTGGATGGCTCGATAATGTTCCACTGTAACGAGGTGGATGGCTCGATGATAGTCCAACTGTAACGAGGTGGATGGCTCGATGATAGTCCAACTGTAACGAGGTGGACGGCTCGATAATATTCCTGCAAGATAAAAAGAAACTTGTTTAGAAATCACTTGAGGCAATATAAAGATAGAGATAAAATATGGTGGAAGATTTTCAAGGTTTTGTTGAGGAGTCCACGATGGGTGCAAGTGACGCCTTTTCATCATTCTTGACAGCTTTACATAGCCATTTTTGTGACTTCAATGTTCCTGCATCCAAAGAAAATTCTTAGTTTGAAAGACTGATTTGTGTTGGTTTTGTCTCCATGCTCCTTCTTGCAGTTGGCTTGCTCGCTCGCTCGTTCTTCTTTCATATACATTTGATGGCATTTTTTTTTTTTGAAGACCCTCCTGAAAAAATTGTCCCGGTCTAAAATATTTAAGAACTCTCATAACTTGCTCTGTTAACTCTGAGGTTGCTCATTCTGGAATTTTGAGGCCCCTCCTCAAAATTTTGTCCCAGTTTACCTCAATAAGTAACAAATGACATTTTTGGAATTTTTGAGATCATCTCAAAAATTCTGTCCCAGTTGCAAGCTAGATTGTCGTAATTTTTGAGATCCACCCAAGGCTAATCTCCATAGAATTTTGGTCTTCTGTTTTGAATTTGTTAAAGAAGTCCAACTTACAATGAATTTTTGAGATCCTCTCAAAAATTCTGTCCCAGTTTCCATTATGAAGAGAAATGGAAATCTTATGGGAATATGACTGAGCCGTTGTGGCGCCTACGTATCCCATTGGAGCGGGAATCAGGTCAAACGTAGTTCAGACCGTAGAATTTTGGTCTTCTGTTTTGACTCGTTAAAGAAATCCAACTCCAGATGAATTTTTGAGATCCTCTCAAAAATTGTGTCCCAGTTTCCATTATGAAGAGAAATGGAAATCTTACTGGGAATATGACCGAGCCGTTGTGGCGCCTACGTATCCCGTTGGAGCAGGAATCAGGTCAAACGTAGTTCCCCTCTCAGGGTTAGCCAAAATAGGAAGTTTTGATAAAGAAATGACCGAGGCCGACATAGGCCGCCTACGTATCTCATTCTTGAGAATTCAGGTCGAACGTAGTTCCAAGGAAATGTGCAATACATTTTCAAAAGGAAGGTAACAAAACTTCATATGCAAAATTTGGCCAATGTTGGGCATTCTTCTTCTCGACCTTTGATGATGAATATCTTTAAACGACTCAATTCAGAGATGTCTTGCACTCACTCTTGAGTATCCAAAATGTCATCCATTCAGGTGGTTTCATCAATATTGATCAAGTTGTTGTTGATCATGTTTTGTATCTTGTGCTTTAGAGTTGAACAATTCTCTGTGTTATGTCCAACGGCTCCTGAATGATAAGCACATCTGTGGTCGGCTCTGTAAAATTTTCCCAAAGGATTGGCTGGTCTTCCCTCTATAGGATAGAGCATACCCATCGCTTTCAACCTTTCATAAAGTTGAGTTTGAGATTCCCTTAATGGTGTAAATACCTTAGGAGCCTTCCTAAATTTGGGCGAGGAAATTTTTTCTGATCGGCATTATGGTTTTGATATTTCCTTTGATAAGCCGGCCTCATATGAGTAGCCGTGATCATACTTACCTCCTCCACTTTTCCTTTTGATTTATCCATATCAATAATTCTGGCAAATTTTCCATTAGATCGCGATGCGGTAAATTTGGTAAGCTTTCCAGTCTTGAAACCATCTTCAAAGCTTCTCCCACTTTGACAATCTCGACAAACTTTTGTCCCATCATACACAACATTCTTTCATAGTACTCAGGCTCTTGAGTACGAATGAATATTTCGGTGATCTCACGTTCGGACATTGAGGGTTGAACTCTCGCGGCCTCTTTTCTCCAACGAAGAGCGTACTCGATAATTTTCTGTAGACTTCTGTTTGATTCTTTCCAAGTAGTAGCGATCTGGGGCATCTTCTATGTTATGTCCAAATCTTTCTGTGAAATTCTTTGTTAGTGCATTCCAACTTTTCCATTGTTTCAGCTCCTGTGATGTAAACCACTCCAGAGCTTCTCCACTTAGACTTCGACCGAAGAGACGCATCAACAATGCTTCGTTTTTGCCAACTCCCACGAGTTGATCACAATAAATTTTTGTTTTTAGAGGATTTCCTGTTCCATTAAAAGTGGCGAATTTTGGCACTTTGAACCCTTCTGGAAGGTCGATATTCGGATGGATGCATAAATCCTTATAGCTCAATCCATCGACTTTGGAAACATAGTGCAACTCTTTCATGGCTTTCCTGATCTCTTCTTTCATATTCATCTTGACTACCTCTTCCTTTGACCTCCAGTCTCTCTCCTGTTCCTTATAGTGATCAAGCTCGGAACAGTTAGCATAAGGTCTGTTAGAAGTTGGGATTTGGAAAGTAGTCTTTTGAGGTATGGGTGGAACAATGGAAGGATTCTTGGTATTTTTAGTGGCTTGATAATTTTGGGGGAAAGTTTGAGGATCAGTATTCTGGTTTTGAAGATGGGGGAAGGTTTGAGCATTGTTCGTATTTTGATTTTGAGGGAGATGGGGGATTTGAAGGTTAGTATTTTGAGGATGTTGTGGTGCTTGACACGATGTGGCGTGACAAGGATTAGGGGTAGTTAAGTCGATGGTTGAAGGATTTTGAGTAGAGTTAGAGAGAAAGTTCTGAACCTGTTCCGTGCTTGGGGGAGGAAAGTGGAGTGGAGGTCTTCCATCTCTTGGAGGATTGAAGGATGAAACTGGATTAGACGAATCTTGCATTCTTTGCATTTCGACCCTCATTTCGGCAATTTGTTGCATCAACTGCATAATCAATTCATTTTTATCAGCGGCAGCGGGTTGAGCCACGACAACATCATTCATGTCAATCTCATCATTGTTGTCCCCCATTGCTGTCTTTTCCTTTTGCAAATTTGATCGGGAAAAGAATCTTTAGGGCCTTAGACCTTGTGAAATACGGATGATCAACCAACACAGATCAGTTTTAAATACCTGCCAAATAAAAAAAACTCAAAAGGCCAATATGTTAGTGTCTGGAGGTGGTAAATAATACAAGATATCACATATAGGTGAAAACACATAAGAGTTGCTTTATCCGGAGATAAACTAGCTCACCAACATAGAGAAATGATTAAATAGACAGGAATTTGTCTACTTGACTTTGGGATTAGTGAAATGTCGACTTGAGTCGAGACAAAATGACGGTATCTTTCATTACCGTACTTTGATTTTTGATTAAGATGTAACTCTAATTTTCTTGTAAGAGTCGAAAAAGGCAAAAAATTTCAAAATTCTTTTGATTTGAAATGATGAATCATTTTCTGATATAAGAGTAGTACTAAAAAAAAATGAAGTTCAAAATTATTTTTTTTTTTTTTGGAAACTAAAGACTCGAAGTGTATTTGGACGCACTTTTGATATTGACTTGATATTTGTGCTTAGGGGTTCTAAAAGTATTTGAAGAAGAGTGAGCTAGAATATCTCCAGATAAAACAACATATTCACATAAGCAGTTATAACACATAAACAAATATTACGTGTTCTAAACAGATATGTGACCCTTTTGTGCCAAGGGTGGGCCTAGCGATTTGAGGGATGTATACGTCATTTGAAATAGTTCATTACCCCAAAACTCAAATTTATACAAATTTAATGAACAAAACTTAATGGGGATACATAATAGGGGAAAGGTATACAAAATAATCAGTCCCACGCAGGGGTACGACCCTAAACTATGCCTCCATGAAAGATCCTTCTTCTTTTTTTGACTTTTGCAATCTTCGGGCGCCATCGCAACGTCTTTGGATGAGCAGTAGCTTTTAAAACTCTTTCTTTAACAATAATCTAATCCATAACCTATGAGACAATGATTTTTTCAAACAACGTATACATCCTTCAAATTTAAACACATAAGTATGAACGTCCATTTAAGCCGTGGGCCTTTTTGGACTCAAGATGGTCTTCTAATGGGCCCAACGCGCCTTGGGCGTTGGGTCGTCTTAGTTCAAATGCTCCTACATTCGGGATTTGGCTTGGCTCTACGCTAGTTGACTAGGAGTGGCTTTGAAAGGACCGGGAACCCAAACGGACAATTTGGGCTGAAACTCGCGACAACCATTGGACGCCTAACGAACCAATAAATTGCCACTAATTTCGAAAAAGGGTGAGTATAAAAAAGTCCGACTGCGGTTCCGCAAACCGTCCTTTAATATACTATATATACATAATGGAAATATGCCATGAATGCAATGACAATTTATGAAAATTTAAACATATTTAGCACAAACAATATTTTAACAATTAAAAACATTAGTCAAATAGTCAAATCTTATGGTTAGAACTTAAGTAATCCCCAGCGGAGTCGCCATTTCTGTTTTGTTTAAAAATACCACCATTATTATTTATGTTTAAAATGGCAGAAATTGACTAAGTTTCGAAAAATCAATTAATCTTACTATTTAAGAAAAATCGACCTTTCAAATTACGGAGTCGCCACTTGATTTTTGATAAAATCAAGAAAAAATTTCAAAAGATTTAAAAACAGATTAAAAATCAATTGAAAAGGGTTCGAAGTTCAATGTACATTCCGAGAAGGTGTTAGGCACTCGAAATGTCCGCTAACTTGCGGTTGACCGGCGATTTGACTGAATGACTTTTTAAAATTTAATTTTTACTTAAGTGAAGAGAAAATTCATTTTAATATTTTTATTTCATTTTTATTTATTTATTCCTAAAGAGAGATACTTAAAGGGAATTAATTTAAGGAAAACTAAATAGTAATAATAGTAAATAAAATAAAATAAGTAAATAAATAGTAAAATTTAAAATAATGAAAAATGGCTACCCTTTAGGAGATTATTAAAGTTTCTACCAAAATATTAAATAATTCAAACAAATAAATAAAAGAGAAGGAAATATTTAAACTTGGGCTTGATTGCCCAAGTTCTTTCATTTGGGCTTTGGCCCACCTGTCCTAAACTAATTCTTATAATTGGGCCTTCTTTAAAACCTGCAGAAAAAAACAATTGGCCCCTTGGGCCTACAAGATCTGCTGAAAATGGTCCTGGCCCAGTTTCCCTAAAAAAAGAAATAAGAGATATACACAAGATGTATGCTACTGTATATGGCGTATATTCAATTCATTTTTATTTTTTTTTACTTTTGAGCCCTGCATTTATACACACATTTTCAGCTATTTCCCCACTGCATTTTCATATTATTTTTACGTATTTGCACCTATATCATTTTTTATTTTTTTATTATTTAAACTTAAATATAGCAGTGTATATCGTTACCCAACAATGTATACTAATGTACACGGGCTGCACCTATGTCCGTATTCATTGCCTAGTCCTGTATTTTTTTTATTTAAACGATCGCCTCCTGTACATTAACCTGCAGTCAGCATTTTTTACACATATTTGTAGTATAACGTCTATGTATATCATGTATATAAGTTGTATATCAGACTATTTTTTAACTTTCGAAAGTTGAACTTGAAATCTCCCTTTTTAGCAGCGTGTTTTCACTGCCATCAAGTCAGATTTTGATTTCAAATTTCCTGTGCACTTTCGTTCTGTATATCAGTGTATATACTGTGTATATATCTGGTATACAGCTTACTGCAAGACCTGCAAATTTAATTTTTCAACATTGAAGCTGCTGGTTTCGAGACCTGTACGCCAGTTTTGAGGAATCTACGACTTGAGGAGAATGTTTTGAGCCTTCATGGCTCAGCGAGGAATGCGAGAATGGAATCCAAAGTGGACTCGAATCGATGCCACACACAAAAAAAAAAAAAAAAAAAAAATTAGCAAGGTTGAATGACAAACATCTAAAAGAAGAAGAAAAAATAAAGGATTTCACCTTCTTCGGGGCAGCGAGCTGGACAGTGCGAGCAGGGGAACGACCTTTCACTACACAACTTCGAATTCGAATAATAATAATAAAACTCCGCAATTTCTCTGTTTTGAATTCGACTTCAATAGATATATAGGTGTGCTTAAACTATTGTAAAATCTTCCTATGAATAAACTCTTTCAATAATTTTTTTTTAACAAGACGTAAAAATTTCTCTTTTTTTTTTCTTTCTATTTTCTCCCAACAAAAACAAAAAAACCTTTCCTCTTTCTCCTTTTCTCTCCCAAAAAAAAACCCTCCCCTTTCTCTTCCTCTTCCTCCTCTTTTATAAGCCAAATTATAGCCAAAGAGGGGGGGAAAATTGTTTAAAAATTTAAATTTTGAATTTTGAAATTTGAATTTGAAAAGGGGTAAGATTGGGGGGAAAGAGGAAAAAGGGAATTGGGTTGGGAAAGAGTTTGTGGGCTGAGTTTTTAATGGAAGAGTTGGGCCAGGAATGAGTTGGTCTGGAAAAGGAATTAATTGGTTGAGGACAAAAGTGGGTTGCTGATGTGGGAATTGGGTTGAGGATTTGGGCCGCCTGGGATTTAATTTAGTGGGCTGAGGGGGCAATTGGGTTGGAATAAGACATGAGCCCAAATATGATTTTTTGAATGGATCAAAGGGCAAAGGTGTTGAATTAAAGATGACCCATTTTAGTTAAATCAAATTGGCTAAACCTTAACGAAAGAATTCGTATTAATTAATCAACGAGCTTCTTTAATTTAGTAATATAATTATTTAAATTGTAAAATAGTGGTTCAACATATAACCATAATTTAAACTATATTAGCTAAATAGATACTTACTAAAATTAAAATATTTTGAGATGGTTTTTTGTATAATCATAAAATATACTAATTATATACATAATTATGTAAATATATATATTATTCAAAAGTTATAAGAAATGGCAAAACTATTCAAAATAACACAAACTTTATTTTTTTTCTTAAAAATTTATAAAACTATTATTTTAAATGTTTGGAAATTTAAGAAGCTCGAGAACTTTATATACCGGGGAGGGTCAAAATTGGGTGTCAACACTGGATACACCACTGGACTTCCACATACAAAAGAAGACATCTGAATACATAAATGAGGAATGTATCAGAGAGGGGACAGGACATCCAGATACATCACTGGACTTTCAGATACATCAATAGACATCCGAATACATAGGTGAGAGGTGTATCAGAGAGGGGAAGTATGTTTACGAGAGGGGTTTTGAAATTTTTTAAAATGGCAAGAAATTTTAGAATTATAATAAATAAAATGTGTATTTAGATCATTTTTCAAAAAACATTAGACATCACATTATCATTATTCTAAACCCGGTCCATCCAAACCCTCTTTTTAAAAAAATTATGTCTTAGAAAATATATATTGTATACATTAAGCATATATTTATTTGGTACTACTTCATCAGCATTTGGTACAATCAATTCAACTTTGTAATAATAATTAAAAAAAACAATCCAATAATTCCATTTTTTTTCTAAATTAGAACTATTTGGATGATCTACACTTGTCACTATTACAATGAATTCAATCATATATGATTGTACACATACTTCTAAATTTTTCGATCAAACTCACTTTCAATATAAATACGTTTGTATGAAGTTCTCTAATTAAAGAATCAATTCACTAAATTTCATTATGATACGTTTAAAATTGATATGAATCGTTACAAAATCTTTTCGACTGATAATGAATGTGACAATAAGAACCAACAATTTTTCACTTGATAGACAATTATCATCAAGATGTGACAATAAGAACGAACAATTATATATATTCATTCAATGGTGTAATTTAAGTTGTATATTTACTTTCGGGTATATTTTTTAATTTTCATGATTTAAGCCAATTATGATGGAAAAGACAAAAATATAGTATCCAAATGGAAAATTGTGATTGGTTGACATATGTAAAAAAAATTATTTATTTTTATTTCACTTGTTATTAAGTAATTTAAAAAATAACCACTTATGACTCACTTATCACAATTTTTAGATCACTACAAAAATCTATAAACTTTAAATTGTAGATCTGTCTCGATTTAGGATTATTCAATATATGTGTTGATAAAAATTAGCATATATTCAATAAAAAATTAAATCGTAGACAAGTTGATCTTAACACACCAGCCCAACAAAAAGAATAGGGTAAAATTTTCTTATATCACTCATGATATTAAAAACTATGGAATTATAAATAGTTAAGTTTCAATATTATTATCATTTATATTAAGCCAATTTTGTCCATATATTATTATTACTTTTTGCAAGTCAAAAGAGACCTCTTCACACATATTAATTATTCAAATAATAATCCAAAAAAAAGAATCAATTTTCATTAAATTTTCATTTCTTTTTTTTCTTTGTTCCTTTATATATACACTGAATCAAGAAAACAAAGGTAATTTTTTGTGTTATTTTTTCTCTTTGTAAGATTTTTCTAGTACATGGTTTACATGAAAATAATGGAATTTATATGTTTATAATTAAGGAAAAATAATATTTGACTTGTGTTTTTTTTTTTTACAATGCATGAAGGAAGATGGATGATCTTAGTAAACGGCAAGCTCGGATGAAGAGTGTTTTGACATGTGGGATTTGCAAAAAGCTATGCAAAGATGTCTCGATTGTTGAAGAATGTTGTCATAGATGTAAGAAAATTCTAATGTTCTTAATTAATTTAATTTTTTGTGTTTTTTTTTTTTTTAAATTTGAGTAATGTTGATCTATTATGTGTTCTTATGATTTCATGATTTTGAAGTTTAAACTTTCTTTTTTACATTTTTTTCGATGTTTTTATTGCTCATTAGGCGAAGTTATCGAAACAATCTTTCAATCTTTGTCATTTGCGTTCGATATCATCAAACCTACTATGTGACTATTGATTTAGGTGGTTGTTGTAATTTTCAGATTTTAATAAATAATTTATTTTATCATTCCACAATATTGAAATTTTGTTTTTTTTTTTCGTTCTTTCAATATATTTTTTTTAAAAATTTACTTAGGTGCATTTTTTAGGGGAGGGGGGTGGGGGGGTCATTTTTTATATTTGATTGATGTTTAATAAATCATCTGAACATGTGATTTCATGATCTTAAATTTTTTAATATTTTATTTCTTTCCATTTATTTATTTACAAATAATATAATTTTATTTTTTTTTTAATTTACTGATTTTAATAAATCATCTGTCCTTGTGAATTGAGTTGAATTTATCATGTTTCTTAATTAAACAGCTTAGTTATTTATTAATTTTCTTGTATGATCAGTTTGTTGCATTTGACCCTAGTCATTAACACTACTTTATTTTTATATATTATGTGAGATTTTATTATTAAAAGAGTTGAGCTTTGCAATATGGTTCAATATTTATTCTTTTTTTTTTTTATAACTTGGTATTACAGTTTGCAAGAATTGCATAATGGAAAAGGTAAAAGAAGAGAAATTGAAAGTTTGTCCCAAATGCAATACAGATTTAGGTGCTGCCCCCTTGCAGAAAATTAGGTATAGTCTCCAATTTTGATCTTTTATATAACTTTTAAATATACTGAATTATTAATTATTGTGATTTATATATAAAAAAATTACTCCTAATATCTAATTTTCACATAATGTGAAGTCATATAGTCCCTTTGTTCTATTTTATGTGAAAGTGTTATTATTTAGATAGCTAAACAATTTTTTTTCTTTGAGTATAGTTTACACAATTTTTTGAATAATTATTTATGTTGACTTACAATAATTATTTCCAAATATGTTTGAGTATTGTACCCGAATCAATAGTCAAATCAAGTATTTTGACGGTCATATTTTGACTATAGACTTAAATTGTAAAAACAAAAATACACTTCTGATGCAACCCTAGATTATTCTTCTTTATGTCTATATGTGATAATAGTTTTCTTTATGTTTGTGCTGATGAAAAATAACAAGTATTTGATAAAACAAATTTAGGCCATTGTCCTAGACACCACTATTGATTTTGGTGTTTTTTTTTCTTATGGTTCATCTCCATACTATTATATGCTAAAGTATTAATATTTGAGGAGTCAATTTGTTTGTTTTTTTTTAAAAAAAAAAAGTATTTTGATTTATTATTGATTTAGAGTACTTTTTGTGTATACATTTAATTTTAAGAAATTGAAGAATTTATACCCAAATTCTTAGTCAAAGAAAAACTTTTAATCCTCATACTTTGTATTCTGTCACATAATTTGAGAAAAATAAAATACATATTACAAGTAAAAAATTTTAAATACAAAATCAAGATTTTGACTCTAGGTTATGTCAAACAAGTAGGCAACACTAGAATTCTGTTTCTTATATATAATGCTTAACTTTTAGGCTTGATCATCAAGTGCGAGGGATCAAGACATAGTTTCATGTTATATGAATACATTATTTACACTCTCTATCCTATTATATGTTTAAGTGTTACTTAAGGAGTCAAACAATTTTTTAAGAAAATATTCTGATTCATTAGCTATGTTGATATGGAGTAATTTTCGTGTATACATTTTTATTTAAAAAATTGAAAATTTCATATCCAAATACTTAATCAAAATGAAATGTTTTATTCCTCGTACTCCATACCCTTTTACATAATTTAAGACTAAGAGAGTACATATTATGATTAACTTTTCAAATACAAGTACATGATTTTGACTCTAGGTTATGTCGAACAAGTTGGCAGAACTATAATTTCATTCCTAGTACATATATGTGTTGTCTGTGTGCGAGCGTAAAATATAAGTATTAATATAATATTATATAATGCTTAATTTTCAGGCCTGATCACCAAGTACAAGGGATCAGAGATATGGTTTCAAATAAAAGAAGAGAACTAATTAAGTGTGGACTAATCGAAAAGTCCAAAAAAGGCGAACTCAAAAAGTTAGCTCCTGAGGAGAGTGATCTTAATGAAATTCCTGTCATGCTCATCGATACTCTACCATCGCCTCCTCCTCCTGCTCCTCTTGTTGTTGGTACACCACTTGTTCATGATGATCAAGTTCTGAATCAACAAAACATCTCGAATAGTAGTACGGGAAGGGAAAGAGGTAGAGGTAGAGGTAGAGGAAGAGGAAGAGGAAGAAGAGTATGTTCTCAAAATGATGCTAATGTTGATCCTTTTCAAGATCCATCTATATTTAACGATGTGGTTGATCTTAATAAGGGAAATACACATCCGGGAAGCTTAACTCAACATAACCAACAGGTAAAATTCAAAATTCAAATCTACTTTATGTTTTAGTCACAATCCTAACTCATTTGGGATTGAGGGGGCGATAATAGTAGTTGTTTTATAGATTTATTTTAACTATTTTTTTTTTATAAAAACTATAACGAAAAATGCAATTCTAATTGGTATTATTAGATAAAGGGAGATCAACCAAGAAGTTCAAGTGTTCATCTTCTTTCGGTTAAAGCTACTCAACTTAATCAAGAGGTACTTCATTAATTGAATCCACTTTATGTTTTAAGTAGTCATGTGATAAGTTGTATATATTTTTCAATTTTAATGTTGTCCTATTCTCCAGAAGTACACTACTTTTAGCTTAATGGATTAATCTTTTTGCTTATATTATATACTAAATTTTGAAATTTTTTGGCTTGTTCGCGTATCATTCTAAATACTTTGAATATCCTTAGTGAATGAAAAGTGTACTAACTCTTGTGATGACTTATTGAAGGTTGAGAGTAGTGTTTTTGCTAATGATTCATCAAAGAGTGATAGCATCTCCAACAAAAACATAAGCATTGAACCATTTAGTAGGATGAATGATTTATCCAAGGCAAGAGAAGTAAATGAAGATAATCATATTTGGTTCACTTTGATAGCATGTGATAAGCAGTGAGTTTAATTCTATGACTTTTAATTTTATGTATTACTTTCTCTATATTATTTGATTTATGTAACAGTGTTTGACTAGATATGATTGTTTTAGGGAAGGTCCTTCACCCTTACCACAGATTTCTACCAGCTACATAAAGATAAAGTAAGTCTTTAATTATATTTGAACATATATTTATAAAAAATATCATGTCGTGCCTATATATATTCTTGAAGTTCTAGATATATATGAAATGTTGCTCATTCATTTTTTATTAAACTGTAGTAGCCATTGTGGCATACATGAATCAATTTGGTAGAGGTAATTCTTTTTGTATGATCTCTATCTCAAAAGAAAGGAAAGCTAGCAATGACATAACTAGTAAAGTCGTTGCAATGAGACTAGGATATCACAAGTTTGAACTGTGAAAAAATAGTTTCTTACAGAAATGCAGAATAAGACTGTGTATAATGAACCTTTATGGTCTGGCTTTTTCCTGGACTTTGTATAGCGAGAGCTCAATGAAAGTGCCCCCCCCCCCTCTTCCCTTTTTTATGTAATTGCAATTTTGTACTTTATTTTATACTATATACATCGTTTTACTTTCCAAATATCTCTTAATTTTAATTAATATGTTATGTTTTTTTTCTGGTTAAATAGAGATGTGAACAAGCCGTCTTCCTACCTAAAGAAGTACCTTGCACAAAAATTGAGTCTTCAAAGCGAAGACGAGGTAAATATATACTTATATCGTCATTCAATACTTGCTCTGGTACCTTTTACATGACACCTGATTATTCTACATTTCTAATCCTAACAATTTTAAAATGTAGGTGGAGCTTCGCATGTTAGGAATGTTTATTCGTCCTGAATTGCCTCTCAAACATCTAGAAAAATTGTGGTTACGCGTAGCACCTCACTCTGCAAGAAGATCAGTAACAGTTGGAGCTTCTGCTGAAGAATTTGTGATGGTTTTGAAATATTCTCGGTCACATTCAAAATTTAATTAGTATATTAACTATGCAGTTACTCCTTTGCTTAGACATTCAAATTTTAAAGGGAGAAAACTTCTTGTCGCATGTTGTTAAACACCTCTAATTTGTGTGTGTTTTATTTGTAAACTCGATTAGATGTTTTTGAATTACTTGTTCTGCACTCTAGTTATCAGTTTTTTATTAAGAATTATGTTTTTTTTCTTCATTTTTTCTAAAGATATGTTAGGTTGCATATTTTTTTTTTTTAGATATTGAAGGACAGAGCCAGGGACGAATCTACATCATCAATTATGACTTTGATAAACCTTTGCCAGACTATTATATTCATGTTAAAAAGTTCACTTAATAGGGTATAGATAAATAATCTATATAGAATCCAACAAGTTATCATGAACTATAATCAACGGCATAACTACATAGATCGACCCAAGGGTGGTTATTTGAACACTCATAATCAATAACTTATTTTATGCATATAAAAAGTAAAAATTTAAGGAATCCCATAGTGTAATACAATAATTACATTCTGTCCCGACAAGTTTAGTATTCTTTAATTTTCCTTTTTTTTTTTAAATATTACATAATTCTCTCTTTTTTAATTTTAGTAGAAGTTTAGAGATACATAGTCTTCTCTCTCCTATAACATACACTTCTCCAATATCATGCTTATTTTTTCTCCACTAAGACACTCAATCTTCTGAATCACTTTTTGAATTTTGAATTATTAATTTTAATTAAAAACGTTTCACAACATTTAATATGAAATTTTGAATTTCAAAATTCAAAAAATTTGAAATTTCTGAAAATTGGACCATTTTGTTTTCTGGTTCTTCTTCTTCTTACTCCATCATCCGTCTATAGTTCTTCTTCTTCTTCTTAATCCATCATATGTTCTTATTTTCTTCTTGTTCATTGCTATATTACATTAGCCGTTTCTAGGTCTTCTTTTCTTCTTACTCCATCATCCGTTCTTTTTTTTTGTTCATTGTTTTATTACATCATATTAATGGATCTTTTTACTAATAGAAGGATTTATGATTCGGACGATGAAAATTGGAAAGAAAATAGAAAAAATTCTTTGCATGATCCTATGAATGTTCGGAAGAATTCAAACAAAGATTTTGGCGAATCATCTAAATCAAAGGTTGACAAAATACACCAAAAAAAAGAGAAAAGAAGCAGCAACCATTGTTGTTGAAATTAGTAAAAATTTTAGTAAAGAAATCTCATATGTATCATGAATTTTTGAAAATTGTTATCATGTATCAGACAATAAGTTTAATACTTAAGTACTCAGTGTGTTATAGTGTGTTAGTCGATGCATTGATACATGAATTAGATGTGTATCATATGATTTCCTATGTATCAAGAGTTTTTGAAAATTGTTATCATGTATCATTCAATAAGTTTAATAACTGCGCCATCAAGTATGCTTGCTGATACATATCGACTCAGTGTGTTATAGTGTTTAGACGATGCATTGATACATGAATTTGATGTGTATCATATGATTTTCTATGTATCACGAGTTTTTGAAAATTGTTATCATGTGTCAGTCAATAAGTTTAATAACTGGATGTTCATAAAAATGTCTTCAAACAAGATGATATAATCTTGAATTTTCAAAATTTGAAATTGTTATCCAATTACGTGCTGAATTAATGCTTATTAATGAGTTGTTACCATAATTTAAGCTGATTTAGATATCACATTTAAATGTTTCATTTTTCCCCCCTTTTAATCTATACAGTTTTAAGTTACTGTGTATCATTTACCATGTATCACAACATACCAGTGTATCACGCCACAACAATTTTAAGGGATTATTAGTAAATACTAAATTTGTTGAGACAGAATGTAATTATTGTAATACACTATGAGATTCCTTAAATTTATACAAATTTTAAAGAAAGAACACACGTTAAATAGCGATGTCAAAATTGGACTGGACTTAATTCACTTGATTAAGCTCACCACCAAAGGCCAAGTCTATCTTTCTAAAGAATGATGGATCCAGCCCAAACGATTAACTTGGGCTTGAAAATTGAAACAAAAACTTAAAAGAAAAATTGCACTTTTAGTCCCTTGATTTTTAAGGTATGTATATTATTCTTCTGTAAAGGTAGTGATAATTCTCATTAATCCACCACATACATTATCAAGACAAACAAATTCATACTCCTGATTAAGATATCTTATATGATATTATGATGTATTTTTTGTATTTGTATATATTAATTGAATTCACAAAATTTAAGTGGTTTGCTTCTTTTTTTTTTGGGAACCCTAAGTGATTCGCAATCGCTATAGCTTCTATCATCGCTTTGTTCTTCGACTGAACACTCTGTGTTGAATACTTTGTGCGCATTAGATAAATCCTCATTGTGTAATAGCATGAAAACAAATCACATAGAGAATGTAAACCGCATTAGGTAGATCCTATGAGACATGCTCGACTCAGACGCATTGAAGAGAGATCCATTCTGGCTCATCTGTGTAGATGATCATCCTCCAAACCAAATGAACCTAACAACCAATAAATTACCCATATAAAGTGGGAAAATATGTGTATATAATGTTGAATGCCTCTAGCAAAAATTCTACCTACTTTTTGGCTCCCTTTGCTTGGACAAAATTAATACAAGATAAAGAGAAATTGAACATAAATTGTTGGTACTTTTATATACAACAAATGAGGGGGCAAAAATTGGTTTTTGACCCAATCCTTCTTTAACAAAAAGTAAAAGGTAATCTTCAAGGTCCTTTTTTTGTTCTAGAAAAGAAAAATATTTTCTATTTTTGTTATCTAAAAAATGATATTTGATATAGTTATGAAATAAAATAAAAATAATTGTCCACTTTCTCCTGATAACAAGGATGTGCATGTGTAAGAGATCCAAGGTTGCTTCTCTCCCATAATTTTCTCAACTTGTCTCCAAATTTTATTTTATTTTTATTTAGCACCAAACACAATAACTCTCCCCATTGTATGATCCAAGAAAAATATATATATATTTATAATATTTCCATAAGGTCTCCAATAAAGGCGGAGTCAAGATTTTTATCAAGAAAGTTCAACGTATAAAGAAGTCAACACACGAATTAGATGAAGAGAATTCAATATTTATAGTATATACATAAACAATAAAATTTTCCATCGAATAAAGGATGGATGAACTCCTGATTACTAGATGATTCCGCCCTTGACGTACAATAGGATCGAGTCTTTAAAATAATTTATTTTTGTAAGAAATATCATATTAAAAAAAAATATTTTAATACATAAATTTAAATTAATCGAATCTCAATATAATTATAGAGAAGAGGAGACAGTGCAATAAATTCTTGAACACTTCTTAGAGTAATAAATTGGTAGCAGATTCTTCAATTTCCTTTGACTATCAATACTTTGGTAAGGAATTTACAGTAAAATGCCACTGGTTTTTTCTCTGTAAATTTCTTAAAATGGAAAGCTTATTTTAAAATATTCATTAAGGAGTTTATTTCACTAAAATATTTTTTACTAATTATATTTTTTTTCTAATAAATTAAAGGTCTAAAAAGGATGTATTATTTATATCTAAATTTTACGATTTTTGTAAAGACATAATCTCATATGATAATGTTTTATTCATTCAAAATACACTTTACTTTTTTCTCTTATAAATATATCTCCTCATTGACACTTTATTTATCAAAACGATGAGGTTGAAACTGAAACAAAACAATAACTTTAATTAATAAATTTAATTTGTCAAATTAATTAATATTGTATATAGTACCAGGCACATAGCTCTTTACCATTGTCTGATCCAAGAATAAATATTGTATTATATTTTTACAATGTGATGAATATAACATAGAGGTACATCTTATTTATCAAAAATATTTTTTAGCGATAATTTGTTAATAATAATTTAATCTTATTAAATATATATTTCTAAGGCAATACAATTAATTAATATTCTAAAGAATAAACTATTCCCTAACAAAAACGATTATGTACCATGAATTGAACCTGAATAAAGAAATATTTATCACCTTACTATAATCATCATTGTTTCATGGTCAAAAATTTTAAGTAGAAAACATAAACTTCATAATTGTTTGGTTATAATTAGTAGGATACTATTATAAGATATGATCAATAATGTAGTGATCCCATGAATATTTAAAGTAGTACACCATACAGCAAACAATTATACAATTCCAGCCCATTAAAGGGCCATTCATTCAATCACAGACAGACACAAATTATTTGATTATTATGGCAATGTACTAAATGACCAAAAATAAAAACAAATATATTATTGGGACTATGAATGAAAAAAAAAAAAAAAAAAAAAAAACCCCATCAACAATGCACATGGCTTTGTTCCCTTAGGGGACATAGACTTTGTCATAAATAATAATTCAATGACATAAATATTCATAAAACATACAAATGGATCAATAAACAAATTTAAAAAATAGAAATACAAGATACATAGAATCTTGTTAATTGAAAAAACAAATAATAACAACCACCACAAAGAAGGGATAATTATTTAATCAAACCATTAATTTTAATTAAGTAATAAGCAAGCCAGACACAATAGAGGGTTTTAAGTTTATTGCATCATGTTCATTACAAATATTGTCCAAATTAAAGATCACTTCTTTAATTAATAACTATATACTAATTAAAATTAAAAATACAAGCACATGAAAACAACAATATATTAATCTCACAAAACCTTCAACTTCAAGCATTATCTATGGAGCTTTTGCACACCATCAATTGCCTTAGATCCTGCTCTTGCATTTCTCCATAGCTCTTGGTGCTGAAATTAAAAGAAAAAAATTATTTACAATTTTGTTGTTATAAAATAAAATTAAAATTATTAACTTGTTTGAAACTCGAAACAAAAAAAAAAGTTTAAAATGAGAAAAATTACCAAGTCCAATAGCTTCTGATCCTTTCATTATGCGTAAACGCTTGCATGAATCAACAAACATCCTGTAAGAGATTCAAAAAATAAAGAAGTCAGACTCGTAAAACCATTTCAAATCGTTTTCCAACATAATTAATTTTCTTACAACTACATTAATTCGTTAACACTATTGTTAATCTTACATACGTTTTTTCAGTCATTAATCAAACATCGAAATAAAAAAATGTTGATAATTATAAAAACTTACTCCCAAGGTACATCTCCAACAAGCATCCAATCTCCATCTTTATCTTCATAGGTTGGTACATATTCAGAACTGTTAAGGAGATCCATCAATTTGCTCTCATTCATAAAATCTATCATTCCTTGGGACCCATAATTTCCTGTATTAATTATAATTAAATACAAGTGGGAATTAATTAATTAAAATTAAAATATTTTTTTTATAGAATAATCACACACTAACATTTATTACAATATGTAAATAAAAAAAAAGAAGCTAGGCTGTATCAACCACTAATTATGAACATGGTTCTAAGATATTAACTGTTTTTTCTTGTCATGTTTTACAAGATTTTATTCTCATTAAAATAAAATTAATTAAACTTATAGAGGTCTAGCAAGTGGACATCCACAAAAGAATATAATCTGCATGTTCTTTCTCTATTTTAATCCTTAATCATAAAAATATAGTCTTGAAAATCTTAATATCTAATTATATCTATACACATGCTATTAGTTGTAGAATAAAGTTGTTTTCACCTAATAATTTCAAAGATTGATTATTTTCCAAAGAGTATAACTTCTCATCACTAACACATATATTACCTAAAATAACGAGTTAATTTCTCAGATAATCACTGATTAATTGATCTTATTTTGTTAACATAAAAATCATTGGTAATTTCAGATTTACTACTAAGAAAATTCATGAGTAAGTCAACATGCATATAATATAAGGGTGTCAATCGACTTTCCTTCGATAGATGTGATTAGTGACTACCTCCACCATCGATAAAACTAATTTAAATACAAGATAAAGTATTTATTTTTATACTGTCAGTGTCTATACGATACTTACCATTAGTAAAGGAGCTAAACATCTTAGCCAAAGCATAAATATATTTTTTTATACTGTCAGTGTATATACGATACTTACCATTAGTAAAGGAGCTAAACATCTTAGCCAAAGCATCAGAAAGTTCTTGGTAACTTTTGTACATTTTCAAATCAACCTTACGTAGGTAAGGTGCACCATCCATGCAAACTTTGACAAATGCAGCAGTAGTCTTCTCACTTTCTTCAGTGTTGCTCTTTTGAGCCATTACATTCTTCCTAAATGATCTCACTGGTGGCCAACCCACAACTTGTGCCCTACCAAAAAATATAAAAACGAGTCAGAAATTTTATTAAAGAGTGTCAAACACACGTGAGTCAACTACATATGGTGTGGCGTGTCTATACATATATACACATACTAAAATTTTGACATAGCTAAATAGTATAATTTTCTAGCGAAAGAGGTGTCATTTACCCCATATGTAATCTATTTAAAAATTATTATATTGAGTATACATTAATTTTAGTCAAAAGCTAGTCATAGTAACATGACAAAAATAAACACTACTGTATACGGTCATATAGGTCAGACAATTTTCTTTTATCTTTTAGAAAGATGGATTTAATTTTCTATATAGAAAATAAACACCATAAAATATGGAAGAAGAAAAAAAACACTAAACTTTTATATAGTAGCATATATATTTTATAGTATTTCTTTTGAGTATATTAAATATCTCAGTAAGTCAAGATTTATGACGATAATATCATAATATACTAGAGTGAAAGATCTATAGTTGAGCAATTGTTAGTACCGACAATATATGTTAGCTCGAACTTAGTGTGTCGGATACTTCAAAAAATATGCATTTACGAAGGATCTGACACGAGCACAACAATTCTGAAAGATCCAAATAATAAAAAGTGAAAATTAAAGAGGAACACAAAAATGTCTTTTTGGATATACTTCAATGTTTTGAGTATTATCGAAACAACTAAAAATTATTTGTAATTATGGAAATCGAAAATAAGCTCTCTATCTTTATGAGGTAGTGCTTCTAAGACTATATATGCATAACTTTCTTATGTGAGATTATACTGAGTACGGTATTGTTATTGCTGAAAGAAATCCAAAGAATGAAAGACAGTAAAAGGCATGTCAATTATTCATCGAATTTTGAACTATTGACTATCAGAAATTTCTCGATTATCAAAGAGATAGATAGATAGAGATGGAGACTTACTTGGCAGGTGGCTTGATTGGATCTTTGTTACAAACAACTTCTTTAGTAGTAGTAACACTATTCTTCATCTTATTATTCTCCATAGCACAAGAAATATCATCATTAGCTTGATGAAAATTGAGCTTCAAATCAACAGTCTCAGAAAACCCTCTTTTCCCATTAACCTTATTATTATTATTATTATCGCGAATTAATTCACCTCCGCCACCACCACCACCACCAGGTAGTCCCAAACACAACTCAGTTTCTTTCAAATCCATCAAAAAATCAAACTCTTTTTTCTTCAATAATTTTCCTCAATATGTAGTAGTAGTAGTACAATGCAAATATTATAGAGAGAGAGAGAGAAATATTGAGAGAGAAAATGCAAAAATAATATAAGTATAGTTAATAGTAACAAAAGTTTAAGGGGGAACAAAGTATATGGCTTCATGTGCATATATACCCAATGGTTTCATTTTAGCTATCAACTTCTGATGAATCACTATATGACAAGTGGCAATACATGGTATGTTGATCACCTAGGGATCAAAAAGCATGTTACTAAAATAATTTAATCTTTTTTTTTAAAAAAAAAAATGATTTTTGTGGGGGATATGTAAAAATTTTATATTATGATACCCTAATGATTTGTCTATATCATATTTTATTTTTTTAGGGTGGGGTGGGGTATAAGTTATTTCAAGTGGATGGTGTTATTTTATTTTTATTTTTAAAAATGGGTAGGGAAAAAAAAGACTTGGATGGGGAATGCCATGATTAAGGTAACAAATGGGAAATTGAATAGTGGTCCAATAAAGAGCAATGATCAATCATATTTCTCTATATAACAAAAAAATAATAATATTGCAAAAAGATTAATTAATGTAATGTTATTTTCTATATCAAATATATTTGATAAGTTTCATAAATTCATGTAGAACTTGACTTATTATGTATTGTCACTTTGCAATGACTCTATCCATGTGTTTTCATGTGTGTTCATTTTCTCTTTATTTAACTTTTTTTTTTTGGCATTGTAATCATTAATAATGTACTCAAATTAAGATAAGTTTTGATTATTATTTTTCTCAATTATACCCTTATTTTGTAACATTAATAATCATGAATGATTGATGGCTAGGGAAAGCCTAATTATTTTTTCAAAAAAGATTTTTATTTTTATTATATAAAGAAATGATGTTATATCTAAGGGGGAAAAGTAGGAGTACTAACTACTAATTATTCAATAACAAATGGGATTGATAATTGAATAGTGGTCCTATAAAGGACCATAATTGATAACTTCTTGATATATATTATATAGTCACAAAGCTATATTGTGAAATAGATCGTATTTTATTTATCAATAAGTATATAGTATAATGATTGTTCAATTAATTCAAGTAAAATTGATTTATTATGTATTGGTATGGGTCAAAATATTCAGATAGTGATTCTTATTCCGTCTAAGATAAACTTCTTCAATAATCATTTCTATTTGATATTTTTTTAAAAAAAAAATTAATAAAATCATTTTTATTTCAATTTTATGTAAAATCATGTTGAGACCCTCGAGCCTCCACCAACACTATCTCAACAAGTTATAAATAGTATAATCAACATGGTAAATATACTTTTAATCTTCATTTGGAGTGCAAATTCTAAAAGTGATGGACAAGTTAGTTACACAATAAATTATGGAGAGTTACTTTTACACTTAATTATAATCGGAATTGGACTTAGAATTCTCAAAATTCCGGGTGTATTAAATATCATCTCGAAGTTAAATTTAAAATAAAAATAATAAATAGCACTCTAGCTGGAGTCAAGCCCTGGTCTCGTGGATGGCTCCTCTATCTTGTATCAACAACACAAGAAAAATCTTATTGTATTTATGGGTGTATTGTTAGTTAAATTCTTATTTTAGCTCGTTTTTCAAAATAGATACACATACATACGCATTAATTTTTTCGAAATTAACAATGCACATACACTCCACCGAACAAGATGGGTCAGCCTCTAATTGTATGAAGATTTTAGTAGAGCGATAAGCTTAGTTCCTTCATTGATTAAAGTTTCATTTTAGAAACTCTGGAAATGAAATCGTCGATTTTACTGAAACCATTTTATCATTTAAAAAGAATTTTCTTAATACAAATTTAAATTAGTCAAATTCTAAAATAAAAATCGAAACACTTAATAAGAGAAAAAGCTATGTCATGACCCAAAATGGGCGTGATGGCACTCGTCTTGTCCCACCAAGACAAGTAAGCCTAAAACTCAACTATTACAATAAAATGCGGAAAATTACTATCTACTTCAACTAACTTACATTATAACCCCCCAAAACCTGGTTGTCACGCGTACAAGCCTCTAAAGTATTACAATCGGATCAAAGAAATATTAGTCTCATATGATATTGTTTCTAGAGTAGAACAAAATCATAAATAAGAGTAAGGAGGGATGCTGAGATGACCAACAACTACCCTCCAAAATCTCCAGGAAGCCTCGGAAAAGAAGAGAATATATCATAAAAGTCCGGGCTAGTAACCTACAAAAATTTGTAGAAGCAAGGGGTGAGTACCAAATCACACGGTACTCAGCAAGTAAACCTCTAACACCAAAGCTAAGGGGATGAAATACGGGTACTCCTACCACCCCCAACCGAACCTCCACAACTACAACCTGCATAAACAACAGCCCAACCTAATAGCTCACAGTTTACATAGAACGTAACTCAACAAAACATTTAGACAAATTACATATCCTCACAACAACCACTTTAACAATTAACTATCCTCCACAACAACACTTTAACAAATTATATATCCTCAACATCAACACTTAAACAAATTAGATATCCTCAATAGCAACACTCCCACAAATTTACATATCCTCAATAACACACTTCAACAAATTACATATCCTCAACAACAACACTTCAACAAATTATATATCCTCAATAACAAGCTCAGTATTAATTAATCACAAGTTCCTCAGAAAAGGCAATCAGAAGATCAGCAAAACACAATATCAGTTCACCAATGATAAGTATGTGTAATGCAATGTCAAGTATAATGATGCATGTCTGACCTAGTAATACACACCCCCTGTCTCTCAGTCCGGGACCCATGGGGGACATATCTGTCCATGCATCTGTCGCGGCGCACGACACGACCCTCGATAATAGTAACCATCGCGACGCGCGATACGTCCCTCGAAATATAGTATCCATCGCGGCGCGCGATACGTCCCTCGAAATGGTACATCCTCTTTAGTACCCATTCTTTCTCAATGCACATAACACTTGTCACAACCAATGCCTCAGAATAATGCAGATGACAAGTTCACACAAATAATGATGAGATGACCATTTTCATAACATTGCACAGTTCACAACCAGACAAACATGAAGTTACATAAACCATGATTCAACAAGACTTCAAACCCTTTCTCAACACAACACACATAAACAATTAATCACATTGCCTTTTGTTATCCCCATTCTTTCATCATTAGAATTAGTCAATGTGGGCAAGTCAACCATCACCAATCCCGTTACTTCCAAACATATACCACAAGGACATACACGCATTTCATACACTTAACAAGAGTTTAGAAATCTACTTGCCTCAATTTATCGAACAATCACTTCGGAACTTTAGCCTTCCTCCTTTGTTGCGCTTCCAAATAAAATTCAGTCTATTCAAATAATTAAACACTATAAGGTTTCAAAGTTAACAACACACATATTGCACGTGTCTAGACTAAACCAAAAAAACTCACGCAAATTTATAATTAAGTTCTTAAGTTTCAAGATTAGGATTAAATTTTTAATTTCTTTTCGATATCATAAATCTTAAGACATTCACTTAATACCATATACCTAATACTTAATTATATATATTAATATATCTAAACTTAAATGATAATATGGAAACTATTAAAAGGATCTCAAATTGATCCCAATTTATACCACCCATATTTGAACACCAAAATAAAGATATTTCATGAAATACTTTATACGGAAGGCTTCTTGCATGTCTATTTACCTCCATTCCCAATAATTGTTTCATGATCATCAACAATTGGTCATAATACTTAATGACTAAGGTAAATTTATGCTAAATAACATATGCATACATGTACAACAAAATTAAAAATTAGTTTCACACATATTAGTGTAAATTATACACGTCTTAATCTAAAAATCTACTTCTAATTACATAAAAAACTTAATAGAAAGGATGAAAATATTACCTTGACGCCTTGAGATGAAAATATTGATTTTTCTCCTCCTTTTCCCTTTCTTTTCTCCCTTTCTTTTCTTTTCTTCTCTGCTTTTTTCTTCTTTTTCAAATCGTTTTTTTTCCCCTCAATTAAGCCGTCACAGGCATAGAGGTTTAGGGCACTTTGCCCTTTTTTCTTTTTATTTTATTCTATTTTTTAATTAATTAATTTCCTTTTCCTTTTTTTTCATTATTATTAGCAACAAAAAAAATCTTTTATAAATCTAAAAATCGTGTCATTCATTCTTAAAAGTCATATAATTATTTATAAAATCTACTAAAAAAGTTAATATAAAAAAATAATAATTGAAATTTCTAAAACGACTAAAAGGGTCGTTACAAGCTATTACTATTACCTTTGTTTACCTATTTACACATCATAATGTAGTAAGTGAAAATATGAACCACAACTATATATTATATGACACATTTACAATGATTAATTCTGTCATTCACCTATCTTTTATTCCAATTTAACCCCCCAAAAAAAGAAAAAGAAAAACAGAAAGAATCATTGCCTGACATTTTGTTTTCCACTCAATTTAATTATTTTTTTAATATAAAAAATTAGAAAACAAAGTGCACGTTACTCTCTAGACACTAGAGAGACATTATCAGAGAGGTGAAAATATTAGATATTTGATATTTATTTATATATATATATATGGAAAAAATGTCAACTCCAAAAATATACATTAAATTAAAACAAAAGATTTTCCCCTACCTTAGAGACAGATGTGGCATTCTGTCCACCACCTCTTTCTCTCTCTAGATCATCACCATTAATGGGGTCGGTTACTTGTTGGACGAAACATTATACTACAACTTAATTGTTGTACCATCAATTTCACCCTAAATATTATTACTTTCGATGTTTCAAAATAAGTGTTAGTGTTTATATTTTTTTATGTAGTAAAAATAATATAAAATTAACCTTATTAATCTTGATTCATATTTGTTAAATATAATTTATATATTTTATTAAATTAACCTTATTAATAATGTTTTAAAATTCTAATGTTTGTTACTATTTTATAGAGTTATTTCTCAATTTTGATGGGGTTGTACTAGGGAAAAAACCTTAATCCATTTTTAATTGTCATGATGATAAATATATTAGCATGACAAATTCAACACGCGGTGACATATTGTATGTTGTTTGTAGATGTTCTGATTGCCAAATATATGGTGAAGTTAACAATGTTAATGAAGCAGAGGCTTATATCTAGAGTCTTATGTAATAAGAAAGTGTCACAAAACTAAAAGGCAAGTGCTATCGAGTGGTGACTAAATTAACTATGTTATATATGTAGCGGAATGTTAGTCAGTCAAGAACACTCTCACGTTTGAGAGATGAAATTACAAAAATGAGAACGTTATGATGGATGTATGGTATAGTAGGAGAGATCAATTAAAAGTGAGAATATCACTGATAAGGTAGAGTGGCTTCGATAAATGAAAAGATGTTAGAAGCAAGACTGAAATGATTCGGACATGCGAATAGGAAATGCATAGATATCCAAGTGTGGAGGTGTGAGAGTGTTGGCTATAGATATTTCTGGAGTGACAGAGGTAGATCTAAGACAGGAGAATTAGGTGATTAGACTGGACATGATGCAGTTTCACCTCACCAAAAATATAACCTTAGATATGAGGATATGGAGAATAGAGTTGAGGTAGAAAGGTTATAAGCTAAGGTAATAGTTCTTGTCTAGCTACCCGTTTATAATAGTAGTGATATAGTATTATTCTTGTAGAATCGTGTCCTCTGTTTACGTTACTATATGTTGATTACTTGTACCTCGATTTTATCATATTATTTTGTTGTAATTTAGTTTTTTTTTTTCTGAATTGCTTTGAACTATTTTTTCTTGTGTCAAGAGTATATCAGGAACAATCTCTTTACCTTTAAGATAGTAATAAAATATCCATACACTCTATACACGTATTTTTTTTCCAGATCATACTTTATAGAACTATATTAAATATGTTATTATCATTATCGTGGTATAATTATTTAATATTATTGTGTGAATTTTAGTTCACTATCTTTTCTTCCCCTTTTTTTTTTGTTGGTTGTGGGGGTGGGTGGGGGGCAAGGTGATATTCTTCTAGGAAGCTGCCGCCCTTCTTCTCTTATTACACATGCATGAATTATTCTTGCATTGCACGGATTTATTTTATATAAAATAAAAAATATTCAATTAAAGTACTATTTTATATTTTTCATAATTGATCTTGCAAGCTATGCAAAAGAAAATAAAAAATCTCTCTTTTAATTTCTTTCTCTTACACACACCACCCCATATGTGCATGATTGTATATGCTGTTCATTCCTTGAATAATGAATAAAAGCCAACCCCTATTTAATTTCTTTTCACATTGTTAATTGAAATATTCATATATTGGAAGATCTTTTTAGTGAAAAATAAAGTACAAGAAGTTATTTAACAAACCTTTTTTTTTTTTAGTTATTTAACAAACTTAAAACTTATCGTATAACAGACTTAACTGTTAATATATAATTGCAATATATTATCCGATTAGTTGTAGTAAAGCCTTTTTTAAACATGAGCTTTGGCGGGGATGTTGAAAATTGTCAAAGTTTCATACGACTAGGTGAAGCGACACAAAATTACAGAATTCAATTATATGTGATAAGCGTTATGCAATTTCAAGTTAAACAAGCGAGGAAGTCATAATTTTCATAAGAATTACGAAGACGTGTGAATCTAACCATAATTAATTAAGGATCACAATATGTATCACGGTCAACAAGATATCAAAGTGGATGATTGACTCAATTCATATTAGAAATAAGAGGTTTTAACCAAACTAAGCTATTATATAAAGTCATTCACCAAAATAATATGTTTTTCTAAAATTTTACAAAAACTAGTATAAACGTATTCCACAGTAACGTTTTAGGATATATTTTATTTTTTAAAAGTTGATGGCGTCAGATTGATATACGTTACTCACAGTAACGTTTTTACTAAAAAAAACGTACACAGTAACGTTTTAGGAGTTAAAAACGTTATTGAAAATAACGTTTTAAAGTAAAACGTTACTTACAGTAACGTATATCAACCTAATGCTGTTAGTTTTTAAAAAATAAAATATACCCATAAAAAAGAACGCAACCATCGCGATTGTAGCTAGTGAAGAGGAACATAATTACTACTTATATTATCCGTAATTTCTTGAATTTTGAGATTTTCTTCGAACCAGTCATATATTTTATCAAAATAAGCAAAGCACCGGAATACAATTACAAATTGAGGTTGCAAAATTGATATTAATAATGAGGGTGTAGGCTACCTTGAATATGTATTTTTCTAAGCAAAATTTATTTTTTCTTTCCTCTTGGATTGAATCTAATGATTAATGTATGTTAATTATTACACTATCCTTTATTTTTCTCGAGTCTATTTTCCCTCATTTTTATTTCATAATCACATCACTATTATTATCTTATCTTGCTTATTTGATTGTGAATTAATTTATTGTTGATACATCAAAAATCACATCGTAAGGCCTCAACCGATAGCGTTGCTTCAATCTGCGATGATTTTCAAGCTAGATTCATTTCGGATAAATCAATTTTCAGTATAACTATCAATTATTGTAAATTGCATTTTTTCGCTTTAAGTTGAGTGTAGGAGTTATTATAGTTTTGCAAGTTTTGTTTTTTTTAAAATAAAAAATATTGTAGTTAGAGATAAGTTATTTTTGAATTATTATTTATGAAAATTGCCACAAAACTTGTTGCTTAATGGTATTCGCTAAGAAAAAATAAATTAATTATACCGATATGCGTAAAAAGAGATTGAGGTATAATCATATTGGTAAAAAAAAATAATTTTGTCAAACAGTTTAAACTGAAATAATCTTATCCTTCAAAATAATGTACAAATAAATAACTAAGTAAATGTACAAGTATGGATTTATGTTATTCACATTTTGTGTTATATTAATCTTTCCCGATCACCGATTCGAGTTATGATGAAATTGTTCAGAATAATAAGAAATCTTGAGTTTGAATTTTTTGAAATGAAAAAAGAAAATCTCATTGAAAATATCGTTTGAGAAATAAGTTATATAATGTGTAAATTTAAATTTAATCAAATTCAAAATAAATAAAAATATCGAGTGAAAAAAAAATCTATCTCGATCTTTCCCTACTCTTTTTAATGTGAGTGTACAATTTGCCCTTCAACTGGACAATCAAATTATGTTTAGCAAGATATACGCTTTTTTAACGACGGAAAACATAATTTGTGAAATATTATAATATAAAATATAAATCTATACTCCACAAAAAATGATTTATCTCGAATGAAAAAAATTAACGAGCAAGAATAGGGCAAATATCATTACATTAAATAACTTTTAGCATCAATTAATTAGCGTAATAGTTTAGTTGTGCTAAATATATAATTTTAACGGTAATTAATATTTTTTTATGGAATAATGCACAAGTACCATCTCAATCTATGCTCATATTCTCAGAGACACACTTATACTATAATAAGATCATATTACATCTCTGAACTTATTTTATTAATAATTTTCTACCTCTTTTCGACCTACGTGACACTATCTTGTCAGTCCAATACTGGTTGACTTTTTCTTTCAAACTAGTGCCACGTATGCTGAAAAGGGGGGTAGAAAATTATTTATAAAATAAGTTCAGGGGGTAATAGGACGTTAGTATAGTATAAATGTGTCTCTGGGATTTCAGGCATAGGTTGAGGGGGTACTTGTATTTTCTCTTTTTTATAAATATTACTAAAGTCTATAACAATATTGGATATAATATCAATCAACTAATGACAATATAGATATCGATACTCTTTATTAATGTGTATATTTACTGCCGTTAAAAATTATTTTCGTCACGATGTCAAATGGTCTTACTTTTTCCTTTAGAAAAAGTTCAAACAACCCTCTTTTTTCCTTTCCCATGTCATGCTCTAATTCTTTACATTATGATTAATGTTATGTGACAAATCACTATAGGTCATTGAACTCACTTTTAAAGGCCACTTTCCTTTGTTTGATCAAATCTACTTTTTCTTCATTTATTATTAAGAAAATATATAGTAGAAATATCTACTTAATTAAATTAATTCATTCTCCCTGTGTCTCAAAATAAATATTCTTGTAGCAAAAAAAAACCTCAAATAGTTTAATTTTATATAAAAAATAATCAAACACAAAATTTGTATGTTATCATAACTATATTCTTCTACTCTATCTTTTTAACCATGTTCAATTTTCAATAGGCATTAAAATAAGAATAATTAAGTAAAGTAAACGTTATATTTTATTAATTTCTTAATTAACATAATCTTTTTTAAAGTGATCCTTATTTTGAAACGGAAAGAGTACTAGCATACATTTAGTTAAGTGAACTAATAATGAGAATACATATTAATAATTTCGACATTACATCAACTAAGCAAAACCATCATATCAATGGTGACTCTTATAAGCATTGAATTAAGCCAATCACCTTCTTATCCAACTTTGTTGGTTGATCATGACAAAACAAGACACTTTAAACTAACAAAAATAATTACATCAAAATAGTTATAACGATATACTTGACTAATTCAGATTCATATAGAACAATATTTTTAACAATAATGTATTTAATTTTCACGACTCAAATCAAAAATTTTGATAAAAATAACTTTATTCTACATTTTATCAAGACGAAAATCATGTCTTTCATCCAAAAATTATCTGTCTTTTCCTTAATCGACTAGCAAAACAACGATTAATTAAGAATAAAGCAATTATAATCTTCCCGACCATCACAACTCATGTTGGTCCATATACACTAAGTTTTAATTATACATGCATGAATGAAATTGGATTTTTGCTTCTATAAGACTCTTTAATTACCTCTTATCTTTTAGATCCTTTTGTCGGGAATACAACTAGACATACAAATATAGTACTCACTCTGACCCATTTTTATGTGAATGTTTGACTTTGAATAAAGTTCAAAAAAATTTTAAAAAATAAAATAAAATCGTAATGCAAGTCAAATATATTCAAAGTATCAAATCACTCTTTTAAAAGATATCGGTGAAAATTGTGCATATCTTTTTTTATTATTTTCTCTCTCCTCATATAAAAATAAACTAGATAATCAAACAGAATGATTACAATATACATGTTATTAAGGATAAAATAAGATGATAAAATGAGACAGAGGGAGTAATTATATTTTTATGATTAATTGTGGGAGAGACTTGCAAATATTATGGTTGAAAACATAGAAATTGTTGTAGTAACATATGCAACCTTTAAGATGTAAATGATTAAGTAGAAACTATTGTAATTAAATGTAATGATGATGATTGTCCCTAGTTTAAAAAGAAATTGAACATTTGGGCAAACAAAATTATAGAGGACTAGAAAGTTTGCTTTAACATGTTACATGTCAAAATGTGCCCCTAGAAGAAGGGGGGAAAATGAATATGAATTAATATCAACAATCAACATCACTCATCAGGTGGATTGTGGTGCAGTGATAGAACTGTTTCACCCTTCAATCAGAGAATTCAGGTTTGAACTTTGAAAATTAAAAAAAATCATGTTGAGAGTTTCACACTCAAATAAACCCTATAATATGTGATACGAATTTAGTCGAAGCTCCAATACAAACTTAAACACGAAAAACATCAGCATCACTCCTTCTTAGCCTTTTTAGGGCATGGTGGTGACTTAGAGACAGGTCACATCTCTAAGAGAAGGAAACATCTCAAACCCTAGTTGTGCCCTTGCTAAGTCACATCCCTCTCTCTTTCCAACCCCATTCTATTTTGTTTTTTTTCTAACCTAACCTATTACTGCCGTCATCTCAATTTATTTGACGATATTTGATTTGATATGAAATTCAAGTAATGAAATGAAAATTTTTGATGCATAATGTAAATATATGCAATATACCAAAATTGTCTTTACTATCCATAATTAAATGAGTGGTGGTAAAACACGTATCGTGGCAGATATAGAATATCAACACCGAATTCATCTGAGCCCCCCCCCCCCCAACCCTCCTCAATACTTTCTACTCGAAATATTATTAAATTTTAATAATATATTTTATTCTGAACCTATAACTATAAAAATATAACATGATAATTAAGTAGTAAACCTATCAAATTAAAAAATCATACATCCTTCTTGATGTATAATACATAAGACTTCAACTTACCCTCTCATATTTTTCTTTTCATAAAAGGGGAAAAAAAACAATTATGAAATTAAAGGTAAAATAAGAGGGAATTTTAATTTTCATTCAAACAACTTTTTTTTGTTTTTGTTTTTTACCTTCCCATTTTTTGCATTTTTTGTAGTGTCAATGTCACACTAGACTACAAGAAATTGTTTTTTGGGTATGTAAAAAAATGTCAATAGAATGCCCTTTTTCAAATATCCATAACATATAATTAATCATAGCTAGCTACAGATCCCTCCTTATCTTGAAAGATATATATGAATTGATTACTATAGAAATATATAGATATCAAGAAAATGACTACCACTTAGTTAACTTTTGGAATTTTTATCCCTTTTTCCACAATAAGCCTAAATAGGATATTTGGTTGGTGAGTGGTCCTAAATATACCCACTATATATAAGATTGAAATTATTTTTTAATTACATACTATATGTTAATTCAAATATTTTTTATAACATCCAAAGTTTACCTAATTGCATTTGCTTCGTATATGTGAATGTATTCTTGGTTGGTAATGTTATTGATGTAAAAATAAAGTTTTATAGAAACAAAATTATATAGCTAGGTATGTTTTAAAACTTTGGTATGCATCTTTTTGGAAAAGATATTCTTTCAAGATCTAATTTCAATTTTTTTTTATGTTGTGGAGTATTATTTTTTTTCACTTTTTTCTACCTTCTTACTTGTATCAACTATATTTAGTATATCATGTTAAAAGTATTTTTGGAATGATTAATTAGTCCACTAATTACTATTTCTATTGTTTCAGAAATAGTGATCTAGTTTGACTTGACACGTATTTTAAAAAAATAAAGAAGATTTTTGAATCTTGTAGGTGGTTCTAAATTAAAATCATGTCAGATATATAAAATGTTCTTTAATCTTGTATTCTAAACATGTCACGTGAAAAGTAGAAAGTAAAAAATATTATTAAAAAAAGAGAAGAAATATTCATTTTGAAATAAACTAAAAAAAAGAAGTCATTTTTTTAAAAACAAAAAGAATTTTGTTTAAACCTATGAATTAGATGGATGAATGTAGAGAAGATAAAGTTATGGCATAGAGTTCAATTTAGTTACTTTTTTTTTTCCAGAATTTGGAGATGCACACAAGAAAACATTATAAATACTCGAATAATATGTGGTGTTACATTAATCTACGGATAAGTTAATAAGATGATGGATATAGTAGGTTAAATTTAAGTTGAATAAAAGATTATTGTACGTGAATAAAATTTCATATTAATAACTTGAAAAAAAATAAGTATATATACAGTGTAAAAATGCTCTTAAATGACATGAGGCTTTTGAAAATAATCAAGCTTTGAAAAATAACGATATAATATCATGTTAATAATATTTTTTCTTGACCAAAACCCTCTTAATAATAATAATAATACCGTGTTAATAATAATTTTCCTTGACCAAACACCCTCTTAATAATAATTTTGTGAACTACTTACTATAGGATAATTTTGGTGAGATATTTCTGACATTTATTAATTATTACTTTTTCTGTTTCTGACACTGTTTTTTGGATAGAATTTTGAGGAAAAAATTAATTTAATCATCCATTAATTTCTTTTGGTCCAAAAGAATTCAAATTAAATAGTTGGACTATTTAATAAATATTGGGAATACATAAAAAACAAAATCCTAGCATATTGATGTAAGATCATTTAAAATGTAGTTTATTTAATTTTCAGATTTTTTAGTTCTCATATTCCTTGTTGCTACCTAAAAATTACTAGATTTCATATATATCATTTCTTTTTTAAAAAAAATAATCTATTTTAAAAGGATATATTTTCTTTTGGTAATTCTTTAATATTAATTTTCATATGGCATGTTAAGTGTTAAGAGCATTAAATTAAAAGATATTTATTTTAGTTCATAAGATTTAAAAATTCTTTTTTATTTTCTTAAATTATAAATTAAATTAAAATCAGATAAATAAATTAAATTTAAAATAAGTTACAAGAAGTAGTAATAATTTAATTATTTTTTTACCAAAAAAATATTTTAATCGTTGAAGTTGACTTTTATAGACAAATCAACTAAAATATATTTTCCTTATGCCTTTTTTTCTGGAAAAAAATAACACAAAAGAAACAAGGTGAACCCCATAGGGAAATATCAATCTTGACTAATTGATCCTAGAAGAAAAGGAAATCTTATCTGTTGTTTTTACAAACAAATTCAATTAATAGTAGAACATGTGACCTTTATATATATTCACTATAATTAAATTCTTCGATAGAGAAGCGTTTTACGTTAAAGTAAAATTTTTTTATATAAATTCAATAAAAACAAATATTAAACGTTAGATAACGAGAGAGAAAAAATACCATTTTGCTTAATTTCCACGACCCCAATATATTTTGTGGTTAACCTATTACAGAATGACTCGAAATTAATAAAAAAAATTTGAGAATATGTCGCTAGTCTATTATTAAATAAGATTAAATTTTTAATCATTTATCTATAAAATAAGATTATTTTTTTATTATAATTATTATTATTATTTAGCAATAAAATTTTTCTTGCTGATTTATTTATTATTATTTAGTAGGGTGTGTGGTTCTAACAATAGTCAGTCAGATCTAAGTTGATTTCACAACTAATTTTGTAATGAAATATATTGAGGAGACATGTTACATCAGCTACACTCACATAGATTATTTTTTCCCTCATTTGGCGTTCAGAATGTATATTAGAATCCAATTAAATTTAAATTATGCACTATAAAATGTGATAAAAAAATTATATTTTTTTATATTTAAAATTCAAATTCTAAAATTTTAATTAAGAGTGATGCAATCTCGCCGTTACACCAAACTCATATTGTTAATATGGGGAATCTTTAGCACAATAATATTATTCTAAATGTTGGTTGAAGTAGAGACAATGAATCCCAAGGTGGGGGCTGATTATAACACTCATTGCTTGGAATGTCTACCATCAACAATTAATTTTTTTTTGTTTTTCTGCCGCCAACCCAAGATTTTACTTATTTTAAAAAATTATTTTTATTAATTTTACCCAAATAGTAATTTACTATGAGTATTTTTATGATTTTTTTTAGCTCACCTAAGGTTTACGACGGAGGACGAACCTCTAAAGAAGGAATACACATTATATCTTTTAAACGAAATTTACATTGAAATAAAAGAAGAAAGATAGGAAGATTATAGAAAAGAATGATGAATGAGTTCAAAATTTATTCATTCGTTGAAATATTTTAACTAAAAATTTAAAAAATAAATTTATATATGTCTAGATTCAAAATAAACATATCTTAATTATCGAATAAGAATTATTATATACTCAAGTAGATTTTAAATTTATGAATTTTGGGTTACAATCAAGATATATAGATTATTATGTATATTATAACTAATTTTTTTTTTAACATAAATACGTAGTCTAAAGTTATATTTATTAAATTTTGTTGACCTGTTAGTGTAATGATGGCTCCGCCCATAAACACACACTTATTCTTTTTAAAAAATATTACATAAAAATAACATTAATTAAGAGAATTATTTGACTAAATATCCCTAGTATACTTATGAGGAAATTTTAAAAATATTTAAAAGACTTTTTAGGAGTTTGTTTTAATTATTATAGAGTTATTATTTGAATATACTCTCTTTGGAGCTTATTATTTAGTTTTTTTTCTATTAAATATTATTTTTATTACTTTTACTTAGATTTATCATATTATTAATTTATTTTTATTAGTATTATTTTTAATATGATTTCTTTGCTATCTGCACAGTGAATTCTGAAAATAATCTTTTTGTCTTCGTGAGATAAAAAGGGGTAAGATTGCGTACTATTCTCTTTAGATCTCACTTATGGAATTACACTATTGTTGTTTAATATAATTAAGTAATGATAAATATAAATATGAATAAAGGATTCTTGATCATTTTATAAAATAAAAAAAATCACTACTTTTGAACCAGATTTGAGAGGCTGGACAATCACTAATAATTGTGAACATGAGGGATTAATAATTTAATGTTTAATCTAATAAGTAAATAGAAAAAGAGTGCTAAAAGTCAACTAATTCTCTTCTTTTTAGTCATAAATTACCTAACCTTCATAAAGTTGGAGTTTGTTTTTTGAGAGCCATGAATATCAAATCTTGATTTTGATGATATGAGAAAATTGTGATTCAAGATTTACTACTTTTTTTTGTGACTAAAATATTTATTATATTGATATGTACAAGTTGGCAAAGAAGAGATAAATTGGTATTTTATATATAAATGAGGTAAGGTGAATCACTTTTTTTTTTCTTATAGGATGTGGGATTAATTTATGCGTATATGGAGTTCGATTACTCAATCAATAGTTATTGTAAAAAAAAAAAAGATTATTTTAATAAAAATTGAAATAAAAAAATAAAAATAACCTTCTTGAAATAATAATTATTATTTGAGTGATTATCTGACAAATTAGTAATTTTATATGAGTGTAAATACAAAAATTAGTGTTTAAATTTTACAAATATTATTTTGAGTGCTAACAATTGAATTTAAAATGATATATTTATATATAGTTGTTAACTTTATCACAATTATATTATTGAATCAAATTTATTGATATTTTTTAACTGAATTTGTATCTGAACTTCTACCTTCGCTTCTTATTTAAATTAGGTTTAGTTGATTAATTATTAATCATATATATATGTGATAATGATATGGTTGAAGCTGTCAATTTCAAGGGTTCTTGGGAACGTTAAAAGATAAAGTAAATCTGATTATTGATATGATAAGATATTGAGATCCTTTATAATCCCATATCAATCCTTGATTTTGTCACCACTAATCTTAATTTGTCCTAATTTAATTAGTCTCATATGTAGTAGAATATCATTGTTAGTATTAAATTAAATTAACATTGGAGCTAGCAATAGGGGCAAGTAGGTACTAAGTATAGTGATTTTTAACTTTTTTTTTTTGGTAAAGTCATTTGAGTATTCAAAATTCATTAGTCTTGTTAATTCAAATTTATGCTCCATATTTAAAGTTCAGACTATATTACTAAGAAAAATGTAAATTTTCAACAAGAAGTTAATTCAAAAATATTTTTAATAATTCAATAAATCACGTCAGAATTTTACATCTTTTTTTAATCGTTCGAATGTTTGTTAAAAAAAATCTCATTCATCTGACCATATCTTTGTTGGTAAGCCATATATATTATTAATATATATATATATTATAGTATATATATATATATATATATATATATATATATAAGGTTGCAAAAAATATTCTTGTATTAACTATCCTCAAAACCCTTTTTTTTCTAGTAGTTGAGATATTTGTACACCCTAGCCATTCCATATAAATAGTTGGCTCTTTTCCACTACTTTTAATTTAGACCATACATAAAAATAAAAGGTAAAATTTATTTCTTGTTTGTTATTTTCAATTACGTGGCCAAAAAGTGGTCAATAAATATTATTTGTATTATATTATTTTTTCAAACCATTTGGATTCTAGAGAATATTGACCCGATTGATTCTTGCTTACTAAGTAAAAAAATTATTGTGAAAGTTTTTCATAATTTCGATAAACTAAAATTTCATTTTCAAGAGTCAAATTAAAATACGATTAATTTTAATTATAAAAATAATTATATTCGAGGCTTTAATATATTCGTCTATAATTATTAAATTAGGTTAATACCTTAAAAGTAATATATTTTAATCATTGTTTTATCCGGAAATGTACATACACTTTTATGGAAATCCAAATAAAAAATATATTAAAAAAAATTTAAGTACAAAGATTTGACACTTCCTAATATCATTTCATTTAAGTGATCATTTTTTTTTAGAAAAAAATAATTCTGTCACTTTCTTCTCTTGAATAGACAATTCATTTTGTGAACTTCAAATCCACCACACATTTTTTAATAAATATTCAAAGATAGTAAAAATATCATAAGAGCATTTATGCAAGAAAAATACTTACATCTCCAGCTATTTTGAAATAGAAATGCATTTAAATTTTCCAAACCTAACAAGTAATAAGGAGTAATAATTGTAGAAAGCAATTGTTTGATATCGTCCGTCTACGAGACTCATCTTTGGCTTTCGTCTCGATAGGTATATTATTATACATTTTTATAATGCATTATTTGGACGGTTGTTAAAATTGTTTCATAATGTATAGTATTATATTATATTGTATTGTATACTTTTATTGTGTTATATTATACAATGTTTTAATGAATATAATGTTTGGATAAATTGCATTGTTCACTCGTTACATAATGTTACACATTAGAAATTTCAAATGATAAACCTGCCGTAAAAATAGAGTACGAAATAGAGCTATTATGAAAAGGTCGTGTGGATGATAAAATGTGTATTAATTAATAAGTAAAGACGATATAAAAAGAAAATATTGAGATAATGATGTGATCACACAAAATCGATCGTAACTTTTTTGTCATTATCTAATGGTGAATTTAAATGACATGATATAATATAGTTTAAGTAATAATCAAAACAAACATTATATATAATCAACAATACAATATGACGAACACTAACAACCATCCAACATGGTGTAAAATAATTTAATATTACATTGTAGACATGGTCCTTTGTAGGTACTGTGTCCAAATCAATTAATTAAGTCAAGAAAACTCTATAAAATTTTTTCTTTTAATTAATTCAATCCAATTATTGGGAATATTGAAATTGATAGTGAAAAAGAAATTGATGGAATAAAAATTATAATGAAAAATAAAATTAATGGTATTGAAATGTTTTTCCAATCACATTCAATTGTTTACCCAAAATTTAATCCTTTGAAATTTATTAAATGCTGAAAAACATTCTCCAGCTGATATTCTAGCATTCATTGCCAATACCTTGGCTAATATAAACCACAATTTTCTAGAAAAAAAAATCATTATCTAATTTTGCATTGATTTCATGTTCTTATTTTATTTTTTTGAATTTTGCTAGGTTGGAAAAGGGACGGACGATGAAGGTTGAAAAAGACAAATTCAGAATTTAAGCATATCGTTTCATTCACTCTTATACTTTTTTCGGTCTTTTTGGCTATGATCAAGTTCACTAGTTGCTCCTTTAGGAAATGAGCATGTACTATATGTGGATGAAGTAATGAATGCACTTTGTAGGATATGTTCATCGTAAGGGGTTTACTGTTCACACCTGAAAATAACTGTTAACAAAAATTTAAAATAAAATTATATACGCTAAGCTAATATGATTTGGTCCTTCCATAGACCCTACACATAACGATATATTAGTGCATCAGATTGTCCTTTTCCCTCTATGAACGATCAAATTAGCTTTGAGAAAACACAAAGTTTCACCACTCTTATTTAAAAAATTATAAAAGAACATATATCCCTCGAATTTAATAGAGATTTCTTTATTGGAATTTTTATAGGACTATCCATGTGGAGAAAACAAAAAACTATTTACTTGCATTCATTTCTAAAATTCATCCATTTACACATTATAATTTTATACATTGTATACATTCAAAGTATACAATTGTATACTTTGGTTTAAAACACACAGTTGTGTATTATTAAAGGTATATAACATGCTGAAAGTATAAATTTTACATGCTGGAATTTTATAAATAATTTTTTAATGTGTATTTCTTGTTAAATACCTATTCTTTGTTTTGGAGTAGGTGATATGATATACAAGTTTGTACTTAGTGGTCCATGACCTATAGTTTAGGCCCATTTTTTTAAAAAATTTAGAGCCATGTGAAACCCCATATCCATATGGTGTGAACAGCCCATTTGGATACAAATGTCCACGATTATACCAGAGCAAATATTAGTAGCATAACAAAAAAGTCTTTATCATCATTAATATCTCTGTTCACGGAAATTGTGACCTCTTGGTAGGATAGATGACTGCATCAAAGATTGGTCGTAGATAATCTTTTGAAAATATTATCAAACCCTCATGTGATCCAAGGTTTAAAGCTTCATAAATTCTAAAAATAATATATATATATATATATATATATTATATATATATATATATATAATATATATATATATATATATATATATATATTGTCTAGTTGTTTGATATGTTAAATTATATCCCTAAAACAAGGTCATTAGCTTAACCAAAATCCTTTGGGATATGTGGTAAAAACTTGTTTAAAAACACTGCCTAAGTTAAAGGGGTGGAGCCAAGCTCACTAACTTTAGTTCCAAACTCTAAATTTATCTTAAAAGAAATTCATTTAATATGTATAGATTACTAATTTAGAATTCAATACATAATTAAAACTCCAAATCCATTAAACATCAAATTTTGGCTCCACTTCTTCAGTTGAGTCGAAGTAAAATGACAGAAGTAATGATAACACCCATCATTAGTTTTATCCTCGAACTATTGACAACCTTAAAAATACCCCATTTCTTGACTTACTGAACTTGTACACCCCGATTTTGCAAACACGAGCAAAATACACAAGTGATTCCTCTCCAAGTTTAGGGATGTTTTCAATACTTCTCTCGATCTTCTATTAAGAGCCTTGTGCTTTTACAAGAGTTTGAGACCACTTGTTATGCTATGGGTCAGATCGGGGAGTATCTAAGTTTAGTTAGTCAAATAAAATTGCGTCTTTTAAGATTGTCAATAATTCAAAAACAAACCTAATAATTTACGTCAAGTTCAGAAGCGATTTCAAAATACTTCTCCCAAAATTAAAAATTATAACTAACTAAAAATTTGGGTGAGAGGTCACAATCCAAGCAATAAAAGCCTTGATTAGAATGAAAGGGCTCCAAATTATGTCAGAGATATGGGCCTTGGCCCAGTACACTCCACAAATGGTGTTGGGAGCATCGACGTGGCTTCATCAACAACTTAATTTCTTTTATAAAATTTAAATTCAAAGCTTTATATACTGACAACGTAAAAATATATTTATACAAGACAATTTTTTTTATATAAATTGCTCTATTAACTCTATTATTGCAACAATAACAAAAAAAAGCAAGAATTCGTTACATTTCGAAACGTAGCACAGTAGCAACATTTCTATTTCAAAACGTAGTAGATTACATGTATCTACACGTAAACATCCGCTCATTTTAAATAAAAAATGATACGAATATAGTATATGAATGCAACTACATGTGTTTATATATATGCTATAAAATTGCATAATCTCACTATACTATGTAATTATAAATTATCTTTTTTTCGAAATATATTAATAAATGTTAAAGAATAATATGTGGATCGAGATAATTAATTTAGGTTTAAAGGGTTGGTGCCAAGTAGAAGCAGGCAAGATATTGGTGTTGGGCCCAAATTTAGACAAATCCAAACAACGACAGTAAAACGCACACTCGTGTGCATTGACCCAAATCTTGTTTCATGTGGAAGTGTGTGATATGGAAAACATATCACAAAGATTATTATTATTATTTTTTATAATTATAAAAACATTGTAACTAACTCATAATTATTGAGATAAAGAAATTTCGAGTTCGAATTTTAAGAATGAGAAATTCTCAATATATAAAGCGTCTAACTTAGTGGATTATTTATGTTATGAAATTCAAATTAGTCGAACGAATTTCATGTATAGAAGGTTATAAGAAGACGAGGACATGCTTGTCAACTCCTAACTGTTTTCAATTATTGAAAGTGAATTCTTTTTCAATTATTCTTAATCGGTTTATCATTCATTATTAGGGTTAGGAGAAAAAACTAGCTAGATCAAAGTGATTTTTTTTTTCTTGTTAAAAACTAAAGCCCCTAGTATAAAAGTAAAGTCCAAACTTTTATGTAGATCAATCAATTTTACATCGTTCAAGCTCTGAGCCGAACTGAAGGCGATTATATTATTATACTTATAAGATTACATTAAATATGACTGATTACGTAAAATATGGTTGTAACTTACAAATAGCCAGCTAAGAAATAGTAGTACATAAGAGGGGCCTCAATTATGAAATATACACATTGAGCACCACATTTTTTGTACCATTAGCACATGGGGGGTGGGGTTGTTTGGGATATATATATATATATATATATATTATATATATATATATATATATATATATATATATAATAAAAAAAAAAGAATTGGTCCCTAGTATATTTATATATATCTGAAGATATGGAGTGTGAGGAATGTAACAAAATTTGTGGACCAATTTGTGGATAAAATAAAGTATTAGTGGTCCTTGTTATTTTGGCTGGTGATGAACAACTCTTTCACTAGAGAATGCCCACGGAATTTAATGTAAGAAAGGTGACATAGCCCCCCCTTATCTATGAAAAAGCCGCGTATCGTCTAGACACGGAGTTAGAATTTTGAATTCACAAATTTCAAATTTCAGAAAAGGCAGCTTATTGAGATTTTGTAGACGAACTTGTAAGTGAATAGTTATTAACTGGCAAGTTCATTTGAAAATTACGTAGGAGTCATTAAGGAAAGTAGAATTCCACCAAGTGCTTCTCCTATATTCTTAGGACATAAATTTGAAATCGGTCTCTAAATAATGACGGAGAGAGATATTACTCATCTCACTATATCTGATCTCGATCGATTGTAATATCGAAACTGTTAGGATCAAAATTCTATCATCATATCAAAAGTTATAGTCCACAACAAGGCTACGATTTTATTTCTTGCCTAAACCTACCAATCAAGTGTCGTATTGTTCGATCATGACTTTGATCCATACCATCCAACCCCCTTGTGGCCCTTGACATAAACATATACTCAATAAAATAGTCAGAAATCGTGCAAACAGATCCATCGTTTGATGAAATTGAAACATAAGATTTCTTGGTTTTATATATCTACCTTAGGCTGAGGACTTGTTATTGATATATTTGAACATCAAACTCAATTGATGTAACCACATCCTTTCAAAAACCGAAAGTGTGTCAACTTCTTTTACAATGAAAATCAAATGAGTTCGTAATCTTAAAAGATATTACAATCAGAAGCGTATCTAAGATTTTAAATTAACAAGTGTTAATGTAATATAATTTTTTTTTTTATAATTAGCTATTACATTCCTCCCACTTAATTACAATGGCCAACATCCCAAGTTTTTGAAAGTGGACTATTTTTGACATCCTTTAGGCATTGATTAGTGATGTTTCATCTTTAGGGACCACTTGGAATAATACAAAGACTTATACATGACATGCCCATACTTATCAAAGTTGTGTTTGTCATTTTTGTCTAAGTGTTAAAGGACACTTCTTACAATGCCAGCACTAAATCTTAACCTAAATTCTCCCCCCACCACTCACCTCCCACTTCACTCCACCTGGCTCATTCCTCATGGATTTAAGTTACATATATCGGTTTGACTCACAACGCATAAATTATTTATATTGTTAGCAATTTTTAACACAATTAAAAGTTACTATTTTTCTATTGATATACGGCGTAAATCCGGATGATTGATGGAAGAAACACCAAACATGTCCCAAACTTCTCGCTCCCATCGCCGGCTGATGGAAATAGACTGACTATCGGAGATATTCGTGTTACTTCGTCCGCACTGATTTGTAAACGGATGCGTGAGTTATATCGAATACTCAGTAAATTATAGACCACTTCAAATCTTTGTTTTCGAGAGGGATAATCAACTCCCTTCTTGCTAAAAATGTTCAATTTATGTTTTCACAAAATTTTTGATTAAATTAGTGGGGAAAAAATAGTAATATTTTCATAATACGGAAGTTCTCCACTATTTTAACGAGAATCTGTTTTTCATTATGTATTTTTTCAGTGAGGTGGTTCAGTAAAATATAACTGAGAAAATTGTATTATGTAGTAAATTTTCTACTCATTCACGGTGAGAAGACCTTTCGTTTCTAGTAGTATAAGTCGTATTAACAATTTAATAATTCTTTTTATTGGAATGCCAAATAACATCAATTATAAAAAAAAAATGAGATAATTCGCCAATCAATTTTCTACTCAACGTTAGATATTCGTTTTGAAATCTGACTAATTAAAATTATTACCGAAAAGCTTCATATTAGTAAAATGAGAATGAATAACTGTTTATCAATCTATCACAATCTTTAATGACATCTCTATAATTACTAACAAACTCACATCTTCTTTTTGTACTAATTATCCTTAATTTATCCTTAAGTATGACTAATGGAAAGTTTGTTGACATTTATTCTATTCAAAATTAGGATTATAAATACAATTTTCTTGAGATTAATTATGTTTATGTATACTATATACTAAAAATTAGTAGTGGCACCGACTTATGAAAAAAGAAGGAATAATGATTAAAGGGTGTTTTTGGGCCTATTGTTTTGTTTTTGAACATGAATAGGGCCTATACAGCCTGCACTTGGTGTCCATATATACTAACTTTATTAAATCAAACAAAATACAATTTTGTCTCAAAAATATTCTCTACTCTTTTTTTTTTCTTTATAATTTATTTATTTTTATATTATTTTTTTACTTTTCTTAGAAAAAACAAGTAGACATAAAGAAGCAGGTGAGAAATTGCCTCAATAGGTACTTTACTTTTTGGCACAGAAATAATTAGGATTCTATTAAAGTAGACATGTTTCATCATTCATTTTCACATGAACTCGTGGGCATTTTTTTTTTCTTTTATTACTTTTTTCCCTCAAAGAAAAATAATAATAATAATAAAGTATTCGATATAATTTTATCAGTAGAGTATGAAGAGAATGATGTATATATAGTGTATATGTAGCCTTACTTTTATTTAGTCAAAGTAGAGTACATAGTCTATGGTCGTCTGTTTGATTTGCTTTAGAAATAAGCAAGCAAAGAAAAGTAATAGCTAAGCGAGAGTGCTTGCAGTGATAATAGATTTTTTGTTAGATAGACGATAGATTCAAATGAAGTATAATAAAAATCAAGATGAAGACGCATATATCTATTTTTAGGTTTTGTATCAACAAGGTAACAACACTACAATTCCTTCCTAATTGGAATTAGCTAGAAAAATTTAACCTAAATTATTCGTAATTAATATAATTTTTTTGATAATCTATCATTGATCCATCACTTATTTGGATTAGTATGAATTTTATTGTTTAATTAGCTATCAAATTTTCCCATGGCTAATGTCTATTTTTTCTTAGTAGTGATATATCTTTACATTTTCTTTAGCTGACGCTTAGAGATATATTTTAAGAGTAATTTTTGAAAAGTTATCTTCAAAGACATGTTTACTTGTAAAATTTTATCAAATTTTTAAAATCTAATCTTCAAATATTTTAATTTCAACTTTTTAAAACTAGACTCAAACCAGTTTATGAAACTTCCGAACTAGTCGATTGCATGAAATAAAACTATATGTTCCGACTTACGAGCCAATAGAAACTTATGAGATTTTGAAATGGAGGTGAGAAATAAAAATTAGCAGCTCAGTACATTAATCTTTCGTTATTGTAACGTTCGAGTAAAGATTGAAATCATACTTAAAAAATTATTCACAATCTCATTCTATATTTCTACAAAAGACCATTTTCACGACTTAAATTGATTATTCGACTTAAATTGATTATTCGTTAATCCCACGACTACAATTTTCATGTTACCTCAACGCTTTGCTTTACGATAAGAAAACAATAAACAAGAAAATTATAACTATAACTTAATAGTAATAAGTAATTTTATTAATTTCAATAATTTGGGTAATTTTATATAAGTCAATGAGACCATCACAAAAATTTAATCTGATACTCCACCAACAAGCCATATCACTTACATTGCCAGTTATACATTACCAAAATCTTGCCTACAACTTTGCCTCTGCCAAATTATAGCTAGCTGTTTTTTTTTTTTCTTCTAAAATAATATAATTTCTTTTGATATGTCATATCACTTCAAATATCAAAAGGAAAAAAATAAAATGTTCAAATATTCTTGTGGTCTAAAGTAAATATAAAATAGACAAGAAAAAACATGTTTTTATTTTCATTATATATCAATATCTTCTTGTTATGTTTATCATAGCAAACTCCAAAATAGCTTAGATATACTTCACAATCACCTCATTAAAAGGAAATTGAAATTAGCTATAAGCTTCATCGATAATATAATTTTATGATAATTAATTGTTGAATAGGACTAATGACATGTTTTGATGTTTTGCTATGAAATTTTATTAATCGTTAATTTTTATTTTAAATTTTAGCTATAAACTTCGTGGATAACATAGTTTTATGACGAATTCTTTGCTAATCAATCGTTTGAAATGTTTGACTTTTTTTTAAAAAAATAAAATAATTATGTTGATTTTATTTATTGCTAACTAACTATATAACAAAAATAACATAATTTTACATGTAGATTTGAACTCATTATAAATTGATCGTTAAACTACCACAATTATTCTTCTTTATCCACACATGAGATAACTATTAATATGTAATATGAAGGGCTTGGGTAATTCAATCTGATATTTCATTTTTTTTATTATTTGTTTTTTTCATTTAAGAAATTATCTTTCATAGGATTACATACAATGAAATATTTTAAAATGTAAATTGATTCAAGATAGAGTTCAAATGGATAAAACAAAAAGATCTTGAGAGAAAGTTTCACTATTCTAAATAGTGATTTTTTTTTGGAAAGTCGGTCAACTTAATAAGATTAATTAATTTACATGCATGTAGCTTTTGAGACAACCATTATAATTAATCTAAGTAACTACGAGATTTAATTCATCATGAATTTATTAGTTATTTTATATTCAGTTATTGATTTACTGTATTTTTTTTCTTAAAATTTTATATTTGAGATCGATAATTTGTAGCAGTCAATCCTCCACAAAAAAATAAGAAAATCCACATATTTTGATAAAGTTGATCACCCAAAAAATTTCGATTCGAGATAAATTCATGACCTTTAGATAGTTTCCTAAAATATATGGATTTAATTTACTAAATATCAGGAGATGTATGGTTGGACAATAATATATCATATGATGAGAAAATGACATCTTAACCAAGCATATGATATAGTTGAAGAAAAAGGATAATTAAGACAGCAAAACTTGTCCAATTTTTTTTGTACTAAAATTTGTTTTCATTTTTTTGAGAGAAATTCCCATGAAAAAAAAAAACAGGAAATATCTTGTTATTTTTGGTGTCTACTTTTTAATTACACCACAGACAAAATGAACTGTGATTGAAGTTTTCTGTTTATCTAGTTTCTTTTTTCTTTTAATTGAAAAATAATAATATACATATACAAAATTGACTTCGAATTTTAAAAATGGAAAAAATTCCTACTAAGAAACGTTTTCTTTTTAAACCAAAATTATGTGACACGAATCTAAAAAGTAAAAATTTAAAAAATAATTATTTTTTAAATTAATAATTAAAAAAATAGCCACAATTCAAACATGAGATACTCCTTTTTTTAAATAAAGGAATCAAAAGACACATTGTATTTGATTAATTAAAAATTAAAGTGTATTAATTAGTTACATATACTAAGAATCCCACTTAGAATCCATTATAATTAAGAGATTAAAATTGCTATTATTATATCTACTCAAATTGTACGAATCAATTCAACTCGACAAAAAAAAAATGATCGAGAGAGTTCAAACTTTCTATCTTTTTTATGAAAATAAATTTCTTTCGTATCAGAAAAATAAGTTGAATCAAAAAGCAATATTTATGCTCTTTTTTGTCGATAAAATTTTCTTCATTTTCAATCTACCACGAAATATTCTCAAACACCAAGAGCCATATTTCTTTGAAAATGCCCCTTCAACGAAAGATTCTTTTATAATCTTTTTAGTAGTTTTTTTTTCTTTTTCAGTTTAACAATGATGAGTACTTGAAAGACCAGACAAAGAATCTTATCAAAATATGCTTTTTAATAAATCACATCATAATTTTCTTAAATAAATCCATTCAACCAAAGCAAAAAATAAAAAAAATAAAAAATTACAATAAAGTTTTGAAGATGAAAAAAATTGAAACCACCAGACAAAATCATTGCACGTTCCACTTTTATTCTTTTCTTCGTGTCTTACGCGTCTTTCTTTTTCAATTTATTTTTCTGCATTTTACCAAGAAAATAAAAATATATATTGTATAATATAAATAAACTAAAAATAAAATATGTTCCTAAAATGATCTAAAATGATAAAAGTCAGACCGGTAAATACTTATTTATTCTTTATTAAAAATTACAATTTCAAATCACTTTTAATGAAATATTTTATTAAACTTCTGATATGAATTAAGATTAATCGAATTTCGAAATGAATATAAAATAATTAAATAAAAGAAGGCATCCTTTGATTTTTTTATGTTATTCTTTTATTTATGTTTTATGATAGCCATCTTAAGCACTACTTGAGGAGTTATATCAAATTACATCATTAATTGTTCAAGAAACAAATTAATGAGTTTAAGGTATCTTGGAAAAATTCAACATTCACATGCAATATTTCGAAAGATAATAATGAGGAGAGTTTATAAATAAAATATAACTATCATTTTAACATTGAAATGATATTTGTAACAATTATTTGTTCAACATTATTAGATTCCTTGTTAATAAATTATTGTTCTATTAATCTATTTAGGAATGACAATGGGACGATGTGTAACAATGTAAATTTAATTTATCAAGATTCAGAGTTAGTTGAAATGTTTTTTTCTAAACTAATGTGGGGTGAATAGGTAATATACAAGTTTAAGTAGAAAAATACTAATATTATTTTCATAAATCTACCTTAAATTATATGATATCGCAACTATTGCACCGTCTTATTTGCCATCCCTAATACAATAAGCTATATTAGTGGATTTTAATAATATGGTAAACCTAATTATTACTTTTTTCTGGATAATTCCTGATACTTTTCTAATTTTTCATCCTTTTAAACTTATACGCGTAATCTATATGATTATTCTTGTTGAACGGAAATTTCCTTCATATTTCTAATAATTAGGCTACTAAGCTTCCTTGTAATCATTTTTAAAAAATTTATTATTATTTTTTAATTTCTACAAAGTTTGGTTGATTAGAAAGAAAAGAAAATGGGGTGGGTTGATAACAAATCTAGCCACTTAACTTTTCCCTAAAAAAAATGCAACTTGAGCGTTCACAAGTACACATATCTATCGAAACAAATTCAGTATTTAAAAGTTTATGCATTATAAATTATAATTTTATTTCTATGTTCTTGAGTTTAAAAAAAATAATTATAAAATTCAAATTAAAATGACTGAATATAATTGAATCCTCAAGCAACACTCTAGCTTCGCCCTTAAGGTATGATCATATTTCTTTTAAATTTTTTTTATTAAAAGGAGGTGATTTTTTATTTCGATTAACTTCTCTTTTGCTCTTATAAACAACTTAAACCATGCAAAAGCGAAACTATTAATTTCATAAAAAAATATTTAAAATTTAATATATTAGTATAAAAAGTAAATATAAACATATTATAAATTTGTATATTTCACTCTTTCTTTTGGGTTGTGTCAACAAGTAAATGATGCTTGTGTTGATAATTTGTTAGTGGGAGGGTGCATGTTTTTTTCCTTTTTCATTTTTCTATTAAAAAAGTTTAGCTATTATTTATTCAGAGAAATAAAATTCTAGAAAACTAAAAGTAATACTTATTTAATAACCATTTAATATTCTCAAGTATACTGACTCAATTAATTTAAATTTTCATCGCATATAATAGAAGCATTTTGTAATTGAATTTCTCCAGTACTATTACAAAGAAAGGAATATGACTTTCGTTAAAAAATAAAAATTCATCGCTAATTTTATTTAACAATGAATTAGCAATGTAATATTAAAAGTAATGCCAGTAGTATGTTATTTAATGATAGACTAACGATAAATTTAGATTTTTGAAGTAATTTTATGATTATAACTTGAGATCATTAACTAAGAAAGAAAGAATCTCATTTATATATGTGTCTCTAATCAAAATAAATAATGATTTTGAAAACATTTCACACATTTATTCTTAAAGGAAAATAGTGCTTATTTGGCAACTTAAATTGACCTTTTAAGTAGAAAATTAGCAAATTAAGGTAACACAAATTGAAAAAGGTGTAGCACTTTAGCTAACATTTCCATGTCTTGTCTTTTATTTCATTATTTCAACAATATATCATTTTGGAGTTTTCAAATTATTCAAGTTTAAACCAAATTAAGCCAACCAAGGAAAAAAAAGTTTAATATAAAATTCCTCAAGAGAGGGTCAAATCAAATACTTACAAGACACACAAATTAAATATAATATTTATGAATATAGGAGGACTTTCCTACTCATAATATACAACATGTAAAATAAAGTTTTTAGTCTAGCCAGTGGTATTAATATTTGAGTGATAAATACTTGTTTAATTTTAATCAGAGATTTTGAATACAAATCAATTTGTATATAGAATCGATTTTATTAAAAAGTATATGACTATCTTCAATGTGAATATTAGATATCGAATGTAATTTTTCTTTTCCTTATTCCTATATAATGAAAAATATTTTAAAATAAATTTAAGTTACATTCATAACAAATAAAATATAATAATGGATACATCAGACAATGAACTTAACCAAAAATTAGAAGTCTGCCAAAAAATTGAGTTCCCCTAAAAGCTATTACCATGCTTTGCCCATACATAACCAACACTCATATGGACCCTCCTTTTTATTTCACATGGGAGGCTTCTTCTTCCCTTTTTAGTGCTCATTATTTTTTATTTTTTTATTGATAGCCGATAATATATTAAAATTTGATAAAATTTAATTTACATATTATAAAGTTGATTTTCATAAGTGACCCTTTTGATAAATTTTTTTATTTAGTATTCAAAATTATTATAGTTGATATTTGTGGATAATAAGAACACTTGAATTTTCAAATATTTTTATATTGAAAAATCTTTTATATTTTCAATAGGCAAATTCGATATTTCATACTTCCTTCGTTTTAATTTGTTTATATGTATTTTTAGTGAGTTTTTTAATTTTTTTGTACCAATTTTTGTTTGATTTTAACTTTCTACGATTCAAAAATAATTTTTTTACTTTTTAATATAAACGTCATGCTAATGCTAATTAAAACTCGACAAACAAAATTAAAACAAAGGATATCATAAATATAAGAAATTTCTTAAAAACTGAATCACTACAACCTTGTTGGCTAACATTCTTCGTTTTCTTTTCCTAACTTCGGGATAATCCGTAATCACTATACCTTTTACCCTTGGGTGGACACTTTGCAAAAACATGCAGATTACACAGGGGATGTAAACCATACCAGACAAGTCCTATGCGACAAATTCGACTCAGAAGACATTGAGGGGGGACCGATTTTGAATCATCCGTATGGATGACAACCCTCCAAACCAACTAAGTCATCCTGAAGGACATTTTTTTCTTTATATTACTAAATTGTTGTACTCTGTTTTTTCACGTAATTAATATAATTTATGTGAATTTTTTCTATATTTTATTTTATAAATTAATAAATTCCTTGCTTACAATCCAAAAGTATGATATAAATTAATCTTATCTAGACTTACAAATAATTACGTATTTTATCAAGAATTAAGAGTCTCCTATCAGATGTTGAGTAAAATACTTGTAGATTTATGTATTTTTAACATCAAATACATTAAGATAAGGAGAGTGGCGAGTGAGATGGAGACGAAAGCAAGCGAGAATCAACCTATCCCAAATAAATGCAAATTACACTAGATACAAATATATATATATATATATATATATATATATATATATATATATATATATATATATATATATAGATAGATATATATATATATATATATCAAATACATAGGAGATCGACGATTGAAATGGGAGAGATCGTGACACATGCAAATTCATTTGAATACGATATATCAAGAATAAATTATACCTAATTTTAACCCCATATATTCTAAGATACATGTGTTTGAACGTATTTAAACTCAACAAAATCAAATAAAATTTATAATAATCAAACTAAAGTATATATAAGTAACTACCAATTAAACTAGTGAGATTTTCTAGAAGTTCCCTTTCGTATGTATCCTAGATACAAACAAAATCGCTCGTAGACAATGTACCTTGAAGAAATTACATCTCATATTGATTCACATATCTCAATATACATGTATCTTAACATATATAAACGTATCTCGTCACCCCAAAATCTTATAAAGTTCGTAATACTGCAAATTTAAGTGTATCTAATTATTACTAGTGCTAAAACAATGAAATTTCTGTAAATTTCTTTTTTTGATCAATCAGAATGAATAGGAAATACCGAATATCAAATATCGAATATCGAGCATCGAACACCGAACGAGAAATACCTTACCCTCCATACCACCACCCACCCACCCACCCACCCCCACCTCTCAAACCCCAAGATATATAGATACAATCGAACGTACCTTATTTTGCTCCACAAGGTCCCAAAACTCATCTTGACCATCCATCATTTTCCATTGAATCCTCCTTAAAGTCTCTTCCATATGGGCGGCTCAACTTGTCCCACTCTTGTCCCCTAAATGTTGCTTCACTTGTCTTAAACTTGCTCCTCTCCCTGCCGACAACTTTACCTTGTCTTTGTCCCAAATTTATGCACTTTCAACCAAAAATTAAAAAAAAAAAAATTCTTTAATACCCCCCCACCCCACCCCACCCCCCTAACTACCCCACCCCCACCTAAAATCCCTTTGTCTACAAATTTTCCTTTTTTCTTTTCTCTTTATATAACAGCAACCAACAACTTGCAAAGACCTCACCTTTTTCTTGAAATACACAACTTCTTCTGAGATAGTAAATAAAGGAGCAATCTTGATCAAGAAAGTGTTTAAAGAATTTGAGGATTTAATTTGGTGTTTTGGGTATTTCAAGATTCAATTTTTAATTTTTTTTTGGAGTAGAGAAAAGAAAATGACAAGTATAGTGGGAAATCAGAAAGATCTGAATTTCAAAGCTACTGAGCTGAGATTAGGTTTGCCTGGTACAGAAGATCAAGAATCTGACCAAGAAATATCAAATTCCAAGAATAACAACAAAAGGGCTTTACCTGAATCAACTCATGATGAAGAAGATTGTGAATCTAAGTCAAGTTCTGATCATGTCAAAACCCCACCACCTGTTGCCAAGTAAGTTTCTTGAAATTCGAGAAAATTTTAATAGCTTTGTTGGTTGGTTAACTGAACTTCGATGGTTCCATCTTTTCACTATGGTAAATATTTGGGGGTATTAGACACCTTAAAAATCTAAACTTTTTAACCCCTTTTGATTCAATTGAAGAAATGAGAACTATTAATAATTTGGTTTGAATCGTGAAAGTAATCATTAATATATACATAAGAATACATTGTGGGGTGTGGTTTTTTTTCAATCTCTGTGTTAACGTGAGATGTTTTGTGCAGAGATATACTTAAAAATCTGAACTTTTTAAATGAGGACTAATAATTTGTGGTTGTTTGATTTGAGTCGTGAAAGTAGTTACTAATATATACGTTAGAATTAGATTGTGGGTTGTGGTCCTTTTTCAATCTCTGTGCTAACGTGAGATGTTTTGTGCTATCAGATACTACGCTTAAAAAATCTGAGCTTTTAAACCCCTTTTGATTCAATTGAAGAAATGAGGACTAATAAGTTGTTGATCAATGTTTTCAGGGCACAAATTGTGGGTTGGCCACCAGTGAGATCTAACAGGAAAAACATCATCCAACCAAAGAAAACAGAATCTGAATCTGGAATGTATGTCAAAGTTAGCATGGATGGTGCCCCTTATCTAAGAAAAATTGATCTGAAAATGTATAAATGTTATCAAGAACTACTAAAAGCCTTAGAGAACATGTTCAAACTCACCATAGGTGAATACTCAGAAAGAGAAGGCTATAAAGGATCTGAATTTGCCCCTGCTTATGAAGACAAAGATGGTGATTTAATGCTTGTTGGTGATGTTCCTTGGGAGTAAGTTCTTGAAATCTTGAATGTATATTCCATGTATATGATGTATATAATTTATGTATATCGGCTAGAAAAACTCGAGTTTTTGTGTAATTCTAATGGGGTTTTTGAATTCTATTTTCTTTTGCAGAATGTTTATGTCTTCTTGTAAGAGGCTGAGAATAATGAAAGGATCAGAAGCAAGAGGCTTGGGATGTGGAGTTTAACTTAAAAATTATAAAAATTCCCAAATAGAATATTATGATGATGAAGTAGTTTTTTTTTTTCTCTTTTTTACAGTAAAAAGAGTCTTTTTTTCACCTTAGGTTCTTGATTAAAATGAACCTAAATATTGTAATCAAAATAGTTTTTTCTCTGGACAGAAAAAACCCTAGTTTTATTAAATTTTTGTTGTTTTTATTTTGGAGTCAATATGATTAATATATAAATATATATGTATAGCAGGAAATACAAACCATGGGGTGGTATAAAGATCCTGCAAGTGTTATTTTCTTGTTTGTTTTGGAATAATCTCATCAAACATACAATATAGTAAACTACATATGTTTTTTTATTTTTTTGTTGCTAAGAAAGCAATTGTACAAATTCACAGTAAATACTGTTTTTGGTTCCTCAAATGTGTAATTTTTTATAATTTATTTCATATTTTAAACAGAATTATTGTTTTGCAATGATCATAAGAAGTCAATTTTGATTTTGTTGCCTTTAGAAATCACAATAGAACAAGAATGATGACTTTAGCAAATTGAGTGTTTTATTACCAAGACTTTTTAAGAAATGTTTAATAGTTTAACATTAAAAATAAGACAAAATAATCAATACACTAAAGTTAAATAGAGGAATATAATACTCTTTTCCTTCTCTCTCCTTTCCTTTCTACAATAAATTTGCATTCGCGTCAAATAGATTCACTAAAAGATTAATAACAAATTTTGTACACTAAAGAGGCTAATAACAAATTTTGTATAGAAAAAATATTTGTTTCCCTTGCTCGAATTCAAGCTTTATTTCATACTTACAATAGGAAATAAGAGAATATGGTGTATTTTTCTTTATAATATTCTGAATTCGTGTCAGATGACAGGTGCATTAAATAGATAAGTCTATATAAAAAAAATTCTTTACTCTTATTTATTTAATAATTAATTTCTACATAATTTTAATCAACTATCAAACGATTCCTAAAATATGATATGAACAATAATTTATAGAATATTATGAATTTGTCTGGATAAATTCACTAACATCTTTAGTGAGATTATATGAACAAATGTTCGACCTGATCTTAAGCCCTGACTCATCCTTCGTAGACAAATCTTGTAGAGGAACCCTTAGGTTTTCAGGTCGGAGAATTCTTCCTTCAATATTCTAAATTCGTCGATCATATTCATTAAAGAGATAAATTTCATCCTTATTGTTCGAGATGACTTCCATTTCATACCTACAACAAGAAATAAGAGGATATATAGAATACTCTCTTTAATATTTTGAATTCATTTTGGACAGATTCATTTATATTAAGTTTCATCCTCATTGTTCAAATCACGACCTCCATTTCATACCTACAAAAAAATAATATAAATTTACGTTGGATCTCTATAATATTTTAATTCGTTTCAAATAGATTTACTAAAGAGATAATTCAAACCCTGACCTTTAATTCATACCTACAAGGCTACAACAATAAGAAGATATGAAAAATCATTCCTATAATATTCTAAATTCGTCCCGAAAAAATTTACTAACAAGATAAATTTCATCCATATTGTTATGAACCATGACCTTCATTTTATCGATTCTGTTTAATTTCATTCTTGTCTTGTATCTAAGTGAACTTATATGAACTCAGTAACAAAATGTTAACCTCAAACCAAAAGAAGACAATCTTAAATTAAAAAAAAATAAAAAAATAAATAGTTAATTGCTATAAATTTCATCAAATAAATTAAACTAGATTTTACATGCTCACCAAGATAAGTAGGAATCTATTTGTATATACTATAGATAAAAAGGGAGAAAAAGTTGCAAACTTTTCCTTTGGAATCTTTCATACACATTTGTGTGGTACACAACAAAGTACCTTTTTTAATTTATTACTTAAAGTTTTTCAAAAACTTTACCAAAATGAATTTGACAAAATAAAGTTGGGTTTCGAAAATGAAACCAAAATGTTCTAGATGTTTTGGATATCCTTTTTGATGTCAGCTTTGAGGCTCGATAAATTCAGATTTACTAAGACAAATCTTATTTTAGAGGTAAAATATTTTGTTTAAAATAGTTTCATTTTTAAAACTTTAAAAGTGGAGAATTTTAATTGAAAATAACAATATATTTACCACCCTATCACTATATTTAGCGAATCAGTTAAAACTTCAAACAACATCATTCAGGGGCGGAGCCACTTTGTATGAATGAAATTCATTCGAACCCCCTTTGATAAAAAATTATACTCACTCCGTTTAAAGAAGAATGACCTCCTTTTCTTTTAAGTCTGTTTAAAAAAGAATGAACTCTTTCTTTTGTTGGTAACATTTTAATTTTAGCTTTCCACGTGATATTTTTGTACATCTGATCTAACTTTAATTTAAGACCACAAGATTTAAAAGTCTTCTTTATATTCTTAAACCGTGTCGAGTCAAACCAAATCATTCTTTGTGAAACGGATGAAATATTATTTATATATGATTAAAATAATTTTATATGTATATATAGTAGATGTCGAACCCTTCAGCTACTTCAAATGTCTTTTTCTACAGATATAGAACTCCTTATTATAAATTGTGGCTCAGCCTTTGACATCATTCTCAAGTCTCAAACATTAGAAATTGAAACTTCTAACTAATGATGAATTAATATTTACCCTCCTATCTTTAATAAATACAGTTCAATCAACAAATTTTCGATTTACAAAATCATCTTTACATGTAATAAATTATGATTCAATCACACGTTATTAATTAAATTATTTTTTAAATAGAAAAAGGCTCAAATACGCCATTGAATTTTAAGAAAAAACTTATTTACGTAATCCATTATAAATTTAACTCATTTTTGTTATTTCGATTAATAAATAATAACATGAATAGACTTTTTCTGATTTTCTCAAACAAAATAACATAAATAAACTAAACTTTTAACGGATATTCTCACCGTCACCAAAGAAAAATGCCAAGTTCATTGGATTCTAACTTTGAGGACAGGATACATTAATTAACAAGTTGATTACAAGTTTTAATTACTTCAGAACAATCATTATACACTGTCCACACCTAAATTTTCTTCTATCAAGAAAAAGTCAAAGTACAATTATATGAAATAATTAAAGAACAAAACTTTAAATTATAAATTGCCACATGATGCTAAATACAGACATGGTCAAAGTTCATAATAAGTGAAAGTACAAATGCAGGGAATGCATTAAACTTAAAAGTCCTTATTTTTTTATTTAAAAAAAAAATTACACCATTAATGAACATGCCTATATTCTTGCAGAATTTCTCTATTTTCACACATAGAAAAAAGAATATTAGGAAGAAGAAAAAAAGATTCTAATTTCAATTATTCATGTGATTAATTTTCTTTTCTTTTGTTTATTAATTTTATTTTTTCTAATAAAGGGAATGAATCCCACGTCGATGAAGGCTGAAAATTTCAATTATTTATAAAGTTTGGACATTTTTTTTTTCAGGTGAGCTAATTTTTGATCGTAAACTAAACTCAAAGACCTAATTAGATATGATATTATAAAGTCTGATCATATATTGGCCCCGAGGTCCTACAATTGCGGTGAATTAGTAAGAAATAGACCTAATATTTTTGTATATCCATGTAAATAACATCATATAAAATAAAATAATTTTTTTCGCACAAACAAAATTGTTGGTTTATATAAGAAAATCATACATAAGTAGTTAAAAAGTATCCTCCTTAACATGGCGCCCGTTATTTTTTATTTTTTTGACATGAATACGAAATATTTTGTACATAACTTATTAAGAAAAAATCTTACTTGCACTCGTGTTTATACCAATTTATTTATCACTTAATTAGGGTTAACAGGTACCTATAATTTAGTTAGTTTTTTGAGTGGGGGTGGGTGGGTGGTTGCTTTTGACATAAGAATCCAAAGTTTTAATTAAGGATCATGTTTGCTAATTAGTGGACATAAGACATAAATCGAATAATTAAAAATAAAATTCATAAGAATCTTATCGAGCAATCAAAAAATATTTCTTGTGCTTTGCTACTTATTTTAATTTTTATAAAATATATATATATATATATATATATATATATATATATATATTATATATATATATATATATATATATATATATATATATATATATATATATATATATATCTTGGAGCCCTGTGCCCTACATGAAGCAAACAAAAGTTAACTGAAAATAACTAAAATGAATTCGATTACTTATTTAGATTATAGTTGAGTGATAAGTACTCTCTCATCTTTAAATAGAGATTACGATTGAGTCAAATTTTTTGTTAGAGTGATAAATATTCTTTCATCCTTAATCAGAAGTTTCAGACTCGAGTCACCTTTCTAGAAAACGCTCCCTTAATGTAAAATTTCTCTATTCGTATTTGAAGTTAATCAAACTTTAATATAAATAGCAGAGATTATATAAAATAAAAGATTGATTACTTATTAATCAATAAAAATATCTCAATTCTTATTTTTCACTCACTGTCCACTTACATTTAATTAATTAATTAATTAATTGACACATGCTAATGGTGAGAATTACGAGGTAATAGTTACAATTGTTCACATTTCAGCAAACAATTAGACAGTAATTTAAGTAAAGTAATCTTTTTTTAACTGATCTTTTTTTTCTCTTAAATTATTATAATTATTTAAGCCAATCTTATTCTTTTTAGAATATCTCTTCTTCTTTGGATGCTTTTAAGAAAAGATATGAAATGATTCACTTGAATTAAGTTAGCCTGCAACTATTTCCAATTTTAATTAGTATTTTGAATACATTTCAACATATTTTATTCATGAGATATATAGTAAAATAAAATAAAAAAGTAATTTATTATAATAGGTAAAATTATATAGATTTCATAATATCTTATTTGTTCTTATTTTCCACTCGATATTCATACCTACATTAAAGAAGATTATTTCGAATTCACGCCGCATAAGATTTCAATATAAATTCAAAAGAATCGCTTTTTAAGAATATTTTCATACACAAAACTCGATAATGATACTATAATATGGATGTCAGCACCGTGCACATAGAATGTAATTTTTATTTTCATTATTGACAGAGCAAAAGCACCTTTTTAATTAAACCTTCATTTACTTTAATTATGACTCAGAGTTGCAGTAATATATTTTATTTTGTTTATAGACCAAAAATAATAATCAAAAGAATTTGGAATCCAATGTAGCATTAACTGTATCCTTTGGACATACAGAAATTGAACAAAAAGATTATTTGAGAAAAAGGTGCAAGCAAAACAAAAAGCTATTTAAAAGGTCTTTTTTTTTAAAAAAAAATTAGTTTACTTTCTTTTATTCTAAAATAAGTGTGTTTTTAAGTATTGAATAAAGAGTATCTCAAAATAAATGTCATTAATTAAGAAAAAATTAGTATTTTCCTTTACTATACATTTATATTAACCAAAATATTTCTTCATAGTAGTGCTTATTCTCGATAAACATCTGATTAATAGGGCTAATTTTAATACACTATATATTCTATTCACTACTTTTCACAGTGAAGTGAGCCAAAGTGATACTTATTTTGAAACATATAACGTAATAAATACATCGTATTATCAAGTAAATTTGTTATAGAAATAGAAAACCAATTCACTGTGGGCACTCCAATAATGATGTCTCCAAATACACATTTTAATTTTGAAAAATAAAACTAATGTATTTGGAAATTGTGGTGTCTCAACAATAAATAAATAAAATAAATACTCATTTGATTACCCCCTTTAGAGAAAATTGGGTAACTTTGTAAGGTTGGATGAAGACAATAGTAACATTAAAGCAGTAATTACAATAGTAAAATGAAGACAGTATCAAACAAATGTCATTCAAATATATGGAAACTTGCTATCTAATTCTTGAAATATTTAAAGAGGCATTTCAACTGTCCTCACAACTCTGGTACAACAAATGTATTTGGAGCTATGGAAACTTGATTCAAGCCTGAGAAAATGGTAAACAAGGAACCTGTTAGTTATTATGAATATAAACCGAAACGTAAGTCAAAGGAGTGTTTAATATACAAGTCTAAAGAGGATAGGATGTATAGAATGTATGCAGATCTTACCTTTACACCTTTGTGGGGTAGAGAAGTTGTTTCTTATAGACTCTCGGTCCGACAGAAAAAGAAAAGAATTTGAAGCATGGTAACAAGAAAATATGACAGCAAAATAGCAAGATACATAACAAATAAAGTAACAGATAGAACTCGGCTAAGATGCATTAAGAAATTTCCATCTTCCTTTTTTTTTTCTTTTTGACAAGGGAAACCCGCAGCTGCTATCCTTTGGGTGCGCATAGGGTAAAACCACCACTCCTAGGAATAGCTCGCAAACCACACAGGAGAGGTAACCCGGACTAGGCAAATTCGATGCGACAAGGTCAACCCAGAAGGCAAACCCTTTGCTTTCGCTGGAAAGGGGTTTTGAACTTGAAACCTCAAATATGGAAGTTCCAAGCCAAACCACTGAGTCACCCCGAAGGATTATCTTACACTTCTATGTAGAACTGAACTCCAGAAAAGACCCACAAAGTAACAGAAAAGAGTACCACAAACATGCAAACCTACTTTAAACCAGCCTATAGATCATCTGGTACTTCAACAATGAAAATATGCATTTCACACATGAGAGAAAAAAGACTAGAAACAAAACATGCATTTGAATACAGATACTTCTTCTATATACCTCTGTAAAGAGTAAAGGCACAAGGATACAACAGCCTGAGGCCAAAATATACTTCAACATATTTTAAACTAGGTAGTATGCACTATATATGTATGAGGGGAACAGTGGATATTCTGGTTCTTCCCACTCCACGCCCAAACAATTTTGTCTATGTGCTTATGTTTTAGAATCTGACACAATTGAATTAGACTATTCTCAATTTTTTACAACATGAATACTTTAACCTATTGTTTTGACTTTTTTAGCCTCAAACTTAAGGGACATCTTCAGTATGTCAAGGGCCCAAAAGACCAAAAGTGTGCTTGAAATTGAGTATGCATAACGACGATCAGGAAGTAAAGCATAGCATTAAAAGTAACAACCTGTTGTTTCTTCTTCTTTGGTCTCCTCTTTCTTCGGGGTTTTCGAGCATCAGAGTTGGAGCTGATATTCCCACTGTTGCCTGTGAGTGAATCTGCAGGTCTTCCTTTTCTGAATGTAGATCTATTGATGCTATCTGATGTGTTGCTGGAGGTTGACATATCACGGAAAGACGATTTCTTACTTGTAGATCCTCCAAACCTTGATTTTTTATTTGCTGAATGACTAAAAGACTTGCTCGAAGGACGAGGAGGCGGCATTAGAGCACGGGCAGATATTTGCTTCTGCACACATAATTTCAAATAGTAAGAGTACGTAAACATTAAATTTCAAAGTCAATTTCGGCAGCACAATTAGAAAATTCCAATTGAAACAAACCTGATTCTTTTCATCACTGGACATGCTAGAAGCTGCTTTCCCAGATGCACTAGAAGCTTGTTCTCTGCAATAGAAGTATTTGAGTTCTCGTTATAAGGATCAACAAGAAAAGGGCTCACCAAAAGTTCAGCCCTGAAGGCTTCATGCAGATCGATCATTACAAGAGCACTAATCACATTCTAGAAACCCCAGAGGACACTACAATTTTGTTAAGAAGTAGGAGGTGGACACTAGCTGGTTGGGGATTGAGGCATAGTTTGTTTGTTTGTTTGGTCTAAGAAATGAAGAATCTAGAACAAAGAGCTCACAAATGGACTCAACCTGAATCATGATGGCAGTACTCTACTCCCTTTCATTGAGTATTAGGAGGAGATTGGTTTTTGTGTCCCTACTTCATTCCATGAAATTTTACAAGAGGGTGGATACACCAGTAGCAAATTAACTAGTTTTAAATTCACTGCCAAGCTCATACTATATTCTAAAATCTAACACTAATACATTTAACAACATCACGAGAAAATTATTGACCCAAGATAGAATGTCATTATTCCCCTCATGCACATTATACACGTCAGTCCATCTTCCCAAAGGATACTTTTACCCAAGGCAGAACATTACCAAGTCCTGCAAGCGTGAAGTCAATACTCAATAGCAATTACTCTCTCCATTTCAATTCATGTTTTTGACTAGGCACAAAGTTTAAGAAAAGAAACTTTTGAATTTTTGTAGTCTTAAAATAAAGGAAGTGTAAAGTGCACCAAAATGCCCTTTGAATCTTATGGTCTGAAATACGACAGGCTATTGGTTTCAAGAGCTATTAAATCTAAAAAATGACATTCAAAGAAAGTAAGACGCATACGTTGAAACATAGGGAGTAGTTTCTACGGATAAATCAATACCTTGCACTTTTATCAGTCCACTCGTCATCAGCATCATCACTTGAGCTTCCACTTTCAAAGAAATCATCATCGCTTAAATCAAGAAGCCCATCGTCTTCGCTCCCTGTTTCTGTTAGGAAAGGACCCAAGTAGAGGATCAGTTCTGATCGATGCAAACAATGTTGCAAATAGCAATTTGAAATCAATAAGTACACAATTGAGAAGAGCAACTGAAGTTCTATCTAATAATCCATCTAGTAAAGCCAACTGAAGGTCACAATGTTGCAGCTTCTGACATTTCTCTGAAGCTAACCAAGATCTTGTTGAAAATTCATCATTCAGAAGCATTCAAATTTGAATACCTATAACAAACTAACACTACATAATCATCAACCAAAGCACACTTTTTCCTATAAAAGTTGAGGCTCTTGCTCACATGTTTGATATAACTGATTGTCTTGCAGATATTACAAGAGAAAACAGATAGACTCATTTAGTTATGACGATGGTATGAGGATTGATCACTTAGTAGCTAAGATGAGATAAAATCAGCTTAGACGATATTTTCTTATGTAGTATGTTTTAGTTACAGATTTTGACTGTACCAGCTACTGCAATAAGCATCTTTAAAAAGATAAAAAAATTATGAAAGTCAAAACTAAGGTGAACTACATATTGAACAACAGCTTAATACCTTCCAAATCTTTCCCACTTGCGGCAGCAGCAACTATATTGGCTTTGATTTGCTCCCGTAATTTACATCTTTTGTCAACAATATCTTGCTCATCACCTCCCGAAAACAAGGATACATATTTCTCATTCTTGGGAAAGAACTGCGACCAAAATAACACTTTGTTATCAGAATGAGAAGACAAAAAATGACCAATTATGTTTTAACTTAGACTAGCAAAGACGTCATAAGTTCTGTTGCACTATATGAGAAACCATTTATAAGATTTCTGAGTTTTAGCCATTTCAGCAGGTGATCTCTGCAACAACAATTTTTTTACGGAACCCTAGACGACCCCAAATCTAGGCTAACTATTGCATCTTCATAAATATGTGAATGTCATATTCGAGATGATAAGACGATCTAATGCTCGCACTAGCAAAAAACAAATGGCATCAATGACAATATTCATTAGAAAACACTTGACTTTATCCTTCTCATTAAACAATTTCTTTGCGAAAAATGGACTAAACTCTAAATCTGGGACCAGAAAAAGTAGACAAGCGGCCCCAAGGCCTAGCTCGAGTGGAAACACGTGGAGGATTTGTGGCTTAGGTCACAGGTTCAAGCCCCACAACATGCAAAGCGAAGCCCAGTACTTGAGTGGAGAAGGGTAGAGGGAAGGCCCATCATCCACAGAGTTTAGAAGGCTATGATTGGTCCAAAGGGCGGGTCATAGGCAAATTTCCTCAGTTATAAAAAAAAGAAGAAAGTAGACAACTGTTTCGGTGAAAAGATTGATACTGTGAGGAACAGAGTTGAACTCAATCGGATATGGCCACCAAAGAACATAAGAAACATGTAAACTAATTAGAAGCTCACCCGAACATATTCAAGGTCCTCTTTCAATTTAGCAAGTTGTTCAGCAATTTCTGTTTCTTGGGCCTTACAAGATGAAGTGCGCTGTTGTTTCTCCAAACGTCTTATTCTTCTCTCTATTTTTCTTCTATCTGCCCATTAATTGAAGCTCAATGAATTAATTCTCAACTACAACGTACCGTGTGGAAGTATATCAAATATATAAAGCAGAGAAGAAGTTACTAACCAAAAAATTTAACCTTCCTGTTGCGAAGAAATATTTTGCGTTCTACAGCCAGACGATTCTGAAGCTCTTGCTGCTTTTTGAGTTCCTCCAATTTCTGTTTTTGAACTTCTCTAATCTCAGGAGGCAGATCCTGGAAATATTATCCCGTTACAATGTTTTTCAATAATTGTGCACTCAAATCTTTTACCTCAGGGTTTACAGACCAAAAATGCTACATGAATACGTTAGCTTCCTACATTAACTGTATGTCACTAGATAGAGCTCAGAGTTAGAGATGCTAACTGCTAAGACCAAGCATAGAACTTTGCTTTAAATCTATTTCATGCAAAACCACATTCAAGTCTCAACTCAGGATGATTGTCTAGGAGTCAAAACTCAGATAACAAAATCCACAGGTAAATAGTTACTCCTTTGTCCCTAATTACTTGTCCAATTTTCTTTTTTTACTTGTCCATTTTGACAAATCAAGAAAGGACAAAATTTTGTATCTAATTATCTAACTATTGTCTAAATTGTCTGATCTAATATAATTGCTTGGCCAAAAAGAAAAAATTTAACAAAAAAACTAGTTTGTTCCTTATTTCTGATAGAAGTCATCGTCGGATATGAACATCAGTTATTGGGTGTGAAACTAGTTATCTCTACACTTGGTAGATTGTTCCAGTAAGCCACGGCCAATAGCTACTCTTTCCCAGAAGATGCTAGGAAAACAATAAAACTGTAAGTTATAGCCAAAAACTAGGCATCCTAATACTCCTATATGTCGAAGTTTCTTCAAATCTGTAAGTTCCATTTGTCTCATATTTACAATTTCCATCCTTTTTTATCAACAATTATGTCCAAAACACTTAACACAATAGTTTGTTCACAATTCAAACTAATAAACAAAAAATACTACAGATAAACAACATCAAAGTTGAGCAAAGACAACGACTTTAAACAGCCCTCTCACGTGCAACTACTAGTTCAGTTCAGAGACACAAACACCACCCAAGATATATCAATTTTGCAAACAACTCTAATCAAACTTAATCTACATTTTGCCAGCATCACAAACCATATTTGACAGGGAAAAAAAAGGGCATTTTCCATATCATTCTTTTGATAACCTTACCATTAAAAAAAAAATCACTCTTTTCATAAATTGTTCAAGTTTTTCAAAGAAATTAGCATTAACCAAACCCATTCATCACACTCTAGTATAGATACTCCTCTTACAATGCACCATTACTATTATGAAGTCAAAAAAAATTGTTTTCTTCTTCAACTAACTAACATTTTATACAGTTTTTACCATTTTTACAATATACCATACTGCCTAATGCCAAAGTGAGACCTAAGCTGAGACAGTTGGACCTCCAGTATAACACAACAAATATGAATACGAGTGTATAATCGGAACCCTTCGTCTATATTAATTTCAATATGAAAAAGAATAAAGGAGAGAGAAAAGGGTATGTACTTTACGGAGCATGCGTTCGACGGAACGAATTTGATTTTTGATTGAGACAGCCTTAGACTTAGACTTCTTCTCAACACCTAATGATTTGGGTCGCCTGTTTCTATTACTATTAGCTTCAGGGACTCTGCGTTTCCCATAACCTCCATGCGCCATTACAGAAGGAGAAAGAAAATACTGAAATGGAGCCAAATTCTAGTGCTGTTAAGCAGACATTGTGCGACTCCAATGGAGTTTTGTCAAGCTAGGTTTTTGCTGACTTGCCTTGTGGGGGTGGGGTGTTTTTGAGTTGGGGTGGGGTGGGGGGTGGAGTTGATTTTTTTCCTCACGACGAGTTATTATTTCTATTAAATATACGAAAAAAATGAATGAATTTTTCATTGTAAATAAAATTAGTCTTAAAAAATAGATAAAAGTTTAGGGGAGGATTAAAAGTGCACGCAAAATTTTTTGTAGACGTCCGTCAAGACCTTGTCTATGCATCCAATTGGCCTTCACGGCCATTCCGGTCCATTTTTAAGGTCAAACGAGCTCCGAAGCGCGCATACCTCCCATTTAAACGATTTTCATGTGTTATAGCAAACCATTATTTGGGTGATCCAGATTTCGACATCAAAAATGCTAAAAAAAATTGTGTACGTCCGTCAAGACTTTGGTTATGCATTTGGTTGGCCCTCACGGCCATTCCGACCCATTTTCAAGGTAAAACGACCCCCGAAGCGCGCGTACCTCCCATTTCAACGATTTTTGTGTGCTATAGCAAATCATTTTTTGGGTGATCCGAATTCCGACGTCAAAAATGCCAAAAATTTTTGTGGACGGCCGTCAAGGCCTTGGTTATGCATCCGGTTGGCCCTCACGACCATTCCGATCCATTTTCAAGGTCAAACGAACCCCAAAGCGCGCATACCCCCCATTTCGACGATTTTCGTGTGCTATAGCAAACCATTTTTTGGATGATCCGAATTCTGACGTCAAAAATTTCAAAATTTTTTATGGACGTCCGTTAAGACCTTGGCTATGCATCCGGTTGTCCCTCACGGCTATTCCGACACATTTTCAAGGTCAAACGAGTCCCGAAGAGCGCATACCCCTATTTCGACGATTTTCGTGTGCTATAGGAAATCATATTTTGGGTGATCCGGATTCCGACATTAAAAATGTCAAAAAATTTTGTGGACGTCCGTCAAGACTTTGGCTATGCATCTAGTTGGCCCTTGTGGCCATTCTGACAAATTTTCAAAGTCAAACGAGCCCCGAATCACACACACCCCCTCATTTCGACTATTTTCGTGTGCTATAACAAACCATTTTTTGGGTGATCTGGATTCCGACGTTAAAACTGCCAAAATTTTTTGTGGACGTCCGTTAAGACCTTGGCTATGCATCCAGTTGGTCCTCACGGTCATTCCGACCCATTTTCAAGGTCAAACGAGCCCCAAAGCACGCATACCCCCTATTTCGTCGATTTTCGTGTGCTATAGCAAACCATTTTTTGGGTGATCCGGATTTCGACGTCAAAAATGCCAAAATTTTGGATGTCCGTCAAGACCTTGGCTATGCATCCGATTTTCCTTCACGGACATTCCGACCCATTTTCAAAGTCAAACGACCCCCGAAGCGCGCATACCCCCATTTTGACGATTTTAATGTGCTGTAGCAAACCATTTTTTGGGTGATCCGGATTCGACGTAAAATATGCCAAAATTTTTTGTAGACGTCAGTCAAGACTTTTGCTATGCACTGGTTGGCCCTCACGGCCATTCTGACCCATTTTAAAGGTCAAACGAGCTCCGAAGCGCGCATACCCCCCATTTCGACTATTTTGGTGTGCTATATCAAACCATTTTTTGGATGATCCGGATTCCGAAGTCAAAGATGCCAAAAAAATTTATGGATGTCCGTCAAGACCTTGTCTATGCATCAAGTTGGCCCTCATGGCTATTCCGACCCATTTGCAAGGTCAAACGAGCCCCGAAGACCGCATACAATCCATTTCGACGATTTTGGTGTGCTATTACCAAATTAGTTTTTAGGTGATCCGGATTCCGACGTCAAAAATGGAAAAAAAAAATTTGGACGTCCGTCAAGACCTTGGCGATGCATCCGATTGTCCCTCACGGCAATTTCGACCCATTTTCAAGGTCAAACGAGCCCCGAAGCGCGCATACCCCTCATTTCAACGATTTTCGTGTGCTATATAGCAAATCATTTTTCGGGTGATCCAGATCCCGACATTAAAAATGCCAAAAAAAATTTATGAACGTCTTTCAAGACCTTGGCTATGTCTTCGGTTGGCCCTCACGGCTATTCCGATCCATTTTCAAGGTCAAACGAGCCCCGAAGCGCGCACCCCCCTAGTTCGACTATTTTCGTGTGCTATAGCAAATCATTTTTTTGGTGATTCGGATTTCGACGTCAAAAATGTAAATTTTTTTTGTAGACGTCCTTCAAGACCTTGACTATGCATCCGGTTGACCCTCACGTCCATTCCGACCCATTTTCAAGGTCAAACGAGCCCGAAGCCCGTATATCATCCATTTCGACGATTTTCGTGTGCTATACCAAACCATTTTTGGGTGATTCGGAGTCAAACTGGACGTCCGTCAATTCATTGGCTATGCATCTACCCCCTATTTGGACGATTTTCGTGTGATATAGCAAACTATTTTTTGGGTGATCCGGATTCCGACGTTAAAAATGTCAAAAAATTTTGTGGACGTCCGTCAAGACCTTGGTTATGCATTCGGTTGGCCCTCACAGCCATTCCGACCCATTTTAAAGGTTAAATGAGCCCTGAAGCGCGCATACCTCCATTTTGACGATTTTCGTGTCCTATAACAAATCATTTTTTGGATAATTCGGATTCCGACATAAAAAATGCCAAACTTTTTTGTGGACGTCCGTCAAGACCTTGGTTATGCATTTGGTTGGCCTTCTCAGCCATTCTGACCCATTTTCAAGGTCAAACGAGCTCCGAAGCGCCATACCCCCATTTGAATGATTTTCGTGTGTCATATCGAACCATTTTTGGGTGATCCAAATTCAGACGTAAAAAATGCCATATTTTTTTTTGGAAGTCCGTCAAGACCTTAGATATGCATCCGATTGGCCCTCACGGCCATTCCGACCCATTTTTAAGGTCAAACGAATCTCAAAGCGCGCATACCCCCCATTTCGACGATTTTCGTGTGCTATAGCAAACCATTTTTTGGGTGATCCAAATTCCAACGTCAAAAATTCCAAAATTTTTTGTGGACGTCCTTCAAGACCTTGGCTATGCATCCGGTTGGCCCTCACGGCCATTCCCACACATTTTCAAGGTAACGAGCCCCGAAGCGCGCATGCCCCCTATTTCGACGATTTTCGTGTGCTATAGGAAACCATTTTTTGGTTGATCCGGATTTCGACATTAAAAATGCCAAAAATTTTATGGACGTCCTTCAAGACCCTGGCTATGCATCCGGTTGTCCTCACGGTCATTCCGATCCATTTTCAAAGTCAAACGAGCCCCGAAGCACGCATACCCCCCCATTTCGGTGATTTTTGTGTGCTATAACAAACCATTTTTTGGGTGATTCAGATTCCGACGTTAAAACTGCCAAAATTTTTTGTGGACGTCCGTCAAGACCTTGTCTATACATCCGGTTGTCCCTCACGGATATTTCGACCCATTTTCAAGGTGAAACGAGCCCCAAAGCGCGCATACCCCTCATTTCGATGTTTTGCGTGTGCTGTAGCAAACCATTTTTGGGGTGATCCGGATTTCGATGTCAAAATGCAAAATTATTTTGTGGACGTCCGTCAAGACCTTAGCTATGTATCCGGTTGGCCCTCACGGCCATTCCGACCCATTTTCATGGTCAAACGAGCTCCGAAGCACGCATACTTCTATTTCGATGATTTTCGTGTGCTATAGCAAACCATTTTTGGGTGATCCGGATTCCGACGTCAAAAATTCCATAAATTTTTGTGGACGTCCGTCAAGACATTGGCTATGCATATGGTGGTCCTTCACGGCCATTCCGACCCATTTTCAGGGTCAAACAAGCCTCGAAGCACGCATACCCCCCATTTCGACGATTTTCGTATGCTATAGCAAACCATTTTTTGGGTGATCCAGTTTCCATCGTAAAAAATATCAAAATTTTTTGTGGACGTCCGTCAAGACCTTGGCTATGCATCCGGTTGTCCCTCACGTTCATTCCGACCCATTTTCAAGGTCAAACAAGCCCCGAAGCGCGCATACCCCCAATTTTAAATATTGTAAACATAAGGAACTATTACGACTCCACGAGAAAACTCAAAAATGACTTCGAGTCTTTATTCAAAGTCAAAGAGATATGGACTTTTTCTCAGTTTTTAGTTGTATATGCACATATATTAGTTTGGTCTATGAACTATTGGTTTAAAACATTTCATTAAATTACCGACCACAAAGATAAATATGTGGTATATTGCTTATCGAGGAGGAGTTTCAATTGAATCGACTTATGAACTATATTGGCTTAAGTTATAACTGTAGTATCCCAACTGAGGATAAGAAGTCCTATATCGACAAAAAACAAGAGAAATGTTGAGTTTATAAGTAAACAAACCTTACAAACTCGTAACTTATTGTAAATCCAGGTGAACCGAAAGCTAACATTTGTTTATAGTGACCAAGCCGATGGAAGAGGCAGGGATCGAAGAACGAGCCAAGTCGTATAAAGACATGAAGGTATAGCCAACAACAAATACCCCATGGACCACAAATGTCATTCTTGTAAAGAATTTTAGCATCATATTTCATGCCTCTAAATAATTGTCTTAAACATGACATCAACCATTAAAATTGTAAAAGATCGAAACGAAATCAAGGAGGTGTGGAAGTTACAATTGGGAAATTTATTTATATTTTGCCACACACAGTACAAGTTGTCAAGAATGAATCTTTCTTTGTACATTGAATAAATATAATGTATCATTTGTCTGTATCAAAAACTTGCAAGATTTGGCTTGAACTTAAAACTCTTACTTCTATTTTGAGTTGATGGTTCAACCAACAAATGTTCTCATTTCCCTCTTAACCAGTGATGGAAGAAAAAAAAAGAACTCTACTGTTCAATCGACGATTTTTTCTTTGCTTTATTTGTAACTTTGATGTATTTACAGTAACTTGCATCTCCTTGTCATGTTTGCTCCTTGTTCTTTTCTTCATCAGTTGAAAGAAGCCAAGAACTGAGACTGGCGATCCAACATGGCGTTTGTTGTAGTTGGTGTAATTAGAAGTAAGGTGCTATTTGTGTTATTTTGCTTGAACTGTAATCAAGAGTTGTTTTCAAGTTCTGATATCACTATCAGACTATCACCCTGTTCAAGAGAAAGGGGTTCTGATTTCGGGACTGGGTTGATAACCTGCAATGGATGAGGCATTAGGTTGAGCTCTGAAGTCCGTTCTATTTACAGAAGCAAATTGAGATTCGATACCTTCTTGTTGTTCTTCACATATCCGATAGCAACTTCTCTTCGCAAATGTGCTCTTTCAGAAAGTTCAGCAAATGAAGGTTTCTCACCTTCTTTCATGTAAAGCCCAATGTCCTGTAAGTGGAGGATGAAGAAAAAAGTTACAACCAAGTCAACAGCTCTAATAGTTTCTGTTTCATGTCACAATTTAATCTACGACAAACTCATCTCTCTTTCTATAATCACCTGTGGCGTCCTTAAAAGGTCTTAGAAGGAGAATAATTATCGAAGACAATCTTGTAACACCATTAGGAAGATGAAAGAAAGGGGAAAAGGAAGTCAAAAAAGCTATTTCTGGCCGCAAATTTAGTAGAGAAGGAGAGGATCGACTGTCTCTTGCTTTACTTTATCAGTAAGGCATTTCTTGCTAGATTGGAGTGACTTCTTCAGCTGACTAAGGTGTTTTATTTGTGTGTTTGCAACATCTAAATTCGTAATAGTAGCGCTATAGAACAATCCATAGGAAGCGGAGCAACCTCTATGTATTGCCCATTCACCATCATTGGCGAGTCTGGTACAACAAATAAACACTATTCTTTCATCACTCTAATATAACATCGCTGGTTATACAACAGTACACTACTTGTATTTCACTTTGGCAGGTGTCTCAACACCCTCGAAGCATTTCTCCATTTCTACCATTCTATTCAAATTCTATCTTTTACATTTTCATCTAACATTTCATTCTCGGGAAACATTGAGCCTTCATATTTGAATTGTTTATGTTAAGCACCACAATCGTATCTAATCTCTCATCAGCTTTACTCGTCTTAATGCTAACTCCCAGAGCACAGTCTATTTTACTTCTATTTATCATAAAACTCTCACTCTCTAAATGATTGTTCATAAGTCAAGCTTTTAGTTGACATCTTGTTAGTTTCATCAGTTAACACAATATCCTATGCATATAGCATACACAATAGGACCTAAACATGGGTATTATTCTCATCTATAACTAGGGTAAACATGTATGCGCTCAATGCAAAAACTCCTTGTTCTCACACTTGTCACAACTCGTTCTGTCGTTCATATACTTATATATCAAATATTCACACCTTTTGGCAAATGAAGCATAGATCAATTAAATAACCAACAAGCATGCCTGTTAAGTGCACCATTGACACAAGAGCTAGTTGTTTACATGCACCATTACAGGAAAGTGGAAACACATGCCAATTCCTTCATGAACTAGATTAGACGCAGAGAGGTGAAGCTTATATAAAGGTTCAATACAGGAGGTTCAAGATAATTGACAATAATCTTATTTTAGAAGCCAACTTTCTTTGTCCATTTTCACATCTTCTATATTTAGAAAGGCAAATTATTACCTTAACATATATTTCATCTCCATCGACATTCAAAATATCTTTCCAAACCTCATTCAATTCGCTATTTTCTGCAACTGTGACAAAAACAAAACAAAAAACATAATTCAGGAATCACTTCAAACCTCACTAAGAAGAATCCATTTGGCCTTTGTAAGGGAATATTTGAAACCTTGAGCAGTCACAAGACTCATTACTTCCTCTGAAGCAATGTACGTGAGGGAAGGCCTGATTCTTGTAATCTGGAGAGCAGAACAGAAACACATGCCATCAAAACTCCACAACTCGAGAAAACAAAGTCATGACTTACACATTCATTTAAATTAACCAAGAACAGTCTTTGTTAGAAACAAATACCTGTTTACCCAATTTGGAATCAACAATCTCTGCAACAAGATTTTGTACCTGCAATTTGATCATTGATTCCGCAAAGCAGAATATCAAACCAATCAGTAGAGTTATCGATAATTTCCCAAGGAAAAAAGATACAGGAATAGTGATGAAATAAGAATGTTTTCTTCAAACATCAGGATACCCTCTCAGAAGATTTGAGCAGCACCCAATCCATTACATAGTAGCATTCAAGTTTTTTATGTGCTTTCTCAGGTCATAGATGCAAGCACAGGCAACAACAGCAATGTTGTAAAGCTTATGTAAGAGATTGTTACTTTGTCAAAGAAGGTTGGTACATACATTTATGATGTTGAAGGTTACAACTTACAACATGCATCTTGAAATCACTAAGGCGGTACAAACTCTATGATGCAAGTAAATGAAATTGTTTTCTTTGGGTTTTAAGATACCACCAACGAAGTGATTAGAACAAAAACTCAGAGTAAATCTTCTATCCCTTTTCATTTTAGGATTTTAGTGAATATAAAGAAGTATAGATTGGCACAGATAGCTATCTAAATTAGTCTCTGTTCTTATTTCCAAAGAAGGGAGCCTAGAAGCGACGGTAAAGTTGTCTCCATGTGACCTGGCCATGGGTTCGAACAATGGAATCAACCACTGATTTTGCATCAAGGTAGGTTGCCTAGATCACACTCCCTTGAGGTGTGCGGATCCTACATGAACACCGGATATGCTTCGTGCACCAGATTGGTTTTTTCTTCTCCTAATTTTCAAAGAAGGCATAGTTTTACGTTTCTAATTACTTGCGACTGCACCACGGGATACAAAAATTTAGTACAGGGTAAAAAAAGTAGTTAAACCGTGCCCCCCCCCCCCCAAATCCCAGTATTATATATCATGTTTTACTATTCCTAAAACCCCATTGTTCATGCATGTCAAAAATCTCCCATCAATCTCTCTGCATAATTACAAGCACTTGAAACTTGTTTCTGATTTGTAAAAGGAATAGAGGGAGGGGGCGCATCCAAGATACGAAATTAGATTTGTTAAGACAGACATATTTTGAACAAATACCTTCACGCCAAGCTTGTTGCAGATGTTTTCAGCAAGGAGGAGAGAATATACAGATTGCTTGTCTGCCTTGGATGCATCTGGAGAAATGAGATACAAATTTAAATGTGCGTCTATATCCCATATAAGATAACACCATTTTGCTACCTCCAAGTAACCATTCTCTATCAGATATTACGACTATAGAGAACGGAAATTCTTCGCCTTGTTTAAATGATTTTTGAATGTTTGCAATGGTGTCCGTCAGCATGTCATAGTCCATTGGGCTTCCAATCTGTAAAATATTATGAATATGGATAGATTAAGATGGACAGTTGCAAATCTAATCCAGGTAATCAACATAAGATAATGAGTCAGAACTCAGAAATACCCTATGAGAGACTCGAACATTTTTTAGCTTTCCCTGGCCAGCAAGTCGGCTAGCTGTATGTCTATCATCCATTGGGACATCTGATAACACCTCCTACAAGTTTATGGGATGCAAAACAAAAGGATACATAAGAAGACTTAGTCCAGTAGTAAGCAAATCTACAGTCCCTCAGTCATAAATTGTAAAGATATGGTGATAAATTCAGATGCTAATCTATAACTGCTGTGTTTTAGAAGTAAGACATTTCCTTGAGACTAGTAACATGTTAGTAATATTCAAAAAACACTAAAACCATTGAAAAGGAATATTACAAAGAATCCAAAAGCCCTGCTATGCACAAAATAAAATTTACATAGAACCTATCAATAAGATTCTAGTTGTGGACAGTTTCTGGATGGAGTTTGCTCTTTAGTTATAGACTAGATAGTGTAACAGAGTAACTCCTTCTATTCCAAGTAATTTTTTTCAACTTCTTGACGCCTTTTAATAGAATTCTACTCACTTCATTAAAAAAAAAATAAGAAGGGCGTGTTGAGAATGTAATTGAGAAAATAAGAAGTTGCTCTCTAGCTATGTAAGCTTTGAGATTAGATGGCCGCACACTTCAACAAATATAACAATTTCATTTTTCAAAGGACTCTAGGGTAAGATGTCTACATCATATCCATTAGGGTGCGCCCTCTTCCCCTTCCCCTGCTAACGCCAGATGCTTTGTGCACCATGCTACACTGCCTAAGGATTCTAATCATTCTGACATGACCATCAAAAATAGCTTATAAAACTGAAGTTATCAGAATTTTTCATCCAGCCACCTAAACTAAACTCTTGCCTATTGAACACTTGACCATTGCTCTAACTGCATCATTATACAGATTGCTGAAACAGTCAAGAAAATAAAGTGTGAAGTTCACACACTAGAGACATGGCAAAGAACCCAATGAGAAAAGACATGTGGCTCTTTATCCCAAATAATTTAAGAAAAGGAGGAGAGTTTTTTTTTTCCCTACTCTCCCCTTCCAACCCACTCTCTTCAGCTCCATTGATTTCTCCCTACAACGCCATTGATGCCATGGCTCAAACTCCCCAATTTCTTCTCCCCTTCCAACCCTCTCTCCTTTCACTGACATATCTTTGCATGATCTTCACTCTCTTTGGTGTCTGTCTACAAAATTCTTTTCTCTCCTTTTTCTAGAAATAATTGTTTTTTTTGCAACCATGGCGGAAGAAGAGGTCGCCACTCATCAGCTCTATACCCAAGTCCAAAGCTTCCCACTTCAACATCTCCGACCAAGATGAAGTGAAGTCTCTTTCGACAAGGCTGAATCAACTTTTCAATCGCCAGTCAACATCATGATCAACTATGCCTGTGTGCTTGATAGGAAATACCCCTTCATCCTAAACACAACTAGAGAACCTTCCCACAGACATTCGAGGTAAAGTGGATGGCGGGTTCATATGCTGCAAAGAAGGTGCTAACAGAATTAAGTGTGGGGAAGCTGTCCATTTCCAGGGAAACTTGGACAGTAGAACTAAGAGTTGGATATAGAATTCAAGGATGGCAGATTGTTGGATAATTTAGAGAGAGGGATCCATGGGGTCGATGAGGTGTTGGGTCACTGTTTACGTATTTGTTTTCCCAAGAGAAGCTAGAGGAGAAGAAAGCTGGTGGTAGCAAGGTCGTTTGTGGTCTGTAATGGTAGTGGTGAGGTGTTGGTTTCTGTTTCATGGGAGAACAGGTGGCTGTGGTGGTTTGTTGGTGAGATTTAAGGAGAAAAATGTTGGGGGATGGGTCTTGCTTTGAGATGAGAGATGAGAAAAGAATTAGATGAGGATGAAAATAATCCATGGTAGCTCATTTTCAATGCATTCACGTGCTTAATGTATGTGATATCCATACTATGTACCAAGTTAGCCACATGCATCTAATAGACATGTTTGAGCATAGATCAAGTGTTCAACAGGTTGTAGGCTTTGTTCAGGTGGCTACGTGAAATATTTGAACAGTATGTATTAGGACTTTGATTCTCTTGAAAGTACTTAACAGATGAATATTCTACATTTTACCACTTCTCTTGATTTCAAAGAGACATTTCACTATCAGCCAAAGATCCACATGAATAAATTAATAGCATCTTTTCATCAGGAAGAAATCAAATCAACTATTTCAATGAAGTAGAAACTTTTATGAACAATATTTCACACTCAAAATCAATTGGAAGGTAGCATAATCTGTTAACGTTAGATAACCTTAAATGAAAGAAACCTCCTCTGGATTATCTTCCTGAAATGTGATCCATAAATCACCTCTCTTCATACTACAGCAGTGTTGTCAAATAATTCATTTAAAAAGCAATATGGTGTAGAAAGGGCTGACAGAATCATGTTATTTTTTGTGTCAATCCGTTGGATCTAATTGGAAAGAAAAAAAAATCCAAAACAACCCACAACTTTAGAACCAAGCCTTTCAGTTGCATTTTACATTGTACCCCTTTTGAGTTTGACAACTTGATTTTTCCTTGTCATGAATCTCAGAAATACTGACAGACGTCATGCTGAATCAAGAAAAGTGTATTACCCATAACAAATTAAGAAGTTAAACATCCAATTATCTCCGCCTATAGTGTAGAGGTTAGAGATGGAGGTCTTCCAGAAGAGCATGACTTACCAGTGTGCTGCCAGGTCCCAGATAATTATCATATTCTTCAATCATTTCCACAATATCAGCCCGCCATCCCAGCATTAATATGCATTCTTTAGGTCCCGGACACCAATCAGATGCCTGAAATTTAGATACTTACAGAGTTAGCCAAAATACTCAGCAATGAAGGTGGCAGGTGCAAAGCATTTCTAATATGTTATACCTTAGAGCCTGATTTTGTTCGTTTCACTATATTCTCAAGACGTGCTTTGGTTATCTCCAACGTACTACTCCTGAACTGTCCATTCTTTTCTACAGTGTGAGAATCATTTATGGCATTGTCACTTTCATCAGAAATATTTGAGTATGCCAGCTGCGGCCTTTTTTTACCATGAACAGGTCCAATAAACAATACCTGTATGATTCAAAGTGAAAGAATCAACATGCAAGTAAACTAAATTATGGGACTATAGCAAAAAAATATTTGAACTTCTTTCAATTTTCAGAACTTCCAGATGAGAACATACACAACATTGTATGATCGAGTCAATTATAAAACAAAGTGAACTAAAATTCCTGCTCCTGGCACAATAATGGTGACACTGCAACTAATATCATATGCTCAACTCCCTGATCTCCACACCGGAACAGAAAGATAGTAATCGTTGAAGCCAGAAAGGAGCTGTGGATGTCCCATGGAATGACTTAGTGCTGTAACACTTTTTACTCCTTATAATTGTTCTTGATCCTTTACCTAAAACTGATGATTTCATTAAGACCGAAGTAAAAGGTATAACAAGCCACTGATTATTATTATCCTCTCTCATTTATACATGATCTAGGGTAGATGAAGATGTCCACTGGAAGACCAAACGCAGGCATTATTGGCAGAAACGAATCCACTTCACATTCAAACTAATAAACCATCAAAAGCTTAAAACTGTAGAAATATATTCATTACAACGGCAATAATGAAAGCAATAAATACCTGTCTAAGGGTTCATCTCACCTAGTTCCATCAATCTGCTTCTAGTTAATATTTCTTTCTTCTACTTGAGAATAATGTACAATGGCTTATAATAGATGTACAGTTTACAAATCAATATAAGCATACAATATTTTTAAAGGACTGATGCAGAATAATAAATCAGTATAAAATCAGTGTATTGTGTGTCATTATACTTTCACAAACTAGGTCCCCAAAAGAAGCTAGTGTATAAATTTTTGTTTCTCTGCAGTGATAGTCCAAGTTAATTTAACATCTACAGTTGGATTATTTTATTCATATGGGTGACGCAACTGCAATATTTAATGTTGAACATACTTTATCAGCTTCTTCCAAAACTTCTTCATCCCTTGGATGGAAATTTATCTTCCCTTGTCGGTAGAGACCACAAACAACAGCCTGAAAGAAAAGCAGAATTGAATATGACTTCCAAGATCTACAAGTTTAAGGAAATCGCTAGTTAAAACCATTCTAGTCAAATAGACTACCTCTTGGAAGCCACGTCTTAATTGCTTATACTTTAATCCCACCAGGTGAGGGAAACTGCAAAGATTGAATACGTTCTCTGCCAGATGAAACCATGCTCTTCTTAGAAAAATGTGTCCAATCATGAAAACAAATTTATGTACATTGTTGTGATAATTTCACTGTCAGGATATTGCAAGATGTATGACATGATTTTATGCAAAAAAGCAACATAATATATGAAGGAAAAACTTCAACGACCAGACACTTCAGACTTGAAATGTTATCCCACAATTAAGGACAGAGCAGACTTCCGGTTCACTGAGAACTTTGAGAAACTTAAGAAGACACTAGTGCTTTGAATTAAGCACGGGATGTCAAGGTTGTGGACCACAGAATTCATAATGTCTTAAAGAACTTAGCTCTTTACCAGACAGAACAAAAGACACAATCAAACTGAAGTTGATTTTAGTACAAATGGCTACAGGTAGATGAAGTAAAAGAAGCTATCTAGCCATCATAACCTAACACGCTGCATGATATTTTACTCAGGTTTACCACTCCACCAGTGGATGATCCAATTTTGGACAAAAATTAAATGCATTTGAGACCGCTATCAGAATGCAGCACTTAAAACAATGGAAGACAATGAGATACCTGCCAAATCTTCCCTTTCAGATTATGTATTCAACAAAATAACTCATGAAATAAAAATGATTTAACTGAGAAACAGTATATTACTTCGATAATTAAGCAAGTGTTTGTATATTTTAATGAGTCCCTTTTGGCGAGAACATTGAACAAACAACTTTGATGCGACATTCTGAACAGGTTCCACTCTCAATCCTGAAATTGACTTTAAGAGTTCACATGTGTTGGAGCTCGAAACCTGAAAGAAATCTGGGAAGGAGTCACTAACTTATAAATGATGATTCGAAACGTTTAAAGTACTCCTCCAAAGAAACATACCTCAACTATGGTGGGCACAGAGATCATTTCTGGAAGGGGTTGAAGGGCTAGTACTGAGAGAAATGCATCTGTGTCGACCTCATACCTAATTAAATCAAGAACATCGCAAATAAGAAACTAAGAAGAAAGCACAAACACAAAATTCAAATTGAAGATACTGCCATTAATTTAAAATTAGGGAAGTGTAGACATCAAAAGATTCGGGGAACCATGCATGAAACTACTCGCAATAACCAGAGACCAAATCACATACATGTCCCCTGGCGTCAGGGGATAGGGCCTTTCATAAGGTCTAGACTTAAGCACTGAAGTTGCAGATAACATATTGAGTTTATGTGGCATAGTTTAGTGTGTTGTATTATTTCCACATATTCTGTCTATGGCTTACAAGTTACAACGACTCTTTTTCAGAGATCATTTTCATAATCATATGCATACTGATTCAATCAATATAGATCATAACTGACAACAACTAACCACACTGAAATTTTAATCTGCAAGTTTAACTTTTCTGAAAACGCGGTATTTTTTAAATTACATACAGTAAATGCTTCAGTGATCTTATAGTCCAATTATAACATATAACTTAGGATAAAGGAATACAATTAGCCTCTTCAAGTGAATATTATAATTTAACCAGCTGCTAATGTGATGAATTTGATATTAAGTTTGCTTGTTATTTTCCAAATATTGAACCAAAACTAGGAAAACTATCAAAACTCAAGAATAAAATTTCCTGAAGTCCATGATGTCAATAGAATTTTTTAAGTTGGAGAGAGTGGTGCTCCCATGTCTATGTGAGGATAAATAATCATAGAAGTGATAGCAGTATTTACAAAGCTCAACTAGAAACTGTCTTCTATCCCTTTGACCACTTACCATTTGAAGAGAACTAAAGAACAAGAAAATTGATACGGAAATTAGTTTGTAATGTGCGCAAGGTAAAACAAATCACCTACCTACTTCCCTTCGCTGGAAGTATTACAACGGCACGTGCCTTATTTGCTGCAGCTCTTTCAAATGATTTTGTCATACTTAAACTGCAACTGTTGGAGAAAATGTATGAAAATATTAGATTAAAGGCAACTGAAACTATAGCAACTTCAATTTGATCAAACAATAGCCCAGGAAACATGGACAGACTGAGGCCTATGAACCCCAGGCCTAAGTCAACTTATGTGATCCTGCACAGCACAACAAAACCCTCTTGGAAATCCAAACTATGATCACTTGAAGTTTTGACCATTAGCAATATATACAAGTTAGAGGAATTTTAACTGCCTCTCCCTCTTCAAAGTGAGGGAGATAGATGCATACACCATGCTCTGGAGTAAGACTGGACCAGCATCCGCTACGGAAATCTGTATCTCAGCCACCCATATCAAGTCTCAGGTTTGAATTTGATAATTAACAGGACTAGAGTAATAAAACATGATATTGTTCAATGCTAATCATGAAATCAAGTTTTGGGAGTATTGACTGCTTTTTATGTAAAGTCAATCTTATTCATTGGAAGTGGGAAAAAAACAGTTAAGCTTTTTGAATGAGATGTAGATTAATATTCAATAAGGTTTCAAAGCAGTCAAAGAACCTCAATTAAGTAGCCACCCATAATCAATACAGTGATTTGATTAGCTCATGGGAAAAGAACCCATACAAGAGAGAGTAACTTCAAAATCTAATAAGATTAAATAAACAAGTGCTGACCCTCTCTAGACAGTACTAGTTTTAAGAGATTGCAGCGAAATTTATAGCATCATTTACAAAAGAGCGCATTTTACAAAGAGGCACCAAGCCAAAACATGTATTCCATCTAAGCAGTTCAACAAAATGGATTTGGAACAGCAAATGTAGCACTTCAATTCTGTGAAAAAGGTAAGGATTTACAGCTGTAGCACATACATCTTTGTTCAAGGAAGAATCTTCTATGATATTCCCCTTATTCTCTTTTCCTACCTGGAGCTGGATTTTTTTCTTATTATAGAGAACATACGCAAGGAAATCTATATAATTAATGGAGTAGCTTCACTAGGCACAGGCAATCTATATAACTAATGAAGCAAGGACTTGTTTGATCGTCTATAGAGATTCCCGATCTCTGCAACCTTACATATTTTTCTTTATGTAGTGAGACTGACCTTTTAGTAAAGACATCAATGTGATTGAGATCTTTGGTGATGTTGTCAGATATTTTGTCCATTTGCTTTCGTGGAAGATCAGATAGCAGAAGAATTCTCTGCCGCCTGCAAACAGGTAACTCCACTTGTAATATTGGCAGCACAATGCATATTTTGTACGGTGAACTGTGAGCAATGATATTACCTGGCAGTGGCAGTACCTAAGCGAACAGCAAATTCGTGGTACTTATTTAGCTGCTTTAGTATAAAGTTCAGATGACTGTTAACTCCACAAATTATAATATGATCAGTCTCCAACACTTGCATTTGTGCTCCTTCTCTGAGTCTTTGCATATTATTCTGTCGAAGTGCTTGTCAGGGGACTGCCTGCTGATATTAAGCTTGAATGTAGCATTTTTCAAGAGCTTACCCTAAACTGTTCAGTCATGGTGCTCAATAGGCGAGAGTAAAACAGTATGCCCCATATGGCAAGGATGAATCCTATTACACGTTCAACTCTTGTTCTTTGCTGCAGTCAAATGCAAGTCCTTTCAGTAATGATAATTGTTATGATCTAAATATTGCTAATCAGTAAGAAGATTACATTTTATCAACAAAATCAAATGTGATAAAGATAAACCACACTTTCAGGTGAGTAGATGATGAACAGAGGCATGCCCAGGCCTCCCATAAGCAGTCCTCCAAAGAGTAAGCATTACCCCTGCGTTTTCTTCATGATGAAAAATATCCATATCAGCAAACAAACATGTGGATAGGGAAACAGCTGGAGAAGAAAATTGAAATATGAATAACTTTTCATGTAAGGCTTCAACAAAATTCACTATCAGAAACAATATGAGACGCGATAATATAGTGACACACACAATGACAGCAAGTGATAAAACTATTCGATGTATAAAAATAAAGATCATATCCAAAAATGTTACTTTAAATCTGAAAGCAACTAAACCACCAAATTTTGCCATATTTCATAAAAGGGAAAGTGGAAAATTGAAAAAGATTCCTAATACACTATTGCAGTTTCAGCAATAGGAAAGAAAAAGGAAAGAAAAAAAAGGAGAGGGAAAGCAAGGAGAATAAGATCACAAGAAAAGCAACATGACTGACGGGAGCATAGCATAACTGAAAACAAATAAACATGCAAGTCGCTTTATCATGGGTTAAAACCACATTGGAACTTGAAATAAACTTAAGCTTGGCTTCTATGTTGCTCAGACTTAGGTACAGGTATCTGATCAGGGTACGGATCTAAAGGTTGGATTCATCATCATATAAATTTAGTATTCAAGGGTATGGATCCGAGTACGGATACGGGTTCTGTGATACGGCCAATAAATGCATATTACAACATATACAGTATGTATTTTTGATTAGTCATAAATTATTGAAATAAAACTAATAAAACTTCATTGTTGTAAAGACCAATATTTTATTCTTATCTCGCGTAATAGAAAAGCATTCTCATACTTATATAACTCTCTCTATACATACGACATAAACCCAAAAATCAAATCATACACCAAATCAATTTATACTTCTCTCTCCGTCATAGAATGTGGTTAAAGTACTCAAGATAAGACCAAATCTGGTATAGATCCCACATTCATACCCATGTTGTGTCGACACGGATGCGAAGGAATTTTGAAGAGTCCACGGAACATAGCTAGGCTTTGTACGTATGGTGCAATAAAATCCAGATAGTATTTCTTTATTCAACAACCTAAAGAACTTTCAACTTTCTTAAAGTGGTCATTATTAGTTGATAGTAGCTAACTGAGAGCATATAGGACATGTTTTCACCATTAGCTGATAGAATATAATGCTTGTTTTACTAGACATGTTGAAAACGGTTGCAGCCAGCTCTGCACTTTGATTATTGCAAACCTAAAACTAACAATAGAAGTGTTTGCTCAGCAGCACTTCACTTTTTAGCTACTGCGCTTCATCCAATTCGACATGGTATCAAAGCAAGAAGAGGTCACTGTTCCAGTTTCAGTTCCATCCATCAACAAAAATATCTGTGTGTGCTTGCCCAAGGAATCACGCCTATGTGTGAGGGGCATGCCACAAGACCCGAAATAAATAAAATAAAATATACCCTATCTACCAGATTAAATTATTAGCTGAGGTGGTTACGCAATTCAATAGAGATAACTAGTTCTTCAGCAACTGAAAAACTAATGACCTCTACAATAGGTATTCTGGTAACAAAGGCAAGATAAATCTACAAAATGCTTCTGCTAAAGAATGCGCTGTAAGAAGATCTTTGGATATTAATACAAGGGGGGCTTACTCATCATTTGTAACGAGAAATCAGATCTACTTATAGTTTTATACATTTGTAGACACATTAGCACAAATAAGTATACTGAACATCATGTCTGGAAGAGTTTACCTGAATTTATAGAACAGAAAACCACCAATCATCACAAATGAGAAGCATGATACCAAAAGCACAACAAAAAACCTGCACAAAATGGAATAGATGATTCACATCTCTCCGGAAATATCCAAATAAGGCCTTCTACTGTATTTTTATGAATGCGCTACAAAGAACTGACATCTGCACGTATGTTTTCCGACCTCTTCATTCATTATAATCGTAATCTAGTTATAAAGATGGTAAGCATGTACAAAGAATACAATTGGAAGAGCATTATTGCACCTGAAATGAGAGAACTTAGTAAGTTTAGATGACTGACCTAAAACCCTACTAGTACAAGTCCATGAATACTTGAAAAGTTAAAAGCATTATGATTCAGGTCCAGAACAAATTAAAGAAATAACGAGTAGGAGTTTCCTGATTCAAGCCACCTATGGTTAATTTTTTCAAAGCAAACTTTTATTCTGTCTCTAGAATGTTCCATGATGTCATTTCTGCACCCATCACTGAGCTAAGTCATTGAGAAAGAGAAATAGAAAGGTAACCTACTACAAAGGAGGTATAATTGGCTACTTACATGGCAACATTTTTCTCTAGTTGTATGTTGAACAAATATATTAACCGTGATAAACTCCATTTGATGTCTTTCAGTGAAGGAAAGGACACATCCAACTGAAGTGGTACTGGATTATTCACGGGCTTAGAAAGACAAGCAAAAGGGAAACTTTGAGCTCCTGATGTTCGAGTCACAAAGAAGGATAACTCTTCGATCATCCCCATCTTCTTACCAATAAGATTTAGAAGTTTCAATTTAGACAGGAAATAAGATGCCAACGAAGCTATTACGATTTTAGCTGGGAAGTCCTGCACACGTAGACATTCTTATTAGTAAATATTTACATGATATGACCGATCTACCTTTGAGAGTTCCCAATTAAAATTTCGACATTGCAGAAATTGGTTATAGAAGAACTGGACAAAGTTGGTCAGAAAATTGCATCTCAACAGGATACAGAATGGAAAACTTCCTTGGTATAATGGAAGTGGAATCAGCTGAAACAATAGAAGTAAAGAGTAGTATAATTCCAATGGCTCCAATATGGAGCAGAAGTTAACATTATCAAGAACCAACCTTACAACTTGATATTCAGCTTTTCCTCATCAGACTTTTATAATATTACATTAAACAACTAAGCCTCAGTCACAAACAAGTCAGGGTCGTCCAAAATATTATATTAAACAACTGAAGAATTTGACACCTACATCAGTTCTTTTGAGACAAAGATGGCATAATCTAGAAGTAAAGATTTTCCAATATACTGGCTGCAGTGTCATATTCACAGAACTAACATAGCATCCAAAATTTACTTCATTGAAAAATGGAGTTTACACTGTACTATGATGGACTAATTTCCTCCAGATCGCTGAAGGTGCTCAAACATCAGATTCAATGTAAAAACTGAATCAGAGGCATATCATGAAATTCTAAGAAGGGTCCAAGGAAAATATGTATGACTACGTTTTTTATGGACAACCATCAAATTCAGTTGCTTATCTCTTGATTATTGTTAAGACCAACTTCCAAAACTTAGGTGGAAATACTATAATGCTGAGAGATGTTTTTTGCCTTCAGTAAACAATTCAGAAGCAGGAGCAAAAGCAACAAACTTGAGAGAAATCTGCCATGGCCCTGCCCAAACAACTGAATTCTTTTTCTTGATAAGTAGCAGAACCATTAAATTATATCATACATGGGCGAAATAACACGGCACTAAATCTAAAGGAATAAAATATTATGTATTATAGAATCCTGAAAATATTCTGTTTTAAAACTGAAACTAATGTACAGTTAGTGCCAAGAGGCATTGAAACCTGAGAAATATTCTTCAAATAAATCTTCAATGGCTGATGATTCAAATTTCCCTGATATCCATGTTTCCTGGGGAACTTAACTGTCTGCATGTCTTCTGTTGAATGCTTGGCAGATTTCCTGGTTGAAAAGAGTAACAAGCATTACCAGGATGCAGTTCCAAAAAGGAGGAGGAGGATAGGATCTCAATGGACCACCATCCACCAGTACATCAAGGTTCTTAAAGACATAATGATGAATTATCAGCTTTCATGAGCTTCAGCTGCATTGGAGCTTATTTTTGGCATAAATACTCATACAGCATTGAAAATAAACTATCAAGGTACTCACCTTTACTTTTGGCCAACCAGTCATTCATGTAAAAAGTAGAAGCATGGTTTCTCCGACAGGGACAAGCCAATGCCTTCCTGGAAAATGAAACAGCTTTAGTTAAAACAATATGCAAAAAGGATAAGTTCTATATCACGTGAATATTTTAGGCTGTAGCTGCAAGGCTTAGCAGCCTTATGCACAAACAGTGGCAGAGACACTTCGGCGGAAAATTTTATTATTTTTACATGGTTAAAAATTATATGTAGTAGATGTCGAACCCCCTTCGACTACTTCATGTGTCTGTTTCTTCAATTTTTGAACCCCCTTACTGATAATTCTGGCTCCACCACTGTCAGCACAAATATCTGAGCTTATGCATTCAATTAAGCTTTCCCTGATTTAATACAACCAACCATAATAACATACTATTTGAAGAGACCCTTAGAGATATTCAACCACTGTTTAAGTTCACCCATTCAGAACTGTCACATTAGAATATCCATTACAAAATTGTGTATCTACTGCTTCCTCAAATTTGTTAAATCAGAAAGATGCAACATTTTGGAGGAAAAGAGGCTGGTATAGCACTACACGAGACCAAGATCCAGTATTTCTAGACACCGGTAGTCTGGATTATAACAGAGACAGAGTGGGATTTTCTAGACACCGGTAGTCTGGATTATAACAGCTTTGTTAAATTTTAAATACACAGAACATTGGGAATAAAGAGACTTACAACAGTCAACCTTTTGCACTGAACAAATCAAGTATTGCAGCTGTTTCTTCCACCTTAGAACACAGTTCATCTATTTCAAGGAATATAATCGGCGGACTATGCCTTGAGATTCGGAAGTGGTATTCTACTTTGAAGACAACAAGATATGTGACTAACTGAAATGGAAGATTGTCCAACACTAACTATTCTGTTTACAGGAGTTGGTAATAAATGCACATTGCAATATGCCTTGGCCATATCTGTGAAGATGGACGAAACAGCAGAGCGCCAGAGCCAAAGTGGTTAAGTGATGCAAGATATTAGCAGGATTTCTAGTTAATCCCATACCACTACTCCTAACATAATGACTTTCTTATTCCGGGACTGGAAAATCCTCTGCCTATTAGCATAACCGTATCAGCAGTTAGACTAGCACTCTCTCCCCAATCAATCGGGTTGTAAGATAGCTGACTTAGTTTGATCCTATCCGAATGATGATGAATTACTTCTGTTTTAATAGAATATTCAATTCGAAGATAAAATCCCAAATCTCAGATTTGCACAAAATCCATGTTATGTTCATTCAATCTTTATAGTTCACTGTATGTCATCACAAGTATATGGTACACAGGATTATAATATATTTGATTAAAGTAGTCAACTTCAGCATATAAACTTATGTATTTATTTTTTTTACAATAAGATTTATGCAATTAGAACTTCAGAAACTACACATAGATGCAATCCAAGCTTACAATAACTCAACACACACAAGAGCAAGAACAGAACTTTCAAGTGTCTAGCATTTCACCATAGATTTTGCTGATTAGCCATGAAATTTGATTAGATTTTGAAAAAAATTCTACAAAACATCTTCAAATTCCCAAAAACCAGACTGCACTCAGTTCTTGAGTGAAATTTCACTTCCACTCAAAAAAGTTCAAATTTTTCCAAGTAATTCTAAAAGTGTTACAAAAATGCTTGTCCAAACACAACTTCTAAAACTCAAATTTTCAATTTTCAACTTCGAAATTATATTCATACTAACCACACAATACAAAATATATTCATGAGAAACATAATAGAAACAAACAAACCTCTTAGAAGGAGAAATCTGATAAATTCTTGGATTCAGTAATGGAAGTGATGGGCAATGCAATTGAAGCATTTTTCTGTAACCCCTTTTCTTCCCTCAAAATTATGTGATTACCCTTTGAAGAATTGCAGAGAATGAAGAGATTAAATACATAGTTTTCCACGAAATAAATTTTCAAGATTCTAATATAAGAAATGCACTCTACGAATATAATTATGGAATGTGGAAAAAAAAAACAAAGGAAAAAGATATTGGCAAGGAGTAATGTTTTTTGATTAATTTGCTAAATGGTTAAAAATCATAAAACCTCGGGTACACCTCGATTAATTTTATAATTGTCTGATATTTTTTATTTGTGCTCAAATTTAAATCTAAGATCTCATGATTTTGAAATCACATTTTAATGTAATTTTAATGATTAACCTTGATTTTTTCATGATTTTTAAATCATTATTTTTTATTATTGTATTGACATTTTTGATGTTGAAAATAATTTAAAAGGAATAAACATTAAAAAAAATACTTAGAAAGGAAATATAGTGCTAGTGTTATCCAAAACTAAATTGAAATCGACAACTCGAATAGATAAAAAGTTATTGGTTATCGATAATGAGTTATTAATTTAACGATTTTGGTAATGATTTTAATTCTTTTTATTATCGGCATAATGATTCTTAACATTGAGATTTTTTCTTACAGGTTAATAAGATAATCAAATATCGGTATATAAAGTCCTCCACTTAGATTTTCATACTTTTATTTATGATGGTTTCAAACTCTTAGTTATTCTGCATAGGATGGTGTTTGTTTTTGCCTAAGTGCAATTTGTCAACTCATATACATTATTCTTTTGATTAGTTACATTATTTTTAAGTGCTTTTTAATGGGTATTTTTTTTGTCAAATATTAACGATTAAACTGATAAAGATTAATAATTAAGAAGTTTCTATGTTACTGATTCTATAATTATTATTTAATATATTTACAAATCAATAACGACTAAATCGAATCGATCAATACGAAGCGGGCATAGCATTGGAATTTAGCAGTTGCTGCTTATCGATATATTTGGACTTCGAACGTGGGATGTTTTTTATGAGTATCATAAAAGGGGGGAAAATATGCATGTATTATGTATGGTTCTTTTAATTTTATTTTTTCTGAAAATATCAAGAAATGGATCTTTTTTTGGCAACATTTAAAAAGGGATATAAAAAGTATAATTCTTAAATATCATATTTGTCATGACTATCAAAAATATCTAAGTATATTGAAAAGTTGAAATATTATAATTCTAGAATTTATTTGCCACAAAAACATATATCAATGTAGCTTTTGAAAGTGAAAGTTTGGGGAAAAAAACAAAAACAAAATATATGTGTACCTCATTATAGGGTGAAAAAAATGCTTTTTTTTTTTATATAGTTTGGAGTTAAGAAGAAAAAAAATGAAAATATGACAGCAATAGTAAGATACAAAGTAAATGAAATATCAGATTATACTATAAGTTGAAAAATAAAAAATTATGTTAATACTTAAAGTTAAATATCAAATTTAATATTTGATGTACTCATATATCAAAGTTCTAACTAAAGCTAAAACAAATAACAATTTTATTCGTGGATAATTGGATATTTTCTTTTCTTTTTCATTGGTCTTGTCATTTTCAATTTTTTTTGGATAATTAGGTATATATAATTGATGTTCTAATTCAATTTATGTGGTCTTTATTTTCTTATTAGTCTCTTAAAAAAAGAATTATAATTTTTTAAAATTCAAAAAATAATTGACTTAAATTCTTATTTTACCTTTGATTGTCAACTTTATAATATCACAAAAAATATGATTCCAGGTCTAAAATCACAAATTTCAAAAATTATATCATCACATAAATATTTCTTGAACGATGTATGTAATTAAATAAAATCAGCGAAGAAATATATAATTTCACTAATTAGGTGAGTGAGCAATGGATTGTATGAAGACAAAATTAATATATTTAATATAATCTCATAAATAGAATCTAAAATGCACAAATTTTATCACTGTATTAAAAAAAAAAAAAAAAGCTTTTTCTAATAGTAAAAATATACCAAAAGCAATGTATGACATAAGAAGATTATGAGATAAAGAAAATAACATGAATAACATCATATAACCATAAGATTGAATTACTAATTTTGTATACTTAAGATGACATTAAAATGAAAAAAGAAAAAAGATATATATTATAGATTATTAATAACAAAATTATAATTCTTGTACTATAATTTCAAGATAATTTTATCTTATCAATAAAACAATTATTTAACAATCTCCGATACAATTAATATCTAATATAAACGAACATATAATCACATGTCCATCAAATGAATGTCAAAACTTGATGCTAATTATGTTCATTATTAAAATGCCAACTTGATTAATGTTCATGTTCATAAATTAGTTATCAAAATCAATTATTTATTTATACTTATTTAAGAAAAGTCACATGGTTTAGCCTATATCTGCTTGTTCCATGCTACAACTAACCTTTCATTTGTTGGATCCTTCTTTAAATAAGATATAATAAATAAAATATTTTGGAAGAAAAATATACAATACAATTTTTAAAAATTATATTATTATTTACAATACAATTAAGGATACAACAACTCAGAAAAAAAAGAAGAAGCTATAACTAATTAATGTTTGTCAGCATTTTTAGATTTGAAAATGAATTCTAAGTGGTGGAATAATTTTATAATATTTTTCCTAATGAATACCTACTCTACTTACATTATATAGCAATAAACTGAGATACACCTATTTGTTTTTAACAAAAGTAAACAGAAAAAGTTAAACTAAATACATCAACCACTTCACTTTCTATATTATTATTATTATTATTATTGTACAACAGGTAACATTATCTCATATATATATATATATAATATATATAAAAAAAAATAAAAAATTCTGGATAGTACAATCCACTAACACGTTGTTTGGATCATTCGTACCCATTATTTCATAATGTTTTATATTGTACACTATTGTACTGTATTGTATAATACATACAATGTTTGGCTAGACTGTATTGTTTGTTGTTGTTTAATAACATTTTAGTTGTTTAATTTGATTGCATCGTACTGTATTGTAATTTATAAATTTACGAAAACATTCTTAATTATTCTAGGGAGGAGATTTGACTAGATTTATATAATTAAAGTAATGGGTAAAATAGTATTTTGAAATATTATGTAAAAATATAATTGGAAAAAAAGAAATTAAGCCCTCATTTGTTTCCATGAAAATTAAGAGATCTACATCTGAATACACATCTGAATATTAAGATTTGCATTAAGATTCAAGTGTTTCGATGTGAATACACATCTGAATTTTAAGATATGGTATCTAAATCTGAACACTAAAATAATTAATGTTATTTGTTTTCAATATCTGAATGTGCATGTGAAATTAACATTAAATTAATTAAATATCATAAAAATTTCATTTCAACAAAATATATCACTTTGACAAAAAAAAAGTTTTAAAAGTTTTAATAGTCATAATTTGGAGTACAATTTTTTTCAAACACCAATACACCAACAGTGTTTTTGACACAGTCAATACAAGAAAAAATTATTAATATAAAAAAAAAAAACTTTAAAGGATCTATGAAAACTTACAAATTTAAAAGGAAAAAAATGGTGTTTGATTGAGAAAAGAGAGAGTTTTTCGATATGAGACAAAAAAATCATGCTTAAGCAAGAAACGATGTTAATATTTGATAACTTACTAAACGAGTCTGAATGTTGTTAAGAGTCTCCTACAGATCTGATTCATTCAGACCTCCTCAGACCCATTAAGAAGTTTTTAAAAAATAAAATAAATGAACTTAATGGACTGAATCTGAATCCAAACCTAAAAACCAAACGTACTTAATCGGCTGAATTTGAATGATTAAAATTCAGACCTCCATTAAGTGCAAACAAATGAGGCCTAAGTAAAAATGGAAACACACCAAATTAGTTGTTCCATACAATAGGGTCTTTCATTGTTACGTAACAACGAAATTTAACAATACAATACAATACAATACTTTTGAAGTAACAATCAAAACAAACATTGTAGGACGTAGCAATAGTTACTTAAAAAATTCACGACACAATGTATCGATTCACATACAAAGCAAAACAAATAAAACTCAAACTCTCATTATGTCTAGTAATTTTTTAGACTCAGCGCTATTTTGGATAAATACATGACATATATTTGCTATGTCAGGTAATTTTTTCAAGGTTGGGTTTAGTCCATCACAATTCACCTAGGCCTTTCTCTTCAATGGTGACTGTTGGACTCAGTTTGCTGTTGAGGCCTCTAATTTAGCAGCCCCCATAGGGTCATGATCAACACTTGAAAGGCCACTCCAACAATAACAAACCCAGTGTTGAGTATACACAAACCTTATCCATACCAACACTCGAAAGGCCACTCCAACAACAACAAACCCAGTGTAAAGTATACACAGACTTATCCATACCTCGTTGATATAGAGAGGTTGTTTCCAAAAGGCTACTCAAGCACTCAAACAAATTTAGTCATTCAAACAAACCAACTCAAGTATCTTATCTCAAAATACCAATTCAATTAGTCAAGTAATTCTACTACAATTTTCAAGTTAATTACCAAAGCAGCAAAAGCCAAGAACAAGTCACAAGCAAATAGCTCTGCTGATCCATGTGTAGCAGCACACTGCACAGCCAAAAATCGATTTTCGACTTAAAGCTGGTAGGTTTACACAGAAACAATGCCCCTTAGCTTGTAAGAATTCCACATGCACACATTGACCTATTTTTTGTTTTGTTTCATACAGTTTTCCACTATAATACATTTAAGTTGTCGTGGCCTGCGCCTTATCTCCCTGGGTTCCTCAATTTAATGGCTTGCATGGGAAGCAAATCAACAAATAGAACCATTATAAGTCAATGCATGTGTGTCAAACTCTTGACATTAGGTTTTCATCAATATTATGCAAATGCAAAAATTGATTCAGCCTTTGTAAGTAAAAGAATAAGAAGATATTGTAATTTGAAGAGATAGACACACAGTTAGCTATCAGCAGCAAGGAAAACACCAAAACTAGATACTATCTCTGAGCTTAATGTTCGTTAAATAATTCATTTTGAGCTATTAAGGTTTCACCTATGGAAAATAGTCAGCGCCCCCCTGGATCAAAACAAATATCTATAGGGACAACATCTCCTTTAAAAAGAGCTCAAGAAGAGCAACAACATCAAGTACCATTATGTTTAAAGTTCAACACACCTGGTAATACAACAAAAATAATTGCTTGTGCATAGTGAACTTTAAATTAATATTAGCTACAAACATTATCATTACAAATTTTATTTCATCAAGTTTTACCTTAGCTTGCAATCTTCATCTATCTATATCATATTAAAAGCACGAAGGTACTTAGAAATGTTTATTGAACTTTTTTGCCCTTCGGAGTCGTTTGGTGTGAGGTATTAGGTGTAATAATCCTATAATAAAATGTAGGATTATTTACTCCCACGTTTGGTTGGAGGTACTAGGCAGTCCTTGGATTATTTATCCCTCACCATTTTTGCCATAGTGATGGGATTACTTATCCCATATAAATAGTGGAATAACTCATCCCGGGATAATTAATCACTGGATAGTTTGTTCCTAGTCAAACGACCCTTACAATCTTTCGGGAACAATCTCTCTATCTCTGTGATGTCCAGTAACATTGAGTTTAAGTTCAATACATCAGTAATGCAATCAAAATAATTGTTTTTGAAAAGATAATCGTTTCTTAAAAATAGTGCAAGAAAGGAAAATGACTAACAAGATACCCAAGCAATATGAAGCAGAATTTAACAACACTTGAGAAAATTGCATAGAGTGCAACTCTTACAGGTATCAGTCACACAATCGTCTTCATCAGAATTATTTCAGCCTGCGTTGTTGGTGAAATCGCGATCTCATCAGTAAAAAGGGCAAACTAGGCTCTTAACATATATTTGTACCTCAACACATGGAGCTAACTTAGTAACATCTAGATATCTGATTGAGTCATCCTTTGGATTGTATTTCACGAAACGTGATCCAAACTTAAGCAAAATTTCACCTTCTTTTGACATTAAAATGATTGGATAAAATATACGTTCCCCAGAATCTTCGGGAGACTTGACGGTGTACATCTTTGTCCAAGATTCTTTTACTCCATATTTCTTCATAACCCATATATCAACATGAGTCCACGCATAATTACAAAACACAGAAAGATCACTCTCAAACACTCCTAGCTTCAAAAATCCACAACCTTTGAAACAGCAGGGCTGATCTACCTCTTCCCATTTCTCACCCGCCAAATCCATAGAAATAATATTCCAGTGCTTATCAAGCCAATGAAAATTCCCATTAACAAACTTAGCAGAATCACCCAAGAGCTCCGCACCTTTATAATTTTTAACACGTTTCCAAGAATCACTCTTTAGACTATATATTTTGACCTCAATACGACAAAGAATTGCATAATCATAAATAGGGAAAATACCCACTATCTTGTAATCATCTTCAAATTCATCATATGCAAAACCAAAAGTGAAATAAGGAACAATATGCTCCTTGTAAGGCAATTTCTTATACTTTTTAATTGATGGATTCCATATAATAAAGCAATCTAATCCGTAAAATAGATTGATAGCAAGACAAACCAATCCATTAACCGAACCCACAAAGAGAGGAAAAGCAATGGGATTTTTACCTGGATTATCCAACTCAAATGACTCGGGTACAGAATCGTAAAGTAAAGAGCAAATAGAACAATCTTTGACACCGCGGCTAGTATTAGAAGCTTTAGTTATAACTCCATGGTGGGTGTAGGTCTTGTTACTAGTGGATAAAGAGAGATGAGCCTTCACAAATTCAGGGCTAGAGATTAAGGAAAGCCAAGATTTCGAAACAGATCTAAATTGCAATAGGGATTTCACCGGAAGCTTTAACAAGATTTCTAGGATGAGTTCTGCAGGAAGATTAGGCATTGGCAAGAGTGAATCTTCATTTAAAATGGATAAAAAATGGGCAGAATTTGTGGGTTTGCTCTGTTTAGGGTGCCGAGGGATGACTTCATCGCCTCTGGATTCCATTTGAGTTGCAGCAATTATAACTCTTGAAGTTGGAGACTAGGTTTAATGTTTTTCCCTTCTTATAGTGAAAGCTCCAAGTTCGGGGAAATAGCAATTTAGCACTTATGCTATTGCAGAATTGTGTTTATGATCCCTCTATTATATATCTATATCTATATCATATAATCATATATACTATATATACTATATTATTCTATAAGTGGGAAGCCTCAAAGGTAAAAGTTGAAAGACGAAAATAACCATCAAAAGCTGAACGACAGTTTTTCCCTTCAAGCAAGCATTATTCATCAACTCTTTCAGTGCAAAAAGTTAAATACAAATTGTAAAAAGATAAAACAATTTAGAATTAAGACACCTATTTAAATTGTTAATAAATTATTTCATTTACGAGAAGATGTGATCCGCTTATATGAGTGAATTTTAAATCAATATTAGCTACAAACATTATCATTACATATTTTATTTCATCAAGTTTTACCTTATCTCGCAATCTTTATCTATCTATATCATATTAAAAGCACAAAGGTACTTAGAAATGTTTATTGAACTTTTTTGCCTCGGAGTCGTTTGGTGTGAGGTACTAGGTAGTCCTTGGATTATTTATCCCCACCATTTTTGCCATAGTGATGGGATTACTTATCCCATAAATGGTGGAATAACTCATCCCGGGATAATTAATCACTGGATAGCTTGTTCCTAGTCAAATGACCCTTACAATCTTTCGGGAACAATCTCTCTATCTCTGTGACGTCCAGTAACATTGAGTTTAAAGTTCAATACATCAGTAATGCAATCAAAATAACTGTTTTTGAAAAGATAATCATTTCTTAAAAATAGTGCAAGAAAGGAAAATGACTAACAAGATCCCCAAGCAATATGAAGAAGAATTTAACAACACTTGAGAAAATTGCATAGAGTGTAACTCTTACAGGTATCAGTCACACAATTGTCCTCGTCGGAATTATTTCAGCCTGCTTTGTTGGTGAAATCGCGATCTCATCAGTAAAAAGGGCAAACTAGGCTCTTAACATATATTTGTACCTCAAGACATGGAGCTAACTTAGTAACATCTAGATATCTGATTGAGTCATCCTTTGGATTGTATTTCACGAAACGTGATCCAAACTTAAGCAAAATTTCACCTTCATTTGACATTAAAATAATTGGATAAAATATACGTCCCCCAGAATCTTCAGGTGACTTGACGGTGAACATCTTTGTCCAAGATTCTTTTACTCCATATTCCTTCATAACCCATACATCAACATGAGTCCACGCGTAATTACAAAACACAGAAAGATCACTCTCAAACACTCCTAGCTTCAAAAATCCACATCCTTTGAAACAGCAGGGCTGATCTACCTCTTCCCATTTCTCACCCGCCAAATCCATAGAAATAATGTTCCAGTGCTTATCTAGCCAATGAAATTTCCCATTAACAAACTTAGCAGAATCACCCAAGAGCTCCGCACCTTTATAATTCTTAACACGTTTCCAAGAATCACTCTTTAAACTATATATTTTGACCTCAACACGACAAAGACTTGCATAATTATAAATAGGGAAAATACCCACTATCTTGTAATCATCTTCGAATTCATCATATGCAAAACCAAAAGTGAAATAAGGAACAATATGCTCTTCGTATGGCAATTTCTTATACTTTTTAATTGATGGATTCCATATAATAAAGCAATCAAATCCGTAAAATAGATTGATAGCAAGACAAATCAATCCATTAACCGAACCCACAAAGAGAGGAAAAGCATTGGGATTTTTACCTGGATTATCCAATTCAAATGACTCAGGTACAGAATCGTAAAGTAAAGAGCTAACAGAACAATCTTTGACACCGCGGCTGGTATTAGAAGGCTTAGATATAACTCCGTGGTGGATGTAATCCTTGTTACTAGCAGATAATAAGAGATGGGTCTTCACAAAATGAGAGGTAGAGATTAAGGAACGCCATGATTTTGAAACAGACCGGAATTGTAAAAGGGATTTCACTGGAAGCCTTAACATGATCTCTGTGATGAGTTCTTCAGGAAGATTAGGCATCGAAAAGACTGAAGCTTCACTACAAATGGACTGAATTTCTGTAGATTTGCCCCGTTTTTGGAGAATTTCATCTTCTTTGAATTCCATTTTTAGGTTTGCATAAATATGAACGGAATTGGGAATTTTGCTGAGGAGATGACTGGGTTCGTGTTATTTTCTCACCCACCCCACCCCACCCCAACACAAACAAGATGAAATAATTACTTCTTTTGTCGCATTTTACGTGATACAAACATATTAATTTTATGATTCAATCGAAATTTATTGTCAATTATCATAATTTTTAGTTTGCTTTACAAAATTGTTAAACATATAAAAAGAACAAGATAAACAGATTAAAATAAATAAATAAATGGCAAAATTATTGAAGGAAGTTGACGAAATGTGACAAAGGAACAAGACCGACTGACGAGTTAGAGTTACACTAGGATTAGGCTACTAAATTTCAATTATGTTATACTACTAGGATAAGGTGTGTCATGTAAATAATATATTTGTTGTAGTAACCTCTAGTGTAACTCTTAACTCATATTTATGATTTTTGCTTCCTTCAACAAAAAGTAGTAGAAGTATAGAATTATATAGGTGAAGCAGATATGTTGATCGTCATTTGAGTAGTTATCCACACTTATAGTTAATAATAAGATATTATATTATTATATAACAATATTTATAATTTTTGCTTTATTTCTGTATGACAAGTACTGGAAATTAGTTTTTTCTTTTTTGTTTCGTGAATGTAAAATATTTCTATTAAATTTCTGTTGATGAGTTTTTTTTCATTTCTTAGTTTTAAAAAACAATGGATGTAATGTAGATATTGGTTACAAATTGTGATCCATGTTGCATTCACTTGAATACAGGGCCACAGTTATAAAAAAGAATTTTAAAATTTTTCAAAGCGAATTCAAATTTAGTCGGACATCAATCCGAATGCGAAGTACGAAACACCAACAAAACAAATTGAGCATCATGCAAGTCCATTCTCGTTGGAATATGGGTAAAACTCAGATTGATGGATTCCACATAAACAAGTTATCTAATATATGGCATATACCAATGGCAAAACTTAGTTACCAGATGGTAAAGTAAAATACTAAGGAGCCGTATAGTAGGATATTTTAAATCATATAACCCTTATATTAAAATTTATTGCACCCAAAACAGTACTTGATTGCTCAATTCAACTCGAACACACCTAATATGTGAATAACCTAATAAATCATATGTGGCTTTATCTAATATCTAGAATATCTATTTCCAAATATAATGTTTGGTTGCACAATTCCATTCAAACACACCTAATATGTGGATAGCTAATAAACCATATGTGATTTTATCTAGAACATCTACCCAACATAATGTTTGGTTGCACAATTCAATTCAAACATACCTACCATATGGATAACATAATAAACGATAAGTGATTTTATCTAATATCCAGAATATCTATCCAATATAAGTTTGATTGTACAATTCAATTCAAACACACCTAATATATGGATAACCTGATACACCATAGGTGGTTTTTTTCTCTAAAATTTAGAATATCTTAGAGGTTGTTTGGTGTGAAAGATAAGAATAAATAATCCTGAGATAAAAAAATAATTTTGAAATTAAAAAATGATATCTTATATGATTTGCAATGTTTGGGATAACATATCCCATCATTTATACCACAACGATGGGAAAACTTATCTCTTATACATGATATGATAACTATCGCACGATAATTAATCCTGAAATAACTTATTCTCAACCAAATGATAAGGGATTTGCTATTATCGAATTTCTTTTTACAAGATTAAAAAAAAAAAAAGCAGCAATTTTATTAAATTTAAATAAATATTTTGGAAAATTGCTACATGTGAAACGATTTAATTAATTAAATATATATATATATATATATATATATATATATATATATATATATATATCTATATATATATATCTATATATATATATATATATATATATATAGGAAGTCGCTGCTTGAGCAGCAATTAATTTTTTTTTTAAAAAATCATATTTTACAAAATTACTGCCGTAACAGCGATTTTGCTTTTTCCGACGAAGAAAATCGCTGCTATTCCATCGATTTTACCATTTTAATTAATATAAAATTTCATATAACATTTTTAATTTTTTATTAACACCCTTTAGACTCCGGACTTAAATATTATCCAAACTTTATACTTCAGTTTCATAATGGAGAAGTAATGTTTCAGAGATGATCAAATTTTGCACCCAATTAAAAAAGTAACAGCTTTTTTTTTCGTCTCATTCACTAGGTGCTGACACACACAATTTATCAAATTAACATACAATTTTTTTTTTTTTACATAGTGCATCTGTGTGGCAATTTGCTGCAGATTTGAAACACCATTTTTTTCTTACCTAGAGTAGCAGTGGCTAGAAGTATTGCTTATTCTACGCAGTCGTAGCCAATTATATGAACTAGAAAATTTCATAATAATTAAAAGGTATAATTAAAGTTAAACAAACACAATGAACCAAACACTTGATTAAAAATAATTCCGAATTACTATTCCTTGCATTAGGAATTAAAGCCCTACCAGAAACTCCACATTATACTAGATGCAAAAAAAAAGAAAGACAAAAAGTAGAACAAAGGATCCTAATCATATTTTTCAGAACTTTTTGGAGGGAGAGCAACTTCAACTACCCATTACAATAATATACTAAAATTACAATATACTTTACAACAACCAGTTGGTTACTTTTACAAAGCCCCACCATCCACTATGCAAAGGATAAAGGGAGTCCCCACAATCCCACAACAAAATGGTGGAAGAAGAGCAGCTAATCATAGATAACTTTGAAAAAGAAGCTCACCTCATCCGAAAATGATGCTAATTCATTGGGTGCTTTCATACGTTTACCTTTCTCCAAGGTACGATGACATCATGCCTTGTTTGACGAAACTCCAGAAAGGTAATTAAAAAAAAGGGCCAATGGTTGGGATAAAAGCAAAAGTTGTGGCATCTGACATTGATTGCATTGCCACCAATTACACAGGAAAATACAAATGGATGGTAGGTAAGGATACAAAGGAGGGGGGACACAAGGCTATTGGGAGTTCTTAGAGGCACGTGCAACAAATTGAAGGTCTATGATGGGGCTGCTGCTTCAGGCTTGACCAGGGACTGGTCATCCGGTTGTTGAGTAGGATAGATGAGTGCAGCAAGTGATATGGGCATGATGCAGAGTGATTTAGACTGAAGGTATTGCATGGCTGCACCGACGTCTTCCTCCATGAGCTTAGCAACCTCTCGTTCTGTGTCGACATTGGACCACTTATCCCATATATGCTGGTTGGATCTACTTTCACCACTGTCCCCCTAAGATAGAGAAGAAACAAGAAATTTTTTAACTCAAGATATAAGACACTATTTTTAAGGTCTTAGATGTTCAATTTAGTAGCAACAGGATTTCATTCATTACCTCCACAGATTGTAATGGAATGTCAGCAACAAGTTGTGCCACTGCACTGGCTCCTCCCAGCCTACTCATGCTCAGTACCTTTAGGCAGTTTAAATGCAAACCATTTACAAGACAGATACAAGAATGAAAACAAGGAAATCTCCAAAACCATCTAGGGACTATGGTGGCCAAGAAATTCAATATACACTGAACTCACAAAGGAATGGAAACTCTACCAGAACATAACAGTAACATGCTACTAAGTAAGAGTTACAGATCAGGATTATCAATGATTGGCATCATAACTATTGTGGAAGTAAAGCAATCACTAGGGACCACTAGACGAGATCTAAGTTTCTTGTTGAGGCACCAACCATCCTTCAAGAGGTTATTTATATGGTAGAACAGAGGACCTCTTTTGAGAAGGCAGTGGTTACTAGAAGACTTCTAAATAAAAGTAAGAGAATAAAAGGCTTATCTAAAAAATATAATTAGCAGAGTGATGTGAAACCAAAATAGGAAGCGTATGTAATCAGGACCAGGGGAGTATAGCTGGTAGAACAGGCCAGGAAAATAATTAGTTTCAAATTACCAGGTGATATAGAAATATACTTATTGGCAAACTGAAATTAGCATACAAGAAAAACTGTTAACCTGTTCTTAATATAAAACTAATAAGGCATTATGTCCCAAGAAATCAAGCTAAACATAGCTCAAGATACATAACATAAATAAGATAGTTAACTCAATCACCGTTAGAGAAACCAACAATCAGAAAACCACATGATTTTGTTTTTTTTGAACTTGGTAACTTTATCAGAAAATCACATGATTCAAAGCCACTAAACCCCTATCAAGGAAGTGTCCAACATGATGGTTAAGACGAATTAGCAAGATCTACTAGAATGGATTAATGATAATGGTTCCAACAATTTTCAAGTGAGAATTAGATCATATCGAGAGCAATAATTGTGAAAGTAGCTTTATTGTACAGAACTTAGAAGCCAAAACCTCATTTTCTCTAAGACATGGTAGGAAGAGTGAATGATTAAGCTAGCAATTAAGATCAACGTTAAAAAACGACATCTTACCTTAACTTGAAGCCTTAAGAACTTCACATAGTCCAGAATCTCATCAAGCATTGCGGCCCTATCTGTCTGGCAAGAGAAATATAACATTTCAATACCCCAAGCTACCATATTCCTTTTAATTTCACCCTTTATATAAAGTACCCATTGATATCAAATGCTGAATAACAAAGACAAAGTCCAATTCCAAAAAGCCCAATTATTAGAATGTAAATTGAACCATCAGACACTCCACTGCAAATAAAAGCTTGCCTACAAGATTATTCATCTTATACCTGTTTTAGTTTTACGTTTTAGCATTTTATGGACATGATGTGGACGAAAAAATAAAATAACTATTATTTGTGAACATAAGACTTAAGTTTTAGAGAGCCTGAGTATGACATTTGCGACGAGTAAAGGACAACCCAATTCCCGAAAATAAAAACCTGTGGCAGGCAACTCGACACTTGGACACACCTTATTGCAGCTGGGTACCAGTTCCTGCAAAGCCTTTATTCTTTCTGATATCCTCTCTCTTCTCAGCTGCAAGAAAAAAAAAACAGATCATTATTTAGTATTACTTGTTTCTAGAGGACTCCCACAACACCTTCATTATATCACGTTTGTCCTTGTGAACGTAGATCTTACCCTCTCAGCAATGCTATGTGGATCTGTGGCTTGACCCCTCCGAGCTCGAACCCTAGGACGAATTGAAGGTGGGTGTGGTACAGTTACTGTTGTGCTCGTTGTTGGTGGGCCTTGAAAAGGCTGCAAGAATCCAAGAGAAATTATAAGCTAGAAAAATGCAGTAATTATTTACTTCCCTCATTGACAAAGAGGCCACGTTCGTCTTAGAGAAACATATTTCAAATCATAGTAACCAAGCATGAATCATCAACTAATTGAACTTCAAAAATAAAGAGATTAAACAGAATAATGGATGCAATACCAAACACCTAAGGGTGTGGTCTAGCAATCAATGTGGTGGGAGAAGAACAATGACTCCATGAGGTCTAAGGTCTGTTAAGGCAAAAACACAGGTAATTTCTTCCTATATATCCAAGCCTTGGTGGGTAGAGTTACCCAACACCTGTATAGAAGAGAGATAGCAAATATCCGGTGGAATAGTCGAGGTGAGCACAAACTGGAACACCACCATCTTAAAAGAAGAAATATATAACAATGTTCAACCTTCTTGTTATCAGATAATATGACTAAATTAGAAAAAAAAATACACTTCAAGCCATACACTCCCATGTAGTCGTAAGCAAGGAGCATTAAAATTGTGTATAGCTCACCAACTACCAGTTAGTATATGCATTTAAATTTCATCTTCTAAGCCTTTAATCATTTAAGCACAGTCTACAAAGGGCTTGACCACAAAGTTGTCTCTCATAAAACCTTGGGAAGCAAAATCCTTGAGCGGTCTAGATAATAGCAAAATATTTAGAAGTCACAACAAAACTAGCAACACACAACACACTAAAAACACTGAAACCTATCAAAATCTTTCTTTTTCTAAAAAAAGAATCAACACATGAAAACTGAATTGGACTCAATTTTACGTTTCCAGATATTTATATTAAAATATTATCTGTATTGGAGAAAATAATGACCAATTCTGGAGAACATTTTTTCAGCAATAACTTTCTCATTCAAAACACACACAGTGAGTTACCTGGACATGGTGAACAGAAGGCACGGAGTGACGAACTGCATGAGATTGCAAGTGTTCTAGACCTGCATATAGATTTCCGATATTCATTCCATCTCTTTCCTGCAAAATACAAAAAAAAAAAAAAGTTAAACTCGTCTGTTTTCCATCATAGATATTATAAAAATTGGAAAATGCCAAACGCAAAAAAAAAATGCTTACATGCTTCACTGCATAAGGACCAGCATCGCCGACGTCATCACGGCCGTTATCCAAGCTTAATCCCAGCGGAAACAAAGGTTGCTGTAGGCCAGCAGCAGCGGCAGAGTTAAGATGAGATACGGCAGACACCGAGGTAAACGACGTCGTCTCTGATGGAGTGCCAACATCAGCAACCGGCAAGCCAGAGTAGGGAGGAATAGCGAGAATTTGCTCGAGGAAATCGTCGGCGTAGCCTTCCGGTTGGTTTGCCGCCATGCCGGAGATTTATCCGGCGAAATTAATTTTTTTTTCCGGCGAGAAGAAGTTAAGGGTTTTGAGGAACTGAAATGGAATGTCTCTGTTTGGCTTTCGTGCTTTGTGGCATGCGTTTTAAAAGTGTGATGATTTTTTGATTGCTTTATTTTTTTGCTGGTAGCCCCCTGGAATTCATTGTAATGTTGTCTTTTGCCTCTATAGGTTTTGTAAATGGACAAATTGCTCTCTTTTTTTTAATAATTCTTTTTAATTGGTGTATCGTTCGAAATTAGGTTGATAATGAATTTGTTTATCTATCCTCCTTTATGTATATATCATGTTTTTATTTATCGTATTGTTCGAATCAATGACATATGTCTAAGATCAAAAGTCTTACGAACAAATTATTTATTATTTTTAATTTTGTTATTGATAGAGCGTTACGAAAATATAAGTTAAATATTAATAGATAATGGCGAAGCTAGCTCTTTAATTATGAATTAGGTCAAATCTAATAGCTTTGATATGAAGTTTGAATTTGAACTAAGAACTTTGTTAAATATATACAAATTATTAATTTTGAACCTAATAAATTTAAAAAATTAAAATTTGAATTATGAACTTTAAATTCTGGCTACCCTTATCTATTATATAGAAGGGACATTCCTTGTGTTAAAAATTTAGTTTTGTTAAATAATAAGTATTAACTATATTTGTTTCTAAGTGTGTGGTTGTGTATATTAAAATTGATGAGAAAAATATTTGAAAACCAACTCTAATTAAATTCCTAAGTGTAAAACATCAAGACACATTGAAAATGTTGTCTAGTTATTGTTGCTTAAAATAAGAAATTGTGTTTAATTGATGTGTGCTATGTTTATGTACTATATGTACATTAGAAGTAAGTCTTATGTGCTTCTTAAGAAACATAAATGGTTTCAACCTCTTGAAAAACAAATAAATTTTTTGCTTAGTAGAGCTACTCTATTTATAATAACGAGATATAATAAGTATTTGGTATGGTAACTGAAATGAACATATACAAATTTTAAATATTATTATCTGTATAATCGATTCATATTTTGTGGATTGAACCAAATAATACAGTTATATCACCTCGTCGTATAATGACATGTTCCATGAACATCTCCTTGATCAAGTTTTAAAAGGGAGAGTATGTATTAATTATTATCATTATTATGACTTAATGTAGTTTGTTTTTGTTTAAATTGGCAATCCTTAAATGCAGCAAATATTGAGGCACTTCTTCTTTACTCTTTTGACTTAATGGTTAATGTATCTTTCATACACAATAAGATTAAGAATAAATGAGAAAAATAAATCCAAGTTTGTTTGAAATTTTGGTTGAAATTGGAGATAGGAGAAACTTTTAAAACTTCTCATCTACAATTTATAACAAACAAATTAAAGTAGAATTGTTGCATATACGTATTTGACTATCTAAAACATCATGTACATTTGAAAATTCTTTGTTATATAGTTCTATCAATAAATGAATTTGACTACAAATCTAGGGAAGTTTTCATTAGTTTTTATAGTCAATTTATAGTTTTATTACATAGTTCTTCGACTAATTTTTTAAAAGACTCGCTTTGACATAACTCCAAAAATTAGTTTACGAGGAGAACTTGTTCAAAATTACATCAGGAGATCAATTACTTTTTCGCAATTGATGTAGGACTTCTTAACATTTTTACGCAACACTCGGGACCAGAAATCCAAAGTAAGGATAATATAACATGCATGGGAGTTCAACATCATCTAGATAAACCAATGAGTTTGACTGTGATACAATATCGATATACGTACAAGCTTAAAATGATTAAAAAAGAGCACAACACACAAATAAGAACAAGTTGTAAAATATTGTTTCACTCCTACATTAAACTCCCTCAAATTTGGTAAAACAATCTACGATGTTCAGTCTCTTAAAATCTATGTTATCAACTATATGTTTGAATTCTTCAAAAATATATATACAATTTTAAAAAATCCAAGCAACATAACATAAAAAAACAAACTCATTACAACATAATATATATTCGACTTGACCAACCTTAAACAATCCTCTTATTTGAAATTGGATTTTCCACAAGTAGTACTAGAAAAGAGTAATATTACACATATATAGAAGCAAACTTTATAGTAAAGTAAAAACCTCAAAACACAAAAATACTACTCACTTCAAAACTACTTTTACATGATATACTCAATAGATATAAGCCTTATCTTGCTGTGACTTGCCTTGGAGATAGTCCTTCCTCAGAAACATCAGTAAATAGATCAATACTTTTAGACAATGCATACACAATTTCAATCATCCCTGGCCTTTTTGATGGATCTTTATTCAAACATGAAATAGCCACAGACATCACATTCACAACACTCTCCATTACTAATTCTTCCCTTAAAAGACTTTCATCCATCCATTCTTGCAATTTCCTTACCATCCTCTCTTCACTCCCTTCCGAAAAATCGCCAATGTTAGCCCACAAGACTTTTCCTTCATCATCTATAGCTTCCTTCCCTGACACTAGCTCGAGTAACACAACTCCGAATGAGAAAACATCCATCTTAGTGGATACAATCCCATCGGTTAGGTACTCAGGGGCGATGTACCCCTGAGTACCTACAATGTGCATTGTTATAGCATTGCACCCTGATTTAGCTAGACCAAAATTGGCAACTTTGGCTCTCATGTTGGAGTCTAAGAGAATGTTGCTAGTTTTGATGTCCTTGTGGACAACTCTTGGCCTTGTATGTTCATGAATGTATAAAAGACCATTTGCAACATCAGTTGCAATTCTTAGTCTTGTTTTCCAACTCAATTTTTCAGGTTTTTCACCATGAATCCATGAATGTAGTGAACCATTTTCAACATACTCATACACTAAGAAGCAATTTGCTTCTTTAGGGTCTATGCAAAAACCTTCTAGCTTCACCAAATTCCCATGGTTCACCTACACAAAACAAAACAAAAAAAAAGGAGGAAATTGTGAAGTAGCCATAAAATACAACAATAACATATTCAGTGTCATGCACAACGTACGATCTGAAGATGGTAGAGTCAGGGGTGGACCTACCCTGCACAAAGTACGGTCTGAAAATGGTAGAGTCAGGAGTCAACCCACCCTTGGTCGAAGAAAATTACATTGTATATATAAGTATTGGCATCTTTTGACACAAGTGGAAAGTTTAGAGCCTGTTTGGCTCAGCTTAAAAGCTGGTCAAACTGACTTAAAAGCTGATTTTTGACTTATTTAACTGTTTGGCAATACTCAAAATAGCTTATTTTAAGCTAAAAAAAACTTATTTTAAGCCAAAAGTTAAAAGCTGGGGTAGGGGTGCTTTTTTTTTTTTTAGCTTATAAGCTGTTTTAAGTTGACCATATTTTTATGTTTTTTCCCTTAATATTTTATACAATCTCCAAATTACCCATATAACCCTAACATCTCTTTCTTCTATTTTTCCCTTTTCACGTTTGGTATAACAACTTCAGCACTTTTATCCAAACGCATAACTGCTTATTTTAAAAATAAGTTTCAGCACTTTCAAAAGTACTTTTTTAAAGCTGCTTTTATTAAGCCCATCCAAACGGGCCCTTAGTCTAGTGTGGTTAAGGGGTTGCAAAAGTTTTTAAACCATTGATACCACTTCATGAGAATCCTGTATCAGTCTCTAAATAAAGCATACACAAATCTTATTACTATCTTCGAGGTAAAATGACGGTTTTCAATAGAATAGTACATAACACATTGTTAAAAGAAAGTTATTGATTTATCGGACCAATATCTAATATTGTAACGACGCCCTAATTATAGTAACGGCTGCAAAATAGGACTTGATGACGTTTTCTTCATTTAATAGGATAACTAACACTTCTAGTCAAAATAGTACAGCCAAAATGAGGTCAAATACGAGAAATTTCATTTAGGAAGAAAATTTATTTTGAACTTTGTCTCAATATAATAAATTATTAATAAAAGATGCTCTTTTCTATGGCAAAAAAAAAAGAAAAGAAATTATTTCTAGATATCATGTTAATATCTAATTTTTTATTATAATAACAAATATATCTGGTGAGAATTTTATAAATAAAATAAAAAAAATAATATATAAAAAGTTTATTTCTGATATACGCTCGACTTTAATAGCAGATATGCGAGGGTTTCGTTAGAAAATAATTGAGAAACAAAAAGAGGAGTATTTTTAATGAAAAGATAGACATCAAAGGACAAATAAATTGAGTATTAAATGATGTAGATTAGCTTAAATTATAAATTATCAAATCCAACGGGCATAATGGTCCACTTAAATATTTAAATAAAAGTACTAATGTCTCAAGAATACGACAGGTCACTAGACCTAATAATTTAAATTGTTTAATATTTTTATTAAAATTACATACTTTATCTGATCCATTGGAGGAAAAACAATTCTGTGGTGGAATTTAACATTACTAAAATATCAGTTGAGAAAATGACAAAAATAGCCTCTAAGGAGGGAGAATATTGTTCAAAATAATTCCTTAAATTGAATTTATTTATCAAAAGTTGACACTTTTAATCTTCTCAAATGCTCAATAATTTATGTTTATTAAATTTGACAAAATAATTAATATTTTAATCATAAAAATTAAAAAGATCTTATTGATATCTAAAAATATGCTGCAGAAAACATTGCATATAGACAACTTCATACCTCAAAAAAAAAAAAAAACACTAAATTATAGAAACAAATCAAAACTAATCAAGCTCCAAAAATAGTTCCTCTCTAACATATAAATTCTAAATATTATATGAAAAATTAAAGATATTATTTTTAACAAACTTAAAAAATGGAAACTATCAAATATAGTACATACTTAAAAACTATTATAAATCAACCCTCCACATATATGTACCATGTTTTCTTTTTCCTTTTTACTCGTAGTTCGTTATCCATTATAAAGTTTAACTAAATTTAAATTCATATCAGAATATGCTTTCTAATCAAAACAACTTTATATCTAAGAAATTCAAATTCTAAACCTTTAATTACTAAATCATTTTGTCATTTTCTCAAACATCAATTAGTACACAAAAAACAATTCTTGATAACATACCAAATATATAGAAAATTCCCTATCAACAATAAATCATTCCTTAACAAAAAGAATTTCGTATCCAGATGACTCAAATCTAAAAATTTAGATTAAAGACGAATTACTTACTACGCTACCTCAACCCTTGGTCCATGTTTATCATTTTCTCAATATCAATTAGTCCACAAAAGTGATTCTTGAAAAGATACCAAAAGTATAGAAAATTGAGTAAAAATGTTACCTTTTGCAGTATTTTGAGTTCTTCACGAGCATTCCACTTCATTTTCTTGATTGCAAACACTTCACCATCAATTGTTCCTTTATACACTGATCCTTGTATCAAACACCCTTCATCAAATCCATCTGTTGCTTCCCAAATTTGTTCCATTTTATACATTTTATACTTATCCAAACACTCAGATACATCAGCCAACAAATTCACTTCAACATCTTTACCAACAAAAGACCCCTTTTTTGATCCAAGATACAAACTTTTTTGTCTTTCAACATCACATACCCTTCTTTCTTCCCTGTTTTCTCCTTGTAAAACAAACCAAGAACCAAAATCAACAAAACCCCACAAACCCCTAAACCAATTGCTAACCCTACAACAGTTCCTTTTCTGTCATTTTCTTGATTTACTGGTGCTGAGGGTGCAGGGGGTGGGGGTGGGGTGTTTGATGATGTTGGCTGTGTAAGATTAGGTAGATTAGAAAGAGGGATGAAAAGGGTATCAAGAACCTTGGTGTTATTTCCATTAATTTGTGTTATAGATTGTGGGGTTACTCTGAATCTTGAGGCAATAGAAGAAATGTTATCATTAGGTTGAAAAACATAAGTTATGAGTAGTCTTGGTTGATTTTGTGAAGATGTTGTGTTTGGACATTTGCAAAAAACTGGGAATTTTATAGCTTGACCTATGTCAATGTTTTCTGGTACAACAGTTGGATTAACAGCCTCAACAGATTGATAAGTAGTAAGGTTTTGGAATTTAGATGTTGATACACCATACATAGTGTCACCTGATTTGAAACTGTAGTTAAAGCCAGCATAAGATATGCTACCAAAAGTTGTGTTGATGTTGTTACAAGAACATGTGATGGGGATAAAAAGGGGTTGATCATTAACAAGAGTTGTGTTTGGGTTGGAAATATTACTAGGGTTTGCTATCATTAGTCTACTTACTGAAAATAGATCACCAATTGAGGCTAAATCAAGAAACTCTGGTGCTCTAGCTCTGTATAACACATAAGTTTGACATGGATTGAATTGGTCAGGATTACAAGTATATCCTGTTATGCTTGGTGGCTCTTGTGCATAACATATTATGTTTTGGTTCAATATGAATGATAAGAAGAAGAGAAGTGAAAAAATAAATATTGGTTTTGTTATCATTTTCTTGGTTTTGTGTTTTGTTGAAGGAGAGATGTGTGTATATAATATGTTGTTATAAGAGGTTTATATACCAAAGTTCTTGTTTTTTTTTGTCATAGTCTTGGTTTTTGACCATTTAATGAGTGATGGGGATTTATTTCATTATTTGATTGGTTGTTGTTATTTATTTTCTCATATGGTATTGTCTTTAACATTAAAGGAAGATGTTTTTTTTTTCAATTTGTTGGTCCCACCTAGAAGAGTTTTTGGTCAACCATATTGTAGAAAATACTCATGTTTATATTTGTTGTTTTTCTCCAGGATGTTTTCACATGTTTGGACTAGCTATTTCTGAGATACATCTTTTTCCAAGGTATATTTAACTATTGCAAGAATTAGGGAAAATACTTTTCATTCAAGGTCGGTTGGTAGTTGGTTTGGAGTTGAGTTATGCAAGTATCGGATTCTGAATAAGTAATATCATGTTTGTTAGCTGATTCAGGAGGTAAATTATTCATTGAAAATCAATATGGTGTTTGATTTGCAATTTAGATAACTGCATAACTAATACATGTAATTGTAAAGAATTACACTAGAACAACCTTAAACATGCTTTTATTCGGAATTAGATTTACCACTACTACTATAGAAGATAATATAGGAGTAATATTACACATATATAGAAGAAAAACTTTAAAGTAAAGTAAAAACCTCAAAACACAAAATGCTACTCCACTTCAAAACAACTTAACATAATATGCTTGTACTATTATGTAGTCTATCTTGCTGTGACTTGCCTTGGAGATAGTCCCTCCTCTGAAACATCAGTAAATAGATCAATACTTTTAGACAATGCATACACAATTTCAATCATGCCTGGCCTTCTTGAAGGATCTTTATTCAAACATGAAATAGCCACAGACATCACATTCACAACACTTTCGATAGTTAATTCTTCCCTCAAAAGACTTTCATCCATCCATTCTTGCAATTTACTCACCTTCCTTTCTTCACTCCCTTCTGAAAAATCACTAACTTTTGCCCACAAGACTTTCCCTTCATCGTCGATAGCCTCCTTCCCTGACACAAGCTCGAGCAACACAACCCCGAATGAGAAAACATCCATCTTAGTGGATACAATCCCATCGGTTAGGTACTCAGGGGCGATGTACCCCTGAGTACCTACAATGTGCATTGTTATAGCATTGCACCCTGATTTAGCTAGACCAAAATTGGCAACTTTGGCTCTCATGTTGGAGTCTAGGAGAATGTTGCTACTTTTGATGTCTTTGTGGACAACTCTCGGCCTTGTATGTTCATGAATGTATAAAAGACCATTTGCAACATCAGTTGCAATTCTTAGTCTTGTTTTCCAACTCAATTTTTCAGGTTTTTCACCGTGAAGCCAAGAATGTAGTGAACCATTTTCAACATACTCATAGACTAAGTAGCAATTTGCTTCTTTAGGGTCTATGCAAAAACCTTCTAGCTTCACCAAATTCCCATGGTTCACCTACACAAACAAAAAAAGTTGAAAAGAATGACATATATTCTATCCAGTAACAGTTTAACTTTAAAGTGTTCATGTTATCCTTAATGAAATGATTTTTACGTCACATAAATTGGGATGAGGGATAGTAGTATACAAAAAAAATTCTTTAGTGGATACGTATATATGCTGAATTTTACGTGACGTTTTTTCTTTACCTTTTGCAGGATTTTGAGTTCTTCACGGGCATTCCATTTCATTTTCTTGATTGCTAACACTTCTCCATCAATTGTTCCTTTATACACAGACCCTTGAATCAAACACTCTTCATCAAATCCATTTGTTGCTTCCCAAAGTTGTTCCATTTTATACATTTTATACTTATCCAAACAGTCTGATAAATCAGCCATCAAATTCACTTCAACATCTTTATCAACAATAGACCCCTTTTTTGATCCAACATACAAACTTTTTTGTCTTTCTATATCACTATACTTTTCTCTCTTTACTGTTTTCTCCTTGTAAAACAAACCAAGAATCAAAATCAACAGCAGCCCACAAACCCCTAAACCAATTGCTAACTCAATGACAGTCCCTTTTCTGTCATTTTCTTGAATTACTGGAGCTGGTGCTGTGGGTGGTGGTGGTGGTGGTGGGGTGTTTGAAGATGCTGGCCGTGTAAGATTAGGTAGATTCGAAAGAGGGATGAAAATGGTATCAAGAATCTTGATATTATTTCCATTCATTTGTGTTATGGATTGTGGGGTTATCCGGAATCTTGATGCGATAGAAGAAATGTTATCATTAGGCTGAAAAACATAAGTTATGAGTAGTCTTGGTTGATTTTTTCTTTTGTTTGGACACTTGCAAAAAATTGGGAATTTTATGGTCTGTCCTATAGCAATTTTGGTTGCTTCAACTGTGGGATTAACAGCCTCAACAGATTGATAAGTAGTAAGATTTTGGTATTTGGTTACTGACATATCATACATAGTGTCACCTGCTTTGAAACTGTAGTTTAAGGCAGCATAAGATATGCTACCAAAAGTTGAGTTGATGTTTTTGCAAGAACATTTGATGGGGACAAAAAGGGGTTGATCATTTACAAGAGTTGTGTTTGGGTTGGAAATATTACTAGGATTTGCAATCATTAGCCTACTTACTGAAAAAAGATCACCAATTGAGGCTAAATCAAGAAACTGTGGTCCTCTAGCTCTGTATAACACATAAGTTTGACATGGATTGAATTGGTTGGGATTACAAGTATATCCTGTTATGCTTGGTGGGTTTTGTGCATAACATATGTTTTGGTTGAATATGAATGATATGAAAATAAGAAGTGAAAAACCAAATATTGGTTTTGTTATCATTTTTTGTCTTTGTTTTTTGTTGAAGGAGAGATGTGTGTTTGTATAAAATTTGATGGAGTTTTATGAAGTTTATATACCCAACTTCTTGTTGTTTTTTCTCATGTATAGTCTTGGTATTCACTATTTCATGATTGATGGGGATTTTTTTCCATTTAATTGGTTGTTGTGGAATTCCTCATATGGTGGTGTTGAACCTTAAGGGTGTTTGGTAGAGCGTTAGCAAAAATAATGCATGCATTAGCTTTGTGTGTTAGTATTATCTCGTTTGATACATTTTATCATGTTATGTATACACTTTATTGTGTGTATTAAGATGCGTATTACTAATACGATGAATTTCTAGGTATTAGTAATGCAAAAGGTTTTATAATGTATGCATTAGAATGGTTAAGGGCCTCATTTCTCCTCAATTTTTTGTTTTTACATTTTTCCACCATAAAATGTAAATGGTATCTTTATAAATAAATATTTGTATATCATGCATGCTATTTTTGATATACCAAAGAAGCATAAATATACTACAAATAAAAATATTTATCATTTATAGCAATAACCTTTTTCCACTTGATCACTTTTAATACATGGGAAAAGGGTTTGATATACCCCTCAACTTTGTCATTTGGAGCTGATATACCCCTCGTTATAAAAATGGCTCATATATGCCTTTACCGTTATACAAACGGCTCACATATACTCCTGTCGTTATAAAATGGCTCACATATATCCTTCATTTAACAAAAGTTAAAAAAATGATTTTAAATTTATATTTATTACTTCTAATTTTTTTAAAAAAAATTATTTAGGGGTATATATGATTCTTCAATCAAAGTTCAAGGTATATTTTAATTTTTTTTTCATACATAAATTATTTATTGACTTTTTTATTATAATTATTTGAATTTCTTATTCTTATTTTGTTTTTTTCTTTCATTCCTTAGTTTAAAGAATAAAAATTAAACTATTTTTTTTGTGTGTATTGTAATTTAATTTCCATATTCGAAGAAAAATTTGGTCATCTACAATAAGTTTTACAAGAATATTTGTGAAACATAAATAAATTTGATTATCAAATAATAATTATAAATTAGTCATTAAAACAAAAAAAATCAAAAAAAATATGTTTGACGAGGATTAAATTTACTCATATGGGATTATACTTTTTAGAAAAAAATAATAAAAATTTAGATTAAAATTATTATTTTTTTCATTTCCGTTGGAGGAAAAGGGTATATGTGAGCCATTTGTTTACAAGTAGGGGTATATATGAGTCACTTTCATAACAAGGGGTATATCAGCTCTAATTAACAAAGTTGAGGGGTATATCAGACCCTTTTCCCTTAATACATTTATAATACTCTTTTAATTTATATTATAAAAAATAATTATTATTCACATATAATACAAGTTTTATTGATGTATAGTACATTTATTGTATAATCATACAATTATAATACGTGTCAACTTTTTATTAAATAAGCATAATATATTTTTAAAAATAGTTATAATACATATATATTGCATACTTAATTCACTGTTAAGACATATTATAAATTTAACATAATATTGCTATAAATGGTAATAAATAAAAAATATTGTTAAATTCAATAATTATTCATTAAAGATATTCATTCAAATAATTTATGTATAATTAATTAATATATTTTTAATTTAAGCATTATTAATACACTCTATCAAACGGAGATGGAGGTTTTTCAATTTGATGGTCCCACCTAGAAGAGCTATTTTGTCAACCATATTGAGTGGTCTGGTAGTTGTTTGGAGTTAAGTTATATAGATATCAAATTCTGCACAAGTAATATTATGTTTACTGTCTCGTCATGAGATAAATTATGTATAATATCAAATTGATTTGCAGTTTAGAAATTTGCTTAACTAAGACAGATACAAGTTACGAAAGAATCTATATATTACTTTATGTAAAATAGAAAATGAAATGATAAATATACAATATTAATTATAAGGAAATTTATGTGTTATTTTATACATGATAAATATATATAAATAACTAAACTCTGTATATTAATAGCCAATATTAAGCCAAATTTATTTTCCAAATCAAAACGTCAACTTTGGTCTAGAATTCTAATACCCAAATTCCACTTTGGATTTATTTAGGAAGACCAAGACTTATAAAGTTGACTATGGAAGCCAATGGGGCCTTTGAGGAGTATCAAAGAGGTCATTTAAAATAACTTTTGCCATCAAAATAGTGACATAAGTATTTGGTATTATCTGACACTGTTTCGTATTTCTTTTTTTCTAAAAAATATTCATCTCCTAAACTTAGCAAGTGATAAATTCGAAAATAAAGTCTCAAAATTATCAAAGTCTTAATTTTAAAAAGGAATTTAGAATTTGAAAGTTACAAATATAATAAAAATTGAATAAAAGTTATTGAATTCAAACTCGCTTTCAATTTACAAGCTAAATTGTGATGACAAAAAGATGACACTTCTTGTCAGTTTCTAAATCACTGCTGTCTTTGTGATAGTGGTCTTTGACTAAGTCCATTTGTACAAAGTCATACACTATTCAAGAGTTAAATATCAACAATAATAATAATTAACTCAATATGCGATTTGATTTGAGAAAGATAAAATATAGATAGCCTTATCTTAATTTTATGGGATAAAAAATTTATTTTCAATTGAATCTCTATAATTTTCTTTTTTAATATAAATTTGAGATCGACAATCTAAGTGAGCTCGAGTTAAAAGAATGGAAAGTACTGATGCACATAGGTTTGTTGAGCTCATAAAAATTTTTTGGTCCAATGAAAGCTTAACATTTGTGCATTTGTTACCTTTTACTATGATTGGTAACATCATAAGTATCATTTCTATTGCACCTTTTTTCCATATCGAATCTACCTTTGTCCTTAATACTGATGAAACTAACACAATTGGACATTAAAATATATGTTGTTATTGTTGAGAATGCAAACTAATAGATACTAATGAAGTTGAAAAGAAAAAAAAATGTATATATAAAATGTAGGGTTCTCTTAATGATACCTTGCATACTTAGTTTAAAACAGATAATATCATATAATATAAAAATATTGATCGAACAACTTGTATCAGAGCTAATGATTCGATGATACGATTTGGGTGACATACAATTAATCTCTAAATTCGCCCATAAATGATGAAGACCAAGACTTTTAAACTTGACAATGGAAGCCAATGGAGTCATTTGGAGGGTAATGGAGGGGTCATTAAAAGGACTTTTGCTATCAAATAGTGACACATAAATGCTTGGTATTATTTAACACCACTTCATTTTTTTTTTTTTTGTTGATATTTTCATAATATCTGAAATTTCAATCTCATCGAAAGTTTGGCTAAACAAGCTAGTTCTATACAAAAAAATAAGAGAAATAAAGATAAATATACATTCAAACTATCGTAAATGGTATGCAGATACCCTCTGTCATATTTTTGAGACATTGATGCCCCTATCGTCAAAAAATTAAAACATATATACCCTTTATACTAATCGACATATACGTGTCATAATCTTATCCACCAACCTGACATTTATTAACTATCGGATTGACTGTCTCTCTATTTAGCCTTCCGTTAGAGTAAATGATATATATGCTCTAGTTTTTGGATGATAGGGGCACCAATGTTTCAAAAGTGTGACAGAAGGTATCTGCATACCATTTACGATAGTTCGAGAGATATATTTGTCCCTTTTCCCAAAATAAAGCCTTGAAATCACCTGTCTTACCTAAATCATAAAGGTTGATCCAACATCATGAAATTTATTCTACGTACATATTTAATGAATTTCTCAACAATATACATATTTTGAATCAAAATTATTGAATTTTATTGAATTTGTACTAACTCCTCGCAATTGTGACAATTCTTTCAAAATAATTTTGCATACACCTATTTTATTCACTGCTGTCTTTGTAAAAGTGATCTTTGACCAAGTCTATTTGAACAAGTCATGCCTTATCTTGGCTTAGTCAAGAGTTAATAATAAGAAGCACTAATCAAAATTTTGAGGTTAGTTGAACCTCAAAATTTTCATTTTTGCTCCAATCAAAGCTTCAATTTATGCATTTGTCACCTATAATTACTATGATTGGTAACTTCATAAGTCATAAAAAAATGTCATCATTTCTATTGCACCATCACCAAGTCCCAATTTTAATAATAATTGTAATTTTTCCCATTTCAAATCCTTTGTAAGTCCAACTTAACTTCATATTCGTATGTTTAAAGTTTGAAATTTGAAATTTGAAATTTCAGTTTTATAAAATTTAAGTTATTATTATTTTTACTATGTGATAAATAGTGTTTATCCAAGCTTCTTGTGTGTGTACTTTTGCTCTTCAATTACTCTTAATAAAGGCAAATTCAGAATTTTTAAATGTAAAGTCATGCAACATCCAATGCTCTTTTCTGACGATGATTACAAATTTAATATAAATAGTACTTATATCTTTTGAGAAATAATTAACTATTTTTTTTTCTATCTCAGTTTATGTGATATTTTTTATTTTTCAGAGTCAAATAGTTTAAGTATGATCAAAAATTTGCACGTAGAATCTTTAATTTTTTTCAAAATTAAATTTATACATTTGTAAACTACGTTAAAAGTAATATAAGTCATAATAATTGACAATTCAAAATAATTAAAAGATATATATGAAAATTTACGATCAAAGATAGACTTGTTTGAATCTCAAAATTCAAAAAGTATCGCGTAAATTGGAACGGAAGTAGTACATAGAGCTAATTCAGTAGGTATATTTACACATACAACAAACAATATCAGAACATTCATAAAAAAATTAGAAAAAAAAGCCAAATTATGTTAGTTATCACTTATCATTCAATCAAACTTTCCAACTCTTAAGTTCCTTCTAAATGCAACTTTAAACATCCTATGTACTTGATTTATACAACTCTCATCGCAGTAGCGGAATCAGAATTTTTATTAAGGAAATTCAAAATATAAAGAATCGATAAAGGGATTTGACATATACTAATAAAAAAATATATAACTTTGACCTTATATATACAGTGTAATTCTTCAGCTAGAGAGTTCATTAGAGTTTTTTTTTCATCTCAATGTAGTTAAGAAACATATACTACAGCCATGGAACAACACCAGATCATATGCATCCTCGAGTAATCGATGAAATCCAATGATCATTACGCGATTCATATATGATATATTCAGAACATATGAATTCGTTATTCATTTTTATTTCTATCGTTTCATGATATCGTCCTTCTTGACAGTAAAATCCCATAAATCACCATATTTTTCGTTGAATTCCCAAATGTCCATTGTGTTATAATCCGATATTAACTTATCTCGCGCACCTCTCTCCATGTTATATATTTGAGGCTCGAAATTGTGTGCTTCACTTGGTTTGTCCATCTCAATGATACAGAACACAATTGTAAACACAGCTGCTCCAATGTACAAATACTCCCCCTGCATTGTCAAAGAAGTGAAAAATTCAAGACTTTTAGTTGCTGGAAACGGGTGTTTTCGAGCCTCGAAAAGTGTGTAATATCGTAGAGATTTAGTCATTAACTTACAGGAACATTGAAGTACATTCCTGCAATTATTGCTGGAGGAAACAGCCATGAAATGATACCTATTGTCGAACACCAGAAAATAAGTTATTTTAAGTAAATAACTAAAGAAGCACTCAACGGTGTGCCCTAGTGGTCAATGAACTGGTTAAGAGTCACGAGGTCTCATCAGGTTCAATTCTCAGCGAGAGAAAAAAAATCTAGGTGATCCTTTCATTTGTCTTGTCCATTGTGGACGAATAGAGTTTTTCTTTTCCACCCGATGTCCGGAGCTTACATTGGAATTACGACTAAATTTGAATCACACATTGCAGGACCTATATTTGGGGGTGACACTTCCAACATGATTTTCTCAATAGATCATACACAGGACTCAAACCCGAGACCTGTGGTTAAGAGTGAAACACTCCCACCAGTGCATCACAATCGATGTTGGTAGATGGATAGAGTTAGCTGATACTTGTTGCTGACGGAAAGTATCTCGTGAAATTAGTCAAAGTGCGAAAAGTAAATAACTAAATAAACAGATGTTAATGATCATATTATTATGGTAATTTGTTACATACCTTGAAATCCTGTTGGGGGTGCAATAGCAGCATAATCTTCTGCTATGGATCCCCAAAATGATACTGAAAATGCAAGTGATATAGAATTAAGTATAGTTTTAAGTATAAATACATTTACCTATTTTTGTAAAAATAGCTACTCAAATATTGTGTTTTTCGAAGAATTTGAACACGTGGAGTTCACCAATTTCACGTTAGACAAATATGAAACGATTTATTAAACGTAAAAGTCGAACAAAGACTAACTTGATCGAATTCATATAATATAAATTGGACAAATTTAGACATTTTTTCAAATCAAAATTACAAATTAAATAGAAAAAAAAAACACATAATTGTTATGTACCTTTTTTATCTTCACTTTCAAAGTACGTATGATGATCATCGTATTTTCCAAAAACATAATCTTCCTGCAACAAATTAAAATAAAATAAAATTAGTTAACATGCGTCTGTCTTAAACTAAATCTATCAAAATTTCAATAAAAAAAATTATTACATAAAACATAAATATGCCCTTCAATTCTATTTCAGTTGACATCTATATCCTTTTATTTTCGATGTGCACAAGTAAACACTTGTATAAAATTGAAAAAATAGATACATTTGTCAGTTAAAAGCCAAGTTAAAAGGACATTTTGTATTATATCAAAATTATTCGATATCTATGTTGATGAAAGATATTAAACTTACTCGAACACTACGATTATTTAAAAACAACGAAGAAAAGAAAAGAAACATTACAATGTCAATGCCATTAGTTCTCCATCGATCAACAGGATCTTCGTTGATATCTGGTTCTATCTCTGTTAGTCCTGCATACAATCTTGTTGATGATCTAAATCCACCACATTTTGTACCAATTTTCGAGGAAATCGAACACGGATTTCCTCGAAAAAGAACACTACATTTTGTTGAGAGTACTGAATTGGGAACTGGAATTGTGGAGAGTAGTGAAAGTGTTAAAGAATTCTCCATTGTTGTTGAGTAGTGTTGCTCTGTTCTTGCTTGTTTACTCTATGTTTTCTAACTTTATTATCCATATATTTTGAATGGTTAAGGCTATACGTGGATAAGGCTATTATATATTATGGTGTTATATTTTTTTAATATCTTTTTAGTCTCTTGTTGTGTTATCACAATTTCCGACCCCTTTTAACTTGGTTTTATCTGACATCTATGTCTTTCAACTTTGATTGTAGATAAATCGACACTTAAATTTGTATATCGTTGAACAAACATATACAGACGTACTACGTGATATAATGCACGTAGGACACTATATAGGATGCAAATTGTCATATAGGATGTCACATAGGATGTATCTACTTGTTTAATTATATACATATTTATATGTCTACTTGTAATTGTACATATCCAGAATTGGGGGACGTAAATGTCTATTTAAATGAGATTATTCAAAATGCTTTAAACCAAATAAATTAGCCTCTCTTAGCCATAAACCAGATTTTTTTTTTGCTTACCATTATAAAAATTATTTAAAAAAAATATTTTCACCAATATTTCAAAATTTTAAATTTTTTTCCAACTTATGACAAAAATAAGGGAGAAAAAAGGAGGAAAATATCGACGACATTCATATAGATGGACAAGCAGATAGTGCGAGTATGAATTTTAATTGGATCTCAGTCATGAGCTGAGTTATAATAAATTAGGTGTTGATTTAAATAGAAAGATGTGATGAAAAAATATTATTTCGAAGTGTATTAGGTAAAAATAGAATCGTGTGTGGTTTCTATAATTATTTATTTGAGAAGAAATTAAATTTGGACCAATCTGTCAACATAACAAATAAACATTTAATGATTTTCTTTTTTTTTTTGTGGGGGGGGGGGGGGGGGGCGATAATAATGAAGATAAATATACATCCGAGGGTTGATATTAAAGATATTTTTAAGCCAAAAAATTAAATTTTAAGTGTATCTAGATAACTCGAAAAATGGATAATGATAATTTTGTACCAATTTAATAACAAACAATATAATACTCTATTTTTAGTCAATAATAATGTATTCAATTATTTCGATTTTGTAAATCTCATTAATTACAAAAAGAAGAAATTGATTTGCAATTATCCAAAATTAAAAAAGGCAAATTCAACTTATAACCAACTTATTTTTGTCATAAATACATTAATAGCTAAGATTTTATCAACTTTTCCCCCACTATAAAAATACATTGCTAAGATAACAATTAAGTTACAAAGAGATATCAATAAAAAAATCCTTATAATTATTTTAGTGCAACCAAAATTAGTACTTGGAAGAGAGAATGGATAAGGCAACATTCCTAAAGGTTTTCTTGGTGTCATTTTTGCTTATTTTACTAGGTATAATCAAGTACTAATCAACTTTAATCTCTTTTTATTTAATTTAATTATGATAACTCTATTTTTTTTCTTCATTCTAACTTATTCAATAATTTAAATGGTGTTATTAGGAAGCAATGGGGGGCTTGTGTGCAATGAAGATGGCGATTGTGATCACCAATTGATATGCAACGTTGGGAAACCATTATGTAACATAAAGACTCGTACTTGCTATTGTCCACACGGTCATCTCGATAAGATTGAAGGCCGAAAATCAAATTTTATAAAGAAACCTTATTAAAATCTGAAGAGGTTAATATATATGTAGGTCTTATTATGTAAGAATAATGTAAGTAACGTAAAGTTTAATAAGATGTGTTAATTTAAAGTTTTTAAGATTTGAGAAGTTGATATAATGTGCCACATTGGATTTTTGATTAGTTGATACAGCGGTATTGAAATAATGGATGATAAAATAAGAGAGTATGAATTTTAGTTGGATCTCCCATTATGATTTGGGTTATAATAAATTGAGGATTGATTTAAAATAGGTCAATAAGAAGATATCATGAAATAATTTTTTTTTTTTAAAAAATATTATTCCCTTTGTTCTTATTTGCTTGTCCAGTTTTTACTTGACACATCTATTAAGAAAATAATAATTGACAGTGAATTTACCATTTTATCCCTATTAATTGATAAATTTCAAAATCAATTTACACATTAAAGAGATTCTAAATTTTTCAAGAACATTAACTCTCTAAATAAATTGAAAATATAATAGATAAAAAAATATCTATTATTTTTCTTAATTTGTTAGATCAAAATTTGACACGTAAAAAGGAACAATGAGAATGTTTTCAAGTGTATTGGGTAAGAACATGAATAACATATCCCATGACTTGTGTAATCTAATCTAAGAAACCTAATTAAATATCCTTCGGTTCAAATTTATGTGATATTTTTTAAATTTTGAGATTTAAACAAGTGTATGTTTGATTGTAATTCTATTATTTATCTTTTAATTATTTTGAATTGTCAATTACGGTTATTTATACTTTTTTCCGTTTAAAAAAGAATGACTTCTTTCCTTTTAGTTTGTTTAAAAAAGCTATCCACGTGACATGTTTAAGGCCACATGATTAAAGGAGAATTTTGTACATTTGACATAACTTTGATTTAGTACCACATGATCAAAAGTCTTTTTTTTTTCTTAAATTTCGTGTCAAATCAAACTAGATCAATCTTTGTGAAACGAATGGAGTGGTGCTTTTTATGTAGTTTACAAATACATAAAATTCATTTTGAAAAAAATTATAGATTTCACGAGCAAATTTTAAATTAAACTTAAATTGTTTAACTCTCGAAAACGAAAAATAATACATAAATTAAAACATAGGAAGTACAAAATAAAAAAAAACTAGATCTGAAACCGAAAGTATCTAAAAAAAAATGGCTAATTAAAATTATAACTAACTTATCCAAATAGGTAGATTTTAGTTAACCTTGGTCAATTTTTTCCCTATAAATACATTTTTAGATAACAATTTAGTTACAAATAGATATCAATAAAAAAAATCCATATAATTATTTAAGTGCGACCAAAATAATGAATAAGGCTACATTCCTAAAGGTTTTCTTGGTGTCCTTTTTTATTATTTTGCTAGGTATAATTAAGTACTAATCCAACTCTCTTCAATTTTAATCTCTTTTTATTTAATTTAATTATGATAACTCTAGTTTTTTTTTTTTAAATAACTTATTCAATAATGTTAATGGTGTTATTAGGACTAGGAAGCAATGGGGGGCTTGTGTGCGACGTGGATGAAGACTGTGATCACCAATTGATATGTAACGTTGCGAAACCATTATCTAACCACATGACTAGTACTTGATATTGTCCATCGGGTCGTCTTGATAAGATCGGAGGCCTAAATTCAACTTTTATAAAGAAATCGTATTGAAATCTGAAGACGTTAAGAGATATGTAGGCCTTTATTATATAAAAATGGAAGCAATGCAAAATTTAATGAAATATATGGTACAAAGTTCTAAAGATTTGAGAAGTTGATATAATTTTACCCATCAATTCGACATTTATTAAATATTAGGTCGATGGATAAGATTGCGTTATGTGTGTTAAGGGCGTATGCCCTAATTTTTAGAATGCAGGGGCACCATGTCCCAAAAATATGACAGAAGATGTCTGCGTACTATTTACTTCCGAGGAAAATATCCATTAATTTATTTTTTTAATATTTTATATTCGCTTAAGATTAAAAAATTGGTGAAAGCATAGATTATGGAAGTTCATAACGTAAGGAGATTCAAATAAATCTACATGACTCCCCATTAGGCCAATAAAGCTAAAACTAATCAAAAGCTTTTTTAAATATTATTTATCTACTTATCAAATTCATGGCGATACTATTTAATATATCATATTATAAAAATTTTGAGTCATGTATTATTATTCTAACTTTATATTACATAATTTCCATTGAAAATTTACATTATTTGTGTTCTTACTTCATAATGTCTACATATATATATATTCTGTCTATCTAGACCTCATTTGTACGATTACACTGAGTATGTTATAATTTTTCAATTTATATTTGTCAACTAAAAATAATAGGACCTCTATATAAAATTTGGACTTTAGGCCCCTAAACTTGTCGAGCCGATCCCGCTAACCTATGTTACTTTTTCTATCAATAGACTTGATAACGGGTAAAGTTTAATTCTTTTTAGAGGAAAATTTCCATTAATTTATTTTAAAAATATATTATAGCCTTTTTGTTAGGAGGTAGCAGAAAAAAACTGGCTAGAACATCACGATCATTTAAAAAAAATATAGTGGTAAAAGCAAAGTTTAAGGAAGCCCAATGGTTGAATAGTATATGAGAGTATATGATGAAAATAAGGTTTATATTTGTGGTCAAATGAATGTGGTAATTATTTCACAATCAACAAGTTGTGGTCAATGCCTTTCCCCCCCTATATTATAGAACATATAAATTGCTAAATTAACAATACTTTAAATTTTCAATAATACCAAAATACTAATTGGAAGATAATGAAGAAGATAACACTAATTCAAAAGGTTTTCTTCGTTTCCTTTTTGGTTATTTTATTAGGTAAGTAAATCTCGTTAGCTATTCTTCCTGAATTATCTGAGATTACACTTTTTTAGCTAGGTTATCTTAGAAGTTAGAAATGTTAGCTACGTCCCATTGCATATCATCAAACAACTCACACCCCTATCTTTTATTTTGTACTATAAGATATATGAACAAAAAATAATTACACAATTTTTTCGTTTTATAAAAAATATCACTATATCCCTCTGGTGTTTAAGTTGTATATATATACCTTGTGAATATACAATTCACAAGTTCTTATGGTTGAATACCACGAAGATATATAAAATATAAAATTGTAAATTGTGTAACATGTGTCCTACGTGACATAATATAAGTACGACGTCATGTAGGATATAAAATTATCATGTTGAGCGTGTATACTTGTGAACATTTAAAGTTAGATGACGTAAATGTCGGTGTAAGCGAAGTTAAATGACATGTTTATATGTTACGCCAAAAATATTTTATCCCACCTTACCGGTAATGATTAAAAAATTCTCACCAAATAGAAGACCACCATTGATCCAATTAGACCTCTTAGTATTCCAACAATTTCGATAAAGTATTTCGTTTTTTTTTTTTTTAATTCCATACTTAAACTATCATATAAGTGAATTTCCTAGCTATCTTAACTATCTCTAAATATTTACCGAAACACACCTAAATTATTCAGTTCTCTTTTTTTGTCTGAAATGTCACCATTATTTTGGTAGGAAATTTTACTTAGGAAAAGTGAACATATGATAGTTCAGATAGGAATCTCACACGTCTTTTTTCCATCGATGTTAACATTCAATGTCTTTGATATATCATATGTGTTTTTTTGACCATTTTAACTCTTAATATAAGACAAAATATCAGAATACTTTAGATGTGTTTTTGCTAACTCATTCGATATATTATCGATATAATATTATTGTCTATGGTTATGTTATTAGGACAAACAATCAAGGGAGTCACTTGGTGCAACGATAGTGATATTTGCATTAAAAATTTAAAATGCAATGAAGGACATCCTGTATGTTACTACATATCAAACATGTGTTATTGTAGACTTCCACATGATACTAAACCTTTTAGGTGCCAAACAACTGCAGATTGTGCTAGACAATTGAATTGTGTACATGGGAGACCTTCATGTTTTGCAAATACAAAAAATTGTTATTGTAAACTTCCAAATAGTAAACCAAATGTTAATGAAAAGATGTGTAAAAACGATCTCGATTGCAGTGTTCTATTGAAATGTTTGGATCCTGGTGATGCACCTACGTGTTACCTGAAAACAAACAAGTGTTATTGCAAAAATTATTCACATCCACCAACTGGATCTCCGCGTATTAACGCGAGAGAACAACGTAATTTGTAAAGGGTGATTTATTGGATCATCGATTCGATTTTGATTTATCGTAGTCAGAAGTTGTTATATTATTATTTTTGTGTTTTTTTTTTTTAAAAATGATGTAACTTGATGATTCAGTTGTTAAACTATATTTTTGGTAGAAATAAGAAAGTTTTTTAAAATAATTTTTGTTACTATTTCTTTGTTGTTTAAGTGTATTTGTTCCCTCCTCATTACGACTTTTTACTTATTATTTAGGCAAAGATAGGTAACTTTTATTATTAAAAATATAATCTAGTGAATTTATTAGCTACATAAAAAATGAGCTTTAGCGGTAATTAATTGGCAATTGTCGCTAAATATGTAATTTTTGCGGCAACTAGCACTCTTTGTATGTGTCACAAAGACTTTAACAACATTGGATCTAATGACACTTAACTATTGACGGTAAAGACTTTAGCATTCTTCTGTCTATTTATTGCCGCTAAAAGTCATTTTTATTGTACTGATGAAAGATTTCAAAATGAATCAATAAACTTAAAAAAAAAAAAAAAACAGGTTTCTAGTTGGATTTGAACCCTAATCTCACATGTATTTCTACTAGCTTGACGTTCCAGCAACACAAGAGGATTTCTGTATTTTTCATTGATGCACTGTTTGTTTCTCAAAATAGATATACGTACATATACACGTGATTGTTTTGAGGGTACACGTGCATCCCCACATATGAATGTGGGTCCTCCTCTAGAGCGAGTGAAGCAAAAGCTCCAACTTAAAGATAGCTAAGACACAAAATAGGCTCCATTTACATGGGTTGGCTAAGGCCTTTAGAGTTTTGGCACTCAAAGTTGGTAAGTACGAATGTCGATCAAGGCCAAGTTAAAAGATATATTTATATATTATAATCGTATGAATATTGAGATGAGTTTCAGAAACTCGGTTGAAAATTTCCAAATCATATCTCTAATTTATTTATTTTACATGAGCAAGACAATCTCAATTTTCACTTTTTTTTTTTTGTTTTACGTTGGACTCTCGTATTAAATTATTCACGCACGAAATATCCGGTCCATAGGCATAGGGAGGATATGAAGTATCTCGCATTGTTCCTTTAAAGTAATTGGTATTCACTTTAATATTTCCTCTTTATTATTATAGAGGAAAATATCCATTAATTTTTTTAAAAAAATATTATATTCTTACTAAAGATTAAAAAAATTGTGAATAATGTGAGGAGTGTATGAAAATGCGGTTTTAATTTGTGGTTATTATTTCTCAATCAATAAGTTGTGGTCAATGCCTTTTCTTACATATATTATAAACATATAAATTGCAAAATTAACAATACTTTAAATTTTCAATAATACCAAAATACTAATTTGAAGAGAATGGAGAAGGCAACACTAATCAAAAAGGTTTTCTTCGTTTCCTTTTTGATTATTTTGATAGGTATGTAAATCTCGCTAGCTATTCTCTCTTTATTCGATTTAAGAGGGAGCTGTCGATGAAAAAACAACGACAACCCCTCTATTTTTTAACGAATATTTATGTGCGCGGTGTGTTTAGATGGAAGAATTACATAGGTGTATACACCGTATACCTTGGGGATATACGATTCACAAGTTGAATATCATAAAGATATAGAAGATTTCACTAAATAGAAGATCACCATAGACCCAATTACATCTCTTAATTAGTATATATCCCCAAAAATGTTAAGAACTTATGGATATAGATAATTTTGTTTTGTGTTTCTTGTGATGAATTTTTTGAATATTGATGTTGATGATAATTAAATATCACACTAACAAAAACATGCTCAACAAACACAATAATTAAATATATGTACTTGAAATTTGTACTCTCAAAACATTTAACAAATTGTGTCTCTCTTTATTTAATCAACTATTTTATAACGGAAAATGTATAAGTATCCGTTAGGCTATGACCAAAATCTCATAGACGCACCTTAACTAAACTAAGGTTCTAATATCCTCCTGAACTTTTTTTTTGTTTGTAATTTTATACACCTTTTGTCTTACATGACACACTCTGTGACTCCATGCAATTGAGGCGCGTGGGATATATTTAGATGCAACATAAGTCAAAAAGGTGCACAAAATTACAAAAAAAAAAAGTTTAGGGGGTAATAGGACCTTAGAATAGTTAATGTGTGTCTCTGGAATTTCGGTCATAATCTAGAGGGGTACTTGTGCATTTTCCCATTTATAATGGTAAAAAAAAATTGACACCTCTTCAATACCCGATTTGAAGTATTCACTAATATAAATCGTCAAACACACCTAAATATTTCAATTTTTTTTTTTGGACATAACTACATGAGTGAGTTTTCTACTTGAACTTCAGGTAGGAAAAGTGAACAACTGATATTCTACATGTTTTTGAGTCTTATAACTCTTGTCATAATCATATTTAGACAAATTATCACGATACTTCAGATATGTTTCAACTAACTTACGCGATATATTATCGATGGTGTTGTTAGGACAAACAATCAATGGAGTCACTTGGTGCAACGATAGTGATATTTGCATTAAAAATTTAAAATGCAATGAAGGACATCCTGTATGTTACTACATATCAAACATGTGTTACTGTAGACTTCCACATGATACTAAACCTTTTAGGTGCCAAACAACTGCAGATTGTGCTAGACAATTGAAATGTGTGAAGGGAGTACCTGCATGTTTTGCAAGTACAAAAAATTGTTATTGTAAACTTCCAAATAGTAAACAAAATATTAATGAAAAGATGTGTAAAAACGATCTCGATTGCACTGTTCTATTGAAATGTTCTAACCCTGCTCAAAATCCTACATGTTACTTGAAAACAAGTAAGTGTTATTGCAAATCTCCTTCACGTCCACCTGTTGGAGCTCCACCTGCAGTTAACGTGAACGAACAAGCTAATGATTTGTAAGGGGTGATTTCTTGGATGGTCAATTCATCGAAGAGTCGTAGAATTATGTTTTTTTTTTGGTAAATGATGTACGTAATTTTGTACAAGTTAAAATACGTTTCATGATAAAAAGTCATTCAATTTTGTTTAAGGTGTATCATATAAACTCTCTTTTTTTTCCTCCTTGTGACTTTTTGTGATACATATCAACTTACTAGTTAGGCAAATATAAGTAACTTTTTTTATAAGAAAAATAGTTTAGTGAATTTAGTACAACAAAGTTAACGTTGAGTGACCATATCTATGAACTGACTCAGAGTTTGTGATGTGAATTGAATCCGATTTCTCCCCATTACTAAGAATGATTAACTAAAAAGATTGTTATGCCACGTAAGAGGCATGCATGTGGCAATTAAAAAGAGTGTATGTGGTAATTTGCGTCTCACGTGACGTTCTACGAGTATCATGTCACATAGGACACATGTGTCTACTTGTTCAACTTTATGCAAGTTTAAGTGTTTACATGTGCACATCCGATGTTGGAGGGTATGAATATCTCTTGAGGTCAAGTTAATAGACACATTTATGTATCCTGGGTAGGGGACGGGAGTTAGATCTGTTAGGATCAAATCCACACACACACTTGATGAATTAAGAACACAAGAATTTTCAAGAGAAAGAGATGAGAGATCTAGAGAGATAAAGAGAGAAACCAATATTTTGTGGTAACACTCCGTGAGTAAACTTCCACGGCGGTGGGTATATATATTAATTATTCAAAGTATTTTTGGTTACAGAGAATAAATGGAGAATAAATATTGCAGCCTAAACATTAATGTATGACAATACATCAAATATTAATCAGGCTCCACAACCTAACAAAATCCAATGTATGGCTCGAAGTTGATTTTAGGTCATAAATTGGATCATAGACAATAAAGTTGGATCCTAAATCAAGATCAAGGTCAGGAAGTTAGTTACCAGAAAGGGTCGAGTCATGGTCAGGGTTTAGAGATACATCTCAAATCATCTTCAATATTAGTGTCGAGATTCTGAATTAGGGTCGGGAGTTTCTCGAGTTGGGGTCAGGAGTTTGGGTTTCAAATCAAGGTCAAGGTTGGGTTCTAGGTAAGGGTTGGGAATAATTAAGGTCTAGGGTTGGGGTTGGGGTCTAGAGTTGGGTCAAGGGTTAAGAGTCAGGTATGCATCGGGGGTTAAGTCTTGGATTGGGTGTAAGTTAAATTTGGGCCGTGGGTCGACAATAGGGTTAGGGCTCCAGTCAAGATAAGGAATCTAGTCCGAGTCGGGTCAAGTGTTGGCTCCAAAATTGGGGTCGGGTATTCGAGTGATAAGGTTGAAAGAGAAATTTGAAAAATGCTTTCTAGATCTTTACTTTTGTAGGAAAGTCATTTTTCTTAATTTGATTAAAAAATTAAGTTCATTTGAGAATGTATTTCTTAAAACATTTAAGTTAAACATGAGAAAAATGAAAGTATTTTCCTTCGTCCCAAATACACCATCTATAAAACTTAAACTTTTTTTTCTCTAATTAGCTATTGAATGTCCCACAAGAAAAGATCGTGTTACCTTAGTCTTAGATCAATTTAATTTCTTAATTAGCTACATTATTTATGGGAAGGACATAAAATTGTTTGATCCTGATGGAACAGAATTTATCTTTTTTGCTACTTAAGCATGAAATGAAAATTTGGTGCATATATATACAATCAACAGTATTTTATTTAATTTTTCTAAAATTAAGAGTTAACTTGCAAAGACGCATTCAATTAAAGATATTACAAGACAATATTACATAGTGTTAGTGTTACTATTTTTTTAGAGAAATTATTAAATGTATTAGTGTTACTACTTGTTAATCAAATCCACAAATAGAATTATCTACATAATATTTATTAAGTTTGATTTCAAGTAAAGAGAAAATGCATAGGTACCACTCCAACCGAAATCTCAGAGACACACTTATACTATCTAAGGTCCTATTACCCCCTGAACTTATTTTATGAATAAATTTCTATTCCTTTTCGGCCTAGTACATGTTTGACATTTTAAAAGCTAATGTCAGCCCAAGCGCCAGGCCTCAAACTACAAACCAAAATCCAGAGACACACTTATACTATCCAAGGTCCTATTACCCCCTGAACTTATTTTATGAATGAATTTCTATTCCTTTTCGGCCTAGTACATGTTTGACATTTTAAAAGCTAATGTCAGCCCAGCGCCAGGCCTCAAACTACAAACCAAAATTCCAGGTGCCTTGGTGGCATGGCGCGCCGCCCCACCCCCGTACCCAAAAATCTGACAAATTTTATACTCAATTTAGAGTCCTAACTCGTTTAGAATGGGAAAATTTTCCAACATTCTTATCGATTCTCAAACCCAACCCTAATACATGAGGAATTTAACAAAATCCCTTTGGGAAACATAACTTTTATTAGATTTACAACACACAAGAATCAACAACCTTCATTGTTAAGGAATTCAACAATTATCAAGAACTACTCAACAAGTCTTTAGGCACAACACTTCATGGATTACTAGATGTATGGCGTGAGGATGAACAATTCCAGCAGTGAGATGCCTTACATACCTAGAAACAACAATGTTTTTGGTGAAAATCGACAAATCTTGAAGAATGCTTGAGAACCTAGTTTTTCCCCTTTTTGAATCTCGCTTTAATTTCTCTAAGTGTTTAGGAACGTGAAGGGTGGTTTAACATTTGATTAGACCTTTATAGGGTGAAGAAAAATGTGGCTAGGCTTTGAAGGACAAAACAAAAGACCAAACTATCCTTCTAAAAACGATTGAGGTGCCTTTAGAAGAGATGCTTCACTCGAACAGGCATATATAACATTTTAATCCAAGTCGATATGAAGCAAAGTTGGTGGCGTTGGAAACAGAACTGAGAGCCTTTAATTTGATAGGTCATGAGTTACCTAACTTTTTAAGTGCTAAAAGATATGGTCGTTTGAAGTTGACCCAAACTTAAAACATGTTAGGTGAATTGTACAAACCTCTACTTAACTCTTTTGAAATCCTAGGTGTTACATTTTGAGGTTGGACTCTTATTATTTTTAGAACTCTATTTTATTTTATTTTTTAATTAATTTTTATTTGGCTTATGGGACGACCCGCTTATATTTATCAAGCCTCACAAATCATCATGTTTATTTAGGCTGGGCTAAAAGTGCTTTCCTTAAATGAATTTCAAAAATCTAGTCCAATCCTATTGAATCACGGGTTAGACAAGGCCAGCCCGGTCCTAACCCACGCTGACAAATCTACTTCTCAAACAACAAAGGAAAATTTACTCACTTTTCAAAATAATTCAATTTGTCCATCTTTTTTTTAAAAAAGAAATTATTATTTGACCATATTAATGATTGTAGATTACTTGTATTGTGTAACCTTTAATATTTGATTTGACTACTTTAATTCAGGGAAATTACATTAAATTTCTTTTTCTAAGTTATTATTTCTCTATCAGCCAAATGTCTTTGTTTCCCTATAAATACATTTCTAAGTGTGACAATTAAAATCAACAATAACAATCACATAAACAGTTGGTTAATCTTGTATTACCACAAAACTTGGAAGAGAAAATGGAGAAGGCAGCATTCCTTAAGGTTTTCTTGATCTTCGTTTTGCTTATATTGCTTGGTAAGCAACTTTCTTATCAATTTATGTATCTAAGATTTTAAGATATATGTATCGACTAGTAAAACTAATAATTTGTTTAACTTTTCGATATTGTTATAAAAAAAATTTGTATATTTCACTGATTTATTCAACAAATGTAAATTTTGGTAGGACAAGGAAGTCATGCAAAACGAGCTTGCTCTAATGATGATGATTGTGCAAAGTTTATTAGATGCATAGATTCAAAACCCACATGTGACTTGAAAAAACATAGGTGCTTCTGTCCACCTCCTCCAAGTTATGAAACAAAAAGGGTTCAGAAGAGTCACCAAAACTGATTTACAATGTTTGTTATTCATATGCAAAATTGAACCAAGATTTATGTATTTCCTTTTCATATATATATTTATGTGGTTCAATAAATAAAGAACCCTTTTTTCATATTGATTATGTTTGAAAATGATTTGGTTTGCTCCTTTTGATCTCTTGTTATTTGCGACCATGTATTTTATCTTCAACGAATTATGTTTTAAGGATTTTACAAAATTCTTAAGAATTTGAGGAAACCCTAGATGGTCTTAAGAGATACATTATATACAAGTGTTAAAACCAAAAGAGAGTGATAAGTTGGAATTTTGGTGCTTGCTCTTGATTAAATAAACATTTTGCGATCGAGAAAATATATCTATTTCTAAGGACATATTTTTTTTTTCTTTCTGTTGTTGCTATTTCAACTTCAAATACTCTAGTAGTACCCATATTTGAAATAGAGTGAAGAAGTTCAGATACCAATTTGTATCACCTAGATACCAATTGGATTCAAGTAGTAGCCCGAAAGAAAGAAAGAAATGAGCTTTCCTAAAGTCCTATAGCTTCTCGAAGAAAAGTAAAGGCGTCCCCTTACCATTCCGCAAGACTCTACTAGACTTGTCCTTATGTGATGAGATCAACGAACCTAACGCTCTGATACCAAGTTTGTCACGACCCAAAATGATTCGTGAGTGGCACCCACACTTACCTCCTTAGGTGGGCGAACCAACACATCTAAACCCGAACATATACCAATAGTTCAACTATAAATAATATAAATAATGTGGAAGCTCCAAAAGATACTAAGTAACCAATTCAATCAAATTTCTAAAGTTTAATACTTATTATCCCAAAATCTGATAGTCATCACATCAAGGACATCTAATCTCCAATACTAAGTCTAAGAATATCGAATGCACTAAAATAAAGAATAAAATGGTATGCGTCCAAAAGTATAGGACATCATGTCATGACCGAGAGAATCCAACATGAGCTTGAATGGATAGCTCACCCTGTAACTTGATAAGCGGGAGGCTGGCTAGAGCTGAGGGAAATCAGAAGTCATAGGTACACTCGCTGCATTTCATAAAAGGAAAACAAAGAAGAAAACAAGTAGGGCTCAGTACGAGGCAACATGTACTGAGTAAGTATCATCGGTCAATCCAAAATAGTAACTAATATACAAAGAATAATAGTATGAACTCAACTATAGCACTTAACATGTGATAAGCAACAAACAACATGAACAAGTGTCAATAACAATAAAGTAAGCACGTATTAAGTCAACGGTATCAAGATTACACATGAGGGCTCATGCCTCCAAACCAAACCATTTTGGGAGTTGACCTTTGAGATTGAGTATCTTCCATTAATTCAACATATTTTTTTCTTTAATATTATTGTGTCGGAACGTGACACTCCAATCCAAGAATACCGTGTCGGAACATGACACTCCGATCCAAGAATACCGTATTGGAACGTGACTCTCCGATTCAAGACTACCGTGTCGGAACGTGACACTCCGATCCAAGAATACCGTGTCGGAACGTGACACTCCGATCCAAGAATACTGTGTCGGAACGTGACACTCCGATCCAAGAATACCGTGTCGGAACGTGACACTCCAATCCAAGAATACCGTGTCGGAACGTGACACTCCGATCCAAGACTACCGTGTCGGAATGTGACACTCCGATCCAAGACTACCGTGTCGGAACGTGACACTCCGATCCAAGAATATTGTGTCGGAACATGAAACTCCGATCCTATAATATCAATAGTTTATCATTTAGTATCACCACTTTTCCATTCATTAATAATATTTCATCTAGCCTTCTTTATTCAAGGCATTACTTCGATAGAGATGATTTAAGATTATACATTCCACGGTCTCGGAATTTCAGACCAATCACAAAACACACGACCAAGCCACACAATCACACAATCAAGTACAATGAAAACTTCACAATATCATTCAATGCATATCAATCACTATTAAGAGTTTACTGTCAAATAGCATAAACCATAACCAACTTCACCGAAGAATCGAAGTCAAGCAACTACTTCTCCAATGCCTTTCCTTTCCTTATTGCCTTTGAACCCTTCAATCTATCAAAGATATATATATATATAAGGTGTAAGTTCACAAGGCCATAAACACTCCGATTATCTGTGTCTAGCCTATACCATCAATTCACCTAATTATAATCAATCTCTTAAAGTTTAAGCCTAATGGTAAGTCTTAATTCCTCCAATTAGCATAACTTTAGTGGAATTTAATAACTCGATACACCTAATATTTAATTACCTAACTCAATATTTTAAAACTTGGCTCATAACAAGATAACTATGGAAAGAATTGGAATTTAAGGTTACGTCTATGTCCAGTAACCTCTACCAGGGAAAATCAAAACAATATATTACATAATTTATAACACCCATATGCAAAAATTCCCAATTTTATCATAGAAATATCAAGTTTATACCCCACCTTACTCTCTTATTAGTTTATATTTGGCCTCAATTTTATAATCAATAATTACATAAGAATTTAAAACCTTCCTTTGTTAATTGTTTGTTATTCTTCAATAGACCATTAGGCCATCATTACATGCAATTCAAAACAAAGGCATTTGTCATTCATATAACAACTTGAATGGCAAAGAACGTGATAATACATAACATACGAAATTTATTTTAAAATAGTAAACATATGACGGTAACAATTTAATCCTCCATGAACTAATTAAATTTTCTATATATACTTTCACTTGCCAACATCCACCAACTTTAAGCCAATTCTACCAAACATTACAGTAAGACATATATTAAAAATGTACGCCCGATCCCTCTTCACAACAACATATATATATATAGATATATAATATATTAGATATATATATAATATATATATATATATATATATATATATATAGATATATATATATATATTATTATATATATAAGTAACTTATATATCAACTTACTAGTTAGGCAAATATAAGTAACTTTTTTTTATAAGAAAAATAGTTTAGTGAATTTAGTAAAACAAAGTTAACGTTGAGTGACCATATCTAGAACTGACTCAGAGTTTGTGATGTGAACTGAATCTGATTTCTCCCCATTACTAAGAATGATAAATTAAAAAGATTGTTATGCCACGTAAGAGGCATGCATGTGGCAATTTGTGTCTCACGTGACGTTCTACGAGTATCATGTCATATAAGACACATGTGTCTACTTGTTAAACTTTATGCAAGTTTAAGTGTCTACATGTGCACATCCGATGTTGGAGGGTATAAATATCTATTGAGGTCAAGTTAAAGGGCGCATTTATGTATCCTGGATAGGGGACGGGAGTTAGATCCAATGTAGGGTTCGAAGTTGATTTTAGGTCATAAATTGGATCATAGACAATAAAGTTGGATCCTAAATCAGGATCAAGGTCAGGAGTAGTTACCAGAAAGGGTCGAGTCATGGTCAGGGTTAAGAGATACATCTCGAATCATCTTCAATATTATTGCCGAGATTCTAAATTAGGGTGGGGAGTTTCTCGAGCTGGGGTCAGGAGTTTGGGTTTCAAATCAAGGTGGAGGTTGGGTTCTAGGTCAAGGTCTGGAATAATTAAGGTCTAGGGTTGGGGTTGGGGTCTAGAGTTGGTTCAAGGGTTAAGAGTCAGGTATGCATCGGGGGTTAAGTCTTGGATTGGGTGTAAGTTCGATTTGGGCCGTGGGTCGACAATAGGGTTAGGGCTCCAGTCAAGATAAGGAATCTAGTCCGAGTCGGGTCAAGTGTTGGCTCCAAAGTTGGGGTCGGGTATTCGAGTAATAAGGTAGAAAGAGAATTTGAAAAACGCTTTCTAGATCTTTACTTTTGTAGGAAAGTCATTTCCTTAATTTATTAAAAAATTAAGTTCATTTGAGAATATATTTTTTGAACAGAATTTATCTTTTTGCTACTTATGCATGAAATGAAAATTTGGTGCATATATATATATATATATACAATCAACAGTATTTTATTTAATTTTCTAATAAAGAGTTAACTTGCAAAGACACATTCAATTAAAGATATTACAAGACAATATTACATAGTATTAGTGTAACTATTTTTTTTGGAGAAATTATTAAATGTATTAGTGTTACTACTTGTTAAACAAATCCACAAATAGAATTATCTACATAATATTTATTAAGTTTGATTTCAAGTAAAGAGAAAATGCATAGGTTCCACCCCAACCTATGCTCGAAATCCCAATGACACACTTATATAATACTAAGGTTCTATTACCCCCTGAATTTATTTTATAAATAAATTTCTATCCCTTTTCGGTCTAGCACGTGTTGACATTTTTTAAGCTAATGTCAACCTAGTGTAACGACCTGTTTAGTCGTTTTGAGTAACAGATTTTATTTCTGGAAAAATTGGCTGGCACGACGGACCGTCGAGGGGGTCTCGTTCCAAAACACTTAGAATTCTGATATTTGGGTACTGAAATCGACTCTCTGAACTTTGTGATGGAATGGCAGGACGGACCGTCGTGGGTACGACGGACCGTCACAGACTCTTTAGTGGAAATTGAGTCTCTGAACTTTGCGACGACCTGCAGGACGGACCGTCGCAGGCACGACGGGCCGTCACAGGCACGACGGGCCGTCACAGGTTGCGTAATCCCAGTCTGGGTCGGATTCCTTTTAATGTTTTAAGGGACGTTTTTGACTATTCCTGCTTTAATTATAAAGTTAGGGGGTTAATGTTAATAAGTTTAATTACTTAGGGGTTAAAAGAGGTAACCTTGAGTTAATTAGTGGGTTATTATTGCCATCTTTTAAACTTAATTATATACTAATTAGGGTAAAAGAAAGAGGGTTTGGAATAAGAAAAATAGAAAGAACAAAGAAGAGAGAGAGATGATCGATCGAGGGGGAGGACGAACGAGAAGAAGAACAAAGCTTTGGGAAATTGCTTGCTTGATCCAAATTCTTCGGTGGAGGTAGGTTATGGTTTTTATGCTATTCGTAGTAAACTATTAATAGCGAATGATATGTATTGAGTATTGTAAACCCTCCTATATGCTTAATGTATGCTTCATGAATGTGATTATATAATTGTGAATAAAATAAGCATGATGAAGCTATTAAATCCTAAATCTTGAAAGAAACCCTAATCTACTTTGTTAATGATGATGCCTTGGAATAAAAGAGGCTTGATGATACGAAAAGTAGTGAGATTAGGGGATAGGGTGCCACGTTCCGGTACCAGGATAGTATATGAGGAGCGGAGTGTCACGTTCGACACCAGGATATAGAATAGGATCGGGTGCCACGTTCCGGTACCAGGATAGTATATGAGGATCGGAGTGTCACGTTCCGACACCAGGATAGAATATGGATCTGGCGGGATGCCTGGTGGCCACGTTCCGGTACCAGGATAGTATATGAGGATCGGAGTGTCACGTTCCGACACCAGGATAGAATATGGATCGGGTGCCACGTTCGGTACCAGGATAGTATATGAGGATCGGAGTGTCACGTTCGACACCAGGATAGAATATGGATCGGGGTGGTGCCACGTTCCGGTATCAGGATAGTATATGAGGATCGGAGTGTCACATTCCGACACCAGGATAGTAGTAGGGGATCGGAGGAGTGTTCACGTACCGGCACAAGAGAAGAAGATAGATTAATGAATCTGAAAGATGATAAAATATACTCAATCTAATGAACCTAATCCCCAAATGAGTATAGTATTGAGGCTTGAGTCCTCATGGATGAACGTGGGTAGGAGTACTTATTGATGATTATAGTACTTGTTGTTGCTACATGTTGAGTATTATAGTTGATTTTATGATATTATCGATATATGTTGTTTTCTATTTTGAGTTGGCCGATGATACCTACTCAGTACTGTGTTTGTACTGACCCTACTTGCATGTTTCTTTCTTTGTTATTTATGGAGTGCAGCAAACGTGTCGTCGTCTTCAACTCAACCGCAACTCTAGCCAGTCTTCATCAAGCCAGATTTCAGGGTGAGCTAATGCTTCTAGCTTGGACTGGATCTTCCACTTCATGTCTTGATGCCTTGAGCTTCCGGCACGGACTAGCTTTTATTTATTTAGATTCTTAGAATACTCTTAGTTTAGTAATTTGATCATAGATGTTCTTGTGATGATGACTTCCAGATTTTGGGGATAATGAGTTATAAATTTTAGAAGTTATTTTGTTTGATTTATATAATGAGTTTAAGTCTTCCGCATTGTATTTTATTCAATATGTTTGGGTTTAGATTGGTTGGTTCGCTCACATAGTAGGTTAAGTGTGGGTGCCAGTCGCGGCTCGGTTTTGGGTCGTGATACCTAGCGCCAGGCCTCAAACTACAAACCAAAATTCCAGGTGCCTTGGTGGCCTGGCGCGCCGCCCCACCCCCGTACCCAAAAATCTGACAAATTTTATACTCAATTTAGAGTCCTAACTCGTTTAGAATGGGAAAATTTTCCAAAATTCTTATCGATTCTCAAACCCAACCCTAATACATGAGGAATTTAACAAAATCCCTTTGGGAAACATAACTTTTATTAAAGATTTACAACACACAAGAATTAACAACCTTCATTGTTAAGGAATTCAACAATAATCAAGAACTACTCAAGAAGTCTTTAGGCACAACACTTCATGGATAACTAGATGTATGGCGTGAGGATGAACAATTCCAGCAGTGAGAAGCCTTACATACCTAGAAACAACAATGTTTTTGGTGAAAATCGACAAATCTTGAAGAATGCTTGAGAACCTAGTTTTTTCCCTTTTTGAATCTCGCTTTAATTTCTCTAAGTGTTTAGGAACGTGAAAGGTGGTTTAACATTTGATTAGACCTTTAAAGGGTGAAGAAAAACGTGGCTAGGCTTAGAAGGACAAAACAAAAGACCAAACTATCCTTCTAAAAATGATTGAGGTGCCTTTAGAAGAGATGCTTCACTCGAACAAGCATATATAACTTTTTAATCCAAGCCGATATGAAGCAAAGTTGGTGGCGTTGGAAACAGAACTGAGAGCCTTTAATTTGATAGGTTATGAGTTACCTAACTTTTTAAGTGCTAAAAGATATGGTTGTTTGAAGTTGACCCAACCTTAAAACATGTTAGGTGAATTGTACAAACCTCTATTTAACTTTTTTGAAATCCTAGGTGTTACATTTTGAGTTTGGACTCTTATTATTTTTAAACTCTATTTTATTTTATTTTTTAATTAATTTTTATTTGGCTTATGAGACGACCCTCTTATATTTATCAAGCCTCACAAATCATCATGTTTATTTAGGCTGGGCTAAAAGTGCTTTCCTTAAATGAGTTTCAAAAATCTTAGTCCAATCCTATTGAATCACGGGTTAGACAAGGCCAGCCTAACGGTTCAAACCCACACTGAGAACTCTACTTCTCAAACAACAAAGGAAAATTTACTCACTTTTCAAAATAATTCAATTTGTCCATCTTTTTTTTAAAAAAAGAAATTATTATTTGACCATATTAATGATTGTAGATTACTTGTATTGTGTGTGTAAAGTTTAATATTTTATTTAACTACTTTAATTCAGGGAAATTACATTAAATTTCTTTTTCTAAGTTATTAATTCTCTATCAACCAAATGTCTTTGTTTCCCTATAAATACATTTCTAAGAGTGACAATTAAAATCAATAATAACAATCACATAAACAGTTGATTAATCTTGTATTACCACAAAACTTGGAAGAGAAAATGGAGAAGGCAACATTCCTTAAGGTTTTCTTGATCTTCGTTTTGCTTATATTGCTTGGTAAGCAATTTTCTTATCAATTTATGTGTCTAAGATATTAAGATTTTGTTATAAAAAAAATTGTATACTTCACTGATTTGTTCAATAATGTAAATGTTGATAGGACAAGGAAGTCATGCAAAACGAGATTGCTCTAATGATGATGATTGTGCAAAGATTATTAGATGCATAGATACAAAGCCCACATGTGACTTGAAAAAACAAAGGTGCTACTGTCCATCTCCTCCAAATTATGAAACAAAAAGGGTTCAGAAGAGTCACCAAAACTAATTTACAATGTTTGTAATTCATATGCAAAATTGAACCAAGATTTATGTATTTCCTTTTCATATATAAATATATGTGGTTCAATAAATAAAGAACCCTTGATAAAATGATTTGGTTTGCTCCTTTTGACGTCTTGTTATTTGAGCCCATGTATTTTATCTTCAACGAATTATGTTTTAAGGATTTTAAAAAAATCTTAAGAATTTGAGGAACCCCTAGATGGTCTTAAGAGACAAATTATATACAAGTGTTAAAACCAAAAGAGAGTGATAAGTTGGAATAATTTATAAGTGTTGGAATTTTGGTGCTTGCTCTTGATAAAATAAACTTTTTTTATGAAGTTATTAGAGTGGAAGAACTTGGGAAAACCTTCGGTTAGAGGCTTCTCTTTGTATCTTGATATTTTGGCATGAAAGTTTTAGGGATCTGGATGGAGAGAAGGAACCCTAGGTGAGTCTTAAGAGAATTTCTAAATACTTGAATATTTTGATTGATGAAAACTAGTTAGTGCTATGCCGTAATTTTTTCGACTTTAGAAAAATCACTTTTTGAAATGTTTTAGTATAAAACAATTATGAAAAATACTTAGAAAAGAGTCTTCACTTAATTTTTAAAAAAACAATTAAGAAAACTTAATTTAAAAAAACTCTAACAGATGAAGTCTTTAAAAATTTAGAGAAAATGGGTAAGAGGTTCTTATGAACGCTTCAAGAAGGTTTTTAATGCACTTGAAGCGCCTGCTAACACACGATTATCCTACGATATGAATATAAATATTATTTGACTATTTTTAGGAAAATGATTAATCATAATACAATTTACAATATTCGATTAAACTTTGAAACAAATTAGTTAAACAACGAATATTTTTAGTTTTTATGCAAAGAGGACATTTAAAGAAATTTTGACTTAAATTAGATGATTAGAATTTTAGCAAAACTAGTTTAATTAGAATTTGTTTTTTTGAATCATTTTTCATAATTTTACCAATTTCATTAATTAAGGCATAAAAACTATTTTGAATTAATTGAAGAATAAAGAATGGTTTTTGGCTAAATGTATTCAAGAGTTGATATAAATGAAATTTTTATTTCATAAAAAAAAATCAACATAAAAAGAAATTAGTTCATCTGGGTAATTTAATTAAGTTATTTAATGTTAGAGCTAATCACAACAAATAATAAATATTTATAATCATATAATTATGAAAGTAAAATAGTGGTTGAACTTGGGCCATATTTGGCCAAATTCACTGCTGCCTGAAAGGTTGGGCCGCTAGCCCATTTGATTCTCATCAAATGCTGCCTCTTTGAAATAACGTGTATACAGTGAATGTATACTGAAGTATACAGGATGTATTTTGGACCAGGTTCTGTATATCGGGCAGTATCCCAAATTTATACAACCCACTTCAATTTCCAGAACCTTTATTTAGATGTTTGGACCTGTATATCAATATTTATCATGTATACCAGTGTATACCTCTGTATATGACAGGTATACAACTCATTTTCGGACTTACAAGATGTGACTGACTCAAAAATAGTCCAGCTCAATGATATGCAAGGAGGAATAAGCATATGAATAGACTGTGAGTTACTACTGGTTAAGGATAAGACAATTTTTCATAAATTAATTAACGAACTTCTTAATCTTAACGATATAAAATAATTAATTCAATCGCTAAATAATTTAATTTAGTTACAAACTAATTAACTCGAAATATAACTATAACTTAGCTAAACTATTAAACCAAATATTTAAGAAAAATTAAAATATTTTTAGACGATTTTCAAATATTAATATAATAAATACATACAAAATTATATATAATATATAAATTATTTTTAAAATTATAGAAATGACAAAGTTACTTAAAATGACTTGAAAGATATTTAATTTTTTATCAACATAATAATTTGTATTTAAATTTTAATATTTATAACTTATAATAAATTTTGAGTTTGGACTCTTATTATTTTTAATATTCTATCTTTTTTTTTAAAAAAAATATTTGGCTAATGAGCTGACCCTACCCATATTTCTCAAGCCTGTAAATCAACAAATTTATTCTAGCCGGCTAAAAATTCTTCTCTTAAATGGGCTCCAAAATCTTAGCTAGTTCAACCTTATCAAATCACAGTTTTGATCAGCCCAGCCCAACATGCTTATCTCATACTGACGGCTCTAGCGGCATTAGCTTCATTAATGTGATAATGGTTTCAATATTCTTTACTAATATACATGTTTATTACCGCTAAAAAATATTTTTGTTATTGAGATATAAAGAATTCTCACCATTTTTAAAATTGATGCACCTACTTTAATTCAATGGGATCGTTGTCTATTACATATTTAATCAACAACATTGAATTTAGATTACTTCTCAAACATTGAAAAAGTTTGTCTTACCGTATTCATTTCTCCAAATTTAAAAAAAGGAATTAGCTATTGATTATGAGAATGTGAATGGCAAAAATTTATTTGACTATGATAATGATTTTAGATTACTTGTATTATTTGATTTCTTTGATTCATAAAAGTACATTTAATTTTTTTATCTAAGATATTATTTTCGCATCAACTAAATGTTTTTGTTTGCCTATAAATACATTGCTAAGACACAATTAAAATCAATAATTACAATTACTCTAGCTCTACCACAAAACTTGGAAGAGAAAATGGAGAAGGCAACATTCCTTAAAGTTTTCTTGATCTCCTTTTTGCTTATGTTGTTTGGTTAGTAATTCTCTTATCAATTTATTTGTCTAAGATTTAAGTTATATGTATCTATCAGTAAAATCAATTATTTATTTACTTTTTTCAAAATCTTGATTATTTTTTATGTTTTTTTTTAATACATCACTGACTTGTTTAACGATGCGAATGTTGATAGGACAAGAAAGCCATGCGGTAGGATGCACCAAGGATGGTGATTGTGTTAGGGTTAAATGCATAGACACACATTCCAAATGTGACTCAGCAACACATCAATGCATCTGTCCAATTCCACCAAATTATGGATCAAAAAGGGTTCACAAGACTGACCATAACTAATTTGCAATATTTGTTATTCATATACAAAATTGAATCATGATTAAGAATTTCCTTTTCATATATATATGGTTCAATAAATAAAATTCCCTTTTTCATATTAATCACTAGGGAAAATTGTTTGGTTTTGCTCCTTTGGATTTCTTGTTATTTGTGTGTTGTATTTTTTATCTTTAATGAATTATATTTAAGAATTTTAAAGAATATTAAATTTTGACAAACCCCTAAATCGTCTTAAAAGACAAACTACTTATAAGTGTTAAAATTATAGTGAATAAGTTTGAAATGAATATAGATTTTTCAATAGTCAATCTCAACTAGTTTGCTGACAAGTTTAATTATATATGAATAGTGTAAGAATATTTATTTGAAATATGTAATTCCTTGTTACATTATATTTAGCGGTGTACATAAAAGTTTTCATAATCGGTGTCACATTTTAATAAAAATAGAACACAATATATACATACATACAAGTCGCATACATATAGATTACTATCACTCAATTGGATGGAATTTCATTTTTTCAAATTTAAAATAAGCTCATTAAAAGTAATATTGAAATACTTTTTGATATGTATCAAACATCAAATAATTACTAAAAAACTCATAATTTATGTAATTCATCAAATAATAATTTTTTTGCCGTCTTTGGCTGCTGTGCTCGTTAATCATTATGTCAACTGTCAAGCAATGTCAATTTACCATATATTTTTTTTTTGTCTTTGAATTATATATACATGTTTAATAACTTTTTCCACAAAGAGTGGTCTCGTGACACTATTTGATCTAAAATAGATTCATCTTTAATTGTATTTAGAAAGAACAGTTTCAAGTATTTGAATTCATAATATACTATAATAGGGAGATTATCGAGGATGCCACCATATTGGAGTGAGATGAGTAGGAATGGCAATGGAATGAGACGTATGTAGGCGGGGATGAGTTTAAGGCTATGCGAGCGGAGTTCATTTAAGGTTGTGCGGGCGGGTGGGATTTGGGTTAGGTTCGAGTAAATTTTTAAAGATTAATACGGAGCGGGGCTGGTTGCGGGTATATATAATTTTATGTGGGTTCAAATTTAATTTTAACTTTTTACATGTTAAAAAAATTGATAGAACATTATCTACCAAGATAATTTCTTTAAAGCTAATAAAATATTCTAGATAATAATTCAGTAAAAAATAATACAATTTTTTTAAATGTTTTCCAATTAAACTCTGATAAATAAATTTTTAAGTTACTATCCTATTAAATTAATACAATTTAAAGAAAGAATGAATTTATTTTTAGTATCAAACTTAACTAGAAAAAGAAAATATTAAAAAGAACTCTACCCCGCACAACCCTATTGTCATCTCTAGAGATGAGTGTAATAGAGACCTGCTTTAATAACTTGCTAAATATGAAAATATACTTATATACTCCTTTTGTCCAATAATAATTGCTCACTATTGACTGGACACACCCCTTAAAACTATAAATAGAAGGGTGATTTTACTATACACCCTTTGAATATAATAAATACAACTATACAATTTCTTTAAAAAAATATGACTATACTTTAACCGTGGATTTCATAAAGAGGACAATATTCTTGAATGTATATTTTTAATATAATGGATAAATATTATAAGACGGAGCACATATTTGATAATATTACGTCTTATATAGTTATTTGGTGTGGAACTCTCCCTTTTTTTTTATGAGTTTATTTGCAACAAACTTGATTTTAGATTACTTGTCAAACATCAAAACGAAATTAAATGACTCACTTTCCTAATTAATCCTGTAAAAGAGATTGTGTTACCTTTTCTTTTTTTTTGGTAAACAAAGATTGTGTTCCCTTAATATTTTAATACAATTTCTTTAATTAGCTACACTAATTAAGGAAAATACATAAAATTATTTGAATTTGTCAGATTAAATTTAATATTTTACACTTCTTTCATCAACCAAAAGACTTTGTTTGCCTATAAATACATTGCTAAGAGTGACAAATATATAAAATCAATAATAACAATTACATATAGTTAATTACTCATTGTGCTATCACAAAACCTGAAAGATAAAATGGAGAAGGCAACATTACTTAAGATTTTTTTAGTCTCTTTTTTGCTTATTTTGTTGGGTAAGTAATCTTTTTTAATCTAGCAACTTTTACTCTAGACAAGTTTATAACAATTTATGTGTCCTTTTTATAATATGAAAATGATATTAAGTTATATGTCTTTCTTTACATGTTATCACATATCAAATGTTGATTATTTCTTATGAAAAATTTTGTGTGTATTTACTGACTTGTTTGAACGATGTCAATGTTGGTAGGACACGGAAGCGATGCGTTTGGATGCATGAAGGATTCTGATTGTTCACATACGAAATGCATAGATAAACATCCCGTATGTGATTTGGCACATCATATATGCACCTGTCAAGCTCCACCATCTAGTTATGGAAGAAAAATCATTGACAAGATTCACCAAAATTAATTTATTATGTTTTTGTAAATCATATGCAAAAATGAACCATGATTTTTATATTTTCATAATCAATAAAGATCCATTATTTGCATATTGATGATGTTGGGAAATGGTTTGGTTTAATTTGCTCCTTTTGATTTGATGACATATATTTGTATATACGTGATGTACTTTATTGTTGATAAGTTTCTTCGAACCACTAATATTTAAGGATTTTAAAAGAATTCATATAATTTGATCAACTCCTGAATGGACTTTAAAGAAAGATTATTTATATTTAGTTTACTTCTTTTGACTTGATGTCATATATATGCAATGTGCATATTTTTTTTATTTTTATGCCAAAAAGTATTCCATGATATCACCAATTATCTCCATCAGACTATTTTTAATTTTTAATTTTTAATTTTTGATTTATTGACTGCAAATTATTGAAGAGGTAGTTCTTTTTTATCTTCTTCATCCATTTTTTTTTATTTCCACCACATAAGATATGGTTTTTTTTTTAAAAAAAAATTCCTCTAAAAATTTAGTCGAAGAAGGATGCATCTTCAAAATCGATTTTGGAAAAAATATCCAAATGGGTGGGGTGGGGGGGTGGGGGGGAGGTCGAGTTGTTAGTGTCTCCGTTAACGACTTTGAGATTCATGGGTGACGTCATTGTTGAAAGTGAAGAAAAAAACTACGGGAATTGATATAGAGCAAAAGAGAAAGTGTAGAAGAATTTCTTTCTCATTTTTTTGCTTTAAGTAGATCAATTGTTGATTTTACTTCTGATTTTTTATTGTTTATCTTTTTTCCATACATATAGTTTCAGTTTTTTTAATGTATCTAGTTGTATTTACTTTTTAGATTAATGTATATTAGCTTTGTTTTAACATTATGATACATTAAAATTTTATCAAGAGTTTTTGGTGGTTTCAGTAAGGATTTTGGGTCGAGATCCATGGATGACACCATTGTTGAGAGTGAAGAAAATCTACAATAGTTGATATAGAGCAAAGGACAAAATGTGGATGGATTTCTTCGCTATTATCAATTTTCTTTTAGCAGATCAAATTGTTGATTTTTTTTGTTGCTTTCAACAAATCTTTCAATATATCTAGTTGATTTGATTCTTAAATTAATGTATAATTCGTTTATTTTACCTTTATGATACATTATAATTTAACATGTACAATATATCATTTTCAAATATTAGTTTTTATACATGATAATATATTATGTTCATAGTTATGTATTAGATACACAACTTTTATTATTTTTACTACTAGATACATACAACTAGCCTTATTCAACTAGAAGGTAATGTAACTTGTAAATGCTATAAAATATTATTGTTTATATATAAACACTAATGTTTTATAACAAAATCAGTTTATATCATATTGATAACTATTATATGACGCATAACTTTGTTGTGTATATAACATAATGTATCACATGTTGTTCAATATCTGCAACACTGTTTGATAACTGTCACGATCCAAAACCGAGCCGCGACTGGCACCCACACTTACCCTCCTAATGTGAGCGAACCAACCAATCTAAACTCTAACATTTCAATATAATATCAACAGAAAATAATGCGGAAGACTTAAACTCATTAATAAAAACCAATTCAATAACTTCTAAGATTCAACATCTATTATTCCCCAAAATCTGGAAGTCATCACCACAAGAACATCTATGATCAAATTACTAAACTAAGAGTATTCTAAGAAGCTAAAACAAATAAAAGCTAGTCCATGCCGGAACTTCAAGGCATCAAGACATGAAGAAGAAGATCCAGTCCAAGCTAGAAGCATTAGCTCACCCTGAAGATCCGGTGTGACGAAGACTGGCTAGAATTGCGGTTGAGTTGAAGACGACGGCACGTTTGCTGCACTCCACAAATAACAAAGAAGAAAACATAAAGGTAGGGGGTCAGTACAAACACAAGTACTGAGTAGGTATCATCGGCCAACTCAATATAGAAAACAGTATATATCAAGTAATATCATAAATCAACTGCAATACTTAACATGTAGCAACAACAAGTACTTTAATCATTAATAAGTACCGCCAAGTTCACACATGAGGACTCAAGCCTCAATACCATTCTCATTTGGGAATTAGGTTCATTAGATTGAGTATATTAGCATCTTTCAAGATTCATTATCCATATTCCTCTTGTGTCGGTACGTGACACTCCGCTCCCTCATTAATCTTTATTCCTCTTGTGTCGGTACGTGACACTCCGATCCCCTACTACTATGTGTCGGAACGTGACACTGCGATCCCCTAATTCTACGTGTCGGTTCGTGACACCCGATCCCCTAAATCTATGTGTCGGTTCGTGACACCCGATCCCCTAATTCTACTATGTGTCGGAACGTGACACTCCGATCCCCTAATTCTACGTGTCGGTTCGTGACACCCGATCCCCTAAATCTACGTGTCGGTTCGTGACACCCGATCCCCTAACTCTACATGTCGGTTCGTGACACCCGGTCCCCCTAATACTACGTGTCGGTTCGTGACACCCGATCCCTTAATTCTATGTGTCGGAACGTGACACTCCGATCCCCTAATCTCATTAAGTTCGTTCATCAAGCCCCCTCTTATACCACGGCATTATCATTCTCATTACTTTAGTTTATCAAGCCTTCTCTTATACCAAGGCATCATCATAAACAAAGAGATTAGGGTTTTGCAAGATTTGGGATTCAATAGCTTCATCATGCTTAATTTATCACAATTATATAATAACATTCATGCAAGCATACAATTAAGCATATAGCAGGGTTACAATACTACCAATACATATCATTCGCTATTAAGAGTTTACTACGAATAGCATAAAAACCATAACCTACCTCCACCGAAGATTCGTGATCAAGCAACAAATTCCCCAAAGCTTTGCTATCCTCCTCGTTTCTCTCTCTCGATCGTTTCTCTTTCCCTCTCCTTGTTCTTTCTCTTTTTCTTATTCAAACCCTCTTTCTTTTACCCTAATTAGCATATAATTAAGTATAAAAGATGAGGAATTAACCCACTAATTAGCTCAAGGTTATCTCTTTTAACCCTTAAGTAATTAAATTATTAACATAAACCCACTAACTTTATAATTAAAGCAGGAATAGTCCAAAACGCCCCTTAAAATATTTACAGAAATCCGACCCAGCCTGGGATTACGCAGCCTGTGACGGCCCGTCGTGCCTGCGACGGTCCGTCCTGCTGCTTCCGTCACAGACTTCAGAGACTAAATTTCCTTGAAGAGTCTGTGATGGTCCGTCGTGCCCACGACGGTCCGTCCTGCCATGTCGTCACGAAGTTCAGAGACTTAATTCCTGTAGAAGATGTGTGACGGTCCGTCGTGCCCACGACGGTCCGTCCTGCCATTCCGTTACGAAGTTCAGAGAGTCGATTTCAGTACCCAAATTTCAGAATTTCTAAGTGTTTTGAAAGGAGACCCCCTTGACGGTCTGTCGTGCCCATGACGGTCCGTCGTGGGATCCATCGTCTCAGCCAGTTTTTCCAGAATAAAATCTGCTGCTCAAAACGACTAAACAGGTCGTTACAATAATCAAATTAGTGTATATCATATTCATAGTTTTTTTTTGTATGATACATAACTATATGTAGTTGATGAATTTTTGTTGAATCTGTTACAATTTGGGAAAAAATTGAGAGAAGAAAATTTAAATTGTTTAAAGTTGTTATAATTTGGGAAAGATCCACATGAATTTGTTTGCATGATTTGGGAAACTAACATTTCATTTTATATCTAATTTCTTTTTTAATATCAAAAAAACAATTGTAAAATGTATCAAATGTGATGTATTCAGATGTCGGCAATTTTAAGGAATTTTATAAATTGAAAAAATATAGATATCGAATATAATTTGTTCTTTATCCCATGAGATTTCTAAAATTTATACATTATTTTTTATGAATTTATTCAAACCCATTATGTTTATGGTTTTTAGAGAATCTCAAATAATTTGAAGAACTCCTAAATGGATCTGAGGGAAGTTTCGATTTGATTTTAATAAAATTGAAAACTAGATTAACTTGAATTGATGAATACATTTTTATATTTTGTTTGACTTTTTTTTTAAAAGACGGTATTACAAAACTATAAGTGAGGGTACATTCTTACTCTCTAACTTATCAAAATTGGTTTGAATTTGATATTTACTATTATAAAAATAAATTCAAACAACATTATGAAAATCATTGTACTTTAAAAAAATGTATATACTTTGTCCTGGATTTCATAAAGAGAACAATATTGTTGGACATATATATATATATTATATATATATATATCTATATATATATATATATATATATATATATATCTATATATAATATAATGGACAAATATTATCAAACGGAGCACGTATTTGATAATTTTATGTCTTATATGGTAATTTGGTGTGAAACTCTCCCTTTTTTTATGAGTTTTTTTGCTATAGTTACCTATCAAACATCAAAAGGAAATTAAATTACTCACTTTCCTAATTAATTCTATAAAAAAAGATTGTGTTACCTTCTTTTTTTTTTTGGTAAACAAAGATTGTGTTACCTTAATATTTTGATGCAATTTCTTTAATTAGTTACACTAACTATGGAAAATACATAAAATATATTTGAACCTCTCAGATTCGAATTTAATATTTTACTATTTTTTCATCAACCAAAAGACTTTGTTTGCCTATAAATACATTGTTAAGAGTGACAAATATATAAAATCAATAATAACAATTACATATAGTTAATTACTTACTGTGCTATCACAAAACCTGAAAGAGAAAATGGAGAAGGCAACATTTCTTAAGATTTTTTTGGTCTCTTTTTTGCTTATTTTGTTGGGTAAATAATCTTTTTTAATCTAGCAACTTTTACTCTAAACAAGTTTATAACAATTTATGTGTCCTTTTTATAATATGAAAATGATATTAAGTTAATTGACTTTCTTTATATGTTATCGCCTATCAAATGTTGATTATTTCTTATGAAAAATTTTGTATATCTTTACTGACTGATTTGAACGATATCAATGTTGGTAGGACAAGGAAGCGATGCATTTGGATGCATGAAGGATTCTGATTGTTCACATACGAAATGCAAAGATAAACACCCCGTATGTGATTTGACACATCATATATGCACCTGTCAAGCTCCACCATCTAGTTATGGAAGAAAAATCATTCACAAGATTCACCAAAATTGATTTATTATGTTTTTTGTAATTCATATGCAAAAACGAACCATGATTTATATATTTCCTTTTCATATTTATATGTGGTTCAATAATAAATAAAGATCCATTATTTGCATATTGATGATGTTGGAAAATGGTTTGGTTTAATTTGCTCATTTTGATTTGATGACATATACTTGTATATACGTGATGTATTTTATTGTTGATAAGTTTCTTCGAACTACTAACGTTTAACAATTTAAAAAGAACTCATATAATTTGAGCAACTCCTAAATGGACTTTAAAGAGAGATTATTTATATTTAGTTTACTTCTTTTGACTTGATGTCATATATATGCAATGTGCATATTTTTTTTTTATGCCAAAAATTACTCCATGATATCACCAATCATCTCCATCACACTATTTTTGAATTTTAATTTTTTATTTTTGATCTATCGATTACAAATTATTGAAGAGATAGTTCTTTTTTATCTTCTTCTTCGTCCATTTTTTTCTTTTCACCTCATAAGGTATCAATTATTATTTTATTTTAGGTTTTTCATCTATAAATTAGGTTGAAGAAGGATGCATCTTCAACTTCAAAATCGATTTAGGAAAAAATATCCAAAAAGGGTGTGTGTGTTGTGGGGGGGGGGGGAGGTCTAGCTGTTAGTGTCTCCTGTAAGGACTTTGAGTCGAGATTCATGGGTGACGTCATTGTTGAAAGTGAAGAAAAAACTATTGGAATTGAAACTGATCAAAAAAGAAAGTGTAAAAGAATTTCTTTATCATTTTTTTGTTTTTAGTACATCAATTGTTGATTTTACTTCTGATTTTTTATTGTTTATCTTTTTTCCATACATATAGTTTCAGTTTTTCTAATGTATCTAGTTGTATTTATTTTTTAGATTAATGTATATTCGCTTTGTTTAAACATTATGATACATTAAAATTTTATCAAGAGTTGTTGATGGTTTCAATAAGAATTTTGGGTCTAGATTCATGGATGACACCATTGTTGGGATATAAAAGAATATACAAAAGTTGATATAGAACAAAGGACAAAGTGTGGATGGATTTCTTCGCCATTATCAATTTTCTTTTAGCAGATCAAATTGTTGATTTTTTTGTTGCTTTCAACAAATCTTTCAATATATCTAGTTGATTTTGATTCTTAAATTAATGTATAATTCGTTCGTTTCACCTTTATGATACATTATAATTTTATCATGTACTATATATCGTTTTCAATATTAGTTTTGATACATGATAATATATTATGTTCATAGTTATATATTAGATACACACCTTTTACAACTTTTATTATCTTTTACTACTAGATACATACAACTAGCCTTATTCAACTAGAAGGTTATGTACTTGTAAATGCTATCAAATATTATTGTTTATATATAAACACTAATGTTTTATAACGAAATCAATTTGTATCATATTCATAATTAATATATGACGCATAACTTTGTTGTGTATATAACATAATGTATCACATGTTGTTCAATATCTGCAACATTGTTTTATAACCAAATTAGTGTATATCATATTCATAGTTTTTTTATATGTTATATAACTATATGAAATTGACGAATATTTGTTGAATCTGCTACGATTTGGGAAAGATTTGAGAGAAGAAAATTTAAATTGTTTGAAGCTGTTATAATTTGGGAAAGATCCACATCAGTTTGATTTGCATGATTTGGGAAACTAACATTTCATTTTACATCTATTTTTTTAATATCATAAAAATAATTGTAAAATGTATCAAATGTGAAGTATTCAGATGTCAGCAATTTTAAGGAATTTTATAAATTAAAAGAAAGTAGATATCGAATGTAATTTGTTCTTTATCCCATGAGATTCCTAAAATTTATAATTTATTTTTTATGAATTTATTCAAACCCATTATGTTTATGGGTTTTAGAGAATCTCATATAATTTGAAAAACTCCTAAATGGACCTGAGGTGAGTTTCGATTTGATTTTAATAAAATTGAAAACTAGATTAACTTGAATTGATGAATACATTTTTTATATTTTGTTTGACTTTTTTTAAGAAGTTTTCTCAATGAGACCGTATTACAAAACTATAAGTGAGGGTACATTCTTACTCTCTAACTTATCAAAAATTGATTTGACTTTGATATTTACTATTATAAAAATAAATCCAAACCACATTATGAAAATCATTGTACTTTAAAAAAAATTAATATACTTTTTCCTTGGATTTCATAAAGAGAACAATATTGTTGGACATATATATATTTTTTAATATAATGAATAAATATTATTAAACGGAGCATGTATTTGATAATATTATGTCTTATATGGTAATTTGGTGTGAAACTCTCGCCTTTTTTTATGAATTTATTTGCTACGGACTTGATTTTGGATTACCTGTCAAACATTAAAAGGAAATTAAATGACTCACTTTCCTAATTAATTGTGTAAAAAAAGATTGTGTTACCTTCTTTTTTTTTTTTTGGTAAACAAAGATTGTGTTACCTTAATATTTTGATACAATTTATTTAATTAGTTACACTAACTATGGAAAATACATAAAATATATTTGAACCTGTCAGATCCGAATTTAATATTTTACTATTTTTTCATCAACCAAAAGACTTTGTTTGCCTATAAATACATTGCTAAGAGTGACAAATATATAAAATCAATAATAACAATTACATATAGTTAATTACTCATTGTGCTATCACAAAACCTGAAAGAGAAAATGGAGAAGGCAACATTTCTTAAGATTTTTTTGGTCTCTTTTTTGCTTATTTTGTTGGGTAAGCAATCTTTTTTAATCTAGCAACTTTTACTCTAGACAAGTTTATAACAATTTATGTGTCCTTTTAATAATATGAAAATGATATTAAGTTATATGATTTTCTTTATATGTTATCGCATATCAAATGTTGATTATTTCTTATGAAAATTTTTGTATATGTTTACTGACTTTTTTGAATGATATCAATGTTGGTAGGACAAGGAAGCGATGCATTTGGATGCATGAAGGATGCTGATTGTATACATACTAAATGCATAGATAAACATCCGGTTTGTGATTTGACACATCATATATGCACCTGTCAAGCTCCACCATCTAGTTATGGAAGAAAAATCATTCACAAGATTCACCAAAATTGATTTATTATGTTTTTGTAATTCATATGCAAAAATGAACCATGATTTATATATTTTCTTATCATATTTATAGGCGGTTCAATAATCAATAAAGATCCATTATTTGCATATTGATGATGTTGGAAAATGGTTTGGTTTAATTTGCTTCTTTTGATTTGATGATATATACATGTATATACGTGATGTATTTTATTGTTGATAAATTGCTTCGAACCACTAACATTTAAGGATTTTAAAAGAACTCATATAATTTGAGCAACTCCTAAATGGACTTTAAAGAGAGATTATTTATATTTAGTTTACTTCTTTTGACTTGATGTCATATATATGCAATGTGCATATTTTTTTTATTTTTATGCAAAAATTACTCCATGATATCACCAATTATCTCCATCACATTATTTTTGAATTTTAATTTTTTATTTTCAATTTATTGATTGCAAATTATTGAAGAGGTAGTTTTTCTTCATCCATTTTTTTCTTTCCACTACATAAGGTATCAATTTTTATTTTTTTAAAAAGTTTTTTCATCCACAAATTTAGCCGAAGAAGGATGCATCTTCAAATTCAAAATTCATTGTGAAAAAAATGCCCGGGGGGAGGGGGGGAGGGGATGTTGAGTTGTTGGTGTCTCCGTTAAGGTCTTTGAGTTTAGATTCATGGGTGACGTTATTGTTGAAAGTTAAAAAAAACTACGGTAATTGATACAGACTAAAATAGAAAGTGAAGAAGAATTTTTTAATCATATTTTTTGTTTTAAGCATATCAAATCGTTGTTTTTTCCTGATTTTTTGTTGTTTATCTTTTTTGATACATGTACTTTTAGTTCTTTAATGTATCTAATTGTATTTGTTTCTTAAATTAATGTATAATAGCTTTGTTTCAACATTATAATACATTCAAATTTTATCAAAAGTTGGTGGTGGCTCCGGTAAGAATTTTGGGTCGAGATCTATGGGTGACACCATTGTTGAGAGTGAAAAAAATTACAATATAGTTGATATAGAGCAAAGGACAAAGTGTGGATGGATTTCTTCGCCATTATTTATTTTCTTTGAGAAGGTCAAATTATTGAATTTTTTTGTTGCTTTCAGCAGAACTTTTAATGTATCTAGTTTATTTTGATTTTTAAAATTAATGTATAATTCTTTCGTTTCACCTTTATGATACATTACAATTTTATCATGTACAATATATCATTTACAAATATTAGTTTTGATACATAACAATATGTTATGTTCATAGTTATGTATTAGATACACAACTTTTACAAATTTTGTTATATTTTATTACCAGATAGAGCTAACATAACAATATATTGAATTTGTTACGATTTAGCAGAAATTTGAGAGAAGAAAATTTAAATTGTTTGAAGATATTATAATTTGGTAAAGGTTCACATTAATTTGATTTGCATGATTTGAAAAACTGACATTTCTTTTTATATCTAATTTCCTTTTTAATCTAAAAAACTAGGTGTATAATGTATCAAATGTGCTCTATCCGGATGTCAGCAATTTTAAGAAATTTTGTAAATTGAAAAACAATAGGTATTGAATGTAATTTGTTCCTTGCACTATGTCATTTCCTAAAATTTTACTTTATTTTTTTATGAAATTAGTCAACCCCATTATGTTTATGGGTTTTAGAGAATCTCGAATAATTTGAAGAACTTTTAAATGGACCTGAGGGAAGTTTTGTTTGATTTTAGTAAAACTTAAAACTAGATTAACTTGAATTGATGAATACATATTTATATTTGATGAACATTTTTACACTCTAACTTAAAAAAATTTGGTTTGACTTGATTTTAATAAACGAAAAAATTGATTAAACAGATTTGATATTGATTATAATAAAAAATCAATCCAAACCTAATTATGAAAATCATTCTACTTTTAAGTCGAATTTCTAATATACTGAATAATTGAAACTAATTGAATGAATATTATTTATTAAACCGAGCCAATTGAGCGAGACTAGATTGAGATGGGTTGAACAGAGATTTAACTGAAATCGAATCGAGTCAAGCCGACTTTTCTTTTCGAAACGAGCCGAGCCGGCTCTCTACCCATCTCTAGCTGCTATGCTAATTAATCGTTATTCTATAACATAATTTCTTTAATTAGCTATGTTATTTATGGAAAAGACATCAATAATATTTGATTTTGTCAAATTCAAATTTATTTTATTTAATATTTTACTATTTCTCCTTCAATGAAATATCATTGTTTACCTATAAATACATTGCTAAGAGTCATGCCAATTACAATCAATAATACTAATCACATATATAGTTTATTACTCTTGTGTTACCACAAAACTTGAAAGAGAAAATGGAGAAGGCAACATTCTTTAAGATTTTCTTGGTCTCTTTTTTGCTTATTTTGTTGGGTAAGCAATGGCAACTTTCACTCTACACAAGTTTATAGCAATTTATGTGTCCTTTTCATATTACAAATACATAGGTCTATAATGATTTTCTTTTATATGTTATAGTTATTTTTTAATTGATCTGACTATACAAATATATTGATGTTGTTGTGCATAGAACCTTTTTTTTATCTAAATGACATCTGTTGTTATTGTAGTAATTTGTTTATTCCTTTACTTATTCAATTTTTTTTTATTTCTTTTGAAAAATCTAAAAATCTTGTATGCGTTACTGACTTGTTCGATAGGACAAGGAAGCTATGCGGGAGGATGCTCTAAGGATGTTGACTGTATAAAGTTGAAATGCATAGATAAACATCCCATATGTGATTTGACAAAACATCAATGCATCTGTCAAGCCCCACCAGCTAGTTATGGAAGAAAAAACATTTACAAGAGTCACCAAAACTAATTTATTATGTTTGTTATAATTCATGTGCGAAAATGAACCATGATTTACGTTTTTCCTTTTCATAATATAAATATATATGGTTCTATAATCAATAAAGATGCCTTATTTTCATACCATGATGGAACTTGTTTGGTTTTCTCTTTTTAACTTGATGTCAAATATACGCGATGCATATGTATGTTATTTTCAATAAATTTCTTCGAGCCAATTATGTTTAAGGTTTTTTAAAACTCTTAAATAATTTTGAAGAACCCATAAGTGGAGTATTTAGGAGAGATTATTTATATTTACTTTGATCCTATTGACTTGATGTCATATATATGCGATTTATTTTTGATGAATTTCTTCGAGCCAATTATGTTTAAGGGTTTTAAGACTCTCAAATAATTTGAAAAACCCCTAAAGCATGTCAAGATTGTTCCAAAAAATTATTGTTTTAAGAACAGTAGAGGAAAAGATGTCCAATGGTTTAATTTCTGTGCTTGAATGACATTGAAAGCAAAATTATTTGGATCTCCTTGCCTTATGCCTATGATTAGGGGTGTGCAAAAATTGAATCGATCAATAAAAGAAATAAAAAAATGTTGTTAGGTTATTGAGTTAACGGGCTTTTAATGGTTTTATAATAAAAATTATTGGGTTATCGATATTTAGTATTGTGTTATTGGGTAAACTGATAACCAGTAAGACAATATTAAGTTTTATTACTATACCCTTCATAAATATAAGATATTAATAACTTAATATAACTAAACATTATATCAGTACTCTACATTACGTTCTACACACTTCACACGTCATAGTGCTTCTACTTCACATCAGAAATCCATATTATGTTTTGGTTGTAAGTGTAACATGTTATTGTAGTCTTTGTACTTCATCTGCTCTTATTGATGTAATTTCTCATTATATTCCATGTTTCACTATATTAAAGCATTACAAATGATTTGCTTGTCTCGTTGTATCATGCCAAATTTTTAGAGAAGTGAGAAATTTATATTTATTTTATGAGCATTTTTTTATTGGGTAGACCGAAATTTGAATCGTTAATGACCAAAAACAGATAAATCGATAAAGAATGTCTTATTGGTTTGTTATTAGTTTAGCATATTTAAAAACTAAAAATAGATAACCGAACTGATAATGCATAAAATCAAACTGAATCGACCTATGCACATCTCTACTTACGATAGTTGGAAGAAATCATTTTGAGTGCTATGTTTGGTAAATATGAAAATATATCCAAATTTTGGTAATATTATGTCTTATATAGTTATATGGTGTGAATTTTTTTTTTAATTTTTAATTAATCTTTGGATTAAGACTTAAAGTCACCTTTAAATTTTACATAAAGTATTAATAATCACAGGCAAACTCAAGACGTGATTGTATGAAGATAACGGGGACACTACTAGACGTTAATGGTGTTAGTTGAAGAACCAACACTTCGCAAGAAAATTGTGAAACAAGTATAAAATCAATGTATCGATAAATATAAATTAACCGGAGTATAATAAAGTTCAATGTGGGGTAAAATATTATCAGAAAAGTATAAAATAAAATGTATTTATAAATATAAATTAAACGAATGTGTAACATAGTTCAGTGTGTGGTTGATGGTTTTGACCTTATAAACATCAAGGTTGCTAGTTCGAATCTAGCTTGAGTTTTTATTTGCATGTATTTTGTTAAAAAAAATGACAACAAAAACATATCCAGATGAAGACGCAGAAAGTCAAATATCAGACCAGTGTACCACATCAACTTTTGTGATTAGGTGTGCACAAGTAAATAAATTATCTTCATTTAGGTATATACATGTATATCATATCCGTAAATTTTTCTGAAGTTAACTAGTGCTTGTGCACCCACTTCATCAAAGGTGGGTCAGCCTCTGGTAATAGTCCCTCATGTTTGTAATATTTGTTCGCTTTTGGTCCTCCTGCAAACTTTTGTCATTTTATCAATATTGATTTCAACCGCAATTTATATATGGAATGTTCAATTGTCTTTTCATATATTTAGTAAAAACAATAGCTCCATGTGAGAGAAGGTGAAATGATGAACACCTTGTTTTGTTTAGTAGAAATATTATTGCAACTAAAATCGAGAGGTCCATCATGTCGTTTGCACGTCTAATTGTATACTTTTTTATTTTCTTACAACGTCATATGTCAAAGTGTTCTTGGTTTAGCTGCAATAGTATTTCTACCGAACAGAACAAGGTGCTCTTCTTCACACCTTCTGACACCTGGATTTATTATTTCTATCAAGCATATAAAAAGACGATTGTACATTCCACACATAAAATTATTGTCATGTTCCGAGCCTACACCTGGACGTGACCGACACTCAATGACCATTATTGGCCTTGAGCGTACCCTTGGTCTGGCTTACTCAACTCAGCGAAAGACTTAACTCAATAAAAGAAGACATTCTCATAATATAACTTAAAGTAAATAACTTGACCAAAATGACACTTAAATCTCATAGCAAACTATCCGCAATACAAAGAAGAGACTCAAAACTAAATTGTTTGACTCTCTATGAAGCCTCTATAAAAAAAACTAAGATGGATGTTGGGACAGACCCAACAACATCCTATAAAGAAAGACTGAAAAACGAATAAATGTGTCCTCCAGAATGCAAGAAGGTTCATCACTAACTCCGAGTGCTCAGCTGGATCAACGAGGCGCTGGATGATGCTGATCCTGGTTACCTGCGTTTGCATCATGATACAATGCACGCCAATTGGCATTAGTACATTGAGTGTATGAGCAGAGGCGGAGCACGATATAATTTTCTTTTGTATAAACCCACCTATAACACATTTAGAAATTATCTAAAAAGAAATGTGCCTTTCTCAGGAATATATATATATATACACACACACGTTCTACTTCATAATTTAATACAAATATGGTGTCTATGCAAAAGATAGTGGGTTCGGTTGAACCCCCTTCGACTATTGTAGCTCTGTCCCTGTGTACGAGTATGCGAGTTGGAATGCTAACAATAACTTAAGCTTAAAAAAATAGTAAGAAGGAACACTTACATTGGCTCTGATCAACTCATGAATAGCTTCACTTAATATAAAACAATAAAACATATGCAATATATATAATATATATATATATATATAATATATATATATATATATATATATATATAAAGCTTGTAAAACAATGAAAACACTTAGTTCGCTAAAGATAATATATACACACATACACACGTTCTACTTCATAATTTAATACAAATATGGTGTCTATGCAAAAGATAGTGGGTTCGGTTGAACCCCCTTCGACTATTGTAGCTCTGTCCCTGTGTACGAGTATGCGAGTTGGAATGCTAACAATAACTTAAGCTTAAAAAAATAGTAAGAAGGAACACTTACCTTGGCTCTGATCAACTCATGAATAGCTTGACTTAATATAAAACAATAAAACATATGTAATATATATATATATATATATATATATATAATATATATATATATATATATATATATATATTATATATTATATATATATATATATATATATATATATATATAAAGCTTGTAAAACAATAAAAACACTTAGTTCGCTAAAGATAATGCAATAACAAACTCAACTTTACTTATATATGAAGTAATATAGTTTTTGTGGGAGATTTTCTAACCGACAACAACTTCTATGAGTCTAATGGTGATACAACGTCTTGCCCACGTTGTTAGAACAGTCCTATACTTTGTCGTCGCATAGAACTACTTAACTTAGTGGATCCACTAGCTTTACTTACGTGATCATCTAAAAAGTATTACCCATTAATACTCATGATGACTACATGATTTTCATAGAGACTTGATTTAATATGAACTCTCATCCCCACGTCGATGCTCAACACTACTCCCAAAATATACTTTAGTTCATCCTTTTAAAAACAACTTTCAACGTTGAGATAATTGCTCGAAACTTAGCTTTAGAAAGCTCTCTTGGAATCAATGTTCCCTTTTCTTGCTCAAAACTCGTTTGAAAATATTAGCTTCCTTATATCTTAAAAAACATTTATAGACTCTTAGGGAATACTTAGTTCCCTTATAACTTTTGAGAAATGAACTCAACTCTTTACTCTTTACTTATAGCTTGAAACTTGAGTCCTAAATCAACTCTTAGGGTCCTTATATTTCTTTGAATAAAGAACTTCAACTCTTTACTCTTTACTTAACTTGAAACTTAAGTCTTCAAACAAAGTTAAAATGTTGTCAACGACCCTTGAAAACTTTTAAGAACTTTACCTTAGCTTGTTTCTTAACTCTAGACTTGACTCTTAGCTTCTTTGACTTTGATCTTAACTTTACTTGAATTGTATTATGGATTCAAGGTTTATGATTTCATGTTTATGGATGATTTCATGATGTTTAGATGTATCCTAGAGCGTTGGAATCAACTAAGAAACATGGGTACATAACTTAGGAACTAGTACGAAAAGGTGGGAAAAGAATAGGTGACCTGGTGTCCTTGACGCTCTGATAAGCGTGGGGCTCCAGGCCCCACACTTCAGAGGCAAAGTTGCGGTGCTCTGACTAGCGCGGCACCCCAGGGCCCTACAAACAAAGTTTGACTTGTGGGGCTATGATAGGTGAGGTGCCCCAAGACCCTACGGACAGACATTTCAACTTTTCTTCTTTGTTTTTCATCTCTAAACCCTCTAAACTTCCATGGTTCTTTCCCCCAAACACTTAGGATCATTAGTACCCTTAATAAACGATAGATTTGACTTGAAAAAGAACCTGAAAACACGAATCAAATCAACACTAGACATGCAAAAACTCAACCAACAAGAATTCAACAATGTTCTTCAAGAACTTCACTTTTTATCATTCAACCAACTCAAAATCACTATATTTAAACAAGTTATTGTGTGGGTGAACTAACCCAACACAAAAAGATCTCACATACCTTGATAGGGATCACCAAACCGACGAATTCCACTCGCACATCTTGTCGTTCTTGGCGAATTCTTGACTTTTCTCTATTTCCTTCTTCTTTTCTCTATTCTCCAATCCCTAAGCATGATTTTGATTTTCGAAAAAAGAACTAAACTTAGTTTTTACCCCAATAAACACCTCAAACCAAAATAGGAAATTAATTGGTAAAAAGACTATTTTGCCCTTAAATCCGGATTGAGATTTTTCTTACTTCAACAACCCAACTTCCAATAAACATATATCCCTCATACGATATTGAAATCGTGCATACTCGGCGGCGTTGGAAAGATATCTGCATGGTTTTCCAACCATATTAAGAACTACCTCTAACTCATCTGACCTAGAAGTTATGACCGTTTGAAAATGACCAAAACTCACTTTCTTAACTTAGTCAATTTTTCCAGATTTTTCCCTAAATAAATATTTTTAGTTTCTTAGCTATTTCAAATTGTGAGATGTTACAATTATAGAAAATCAACGTTAAAAATAGACAAAGTTTGTAGGAGGATCAAAAGTGTATCAATATTTCAAACATGAGGAATATTAGTGCTTCATGTGAAAAGTCAAGAATAACTTGAGTATTAACCCAAAAATGAGAGACTATTTTGAGTTTTTTTTTTTGACTTTATTTTCATTGATTTGAAATTACTTGTCAAACATCAAAAGGAAATCAAGTTACTCACCTTCCTAAGTAGTGCTGCGAGAGAAGATTGTGTTACCATACTTATTCTTTAATATAATTTCTTTAATTAGCCACACTATTTATGGAGAAGACATAAATAATATTAATCTGGTCAAATTTAAATTTATCTTATTTAATATTTTTCTATTTCTACCTCAACCAGATGTCTTTGTTTACCTATAAATACATTGCTAAGAGTGACAACTAAAATTATAATTTCAATCATCATATATAGTTAATTGTTCTTGTGTTACCACCAAACTTGGAAGAGAAAATGGAGAAGGCAATATTCTTCAAGGTTTTCTTGATCTCCTTTTTGCTTAGTTGTTCGGTAAGAAAGTTTTATGTATTGCATCTTATACTCTAGACTATATATATATATATATATATATATATATATATATATATATATATATATATATATATAATATATATATATATATATATATATATATATATATATATAATTCATTCGTTTATTCACTTTTTAAATGTAAATGTCGTTTATGAAAATTCTTGTATACGTAACTGACTTGTTCAACAATGTCATTGACGTTGGTAGGGCAAGGAAATTATGATAATTCTTGTGTTTGTTTACTTTTCAAATGTTGATGTTGTTTATGAAAAATCTTGTGTACGTCGCGGACTTGTTCAACAATATCGTTGATGTTGATAGGACAAGGAAATTACGATAATTAATTCGTTTGTTCACTTTTTCAAATTTTGATGTTTATGAAAAATCTTATATACGTCACTGACTTGTTTAACAATGTCGTGAATGTTTGTAGGACAAGGAAATCATGCACAAGGAGGATGTAATAGCGATGCTGATTGTGCTAAGGTTATGAAATGCATAGATGTGCATCCCATATGTGATACAAACCATCAATGTGTCTGTCCACAAGCTCCACCAGCTAATTATGGAACAAGAAACATTTACAAGACTCACCAAAATTGATTTTATTATGTTTTTAAATTCCATAAGATTCAATAAAGATCTCTTATTTTCATATTAATCATGTTGGAAAAGGGTGCTATTTGCGCGATAAATTTTATCTTAAAGTAATTTCTCCAAGCCAATTATGTTTTAAGAGTTTTCATGAATCTCGAATTTTCAAGAACCCCTAAAAATAGATCGGAATGCATATAGGTTTTTCAATAGTCAACATGTTTTAATTGAAGTCGAGGTTTATAATCAAAGTAGATGACATAATTCTGCTAAATTCATATATATTGATGTACATTCTCTAGTACATACCATGAATAGTATAGTCATGTAATGTACATATATTAAAAAAAACTCATAATTTATATAATTTTGCAAATCAAGCTTTACTTAATTTCATTGATAAAAAAGAAGAGAAAATGAAACAATTGGTTAAAAGTTTTGATAACTTGCGAGAGGTCCACGATTTAAACAAAGCTACTTCTTTAAATTTACTTATATACCTATAAGACTTTTTTATATATAAAATTTATTCATCTAATAAAAACTTATATCTCTTGAGACATTTTCTCAGTAATCTAAAAAAAAATATAATTAGTATAATTAAAAAGATATAAAAAAATAAGTTGACAAATAATAATAATTGTTGGACGGAAAAAAAGAAGAAGAAGATGAACAACATAACATTTCTTAAAAATTGGAAACTGAACCACATTGACATCAACCAAACCAATGAATCAATATGTATTATATTTGGTTTCACTTTAATTTTAATAATTGAAAAATATATTAACTTGAATTGATGATGAATAATTTTGAATATGTATTTATATTTGATTTGACTTAGATTTTAATAATAGAAAAAATGATTAAATAGATCAAATCAGACCATAATAGCTTATGTACTTAGTAATTGAACCTATTATTTCTTAACTTTTTTTTGCCTTTGACTTATATATACATGTTTAATAACTTTTTCCACATAAAGTGGTGTCTCGTGACACTATTTGACCTAAAATAGATTCACTTTAATCGTATCTAGAAAGAGTAGTTTCAAGTATCTTGAATTCATAATAGGGGAGATTAATAAGGATGTCCACCATATTGTAGTGAGATGAGTAGGAATGGCGATGGGATGAGACACATGTAGGGCGAAGTGAGTTTAAGGCTATGCTGGGCGGAGTCGATTTAAGGTTGTGGGGGGCTGGTGGGATTTAGGTCAGGTTGAAGTGAATTTTTTAAAATTAATGCAGAGAGGGGCAGCTTGCGAGTATATATTATTTTATGGGAGTTCAAATTTAATTTTAACTTTTTACGTGTTAGAAAAAATGATAGAACATTATCTACCAATATAATTTCTTTAAAGCTAATAAAATATTCAAGACAGTAATGAAAATAGTTCGGTAAAAAAAATATAATTTCTTAAATGTTTTCCAGTTGAACTCTAAAAAATAAAATTTTAAGTTACTATTCTATCAAATTAATACAATTTAATAAAAAATAATTTATTTTTAGTATATCAAATTTGACTAGAAAAAAAAATATTAAAAAGAACTTTACCCCGCACCGCTGCATTGTCGTCATCTCTAGAGATGAGTGAAATAGAGGCCCGCTATACTAATTTGGTAAATATGAAAATATACTTGAATATTTCTTTTGTCCTACAATAGTGATTCACTAATGACTTGACACACCTCTTAATAAACTATAAATAGAAGGGTGATTTTACTATATCACCCTTTGAATATAATAAATACAAATATACAATGTGTCTTGAATAATATAATAAAAAATAATTAAACTTTGTCCATAGATTTCATAAAGAGGACAATATTGTTGGACATCTATTTTTAATATAATGGAAAAATATTATTAGACAGAGCACGTATTTGATAATATTATGTCTTATATGGTTATTTGATGTGAAACTCTCCCCCTTTTTTTTAATGAGTTATTTGCAGCGGACTTGATTTTAGGTTAATTGTCAAACATAAAAAGGAAATTAAATGACTTACTTTCCTAATTAATCCTATAAAAAAAGATTGTGTCACCTTAATATTTTAATACAATTTCTTTAATTAGCTACACTAATTATGGAAAATACATAAAATTATTTGAACCTGTCAGATCAGAATTTAATATTTTTCTATTTTTTCATCAACCAAAAGACTTTGTTTGCCTATAAATACATTGCTAAGAGTGACAAATAAAATCAATAATAACAATTACATATAGCTAATTACTCCTTGTGCTATCACAAAACCTTAAAAGAGAAAATGGAGAAGGCAACATTTCTTAAGATTTTTTTGGTCTCTTTTTTGCTTATTTTGTTGGGTAAGCAATATTCTTTAATCTAGCAACTGACAAGTTTATAACAATTTATTTGTCCTTTTTATATTATGAAAATGATATTAAGTTATAAGACTTTCTTTATATGTTATCGCATATCAAATGTTGATTATTTCTTATGAAAAATTTTGTGTATGTTTACTGACTTGTTGAACATATCAATGTTGGTAGGACAAGGAAGCGATGCACTTGGATGCATGAAGGATGCTGATTGTTCACATATGAAATGCATAGATAAACATCCCGTATGTGATTTGACACATCATATATGCACCTGTCAAGCTCCACCATCTAGTTACGGAAGAAAAATCATTCACAAGATTCACCATAATTGATTTATTATGTTTTTTGTAATTCATATGCAAAAATGAACCATGATTTATGTATCTCCTTTTCATATTTATATATGGTTCAATAATCAATAAAGATCCATTATTTGCATATTGATCATGTTGGAAAATGGTTTGGTTTAATTTGCTCTTTTGATTTGATGACATATACTTGTATACGCGATGTATTTTATTGTTGATAAGTTTCTTCGAACCACTAACATTTAAGGATTTTAAAGAATCTCGTATAATTTGAACAACTCATAAATGGACTTTAAAGAGGAATCCGAAGCTTAAAGGGTGAAAAATGTTAATAAAAATTCCAAAAGGTATATGAAATTTTTTTAAAACCAAAACGACAAAATCGCTCACGAAGTAGCGATTTTGTCCGTCGGAAAAAGCAAAATCGCTGCTATAGCAGCGATTTGTAAAATTTCCTTTGTTTAAAAAAAATTAAAACAAATCTCTGCCTTCAAAATTATATTTTTAATAAATCGGTGCAAGGCAGCTATTTTACTTACAAAAAGTTTTTATTTTTATTTTTTGCTTTTTTTTAAAAAAAAAAATCAAATCAAATCAAATCGCTGCCAAGGCTGCAATTTTGAATTAAATTCATATTTTTAATTCAAGGCAGCGATTTGATTTTGTCACGATCCAAAAAATGGACGTGATGGCACTCGTCTTATCCCACCAAGACAAGTAAGCCTAAAACTCAACTATTACAATAAAAATGCGGAAAGTTTACTATCAACTTACATTATACCCCCAAAACCTGGTAGTCACGTGTACAAGCCTCTAAAGTATTACAATTGATTCAAAAGAAAAACTCAAGTCTCAAATGAACTTGTTTCTAGAATAGAACAAGATCATAATTATGGAGAAGAAAGTCTGCTGAGATGGAAACAGCTACCTCACAAATCTCCAAGAAGCCTCGAAAAAGAAGAGAATGACAAGTACAACAAAAATCCAGGCTCATAACCTACAAAAAAATTTGTAGAAGCAAGGGGTGAGTACCAAACCACACGGTACTCAGCAAGTAAACCTCTAAACACAAGCTAAGGGGATGAAATACGGGTACTCCTACCACCCCCAACCAAACCTCCACAACTACAACCTGCATTAAAATCAACCCAACCTAACAGCTCACAGTTTACATAGCACGTAGCTCAACAACAACACTTAGACAATTTACATATCCTCAACAACAACACTTCAACAAATTACATATCCTCAACAACAATACTTCAACAAATTACATATCCGCAATAACAAGCTCAATATGGATCAATCACAAGTTCCGCAGAAAGGCAATCAGAAGATCAACAAAATATGATATCAAGTTCACTAATGATAAGTATGTGCAATGCAATGGAATGCAATGTCAAGTATAATGATGCATGTCTGACCTAGTGATACACACCCGCTGTCTCTCAGTCCGGGACCCATGGGGGACATATCTGTCCATGCATCTGTCGCGGCGCACGACACGACCCTCGATAACAGTAACCATCACGGCGCGCGATACGTTCCTCGAAATATAGTATCCATCGCGGCGCGCGATACGTCCCTCGAAATATAGTATCCATCGCGGCGCGCGATACGTCCCTCGAAATATAGTATCCATCGCGGCGCGCGATACGTCCCTCGAAATATAGTATCCATCGCGGCGCGCGATACGTCCCTCGAAATGGTACATCCTCTTTAAGTTATCATTCTTTCTCAATGCACATAACACTTTCACAACCACGTCTCAGAATAATGCAATGACATGTTCACACAAATAATGAGGAGATGACCATTTTCATAACATTGCACAGTTCACAACCACACAAACATGAAATCACATCAACAATGATTCAACAAGCCATCAAACTTTTCTCAACACAACAGACATAAACAATTAATCACATTGCCTTTTGTTATCCCCATTCTTTTCATCATTAGAATTAATCAATATGGACAAGTCAACCCATCACCAATCCCGTTACTCCCAACATATACCACAAGGACATACACGCATTTCATACACTTAACAAGAGTTTAGAAATCCACTTGCCTCAATTATTGAACAATCACTTCGGGACTTTAGCCCTCCTCCTTTGTTGCACTTCCAAATAAAATCCAGTCTATTCAAATAATTAAACACTATAAGGTTTCGAAGTTAACAACACACATATGCACGTGTCTAGACTAAACCAAAAAAAACTCACGCAAATTTATAATTAAGTTCTTAAGTTTCAAGATTAGGATTAAATTTTAATTTCTTTTCAATATCATAAATCTTAGGACATTCACTTAATACCATATACCTAATACTAATTATATATATTAATATATCAAAACTTAAATGATAATATGAAAACTATAAAAGGATCTCAAATTGATCTCAATTTATATCACCCGTATTTGAACACCAAAATAAAGATATTTCATGAAATACTTTTATACGGAAGGCTTCTTGCATGTCTATTGACCTCCCTTTCCAATAATTGTTTCATGATCATCAACAATTGGTCATAATTACTTAATGACTAAGGTAAAATTTATGCTAAATAACATATGCATATACACAAAATTAAAAATTAGTTTCACATATTAGTGTAAATCATACACGTTTTAATCTAAAAATCTACTTCTAATTACATAAAAAACTTAATAGAAAGGATGAAAATAATTACTTTGATGCCTTGAGATGAAATATTGATTTTTCTCCTCCTTTTCCCTTTTCTTTTCTCCCTTTCTTTTCTTTTCTTCTCTGCATTTTTTTTTTCCAAATCGTTCTTCTTTCAGTTCGTTTTTTTTTTCTATAGCAGCCGCTTGAGGCTTTAAACTTTTAGGGCACTTTGCCCTTTTATTATTGTTATTATTATTATTTTATTTATTTACTTAATTTTCTTTTCTATTTATTTTTTTTCTTTTTTTTTTCAATTATTATTAGCAACAAAATAATCCTTTATTAAATCAGAGAATCATATTAGTCACTCTTATAAGTCATAAATTATTTATCAAAACTATTAAAAAGATTAATATAAAAATAATAGTTGGAATTTGTAAAACGACTAAGAGGGTCGTTATAGATTTTAATTTTTTTTTATAAAAAAAGAAAAAAAATATTTAATTTTTTTTAAAATCAAATCACTGTAAAGGCAACAATTTTAAGCATCATATCTGTGTTGTAAAAAAAATTAAAAAAATATATTTTTAATTCAAAATCACTGCCATTTGATTTTAACTTTTTTAAAAAAGCAAAAAAATAATTTAAAAAAGATTTACGTAAAATTTCTGGCTTTGCAACGATTTATTAAAAAAACTAATTTTGAAAAACGCTGCCTTAACAGCGATTTGTTTAAATTTTATTTTTTAAAACGGAAATTTTACAAATCACTTCTATAGCAGGATTTTGCTTTTTCCGGCAGACAAAATCGCTAATTCGTGAGCGATTTTTCCGTTTTGGTTTTTTATAAATTTCATATACCGTTTTGAAATTTTTATTAGCATTTTTCGCCATTTAGGCTCCGCACTCCTTTAAAGAGAGATTATTTATATTTAGTTTACTCGTTTTGACTTGATGTTCAATATATATTTTTTTTCTTTTCTATGTCAAAAATTACTCCATGATATCACCAATTATCTCCATCACTCTATTTTTCAATTTTAATTTTTATTTTTGATTTATCGATTGCAAGTTATTGAAGAGGTAGTTCTTCTTCATCCAATTTTTTCTTTCCACTATATAATGTATCAATTTTTATTTTTTAAAGGTTTTTCATGTATAAATTTAGCCAAAGAATGATGCATCTTCAATTTCAAAATCAATTTGTGGAAAAAATGCCCAAAGGGGGGGGGGGGGGGGGGAGGTTGAGTTGTCGGTGTCTCCGTTAAGGGCTTAGAGTCGAGATTCATGGGTGACGTCATTATTGAAAGTGAAAAAAATATGGAAATTAATACAAAGCAAAAGAGAAAGTGTAGAAGAATTTCTTTTATCATTTATTTATTTAAGCATATCAGATCTTTGATATTTTTCCTGTCTTTTTGCTGTTTATCTTTTTTGATACATTTAGTTTTAGTTTTTTAATGTATTTAGTTGTATTTGTTTCATAAATTAATGTTTTATTTCAACATTATGATTCATTAAGATTTTATCAAGAGTTGACGGTGGCCCCGTTAAGGATTTTGGGTCGAGATCCATAGGTGACACCATGGTTGAGAGTGAAAAAAACCTTTATAGTTGATATAGAGCAAAGGACAAAGTATTATTTATTTTCTTTTAGAAGATTAAATTGTTGATTTTTTTTTGGTTGCTTTCGGCAGAACTTTAAATGTATCTAGTTTATTTTGATTTTTAAAATTAATGTACAATTTGTTCCTTTCACCTTAATGATACATTACAATTTTATCATGTACAATATATAGTTTGAAATATTAATTTTGATACATAACAATATATTATGTTCATAGTTATGTATTAGATACACAACTTTTACAAATTTTGTTATCTTTTACTACCAAATACATACACGTAACCATATTCATCTAGAAGGCTATTTATTTGTAGACGCTATCCAATATTATTGTTTATACATGAACACTTATGATTTATAACAAAATCAGTTTGTATCATATTCATAACTAGTACATGACACATAACTTTGTTGTGTATATAACATAATGTATCACATGTTGTTCAATATATGCAACATTGTTTTCTAACCAAATTAATGTGTATCATATTCATAGGTTTTTTTATATGATACATAACTATATATAATTGATGACTTTTTTTTTAAACCTGTTACGATTTAGGAGAGATTTGAGAGAAAGAAAATTTAAATTGTTTGAAGCTGTTATAATTTAGAAAAGATTCACATCAATTTGATTTGCATGATTTGAAAAATGATGTTTCATTTTATATCTAATTTCATTTTTTAATCTAAAAAAAAAAAAAACTAGTTATATAATGTATCAAATGTGATGTATCCGGGTGTTAACAATTTTAAGGAATTTTATAAATTAAAAATAATAATTAGATATCGAATATAATTCGTTCTTTACACTATGTGATTCCTAAAATTTATACTTTATTTTTTATGAATTTTTTCAAGCCCATTATGTTTATGGGTTTTAGAGAATCTCAAATAATTTGAGGAACTTCTAAATGGACCTGAGGGAAGTTTTGATATGATTTTAGTAAAATTGAAAACTAGATTAACTTGAATTAATGAATAAATTTTTATATTTGGTTTGACTTTGATATTTACTATTATAAAAAATAAATCCAAACCGAATTATGAAATCATTGTACTTTAAGTTGAATTTCTAATATACTTAATAATTGAAACTATTAAATGAATATTATTTATTAAATCGAGACAATTGAGCCGAGACTGGATTAAGATAGGTGGATCAGAGATTTAACTTAAATCGAATCGAGTCAAGAGATTTTGTTTTTCGAAACAAGTTGAGCCAGTTCTTTACCCATCTCTAGAGCTATGCTAATTAAACATTATGTCGAGCAATGTCACTCTCCTATATTTATTCTTAGTTTTGTTTTTGTCTTTTAATGTATGGTGACATGTAGAACAAATATGTCTATTTGCTCAGTTTTATATAATTTTAAGTGTCTACTTGTGGACATCCAAAACTAAGGGTCATATTTATGTATTATGCCAAACAAGAAATACTTAACACAAAATGGAACCAAGGACGAGCCTTGCTAGCGAAAACACGGAAAGTCATGTATCAGACCAATGCACCACATCAACTTCTGTGATTAGGTGTGCACAAGTAAATATTTTATATTCATTTAGGTATATACATGTATAATATATACGTCAATTTTCTGAAGTTAACAGGTGTCTGTGCACTCACTTCATCAAAATTGGGTCCGCCTCTTGAAATAGTCCCTCATGTTTGTAATATTAGTTCACTTTTTTGGTCCTTCCGCAAACTTTTGCCTATTTTTCAACATGGATTTCGACCACAATTTATGCATGAAATGTTCAATTGTCTTTTCATATACTTTGTAAAAACAATAACTCCATGTGAGAGAAGGTGAAAAGATGAACACCTTATTTTGTTTGGTAAAAATATTATTGCATCTAAAATCGAGAGGTCATCACGTCGTTTGCACGTGTAATAGTATACTTTTTTCTTTACTTACAACGTCATATGTCAAAGTGTTCTTATCTGCAATAGTATTTTTACCGAACAAAACAATGTGCTCTTCTTCACACCTTCTATCACATTGATTTATTTTTTCTATCAAATATATAAAAAGACGATTGAACATCTCATACACAAAATTATGAATAAAATTAACATTAAAAAATAGACAAAATTTGCAGGAAGATCAAAAGTGCATCAATATTGCAAACATGAGGAACTATTACTGCTTCATGTGAAAACTCAAGGATGACTTGAGTATTATCCCAAAGATAAAAGATTATTTTGAGTTTTTTCGAATTTGTTTTCATTGACTTTAAATTACTTGTCAAACATCAAACTGAAGTTAAGTTACTCACTTTCCTAAGTAGTCGTGCAAGAAAAGATAGTGTTACCTTATTCTTGCTATTTAAAATCTGGTATTGATTGAAAAATGATGTAGTAATATATTATTGGAATTGTTTAGGGGTATAGTTAAGGTGTCTTTTTAAAAATTCAAAACAACTTGATCTGTTACTTTATGTCTTTTCTCTTTTGTATTTTTTAAAGTTAATTCAGACCTGTTGATCTATTCCATACACATAACTATAAGGTAGGGAGAAAGAAGATCTTTTTGCCCTTATGTCATACGATAGTTGGAAGAAATCATTTTGAGTGCTGTGTTTGGTAAATATGAAAATATATCTACTTTTTTGTAATAGCATGTCTTATACAGTTATGAAAGTCTCGTTTTTTTAAAAAAATTATGTTTGGCTAAGACTTAAAATTACCTGAGTTTTCACATGGAGCACTAATAATCTCTCATGTTTGTAATATTTGTTCACTTTCGGTCTTTCCATAAATTCTATTTTTTCAGTATTCATTTTATCCACAATTTATGTGTAGAACGTTCAATGGTCTTTTCATATATTTATTGAAAATAATAACTCAATGTGAAAGTCGTGAAAAGATTAATAACTTGTTTTGTTTAGTAGAAATATAATTGCAGTTAAAATTGAGTGGTTCATCAAGTGGTTTTCACGTGTATTAGTACAAATTTTTCTTTTCTTGCGACGTCATATATCAAAGTATTCTAAATTTAGCCGCAATAGTATTTCTACCCAACAAAACAAGGTGCTCTTCTCATCACCTGCTGTCACGTGAATTTATTATTTATATTAAATATGTAAAAAGATGAAGCTCTACCTGGGCCAAGCCTTCTGCGACAGGGAATTGGACGGATTAGGGCTGGGCGACCCTTCATTTGGAAGGTCTTGAAATTGCCTAACCCAACCCAAACCTAGAAAGGTTGTAGGCTTGGGCGGGCTAGCCCTTTTTTCTTTCCTTCCAAACTTAAAATATTATAACAATAAAAAGATGAGAAGATTTCAAATTAAATAAGACATATAATGGTGTTGTTTCAATAACAATCGCATGTATCTAAGACACTAGATATATGTATTTAGTGTGATGCATCCAACTACGCGAATGAGATAAAAGAGTGGTGAGTGAGATAAAAGAGAGGCGGGGGTGAAAGATTTACCTATGGTCTTAGATACATTTGAATTCATAGAGATAGAGTGATCTAAAGCAAATTAACCTAATTAGAGTCTATGTATTCCGAGATACATGTATCTGACTGTACCAAAATCTAATAAGATTGTAATATTATAATATAGCGTGTCTTTTTAAGTAATTAGCTCATACACTAGAGAGATCGTTGTAACTTACCCTTAAATAAATAGTTTTAGCCCATGGACCAACTCGATCCCGTCTGACCCCGATCAAACCTCGAGGGCCAAAGGCTTATATGGATCGGGCTTGTAAGCCCTAGATTTAAATGGGCTTGAAAAATCCTATTCTAACCCTACCCCAATAACTGATTGGGTTGGGTAGGCCCCTTGGGCTAAGCCCATTTTGACGGCTCTACATAAAATTGTGGACAAAATCAACATAAAAAATAGATAAAGTTTTTTGGTGGATAAAAAATGCACCAACATTGTAAATATGAGGGATTATTACAGCTCTATGTGAAAATTCAATACTGACTGGAGTATTAACCCAAATATACGAGCCTATTTTGAGTTTTTTTTAAAGTTTATTTGCATTGATTTTAAATTACTTGTCAAACATCAAAAGGAAATTAAGTTACTTACTTTCCTTAGTAGTCCTGCAAGTAAGATTGTGTTACCTTACTCAAGCTTTAATATAATTTCCTTAATTAGCTAGAAGGCATAAATAATATTTGATTTGGTCAAATTTAAAATTTAACTTTTTACCAAATTTAGCTTATTTAATATTTTTACAATTTCTCCCTCAACCAGATGCCTTTGTTTACCTATAAATACATTGCTAAGATTGACAATTAAAATCAATCATATTAATCACATATATAGTTAATTACTCTTGTGTCACCACAAAATTTGGAAGAGAAAATGGAGAAGGCAACATTCCTTAAGGTTTTCTTGGTCTCTGTTTTGCTTATGTTGTTTGGTAAGCAATTTTCTTATTTATTGCAACTTATACTCTAGACTAGATTTCGTTTGTTCATTTTTTCAAATGTTGATGTTGTTTATAAAAAATCTTGTGCACATCACTGACTTGTTCGACAAGGTCATCGATTTTGGTAGGCTTGAACAAGAAAATTATGGCAAATCTTTCATTTGTCACTTTTTCAAATGTTGATTTTTTTTTTTTTTATGAAAAATCTTGTGTACGTCACTAACTTGTTCAACAATGTTGTCCATGTTGGTAGGACAAGGAAATTATGATAATTCAGTTGTTTGTTCACTTTTTCAAATGTTGATGCTGCTTATGAAAAATCTGGCATACGTCACTGACTTGTTCAACAATGTTATCTATGTTCGTAGGACAAGGAAGCCATGTGCAAGGAGAATGTACTAGCGATGCCGATTGTGCTAAGATTATGAAATGCATAGAAGCAGAACCCATATGTGACTTGACAAGCCATCAATGTGTGTGTTCACGAAATCCACCAACTAATTATGGAACAAGAAACATTTACAAGACTCACCAGAACTGATTTTATTATGTTTTTCAAATTTCATAAGATTCAATAAAGATCTCTTGTATTCATATTAATCATATTGGAAAAGGGTGTTATTTGCGCGATATATTTTGTCTTAAAAGTAATTTCTTCGATCCATTTATATTTTATGAGTTTTAAAGAATCAAGAATGTTGAAGAACCCCTAAAAATGGTCTTAGAAGACAGACTATTTAGTGTTAAATAATCGATCGGAATGCACATAGGTTTTTCAATAGTCAATAAGTTGTAAAATGTCAAACATGATTTAATTGAAGTCGATGTGTATAATTAAAGTAGATGACATAATTTTGCTAAATTCATATACATTGATGTACATTGTAAAACATTGAAGCATACAAATAATTCACAAGAACAAGTAGCTCTTAAGCAAATGCCTATTTTACAGTGTCTAAGTTCCAATAATGTGAACTTATATTCTTTCCCTATGACTGAGATAAACCTGCAATTTCCTTTAGTGGCTTCCACATGAACTTTCTCCTGTACATGCCATGAATAGAATAGTCATGTAAAAGTAAAGGATATGGCAGCCCGGTGGACGAAGGATCTTGTGTCCACGCAAGGTGCAGGAAAGGGCCGCAGCTCAAGGGGATGTAAATAGAATAGTTATGTAATGAACATATATTCAAAATTAACATGAGCATGCACCTCTTGCAAAAGTAGAGAGGTTGTTTACGATTGACCTTCGGCAATTCTAGAAAGATGAAAAAAAAGAAAACCAAAAGATGCTATCTTTATTAAAGTACTTGTCCTGACTCTTGCATCTACAAGCTGAGAATGATGATAAAGTATGTAGCATTGACCACAGAAGGCTAAACTGAAGTAAATCCAGGTAGCTTTTGCATACAATGTTGTTTTAACCACAACGACAAGATCTCAAAGTTTCCTTATTTACAAGAGAGTTGATTGATAAACAAGAAAAAGGAAGATGAAGAGAAAATCTTACCAGTTACCACACTCTGCAATGACCCTCACATTAGGACGAAGTGTCGGGAGTAAAGCAAGAAACTGCAGCTCTGCCTTTGATAAGACCTGAACAGTTTATGTCAAACAGTTAACAAAGATCTAGTCAAAATACTGCTGACGGACTGAATAGATGATGTACACTTGAAGGGGTGGATTTAACCTTGGCTTCTATTATCCAAACCACTAATCCTTTAGCATCCGGAGGAAGTAAAGAAAGCCTATAATCAACTTCTGGAGGAAAATACCATCTAGCTATTGGTTGCTTACCAACATGAGCCTGCAACATCAAAATTTGCAGATGAGAGTCAATTAGACACTGCAAGTTAGTGTTTGAGAATAAGCATATCGTATGCGAACTGCTAAACTTACAGGGCAGACAGGGTGGAATTTGGTAAGAGTGGTTTCAGGGTCACCGAGGCCACGAGCCGAAAGGTCCAAGAAATGATATCCCTGGTACTTAAGACGTGTAAGGTAGCGTCCTTCGTAGCCCCCTTCATGAGGAGAGTAAATTGCTATGGCTTTGTGTTCTTCCACATCTGATAACCATTGACCCAAATCAGGTTTAATGAGATCTCCACCTATGAAGTCCTGAAGTTCAATGTTACATCTAATTGCTCCTTTCTTTTGTCTTCCAACTGAATCAAGTCTTCTCGTTCTCATAGCCTTTGATATGCTATTTAATTGTACTCGTTGCTTCTGCAGACCATAAGACTGCACTGCCCCTTGATAACAGGCTGCATTTTGCCATTTTAATTCAGATTTCATGGTACACGACCGAAAGAACAAAGGCATCATAATGAAAACATTTAACGCGAACAGGATAACAGCATCATTTTGGTGCTGCAAGTGTGCATTTCCACATGTAAAAGGTAGAAAAAGTTATAAATAAGTCATTTTCCAAAGAGAACTGATCAGATTATGTTACAGGGAGAACTGAAAGGGTGCCTACTGTAAGCAACCTGTGAAACTCGAGAACCAGAAGTCAGTTTTCACCATTGTCAACAATGGCTAGAAACATTGCCAATGCACTGCTTAATGTGACAGTGCGTAACAGTAAGCACAAACATTTTCAGCTTTATAGACCAATATTAGGGAAAGTCTGGTTTTCATACCATGTAAAACAATAACAATCGGGAACAAATGCGAATCTCTACTCACCCAAAAAACAAAACTTCAAAACATAATTAAGTAAATGTACACTTTCACTACCTACCCCACTAATATTTACATATAACAAGCTGGAATCACCCATTATGATATCAAGTCTTGATCGTTTTAGTTCTTTAACCATCACCCTAATTTTGTAACAACACATAATAGCAACTAAGCATACGTCTTCACACACACGCACACCGTGATATTGAACTATAAATCTGAAAATTGGGAACAAATGCGAGTAGAAGCTGAATCTCTACACACCCAAACCATAGCTTAAAAACAGAATTAAGTGTACATATCACTCCCTACTCAACTAAATATTCACATTTAACAAGATTGAATAGTCCATTAAGTTATCAAGTCTTGATCTTTTCAGTTCTTTAACCATCCCCCTAATATCAAGATATTATAACAACACATAATAGCAACTAAGCGTTATACATCTTCACGCACACACACACACACCATGATATTGAACCATAAAGCTGAAAATTGCGAACAAATGTGAGTTGAAGCTGAATTTGTACACAACTTCAAAACATTATTAAGTAAAATGCATATTTCCACTCCCTACATAACTTAATATTTACATCTAACAAGCTTGAATCAACCGTTAATATATCAAGTCCGTAAAGATATTGTCATCCGGACCTAACTCAATCGCAAAACCATACACCCTCCTTCACACTTAGGCCCCTCGAGAGCGAGAACCAAAAGCTCACACGGGGATGAACCTGGTACTGATGTAAAATTAAGTTTTAGGCCTATCTAAACTACCTCAAAGGTAGGAGGTGCTCAAGCCTTAACCACCAATATGAACCCTTTTTTAAAAAAAAAAAAAATTAACATCCCACCTCACACAGATGCAATATTATTACAAAGTCTTGATCTTTTCACTTTTTTAGTGATCACCCTAATTTCAAGATATTGTAACAACCCATAATATCAATTAAGCATTATAAATCTCCACACTGCGCACACACACAGAGAAAGGGGTTATTGGGGATGACCTGAAGAGGAGCAGGGTTGGTCTTCAGTGGAAATATTGGGGCGCCGCCGGCAAGAAGACCCATTGCTAGTAATCAAGAACCTCCTAGTGCTGCTGCTGCTGGTGGTGGTGCTAGGGAAGGTGTAGGAGAGAGTTGTCATTTGGGTATTTTGGTGGCAGTGTGTGAGTGGTGGCAGTAGGCAGCTATAGCAACAGAGACTGTGGAAGCACCATTGCAAACTTGGACAAAGATGACTACTTTGTTCCTTGCCACTCAATAAATGTGCTGATAAACTTTACAATAAAGAAATTACAAATAACAAATATTTAAATATGCATAATTTTATTAAATTCTATGGTCAATAAATAATAATATTACCTATATAAATTTATGGGATAAGTTCTATATTTTAAAAATTGAAATGATGTTTTGGGGAGAATTTAAAATTCGAGATCACATAATCTCAAATTGCAATTTCAAATTAGTTATTCAAATTTTAATTTTATATTGTATATTCAAACATAGCTAGAATAATAATCATAAGGCGAGAGTTCAAACTCTATTATAACTTTTTTTAATGAAATAATTTTGTAATTAAAAAAAAACAAAAGCCAAACTAAAACCTAATTTATATATTTTGGATTGAAAATCCAAGTAAAGATTATGAAATTTTCCAAACATCCTATTTAATTGCATAAGTTGTCCTTCAATTAAATTAATTTTTATTCTTTTATATTTTGAATTTTTAAAATAAAACGAAGTTAAGTATTCATTGTAAAATTCACAAGGAGTAAGGACGTTCACCACGGGTAAAATATAAATTGTGGTACGACCATTAACATCTAAAAAGATAATGTTTTGCGATAATGACTTGTAAAACTTTTGAGACACACGACAGAACTCCAAAAATAATTGGAGCACCCATATCTCCTTCCTTTAACTAGAACACGTACTATGGTGCTTTGATTCCTGCATCATATTTTGAAAATAAATTTATACCTTATAAGACATAAGTTGTTTAAGATAACGAAATATAACCAATATTCAAGATATAACGATTTTAAAATATAAATTACCAGTGAAAATATCATTTATATAGTATTAAAATATAAAAACTAAAACCAGCTCTGTTGTAAGAGGGAAAATAAAAAAGACAAACTTTAGGGCTTTTCATATAGTAATCTCCCTATCAAAACCTCAAAGATTTCCCATTTCTGCAAAACCCAAATGGAATCCAAAGAAGACGAAGCCTCCCAAAACGGAGCAAACCCATGGAAATTCAGTCCATTTCAAGCAAAGATTCAGTTTTGTCAATGCCTAAGCTTCCTGCAGAACTCATCACTGAAATCTTGTTAAGGCTTCCGGTGAAATCCCTTTTACAATTCAGGTCTCTGTCGAAATCTTGGCTTTCCTTAATCTATATCCCTAAATTTGTGATGACGCGTCTCTTATTTTGTGCTAGTAATAAGGAGTTATGTTTAAGGTTGCTATTTATGTTGGCTAGTTATGTGTAGTGCTTTACTTCACCATTCTGTAAAGGAAGTAATTGACTTGGATTATACAGGTAAAATTTCCGAAGACTATCCTTGGCTTGTGGGTTCGGTAAACAGATTGATTTTTGTTGTCTATGTAACAAATTGCATGACTTGTTTATATGGAATCCGTCAATTAGAAAGTATAGCAAGTTGCCTAGTTATAGACTTAATCGATGTGGTGGATATCAAGTGGAGGAACGTGGGGATAGCAGATTTGGTTTTGCGTTGATGTGCTTCAAGATGATTACAACGTAGTGGGAGTTTGCCCTGTTTACAAAAATATGCGTCTATGTCGTGTTGAGGTCCAGATATATTGTCTAAGGATTTTATGGGAGGCGTATTAACGGACTTTAAAGATAGATTTTTTTTCCATTTTCAGGGTAAGCTTGTGTAAAGGAAACTTCATTGGATTGAAATGGGCATGAACATTTCTTCTATTGATTTGTGTGATGAGAAATGTGTAGAGATAGAAAAGCGCTGCAATTTTAACTTTAATGATTATGGTCATTTCGTACTAGGAGTGCTTGGAAGTGATCTTTCTGTGTTCTGTAATTACATGCAGGGTGCAGATATCTGGGTTATGACGGAGTATGGAGTTGAAGAATCTAGGACAAAGTTGTTTACTATCAAGTCTCATAATGATTTTATACCATGTTTGTAGGGTTTGCCCCTTTTTTGTCAAATGGTGACATTTTGCTTGAAATTGAATCACGTTTGGGGAAATATAATCCATAGAATGACTCGATCAAATATCTAGAGGTTACTAACTTTGCTCCATATGTTGAGGCAGAAATCTACGTTAAAAGCCTAATTTATCTCCTTTTATAGAAGTTACTATGCCTGCAATAGCAACGGAGGTTCAAATACTCAGATGAAGACACCCATGTGACTAATAACCTGTAAGAGTTGCATTCTATGTATTTTCTGAAGTGTTGTTAAATTTTGTTTCCATAATACTTGTGATCTTGTGAGTCATTTTCCTTTTATGATCTATTTTCAGAAAACGATAATCTTTTGCTAAAGCAGTTGTTTTTGTTGTATTACTTGGTCTCATGAACTTATTTTGAGTTGTGTTGTAAGAGGGATGTTGTGCCTATAGATAGAGTAAGAATAGAACAATAGAGGTTGTAGGTTTTGTTTTTTGGAACCATTCTCTCATATTCTTCTTTAGGTAAAAGCTTAATTGGGCAAAGGTTTGATCAGATGAGTTAGCTAGTACTTGTATTAGTGGGAGATAGCAGATACCAAGTGGAATAGCCGAGGTTAGGGGTGGCAAAAGGTTGGATTGGATCAGATTTGGATAGATTGAATATGGGTTGACCAAAAGTGGTTTGGATTACAATCCAGTGGATTGAATCCACCCAAATAGAATATGGGCAAATATGGTTTAGGTAAAATGGTTCCAACCCATTTTAAAAAATCTGTTTTTCCAAAAAAAATAATTTAACCCCTCCCCGGGGCGCCCCCCCCCCCCCCTCCCCACTTTGCTCCAACCTAATCTTAATTTTTTTTTTGTAAAATCTATTTTTGCAAAAATATAAAATTTACCCCCTCAGCCCCCCACCCCCCGCCCCGCGCCACCCTCCAGTGACTGACCCTTAAATTATTTTATTTTCCAAAAAAAAAAAAAAACTGTTTTTCCTCCCTCGGGCACCCCCCCACCAAACATTGCCCGCCCCCCATCTTCCACCAACCCACCCCTAAAATTTTTTGTTTTCCAAAAAAAAAAAACTCTCTTTCAAAAAAAAAGTTACCCCCTCCATTCGGGCACCCACCCATGATTAGCACTAGTACCAACCTTAAACATAACTGTGGGTGTAGTCCTTGTTACTAGCGGATAATAAGTGATGGTTCTTCACAAATTCAGGTCTAGAGATTAAGGAAAGCCAAGGTTTTGACACAACCCTGAATTGTAAGAGGGATTTCACCTGAAGCCTTAACAAAATTTCAGTGACAAGTCACTTTACAGGAAGATTAGGCATTGGAAATACTGAATCTTTGTTTGAAGCAGATGGAAACTGACCAGGGTTTTTGGGGTTGCTCCGTTTTGGGTGTCGGGAGACAACTTATCTCCTTGGAACAATATTACAGTGACAAATTGTACATGAAGATTAGGCATTGGCAAGACTGGATCTTTGCTTGAAATGGATTGAAATTGAGCAGGATTTTCGGGATTGCTCCGTTTTGGGTGTCGACAGATGGCTTCATCTCCTTCTCGTTGGGACAAGATTTCAGTGACCAGCTCTACGGGAAGATCAGGCATTTGCAAGACTAAATCATTGCTTGAATTAGATAGAAAATGAGTAGGATTTTCGGGATTGCTTTGTTTTGGGTGTCGAGAGACAACGTCATCTCCTTGGACAAGATTTCAGTGACAAAACTCCACAAACTCCACAGAAGGATCAGACATTGGTAGGGATGGCATTCGGTAATTCGGTTCTTACAATAGTTGTACCGAATACCAAAAAGAATTATTTCTGTTCGTTTTTTTCAATTCAATTTGGTTTGGTTGATTCAGTTCGGTTTCTGTTTAGACACTGGTCACGATTGAAATTGATGGTCGCTGGTTGTTGGTCGGCTGCCCTGGTCGCAGTGCTGGTCACGATGTCCAACTTGGAAAATGAAAAGTTGGTTCTTAAAAGAGAAGACAAAGGTGCGGTGGAAAATCAGAAACAAAAACAAAAGTCGAAACTTTTAAATCTAATGCTAGTTGGGTGTTGGCAGTTGTTATTTGCTAAGAATAAAAAAAGAAATAAAATTTAAAAGACAAATTGATATAATATTAATAATGATAATATAGTATATTCGGTTTACCGAAATTACATACCGAAATATAAAAAAAATCGACTTGGTTCGATATTTATGCTCAGGCGTTGGCAAGACTAAATCTTTGCTTGAACTAAATGGAAATTGAGCAGGGATTTCAGGATTGTTCCGTTTTGGGTGTCGAGAGATGACTTCATCTACTTGGGACAAGGTTTCAGTGACAAGATCTACACAAGCTCTACAGGAAGATTAGGCATTGGCAAGACTAGATCTTTGCTTGAAATGTATGGAAATTGAGCAGGTTTTCAAGATTGCTTCGTTTTGGGTGTCGAGAGACCGCTACATCCCCTTGGGATTCTATTTCGGTTGTAGAAAAGGGATATTTTTAGGAGTTTTCAGTATGGAAATTACTATGTGAAGCCCTAAATTACATCCTTTTTTCTTTTACAACTACTTTTTGGGTCATTTACACCTTTGACCTAGTTCTAATTTTTTATCTTTCAATCTAAATCATATTTTTGCGGTGTATAATTTTTGCGTTATTATATCTAATTAGTTATGCCTTGTGATTTTAATAACTTATGTCGTACTAGGTATAAATTTGACTTCTAAGTATGAAAAGTAAAAATCAATATTTTTGAAGAACAAATCGTGAAATTAAATGTAGTGTCTCTGTAAGGGGAAACATTCATTGTTTTTACTAGAGTAAATACATCAAACCCCCTTGAATGAGTTAAATGATATACATGGTGCTTACCCTAGTAAAAACAATGAATGTTGCCCCCTTCCAGAAAACACTGCATCTTAATTGCACGATTTGTTCTTCAAAAGAATTGATTTTTACTTTGAAATCAAATTTATACCTAGGAAGGCATAAGATTAAAAGCATGGGACATAATTAATAAGATATTATAATGTAAAATTATACATCGCAAAAATAGATTGAGAGATAAAAATTAAAACTAGCTGAAAAAGTGTAAAGGACCCAAAAAGTTGTTGTAAGGAAAAAAAGATAGAAAATTAGGCCTTCACATGGTAATCTCCGTGGTAAAAACTCCTACATATTTTCCCTTTCCGCAACCCAAATGGATCCCAAGGGAATGTAGCGGTCTCTCGACACCCAAAACGGAGCAATCTCGGAAACCTGCTCAATTTCCATGTGTTTCAAGCAAAGATCTAGTCTTGTCAATGCCTAATCTTCCTGTAGAGCTGGTCATCGAAACCTTGTCCAAAAAGATTAGGTCGTCTCTCGACACCCAAAACGGAGCAATCTCGGAATCCCTACTCAATTTCCATCTGGTTCAACCAAAGATTCAGTCTTGTCAATGCCTAGGGTTTGGCATAAGTATCGAACCGAACCAATTTTTTTGATATTTCGGTTTCAATATGTAATTTAGGTTTAAACAAAATAATACTATTTTATCATTATTAATATTATATCAATTTGTTTTTAAGATTTTAATTCATTTTTTATTCTTAGCAAATAACAACTGCCAACACCCAAACTAGCATTAGGTTTACAAGTTCCAACTTTTGTTTCTGATTTCCGCCGCACCTTCGTCTTCTCTTTCAAGAACCAACTTTCCATTTTTCAAGTTGGACATAACGTCCAGGGCGGCCGACCAGCAATTTCAACCGCGTCCAAACAAAAACCAAATTGAATTTTGAAAAAACAAACTGAAATGATTCGGTTGGTATTCGGTACAACTATTGCAAGAACCGAATGCGGCATCCTTACCATTGCCTAATCTTCCGGTAGAGTGTCACTGAAATCTTGTCCCAAGGAGATGAAGTTGTCTCTCTACACCCAAAACGGAGCAATCCCGAAAACCCTGCTCAATTTTAATCTGTTTCAAGCAAAGATTCAGTCTTGCCAATGTCTGATCTTCCCGTAGAGCTGGTAACTGAAATCTTGTCCCAAGGAGATGAAGCCATCTCTCGACACCCAAAACGAAGCAATCCCGGAAACCCTGATCAATTTCAATCCGTTTCTAGCGAAGATCCAGTCTTGCCAATGTCTAAGCTTCATGTAGAGTCTGTCACTGAAATCTTGTCCCAAGGAGATGAAGTTGTCTCTCGACACCCAAAACGGAGCAATCCCGAAAACCCTAGTCAATTACCAGCTGTTTCAAGCAAAGATTCAGTCTTGCCGATGCCCAATCTTCCTGTAGAGCTCGTCACTGAAATCTTGTTAAGGCTTCCGGTGAAATCCCTCTTACAATTCAGGTCTGTGTCAAAACCTTGGCATTCCTTAATCTCTAGACCTGAATTTGTAAAGAACCATCTCTTATTATCCGCTAGTAACAAGGACTACACCCACCATGGAGTTATGTTTAAGGTTGCTAGTAGTGCTAGCCATGGTATCAGAGACTGTTCTCTTAGTTCTTTACTTCACCATCCTGTAACGGAGGCAATTGACTTGGATTATCCAGGTAAATATCCCAAAGACCATCGCTATCCTGTGATTGTGGGTTCTGTCAATGGATTGATTTGCCTTTCCATTAGTCTATTTAACGGAGTACAAGAATTGTATCTGTGGAATCCATCAATTAGAAAGTATAATAGACTGCCTAATTATAGAGTTCATCGACCCCGTGGTTACTGTTTGGAGGAACGCCGTGGTAAGTGCAACTTTGGTTTTGGATATGATGAGCTCAAAGATGATTACAAGGTAGTGGGCATTTTCCCTGTTTACAAACGTATGCAGCTGTGTCGTGTTGAGGTCCATATATATAGTCTAAGAAGTAATTCTTGGAGACGTATAAACGACTCTGCTTTGGATTTTTTGCATGTTTCGGGCAAGCTTGTGAATAGAAAACTTTATTGGCTTCAAACCTGCGGGAATATCAGTTCTATTGACTTGGGTAATGAGAAATGGACAGTGATAGAAAAGCCTTCCAATTTTAAGGAATATGGTCATTTCGTACTAGGAGTGCTTGGAAGTGATCTTTCTGTGTTGTGTAATTACAAGAATTGTCATGCAGATGTTTGGATTATGAAGGAGTGTGAAGTAAAAGCATCTTGGACAAAGATGCTTACTATCTGTGCTGAAAATGACGGTATGCTACATATACGTGAACCACCCTTGTTAGTGACAAATGAAGGTGATATTTTACTTGAAATTGGATCGCGTATGGCGATATATAATCCAAAGGATAATTCATTCAGATATCTAGATGTTACTAACTTTGCCCCATATATTGAGGCAGGAATCTACATTAAGAGTCTAGTTTGTCCCTGTTCACACAAGGGACAACGCATGCAAAACCAACGGAAGTTCCTCTAACTCAGATGACGACAACCGTGTGTCTAATAACATGTAAGAGTTACATTCTATGCATTTTCTTAAGTGTTGTTCAATTTTGTTTCCGTATTGCTTGTGGATCTTGTGAGTCATTTTCCTTTCTGATCTATTTTCAAGAAACGATATTCTTTTGCTAGAGCAGTTATTTTTGTTGTATTACTTGGTCTCATGACTTTAAACTGAATGGTACTGGTCCTGGACATAGTTTTCTTCTTAGGCAGTTTACGTTATGGAAGAAAGATATGTATATGTGATATTAGATATTGTCTAGTGCTAGTTATATATGAAATGAACTAAAGATATATTTTACTATTCTAGGGGATTCTAATAGACTAGAAGTCCTTCCGGCCTCTTGTGACTGTGAATTGAATAAGAGGGATGTTGTGCGTATAGAAAGAGTAAGAATAGAGCACCAGTGACGGAATCTGTTGATCGCTTGTTTTTTGCACTGTCCAGTAGCTACTGGTGTTTGGAACATGTTTTGCATTCTCTTTGGCCTGAGTTGGGTCATGCCAAAGAACATGAGACATGCACATTACAGTTGGAGTTTATGGAAGCTGATAAGGCCATCAAGAAAATCTGGTTGATGATTTTACCTCTAATGTGTGGTTTGCGAGCTATTGCATGGGAACGGGGATTTTATCCTGTGCACACCCAAAGGGTAGTGGCTGCAGATTTCCCTTGTCCTTAAAAAAACTCTGGTTGATGATTCCTGCTACTATCTTTTTGTGTTTGTGGACAGAAAAGAACAAGAGATGTTTTGATGCCATCTCAACTCCAAATCACTTTCTTAAAGCTAAATGCTTGCTTAACCTTTTTTCTCGTCAAAGTTGACCCCAGTCGTTAGTGCTGGACATTTTCTAGACTTTGTTCGCAACCCTAGTTCTAGATTAACACTTTGTCTAGGAGCTGAACTGAGCTAAAAATTCCTTTTTCTCCTTCTGTTACTTGTATCTTTGCATCTCCTTGATGCTATTTAATGAAGCATCTATCTTCATCCCAAAAAAAAAAAAGAATAAGAGCACCAGTGATTAGGAAACTGTGGTAGTCGATTGCACCAATGATCCCTGGTTCCTAGGTTTTGTTTTTGAATCCATTCTCTAACTATTCTTTTTTAGGTAAAATCTTTATAGGGGAAAGGTTTGGCAAGATGACTCATCTAGTACCTGTTGTGTTAGTGAGAGATAGCATCAAGCATGTACCCAATGAAAAAGTTAAGGTGACCGTTGTAGGAAACAGAGGAATCATTTATCAAAGAGTACTGAGATAGTATCTAGTGTTGGTGCTTCTCCTTGCTGATAATAGCTACTCCCAAAGGCCACATATTTTGTTCTGGACTGTTTGGTGTTTTCTTGCTACTAATAGCTACTTACTTCGTTCCTATTTACGTGACATACTTTTTCTTTTTTCCTTCCCAAAAAGAATGTAATATTCTTTATTTTTAAACAGTTTAACTTTAATTTTGTATTTACGCTTAATGAAATGTTTTATAGATACACAAACAGCTATGCCTTGTTTTACACCACAAGTTCCGAAAGTCTTTCTTTCTTAAACTTTGTGCCCAGTCAAGCACCACCATATAAATTGGGACTTAGGTAGTAATTTTATATTTTTCACTGCAGAATGATCTTATTCTTTCACTTTAGCTGTAATATTGATGAAACGAAGTATACATTGCAAGGCGTAATCAGTTCAGGGTGCTAATTTTGCTGCTATGATCATGAGAGTTAGGTTGAGCGTACAGAAGAATTTCGTATAGGAGAAACTGACTTTGGGGAAGAGCTTTGTTTAAGAGGGTCTTGTCTATTCTAGTGTAGAATAAAAAGTGTTGTCATCTTTGTTATTTTGTACAAGAATCATTTCCAGTGTAGTTTATTCTTTTATGTTCTGAACAACCCTAAAATTGTGTCTGTAATTTGTATTTTGAGTCTCAGGATACTTGCGTTGGTCGGTCTGAAGGATCCTTACTCTTTGTGGAGAGGCTCAACAGCTGGTTCAGGAGCGCACCTCCAGCCGTTATCACTATGAGTATGACTACAAAGTTATTCAACAAAGAGTCAGAAAAGAGTACTTAGAAGACGGTTCGAGTATTGTTTACAGATTAATGAAGTGTATCTCTTTCCAGAGCACAATACAGAGAGAAAACTATGAAACTTTGCTGTTTTTATGTGCAGACAGACACTTGGTTTTCTTGTCCTATGTTTTATTATCTCAAATCTATTAAGTACTGGATTGTTTCTTGTTTGCTTTCATAAAATTGCGTACTTCTTTTTCTTTTTTTGTGAAGTGAATGATACAATACTAAGTGAAAGTTTGATTGAAGGGTATATATGTCATTCACCCTTGCCAACGAAAGGAAGGAGTAGGTCGAGCTTGTTGCACCGGGAGTGGTTTGCTAATTATTGCATAGAAGCAGGGTTTTATCCCATGTGCACCCAAAGGATAGCGGCTACGGGTTCAATCTTATTTGTGTTATTTTTATATGGGAGAGGACCATTATTGGAACCCTAAGACGCAACTCTCAAGCACAGACAATATTTATGCCCTCTACCTCTAATTTTGTGTGCCTTGAACCATTTTAAATCCATTATCTTTAGACAAGATTTTAATGCAGAAATTCAATCATATGCAAAAAAAATAATTTACTGCTGATTCGATTTAGCTACAAATTTTTCTGACTAGGTTAAAAAAAATTTAGTTGAAGCAAAATATCATGATGAATCCATTAGACTTTATGATAAATAATGATACTGAAAGATTGGAATTGGGCTTTATCTCCTTCACTTAACAGAAAGCCATGAGGAATATTATCTTATCCAGATCTTTTAACAAACAAAACAAATAATTAGACAAATGTCTTATTCAGATTGAAATAGAAGGAATCTTTGGGCCATCAGCATTATATTAGACCACTTTACAGCAGGTAGGATTTTAAACTAAAATTATGGTGCACGTGAATTCATGATCTTTCTACAAAACTCGGTATTTTTCATGTATTTTCTAGAATTAATTTGTATTATTTGTTGATACTCATGCATTTGATATCAATTCTCACTCACTACTTCCCTTTCGTAGTGGTGCAGCATGTTCTAAAAATCCTAAGTACGCGTTTGCTTTACAGCACCAAGTTGTAACGCTGTTGCTCTGTTGGCCTTCTCAAGTTCTCTCTTCTCTTGTAAAATCCTCTCTTTTACTCTCTGAGATTCAAATATGTTACCTTATGCTATGCATATATACTTGTATGTGATGCACACTGGTATTTATAACATGTTTTATGGTCAGTTCTACTGTGTACATTGAACTAATCAAGAAGAGAATTTTCATCTGTTTCATTTTTTGTTATTATTCTTTCTTGTGTTGTTGTGTAACGTTTTTCATTTCGACTAACTTGTTGTTGTGATTACTTCCATATCTATATTTATCCCAAACTATTTGGCTGGTTTCATTTAAGTTGAGGGTTTATCGTAAACAACCTCTCATAGAGGTAGAGGTATGATTTACGTACTCTCTACCCTACCCAGACCTCACTTATGGATCATAATGGATTGTTGTTGTTGTTGTTGTTTTAGGGTGCCCCGTTGTATCCTAAGATGTTTTTCATGATTGTAAGCTTAGAAATATCTTGGCAACGATCAATATTTCTATATTAATTGGTCCTTTGTTGTGTTCCAATTTCTAGAAAATTTGTCAGATTGCTCAGAAATGGAAAATGCTGAAGCCAGTCCTCTGAAAAGATCCCCTCGGGGTTTGGATGAAACCTCGGAGGAAGAATACTCTTCTCTGTCTTATCTACTCAAACATTTTGCTAGCATCCCTACTGTTGACAAGGCATGGACTTTCAAATCTACCAGTGGTATGATTGCTATTTTCCAATCTCCCTTTTGTATATTCAAAACATTTCACTTTGATGTTTGATTATAGCGAAGTACTATTTTTCCACTTTCGATTAAGAAGAATCTTGGTTCTATAAAAGGTGCTAAATGTCCCTCTTTTGCTTTTGCTGCACAAAAAGGTTCCCAGTGTATGTTCTCAATCAGCCAGCCAAATCTACTGGCCAACCAGAACAGGAGATACATATTATCTAGTCATATTTCGAAGGGAACAAATGGTGTAATCTTTGAGTGGGCTGCCTTCCCTATCGAGATGCCTAGCGGGTCTATAATGGTTCCATCACCTTCAGGTTCAAAGCTTCTTGTTGTTAGAAATCTTGAAAAAGATTCTCCAACCACATTCGAGATTTGGGGTCCATCTCGAGTCGAAAAGGAGTTCCATGTCTCGTCCTCTGTCCATGGCTCTGTATATTCAGATGGATGGTAAAATATCTTAATCCTTTTGTTCTTATTGATGTGATGTTGTTTGAAAGAGCATGAAGTTTAAGAAAGAAATACTTCTGAAATATATGGTCTAAAGTAAGTCGGAAGTATGTGTATGGCTGTAAATCCTCTCATTAATAAATCTGAAGTTTATAAAATCACTACTACATATAAAAATGTGTCACATAAATTGGAAGGGAGGGGAACCTACTCTCTAAATGTCGGATTTTTCACTTCACCATCGTATGGTGTTCGTTAGCATTTGACAATGCAGGTTTGAGGGAATTTCGTGGAATGATGATGAAACTTTTGTTGCATACGTCGCTGAGGAGCCAGCTTCCTCTAAACCCGTGTTCACGAATTCAGGCTACAAGAAAGGGAGTTCTTCAGATATGGAATGTGGTAGCTGGAAAGGTCAAGGGGATTGGGAAGAGGACTGGGGTGAAACCTACCCTGGAAAAAGAGAACCTGCAATTTTCGTGCTCAATGTTAACAGGTATGGTAAGTTATATTGTTTGCTTATATCAGTCTCAAGGGTAAATATTTGACTTCTCGTGCAGTGGAGAAGTACATCATGTTGAAGGAACAAATAATCTTAGTGTTGGACAAGTTATATGGGCTCCAGCTTCTAGAGGCTTGCAGCAATATCTGGTTTTCGTTGGGTGGCCATCGGATACTAGAAAGTTAGGCATTAAGTATTGCTATAACAGGCCGTGTGCCTTGTATGCTGTTAGAGCTCCATTTTCAAAATCAGAAGATCGTGAACCCGGGTATGTAATTTGATAGCTTCTCGAGATGAAAATTTTGTGGATCGGCTGCAACTGTATGATCTGTGTGAATATAGTGCAGAGGGAGCTAAGCTAGGGGAGAATTTTGTTATTTTCTTTTAATTTGTATTCATCTTCATTGTTTTAATGGAGTTTTTTGAGATTTCAGAACAAATGCAATCAAAGAACCATCTCCAGTTAAGCTGACAGAAAGAATAAGTAGCGCGTTCTTTCCTCGTTTCAGGTATATCTGCTTATGTTGATGCTAGAAAGATGAGATATGTATATGAATAAGAAATTCATAAGTTTGTGGAAGCATGTTCTACTTACTTTCATATTGTTCTTAGTTGATAATTATTGAGAATCAACAATAGCATCATTTCTAAAGTTAGTTTGTTGGGAAAAGTTAAAACTAATTGTTACTTTTACTGAATTTCCAGCCCAGATGGAAAGGCCCTTATGTTTCTGTCTGCAAAATGTTCTGTAGACACTTGGGCACATTCTGCAACTCAATCACTTCATAGAGTTGATTGGTCCATAGATGGAAAGCCCACCGCAGATGCTGACATTGTTGACGTGGTTCGCTCTATTTCTATGTTCTTCAAACTTTTATCAGCACTTCTGAGGCTAGTGAATAATCATTCCTTTGTGTACTAACTAATTTCTGGTGCAACACTTATGTGACAGGTTCCTGTTGTGATGTGTCCTGAAGATGGATGCTTCCCTGGACTCTATAGTGTTAAGCTTCTAAGTAAACCTTGGCTTTCTGATGGATATACCATGATTTTTTCTTCTGTATGGGGCAGCACTGAAGTAATACTTTCAGTGAACATGTCGAGGTAACTTTGTATAATGTGACTCAATTTTGACGGACATTATGGTATCATGCATGCAAAAGCCCCTTATGGTCCAGTCCTTCCCCGGACCCGTGCATAGCAGGAGCTTAGTGCACCGGGCTGCCCTTTTTTTATTGTGTCATGGGATTCTTTAAATTTCCTCTTTGCTAATGATTGCTAGTTAATTGATAGTGGAAAGGTGTCGCGCATTAGCCCTGGAAACTCTAGCTTCTCTTGGAGCTTGCTTGCACTAGACGGTGATAACATTATTGCTGGTAAGACTTACCTTTTCTGTAGAGGGGTGCCTATGTTGCACAAAGTGTCTCTATTTGTGTTCTTCGTTTACTTGTTAATTATTATCAATCCAAGTTGAGCAAATCTGGTACTTTTCTCTTGTAAAGTCAATAGCAGTCCCTCCGATGTTCCTGAAATCAAGTACGGTAGCATTGTTGGAAATTCATCTGCAGATGCCTTAGCAAGTTGGCAAGATATTTCAAGCCCCATATATAGATGCTCTGAAAAGGTTCATCTGATTTTTCGATCATTTTATAAAATGTTTCATCCAGAGTGTTCTGCTCATTGTTTACTTGCAAGTATGACATTTCTGTAATTCATATACATCTGTAATGCTCACAGGTCACTTCTCTACTGTCATCCCGCCAATCTAGTATTATCAAAATTCCAGTCAGGAATATCACTGAGAACCTTACTGCAGGTATAAATCATCAGTCTGATGAAAATACTTGCTTTAATCTGTGAACAGTGGTGTTTTAACTGTTGAGAAGGTAAAATATTGAGTAATGGTAATTGGATACTTGCTCATGCAACCAAATAATTCGTTCTATTGTAAATTCTAAGCCTGTACTCCCTCCGTTTAACTTTTTTCAGGTGCCAACAAGCCGTATGAGTCTGTCTTCGTATCCTCCAAGCGTAAGAGCCATGATCTATGCGATCCGCTAATTGTAGTCCTTCATGGGGGTCCTCACTTCATTTCATTGTCAAGCTTCTCGAAATCCTTAGCTTTCCTTTCCTCAATCGGTTATAGCTTGTTGATTGTTAATTACAGGTGAGAAACTTTCCATGCCTCTATACTTGTAAAGCATGTTCAATTTTATATGCATACCGATAATTAAATACTAGTAATGCATACGAGATAGCTATATGAATGCTATAAGCTGCTAGAGCAAAAGCTCAATCAGCGACATCCATCTTCTTTTCTTTTGATACATCTCCTCTCTTGAAACTACTTATTGCAAATTCTGAGGAAATGTCTAATACTCCTCAATGCTATGGAGAAAATTGGTGTTCAATATAATTTTTAGCTTAAGATGTTACACTCAACATCTTTCTTGGTTTGTAGTATCAAGGAGATGTACAAGTGATAGTGGGTAATCTCAGAATTCACATGTTTAATCCAATGTCAAAGTCTGTCTGCACAATTCTGGCGACTGGTTCAGTAGAAAACTATTGCTAAAGAATCTAATTTTAGATGTTCTCAGAGTTGCTGATGTTGAGCAAACTTTGAAGTTAGCAACATCCATGTCTGAAAACAAGTAAAAAGAAACATGTTATACAAATTAAAAATCAAATGCTTACGAACAACCCTCAAAATTCTTTTCCGGACAACAAGATGCATATTATTTCAGAAGTTCTTGGATAACCAGAAACTTGTAAACCTACATTGATGTTCTGTGAATTATAGATTCTCTGAAATTCAGCGCAGACAAAGGCTAAAGCTTTAGAACTGTAGAAGATGTCTTCTTCATCATTGGCAATCCAAGCCAGACAAATCCTTAGATGGATTTGCTACTGTTCTAGAGATATTTCATTTGCTATCTTTTGTTTTTGGCTAAGCAACAGTTAATGACTTGATTAAGTACATTCTTTTTCTTACCTTATCTTAGAGGCTCCTTGGGTTTTGGTGAGGAAGCACTGCAATCTCTTCCGGGCAAAATTGGATCGCAGGTACTCGTCTGTAGTCCTCTTCTTTTGTTCACTTAAAAGATTGCTTATCAAGGATTTGAAACCTAAGATGTTATTGCTTGTTTGGATCTTTATGATACTGTCTGCATGTGCAGGATGTTAATGATGTACTAGCTGCTATAGATCATGTCATAGATATGGGACTTGCTGATCCATCTAAAATAACTGTCCTCGGTGGTTCCCATGGTGGATTCCTGACAACACACTTGATTGGCCAGGTCTTCTAGTTATACGAATATTTATGGTTTCTAAAACGCACGTATTGGGAAGCTCAACAAGCTTGCGTATCTGAAAGACTATAGATTTGACAGTTTTGCTACTGTTACTGCAGGCACCCAATAAGTTTGCTGCTGCAGCTACTAGGAACCCTGTCTGCAGCCTTCCTTTGATGGTTGGAACAGCTGATATTCCTGATTGGTGCTATGCAGAGACGTTTGGACATCTCGGAAAATCAATGTATACCGAAGCCCCATCGTCTGAACACCTTGCTGTCTTTCACAGCAAATCACCAATAGCACACATCTCCAAGGTCTGCTCTAATAAACAAAATCTGGATTTGGAAAAGCTTTCCATTTTACGCAACTGTGTTCCCAGTCATAGTGAAGAGGTCAAAGTATTAAGTTTTTCTAGATTTCAAGGATCATGTCCCTATGGATGTATGTCTCGATCATCTATTTTTGTGAATGCATTTGCTACATCCATGTTATATAATATTGCAGGTCAAAACTCCAATACTCTTCTTGCTAGGTGTCAAGGACCTTCGTGTACCAATATGTACCGGCTTGCAAGTAAGACTTAATATAATCCTCTTCTTGTTTCTTTTATCAATCACATGTTTATGTTTCATTATCAACATGATATTGGCAAGTTTATATTCTTAAGACTTAAGCGTATACGTTATATGGATCATTCATTTGCCTTAACATAACAGAACCATCAGCTCTGAACATGACTCACTACTGCCCCAATTATGGTTAGTCGGTTTTCATAAGAAGTAAAATTTCAGAGAGTAAATGGTTTCTCTTTTTGTTGCACGAAGTATGCACGTGCGTTGAAGGAGAAAGGATCTGAGGTAAAGGTGCTGGTGTTTCCAGAGGACAATCATGCAATTGATAGGTAAGATGGTCCTGTCCTGAACCAGTTTATGTGCATTTTTCATGTTTGTTTACTTTCACTTCCTACTGGAAACTGGACCTGTTTTCCGTCTTTGCAGGCCACAGTCTGATTTCGAAAGCTTTCTTAACATTGGAGTGTGGTTCAAGAAGCACTGCAAATAGACAGATATGATTCATTTCTTCACCAAGATTTCCAACAGGTCAATTTTAGACCTTCTCCTCAAGAAGAACGACGATTATTTTCCTTCTGTGTTCATGTTCAAGCTCTCATCTGAGTTGAACATATGAACATGACTGGCTAATGGTAAACTCAAATGTATATAAAAATAAACGTTCCTATGTTGTACACTTCAATAAATCATCAAAAGGTGTTTTATCTTTGAATTTTTGTGTAGCAACTTGTTTCAAAAGTATTGGTCATATGCAAGAACAAATTGCATAAATTCCCAACTGTGTAATCAACTGCAGAATACTACTCCCTCCATATCAATTTGTTTGTCTGGTTTTGGCTTGACGCGGAGTTTAGAAAAGTGAATAAGACTTTGTATCTGTGGTCGTAAACTTAAGATATGTAGAATAATATCAAAACGTTTTTAAATCTTGTGATCTTAAATATGTTTTGTCTAAAGTTAGAATAATAGAGTTGCCAACAAAAAAGTGATATCTTTTTGAAAGCGAATTTAAGACAAACGAATTGAAACAGAAGTATAATATGTTTTATGGAATTGTTTCACGGTATTATCTAAAACGAAAAGTGTCACATACTATTCGATTTTAGCTTTATAGTCTCTTGGTAGGTATGCTCACAAAAGCTAAGTATTGACATTGTTAATTCTTTCCACAAGACTTATTTATTTTTGGTTGATTCACAATAATATTCAACAGGTAATGGTAAAATAATGTATGTAAGTTTGAATTATTATAATTAAATAATATTCCTTTCTAAAAGATTAATTATGCCTTTTTTCTTGATAATTTTTTTGTAAAAACGATTCCTATTAAAGTTTATTCAATTTAATGAATTACTTAATTTTAGGATTTGACAGATACTCCTCCATGTGAATATTTATTTTTCAAGAACTAGTAGTTTAATTGAAAGCATATTATAATGCAAATGAGTGAATTGATACTTTATGCTAATAATGTCTGTCAAGATAATATTTCTATTAATAATTCATTGAATTAAGATCTAATTTTTTTTCCTTCTATTCAAACATCAAATACAGGTTAGATTACAAAGAACTTATCTAGATGTAAGGAATTTTACTAAATTAGCTAAAAAAGCACCCTAATTTATGATATAATGAGAATTATGAAACTAATAATTACGGTTGAGCGTTGACGTATGAGTATTCGTATGAGTAATACTCATTCATTTTTAATAAGAAAAAATTTTCATTCCGCTACTAAACATCAAGTTTTTCAAGAATTATCCCTTATTAATAATGACTTTTATTTTTTGTCGTTCAAACTTATGATATTAGTTCGTGTTGCTCATTCAATGAAAATTTTAGATCAAAGTATTTTTATCAATAACCAAATTCCACTTAGCATCAGTTAAGAAAATTCTTATGTAGAAACTAAATTATGTCTTGTGGGTTCTGAAATTGAACTTATGCCTATATCGATATTAGTTTTATAAAATTAAGTTATATCTTTTAAGACATAACTTGTGTTATATTATCATACAAAAATATAAACTTTACGATGCCCCTCCCCAACAAACATTGGGTGGAATGAATAAAGAAAATTTAGTTATTAGATGCTGTTGGCAAGTGGAACATAAACTGACAAAAGTGATCACTTCTGCTTCTTCTTCTTCTTCTTTCATCCATTTTCATCACAATTCTCCATTTTCCTATCTCTATGTAAGTTCTCTTGATCTGAATGTGCAAGTGTGAATATCAAATATACTGAATTGTGTACTGTATGTAATTATCAGTCAGTTTTCTCTACACCATATTTGAATGCTCTTTCTTTAGTTTCTGTTAGCCAAGATTTGATTTTTATGTTCAGAATGAACTGAGAAATCCTAAAATTATTACAATTAACAATAAGAATGTATCAAAGAAGTAAGGTTGAAGGACTTTCATTCCTTTTCTTTGTTTAATTGTAGTGGGAATCAAGATTGAAGAGAGAAGTGGTCAGATTGTGTTTTTGTTTTTATCTGTTCAGTTGTTACTCCCTCCGTTTCAATTTATTTGTCTGATTTTGATTTGATACGGAATTTAAGATAGTAAAGAAGATTGTCGAATCTTATGGTTTTAAACTATAAGATATATAACAATGCACCTAGATGTCATGTAATCTTCCAAGTGATTCTGCCTGATTGAAACTGAAAACTTTTTCAGTTTGCTTGCAAATGGAAAATTCTGGAGCAAGCCCTTTTAAAGATACTCCTGTTGGTTTAGATGCAAATTCAGAGGAAGAGTACTTTTCTCAGTCTACATTACTCAAAGAGTTTACTGAAATCCCCACAATTGAGAAGGCATGGACTTTGAAATCTAACAGTGGTATTGCTACTTCAACTCTGTCTAGATATTTTGTCGTACCGGTTCATTCCTGTCAAGCTTTTATTTCTTATGTATATCATGATCTATGAGAGACAAAAGATGAATTGTGGTGTTCTTTTGGTTGTTTTGCGGCGTCCAGGAGCCTCACAGGTTATGTTCTCAATCAGTCAACCTAATATCCTGGAGAACAAGAAGAGGAGATATGTATCATTTAGTCACATTTCCAAAGAAAGAGATGATTCCGTGCAGTTTCGTTGGGATGCTTTCCCTATTGAGATGGGGACAACATCTTTGATGGTTCCCTCTCCATCAGGTTCAAAGCTTCTCGTTGTTCGAAATGCTGAAAAAGATTCTCCTACATGCTTCGAGATTTGGAGTTCATCTCAAGTGGAAAGGGAGTTTCATGTTCCTTCATCTATCCATGGATCTGTATATTCTGATGGATGGTAACTTAATTTGCTATCCAAAAACACTAATTGCATTTTCTTACCATGTTCTCTTTTCATTGTGGATACTTGTTACTTCTTGCTACATTTTACAACCAGTTTAATGCTACAATTTAGTAACATTATTAAGAGTTGTTAGTTGTTATATCTACCGGTTGCCTGGTTTCAGGTTCGAGGGGATTTCCTGGAATTCCGATGAAACTTTGATTGCTTATATTGCTGAAGAGCCTGTTTCTGCAAAACCAACATTTACATATTATGGCTACGAGAAAGGGAATTGTCCATATAAAGACAGTAATAGCTGGAAAGGACAAGGAGATTGGGAAGAGGGTTGGGGCGAAGCATACGATGGGAAAAGGCTACCTAAGCTTTTTGTCCTCAGCATTAACAGGTTAATTTTGTCACTTATGTCTTGCTTAAGTAGTTCTGAAAAAACATTATCATGTAAATTTGACGTGGTAATTGTTAAATGGACGTTGTGCAGTGGAGAGGTACGCGCTGTAGATGACATAGAAAAGTCACTGAGTGTTGGGCAAGTTATTTGGACTCCATCAGTGAAAGACTCATTACAATGTCTAGTTTTTGTTGGATGGCCATCGGGCACGAGGAAGTTTGGTATCAAATACTGCACTAATAGGCCTTGCTCTTTGTATGTTGTTAGAGCTCCTTGTTTCAGATATGAACCATGTCAATCTAGGTAAGTTGCTTGCTCTGAAGAAGCCTTTCCTTTTTCAAAGATATTGACAGCATGCTTACATTATACCATTCATTTCTATTTCCGCTGAACCGATTAAGTATTAATTGATATGTTCCTTTGATAGTCTTGTTATTTGATACTTCTCTTATCAGAACGGATACGAAAATATCAGCAGTTGTCCTGACAGAAAGCATAAGTAGTGCATTCTTCCCTCGTTTTAGGTATGTCTGCTTGTTAGAATTATGGCTCTAAACAACCGTTTTAACGTTTACATTGTTCTATCAATTTAGTGGAAAATATCTTGTAAATTGGTGATGTAAAGTGTAAACAACTTTTTTCAGAGTAACAGAAAATCTATTAACCCATTCTTATTTTTCTCAATTCTCAGCCCTGATGGAAAATTCCTGGTGTTTTTATCTTCAAAAAGTGCTGTAGATTCTGGAGCACATAATGCAACAGATTCACTTCATAGAATTGATTGGTCCATTGATGCAGAGCCACATCCGCGTAACAAAATTGTTGATGTGGTATTATTTTCCTGCTTTGCTCACAAACTTATATGAGTGGTTGAACCTTGTGAAAGACTTAGCACTTACAACTCTTATTTTTGTTATATCAGTACTTTTGAGTTAAGTAATGAAGTTTCGCAAGAATGGACTATGAATTTGTTGTTTGTTGCTTTTCCATTTCTCCGAGTTATCCTTGAATTTGTTGTTTCACTTGATCCTGCTGATTATATTAGTAGGTTCAATGACCACTGTAGGTTCCCGTTGTGATGTGTGCTGAAGATGGAAGCTTCCCTGGGTTATACTGTTCAAATATTCTTAGTAACCCGTGGCTTTCTGATGGATGCACTATGATTTTATCATCTGCCTGGGGCAGCACCCTAGTTGTACTAACCGTGGATATCTTGAGGTAAAGCAAGGAAGCCATTCTATCTCCGTTGTACTCAAAACGTTATGTATCTCTGTCTGTGTTCAATCACATGCTCATTTACTTTCAGTGGAGATGTATCGAGAATCAGCCCATGCACATCAGAGTTTTCATGGGATGTCCTTACGCTGGATGGTGACAATATCCTTGCAGGTAAGAGTCAATGTTGTCCTTTTAACTTACAACAACAACTATGCCTCAATCTCAAGCAAGTTCAGGTCGATTATACGTATCGTTACTGACCATGTTGCTCTATTTAAGCCAACTTTTTAACTTGTCAAAAAGAGTACAGGTTAACACCTGAAATCTTCTGTCTGATATGCGTGAAAATGTATTTTTTATGGTGCTGTTTATTACTTTGAAGTATGTAGCAGTCCAATCGATGTTCCTGAAATCAAGTACGGTCATCTTGTCAAAAATGCCTCCGATAACACCAAATGGAATTGGCTAGATATCTCAAGCCCCGTAACCAAATGCTCTGAAAAGGTGAAGATAATGTCCATATTGTTTAAATCCTTTTGGCTTGGGCTATAACGAATAAAGTCTAGCCAGTCCTAACATTTTTCTGTGATTCTTCAAAGGTGAGGCATTTTCTGTCATTTAAGGAGTTTTCTATAATGTCGATTCCTGTCAGAGACGCCTCGGAGAATCTCACAAAAGGTACACTTGCATAGTATTTATCAGAATAAAAATTGTATCCTGGTCTCCGTGAAACTAAAGATGAATCAACAGATGTAATAGTTATTTTCAACTCACCTTTTTGTTTCTCTCTGCTCCTAATTTAGTGCATAAATCTGATTAATGGTAGGTGCAAGCAAACCTTATGAAGCTATTTTTGCATCCTCCAAATCGAAGAAGCATGATGCATGTGACCCGATGATTGTAGTCCTTCATGGGGGTCCTCACTGTGTGTCATTGTCAAGCTTCTCAAAGTCTTCAGCCTTTCTTTGCTCACTTGGATTTAGCTTGCTTATTGTAAGTTATAGGTAAGTTAAAGAGTACCATAAGCACCTTTTGGCATCTGTTTATTCTGTACTGTAACTTGTGCTGAACTAGAAGATGCTGTTGCATATAATTGTCCAGTCTTAATCTCCCATTAAGATAACTCATAAGTAAAGCATTATCTTGATTATATTACAACACGAATATCTTATTGACGTCTTCCCAGAGGTTCCTTGGGATTTGGTGAGGAAGCAGTGCAATCTCTTCCAGGGAGGGTGGGTTCACAGGTGCTTTTTTGTCCAACCTTCTTTATGGCAATCGATTTCGATTCATAATTATCTGAAATGAGGATATTTGTTTTAAATTCCTTTTCATTGTTTCATATCCACAGGACGTTAACGATGTACTTGCTGCAATAGACCATGTCATCGGTATGGGGCTAGCAGATCAGTCCAAAATTGCTGCTGTTGGCATTTCTCATGGTGGATTTTTGACAACACACTTGATAGGCCAGGTTGGGTAGTTCACAAACAACCTGTTTCCTACACCTAAATCCATATCTAGTAAACGTTTGTGTATGGGCCATTAGACCATCCGTTCTGATAATTCGTCTATAAGGTGATAGTAAAAGTTAAAATTATTCTGTTCTTACAAATGCACCCATGCAGGCACCAGACACGTTTGCTGCTGCAGCTGCTAGGAACCCAGTCTGCAACTTTGCTCTAATGGTTGGTACTACTGATATACCTGATTGGTGTTATTTTGAGGCATTTGGAAGTGAAGCAAAATCAAGCTTTACAGCAGCACCTTCAGCTGAACACCTTGCTCTATTCTACAACAAGTCTCCAATTTCACATGTATCAAAGGTTTGATTCATCCGTTTGTGTTGTTGTTATCGTTGAATAAGGCTACTAGATTATATTCCACAGACGCGTAGAACTTGGCAAACTGAAAAATGTGTAGATTATAGTATATCATTTTTCATATGGTTCCTTCTATTTATCATTGACAGTCAAACAAAATGGAGCTGGAAATGGAAGGGAAAAAAAGAAAAACACAGTTAATTCCATTTAGATATATGATTTGCTGGTGCCAGTGGCGGAGCCACCTTGTGTTAACGGGTGTCTCATCGGAAAATTACACTGTTTAGCTAGGTCTCCCGTAGCTCCGTCATTGTTTTATTGATACGTCTATACTCACATAGAGGTTATCCTGCAGGTCAAAACTCCCACACTCATGCTTTTAGGTGCTAAGGACCTTCGCGTGCCCATTACTGATGGATTACAGGTATGTTCTTCTCTTTTCTTTTGGGAGGGCTTACAATTAAACTAAACAATGGAAAACTGAGTACACACCACAAATTCAATTGCTTCCGTAGTTGCACTTAAACGTGTCACTGCTTATTATTCTCTATCGCTTGAGTTTTCCATTCCAAATTTATCCGAGTCTATGATGATTGATGCATTCTCCTATGATTGAGACTCTCAAAGAACTACTCATTCAGCTCATTTGATCATCTTGTGACATGCACTTAAATATTCCTACATGTATGAACACTTCCTACAGTGCTCTCTAGCTCTTTTTTTCGTTCTGCTAGAGGAACCTTACTATGTCTTGCCTAATTCAATGTTTGATATAATCATTTCATCTCGTAAACATTTCTTTGTTCTTCTGTATCTGTGTAGTATGCAAGAGCATTGAAGGAAAAAGGCGTAGAAGTAAAGGTGATGATGTTTCCTGATGACATACATGAACTCGACAGGTAATTGTGTTCCTTCCCCTAATTCAAGAACTACGTTCCCAACACCCCACCCGAGGGGATCATTAACGCGTATACTTTTTTGACAGACCGCGAACAGACTTTGAAAGCTTTCTTAACATTGGAGTGTGGTTTAAGAAGCATTGCTCATAGATTGCCAGATAATTCATGGTTAATTTGAAAACTGGTCTTCCAAGGAAATGTGTTGACTCAAATTGATCAATGATCAGACTACAGAACTGATAAAATGCTTGTAATGATCTAACAAGCACTTGAAAACTATATTGCTCGGAGTCTTTACAAATGCATCAAGTGCATGTCATATCATATTTTTACGATCCAATATGGCTGGCTGCGTGTCATTTTTGTTGAGTCCGAGCAACAAATACTGCCGCGCCACCTCTGTATCGGTGATTAGGATATCATCACCTAACAGGGCGTAATCAGCAAAAGGGATAGTGCACTTCTTGACAAATGTATTTTTTTTCATCACAAACATGAAGGCAAAGGACTCTTTCCAACTTCCAAGTGTAACATCAAAAATTACAGAAATTCAGTATGTCAAAGACATAAAACAAGTAAAAAATTATCTTTTTATACGTAGATAAATGAAGAAATATTTTTAACGAGTTTATAAGCTTAGTCAAACACACTCGTACCAAAACAAATTAAAATCAGCCGTCTATATGGATCGAACCCATGACCTCCTTGTTAAAAATCAGCTAAAATGGCTTACTACTGCTTGTGATAAATATTTAACCCATTCGTATTCGTCTTCTTCACATTTTCTTTCTTTTCCACCATTTTCTTCTGCAGCTCCTAATGCTTTTTCTTCCTTCATATCTTAACCTGAAAGATTGAGAAAAATGTATGTGAAGTTTCAGTATGTTGACACCAGTAATTGTTTCTATATACTGAACTCAACTAAACCCACTCCCAGTATTGGAATTTCAATTCCATCCACCAAGAAATATAAGGACCAGAACAAATTGAATGACCCAAATGGAAGAATTGAGAAAAGCAAGAATCTTGGGGTCAAATTCAGGCCGGGTGTTGGGTATGGTAATGATGTAAAAGAGAAGTTGGATTATCAAATTGGGAAAAGCTCGCATACCCGTGTTTGGAAAAATGGTGATTTGAAGACCCAAAATGGTTTCTTGAGTAAACCAGTTGATAGAACTGATTGTGAGGAGAAAATTGATGGTCAGTGGAGTTCGAGTAATGGGGTGCAGACCAAGTGTTCGAAAGAATGGCGCAATGAAGTGAAGGAGACCCAAAATGGTGTTTTAAAGACCCAAAATGATTTCTTGACAAAACCAGTTCATAGAACTGAGAGTGAGGAGAAAATTGATGGGAAATTGAGCTCGGTAAATATAGTGCAGCCCAACTGTTCGACAAAATGGTGTAATGGCGTGAAGGAGATCCAAAATGGTGTTTCTAGGAAACCTGTTGATAGAACTGAAAATAAGAAAAAAGTTGGTGGTCAATTAAGCTTGGGGAATGTGGTAGAGAAAGTACAGACTAAGGGTTCGAAAAAATGGGCCAGATATGGAGGATGTATTCCTGTTATGCTGGAAGCTTTGGAGACAGTTAGTAATTTGGATGAGGCATTGAAGCCATGGGAAAAGAGTTTGACTAAAAAAGAAAGGACTATTATATTGAAGGAGCAGGTGCAGTGGCAACGAGCAATGGAGATTTTTGAGTGGTTTAAGAGAAGAGGATGCCATGAATTGAATGTTATACATTATAATATTGTACTTAGGATTCTTGGGAAATCACAGAGGTGGGATGAGATTGAGAGACTGTGGAGCGAAATGAGGAAAAGGAGAGTTGAGCCTATAAATTCAACTTATGGGACTCTGATTGATGTCTACAGCAAGGGTGGGCGTAGGGAGCAGGCAATGGAATGGTTGAAGTTGATGAATGAAAGAGGTATGGTACCAGATGAGGTGACAATGGGAATTGTTGTTCAGATGTATAAAATGGCGGGGGAGTTTAAGAAAGCGGAAGAGTTTTTGAAAAAGTGGTCTTTATGCAAATTCCAAGTGGAGGAACGTGTAAATGGTGGACCAAGAAGTGGTATTAGGGTCAATGGTTCTTCTGGTTCAAGTGTTTGTTTGAGCTCGCATACCTATAACAATTTAATTGACACTTATGGAAAGGCAGGACAAGTGAAAGAAGCATACGAGACTTTTCACCAGATGCTGAGGGAAGGGATCCTACCGACAACAGTTACTTTCAATACAATGATTCACATGTGTGGTAATAATGGCCGAATGGAAGAAGTTGCTTCCTTGATGAGGAAGATGGAGGGGCTTCAGTGTCATCCTGATACAAGAACATACAACATTCTTATTTCCCTACACGCCAAGCATGACAACATAGAAATGGCTGCCACCTACTTTAAAATTATGAAAGATGATTCTCTAGAGCCAGATGCCGTGACCTATCGCACTCTTTTGTATGCATTTTCCATAAGGAATATGGTTAGTGAAGCAGAGAAGCTTATTTTGGAGATGGATAAGAAAGATCTGCAGATTGACGAATTCACTCAGTCAGCTTTGACTAGGATGTATCTAGAAGCTGGGATGGTAGAAATGTCATGGTCCTGGTTCCAGAGGTTTCATTTTGGAGGGAAAATATCTTCTGAATGTTATTCTGCGAACATTGATGCCTTCGGTGAACGTGGCCATATTTCGGAAGCTGAGAGAGCTTTTAACTGTTGTAGTGAGGGAAAAAGGCTAACTGTTCTTGAGTTCAATGTAATGATCAAAGCGTATGGAATCAGCAAAAAATACAACGAGGCGTGCTACTTGTTTGATAGCATGGAGAAGCATGGCTTATCTCCTGATAAATGCAGTTACAGTTCACTCATCCAAATGCTAGCTGGTGCAGATCTGCCTCTGAAAGCAGCATCTTATGTGAGGAAAATGCAGGAGGCGGGATTAGTTGATGATTGTATCCCTTATTGTGCTGTGATATCTAGCTTTGTTAAAGTAGGTCAGCTGGAAATGGCAGTAAGCTTATTCGATGAAATGATTGTGTTTGGCATCAAACCTGATGTTGTTCTTTATGGTGTACTGATAAATGCCTTTGCTGACATGGGAAGTGTTAAAGACGCTACAAAATACTTGGTTGAAATGAGAACTCTGGTTTAGAGGCAAATGCTGTTATATACACTTCCTTAATTAAGCTATACACCAAGGTTGGGTATTTGAGAGAAGCACAAGAAACGTATAAAATGCTTCAGTCGTTCGAGGCAGGGCTTGATGTATATTCTTCAAATTGCATGATTGACTTGTACAGCGAGCGCTCTATGGTTAAACAAGCAGAAGAGATTTTTGAACACCTGAAGAAAAAGGGAAATGCAAATGAATTTTCTTATGCAATGATGCTTTGCATGTACAGGAGAAATGGAATGTTTAAGGAAGCCATTCAAAATGCCCGGAAAATGAAAGAACTAGGACTTCTGACTGACTTGTTGAGTTACAACAATGTGCTTGGATTGTGTGCAACTGACGGGAGGTATAAAGAAGCTTTGGCTACTTACAAGGAAATGCTTTCTTCTGCCATCCAACCTGATGATTCAACATTCAAATCACTTGGAATTGTTCTTCTTAAATGCGGTGTTCCAAAGGAGGCTATTAATAAGCTGGAATCTATGAGGAAAAAGGATCCTCAGAGTGGCGTGCAAGAGTGGACTTCAGCCCTATCTTCCGTTATCGGTGTGCTTGATACTGACTCTCCTGATAGTAAAGATGCCTAGTTCTTTTTAATTATGGTTTTACGATAGGAGATGATTAGATGTACCGTTTAAAAAAAAGATAGGAGATTGCACCATGGGGCTGGGTCTACAGAGATTAAACTTTATACGAGCACTCTCTCAAAGAGAAGCTGCTTCATACTCTATTGACGCAGGTAGATTCTAGTTAAGTGGCTCAAGCCTCTCATGTATTTTTCACAATTTTTTTGTTGTAAATACAAATGTATTGAACCTTTGCCAGATCTAGGCATGATTTATTAAGTACTATCTCTAGTAGTATCCTTCAGTCTCAAATTCTGTTGTTGACTATAAAACTACATTATAAAAGCTCTCTGAAATAGCATCTTCATGTACTCCACAAGCTTCTTAGTAACAGCAGCCTCAGTTTATAAAAACGCTGAGTAAATGGTTTGTCAACTCGTCAGTTGGGGATGCCTAGGGGGGTTCTCCTGTATTCAACAAGAAGCTCATACACATGTTGTACAGCTTGTAGTATTTTGTTATATGCTGGCCTACTAATTTTCTGTGCTGTATGACTGATTCCAATTGGTCCAAGAATCTTTTTCTGCAGTTCATTTATCTTTGTTTGCAGCAGCTGATTACCTGCTTGAATCTTTAGTTGAAAGAAATATATTTTATTCACCCTTCACTGTATTCAGTTGTTGGTCCCTCAGTGCATATTTCCTGTTGAAACTGGGGGTGATCAATAATTTTTCATTGTTACTTTCATTTAAATAGTCTTATTAAATATTAATAATTGAAAATACCCTGTATACCGATTAGTATTCGTTATTCATTGTTACTTTTGTTCATTTCATGTCTAACTGTTGGTGCAACACCTATGTAACTAAGTAACAACAGGTTCCTGTTGTGATGTGCCCTGAAGGATCTTCCCTGGCCTTTAACTGTTTTAATCTTCTAAGTAAACCTTGGCTTTGTGATGGATACACCGTGATTTTATCGTCTGTCTGGGGAAGCACTAATACATTTAGTGAATGTCTTGAGGTATTTCTATGGATAATATGACTGATATTATGATGTCATGAATTTCTTTGAATTTCTTCTGGACTAATGATTGCTTGTTACTTTAATAGTGGAAAGGCGTCACGCATTAATGCTGGGAACTCTAGCTTTTCTTATAGCTTGCTTGCACTAGAAGGCAATAATGTTATTGCTGGGAAGACTTAATTTTGCTGTAGACTCGTATCTGTTTTGCATGAAGTGTTTATTTTGTATTATTCATTTGCTTGCTTATTCTGATCAATCGAATTTGACTATTCTGGTTTTTATCTGTTTCAAAATCTGTAGCTGTCCCGCTGATGTTCCTGCTATCAAGTAGAGTCATCTGCAGAGGCCTCATGGAGTTCGGCTAGATATTTCACGTCCCATAAGTAAGTGCTCTTTTTTTTTTTTGAGAATCCCGTATATTAATGCTCTGAAAAGGTTCTTTGTTTGTTTACCATTATTTGTATCATCCAGACTGTTCTGCTCAGTGTTTACTTGTGAGAATAACATTTCTAATATTCATATCCATCTATGACGCTCATAGCTTATATGTCGAGGAGATCAACTTCTTGCTATAACCTTATGCACTCGTGTCCAGATGAAGACACATTGCATTATCCTTCACTTGTAACTAAAATATAGTGTATACATCTTGATTCACTGATTTATAGAGACTTATCCTTCAGTTGTAACTGATAAAACAGAAAACGTGTCCCAATTTCCTCGAGCCCCTTGTGTGAAGGAATCAATTCCAGTAAAAAGAGCTCCATAAATAGTTCCAATTCCTGAAACTTCTTATACAGATCTATGTTTGGTGTTTGTTTAGTACTTTCTCAACCTCTTACTCATAATCTCCGAGGAGCTATCAGGTTCAGACCTCTTCTTATTTAGGATATTCTTGCAATCGCTTTATTTATCCTCCGGCACCCTACCTTTGGATATTTTCTTTGCTGATAATGTTCTAGAAAAGGGTGTTGTTTTGGCACCAACTGAATGTTCTTCCACAATTCACTATGGATTTACAAATGGATATTTTGTTCGATGATTCATTTTCCTAATTACTTGAGCCGAGGGTCTGTTAGAAACAACCTCTCTACCTTACAAGGCAAGGGGTAAGGCTGCGTACACACCCTCCCCAGACCCCACTTGTTTGTGTTGTTGTTGATTCATTTTCGTTTAGTTTACATTGCGGGAGACATCTGAAACCTTGTTCTGCCATGCCTGGTTCAACATTGTTTGATACGAACATCTCATCTCAAATATATGTTTTATTCTTTCATATGTAGGCAGTTATGCACGAGCATTAAAGGAGAAATGAGTAGAAGTTAAGGTGCCTGTTTTTCCAAGAAAATGGTCATAACTGGCTCAAACTGATCGGTTCAGAGGTGAGGTAGAGAGATTGTTTTTGATAGACCCTCGATTTATCATGAGCATACTACGATATACTATAATGCTTGTAATTCTCTATATAGCACTTGAGAACATGTCTCTGTCATTCAAGGATAAGTGCTTTGTTTGTTTTTTAGGTCCTTTCAAAATTTAAATTCGATCAATGTTAAGTTTAACTACGCCTGCAACGTTATTGTAAGACTTTGAAACTTGAGAGTGCTAATATCTTCATTCATAAGTTCTAATTGTTTTGAGTATTCAAATTCACTTTATTTATATAAAATTTATATGTATTATATTTCTATCGAATTAACTTTTTAAACATTTAATCTGATATTCTTTCTTATTTAACACTATTACATTTAGAGGGTTAAGTAGAGTTAAAATGAGTCTTTGATTAAAAGTTATTGTGTGGCATATAGTTCAAAGTTCGAGCCATTAAATCAACCATTAATGTAAGACTATTTGCCACTTAAAATCAGTGCAAGATTATTTGTCCATCGAATTGCCCCTATGATATTAAAATAACTTTTAATATTAATTGTAAAATGCTTTTACTAAGATTTTTTTATATATGACTAGGTAAATTTATGAGTTCACCATTTAGTGCAATTAAAATAAAGGGAAAAATTATCAATCATTAATGCAAGACTAGTGTCCACCTAAAATCAATTATTAATGCAAGATTATTTGTCCATCGGATTGCCCCTGCGATACTAAAAATAACTTTTAATATTAATTATAAAATAATTTACTATAAAAATAAAGGAATAAAAATGATTTTCGCCGTCTGTGGGGATCGAACCCACGACCACGTGGTTAAAAGCCACGCGCTCTACCACTGAGCTAAGACGGCTTGTTGTTTGGTAATTAAAGAACTTATTTAAATTTTAGCTTTTTTCTTGAATTTATACCTAAATTATTGAAAATATAAATTTCATATAAAAATCTTACTCCTTCCGTTTAAAAAAGAATGACCCTATTTTCTTTTTAGATTGTTTCAAAAAGAATGATTCTTTTTTTCGTAACACTTTAACTTTAACTTTCCACGTGGCATGTTTAAGACCACAAGATTAAAGGATATTTTGATACATTTGACATAACCTTAATTTAGAACCTTCTTTTTTTTTTAAAACTCCGTTACAAATCAAACTAAATCATTCTGCTACGGAGAGAGTATTAATATGTATTTGTGCAGCAACATTATGTCATTGAAATAACAGCATCAACTAGTAGTAGCTAGTACTAATTGTTGTGTAGTGAGCTGGTCACCTATGTTTTTTTTTTATTATTGTTTTACTATTTTCAATATTCTGCAGCCAATCACATATTAAATTCTTGACCAAAGATTTTTTTTCATGTTGTGATGTCAACCATCAATTCTACTGTTCTTCTCTTAATCAGATGTTTCGAGTTTAGATTTTGAATATGAAAAAAAAAATTAGTAAAGAGCGTTTTCTCTTGAATGGAGTCCTATGTGATAAAAATTTAGAATTATCGAGTTCTAGTGCAGATATTGAACATCGAATGAAAAATCAGAAAAGGAAAACCTAATCTTTCATTTAACTCGCTACTTCACAACTATTATTATTTATTCATCTAACTTGTGATGTTAAAAACCTAAAAATCAAATCGACTAAACTTATATCTTAAATTCATCTCTTTAGTGAAAATGGACACAATTCTTTAAAATTTTGGAATATCTTTATTTATTGAATATCTTTATTTACAGCATATTAAAAAGGCACAAATCCCACAAGAAGAATCAAAATTACTCAATTGAGCTAATTATTAATGGAATACATGAAAATATCTATAAAGGTTCACGGAATAATAAAAAGCTGAGTAATATGATAATCATCGAAACTTTAGAAAAAATCTAATGAAAAAAATCATAAGAATCTTTATGACTTGAAATTTGAGTCTTTGTATTGTTAGCTCGACCACCATCTTCACCAACATTATATTAGTAGTAAAAAATAAATAAAAATGAAACAACAAGGTCTACGAAACATATGTTAAAGTTTTAGAAGTAACAAAAATAAGAACAAGTTGAGTAAAATAGACTTTGAATTCGAGTTCATCATATTTAAATTTTGAATCGTCCCTTCGGAACTAACTTCTACCTCCATATGTATTGTTTGAGTTCGAGCTTTATGTCTGAATTAAATTGTGAAGGATCAAAATTAGATGTTAATCTGTGTGTGCGATGAGCTGGAAGGCAACACGTGTTTTATCTTTATTTACAAGCATATAATTATTCTTTTTGAGTTGAGAAAAAACAAAAAAAGTTGCACTATTTTTTGTTTTTGCATTTTACCTTATTAGAAGTTGGAACTATACTGTTGGTTGTTTTGGAGCTCGAAAATTCACGTCGAAAAGTCCCATATTAAGAATATCTATACTAGAGCCCGAAAATTCTTGTCGAACAGTCTCACAAAGGCTCCCTAGCAAATAAGGGGTATATATATTGGAGCCCAAAAATTCACATCGAAAAGTCTCACGTTGAGAGTATCAATATTAGAGCACGAAAAGTCCCACGTCATAGTAAAGGCTCCTTAACAAAGAGTACCCAAGATTTCAACTAAATCCATATTCACACCGAAAAATCCTACATTGGAATTTAGGGTAAAGGCTCCCTCACAAAAGAGGAAAGTCACACATTAGAGGTTAGGGTAAAGGCTCGTTACAAAGGGGTACGCAAGAACCTAACTAAATTCAGATTCAAGCTAGGAAGTCTCACATTGGGGAGGAGTCCGATTAAATCCAAATTCACGAAGTCATACATTAGAGATAAAGCGAGCCAGACTAAATTCAGATTCGATCTGAAAAGTTCCAAATTGAAGCTCTCTACCTAGAAAGAAGGCACGGCAGAGCCCGCTAATAAAAACGACTTCGTACCAAAAACTCAAAATTCAAAACTTTTAATTAAGGACGAGTTTTAATTCTACTAAAAAGTCCCACATAAGGTAAAGGCTCCCTCATGAAGGAGGGAAGTCACACACTAGGGTTAGGGTAAAGTCTCCTTACAAGGGCTACGCAGAAACGTGACTATCCAGTGCCCCCGAATTTTTAACCAAACTAAGTTATTATATAAAACAATTTATCAAAGTAATACATTTTTCTAAAATTTTACAAAACTAGTATAAACGTATTTCACGATAACGTTTTAGGGTATATTTTATTTTTTAAAAACTAACAGCATTAGGTTGATATACATTACTGTAAGTAATGTTTTACTTTAAAAACGTTACTGTGAGTAACGTATATCAATCTGACGCCATCAACTTTTAAAAAATAAAATATATTTTAAAACGTTACTGTGCAATACGTTTATACTAATTTTGTAAAATTTTAAAAAAATATATTATTTTAGTGAATGACTTTATATAATGGTTTAGTTTGGTTAAAACCTCCAGTGCTCCCTAACAAATGAGCTCGAGCCCGCCCATAAAGACGATTTCGTATCAGGAACACAAAATTCAAAACATTGAATCATGGACGAATTTTGACTCTACTATCTACATGTAAATCAAACTCAAATATACACACAAAAAAGTAAACAATTAGAGAAAATTGTTCAACTAAATCAAGAAACTGATTTTCATATCCATTTTTACATAATTCAAAAAACACTAACAAGAACTAAAATAGCTTCATATCATCGTTATAATTAGTGATTGTAAATTTAATTGTGCTTCGTATTATTAATTTGATTCGTGATTGATTTTTGTAATACATGCAAGACAATATATGAATTACAGTATAATGTGGTATAGCATATAAAATTATTGTTTGTTTAATTAAAAAGTTTTAGTTTTAGTTCTCAATATAAAATAGAAAGTTAATATGAAGCATTTTACTTGAATAAACCCTACGTGAAACGAAGCACAGATTCTAATTAATTAGGTTTTAATATGAATAAATACTAATTTAAACCCTAGAAAGAGAGGGACATATGTGAATTCTTCTTTTAATTAAAAAGTTAATATGTAAGAGAAGAGATGTATACTAATAATGTGTGTTTTACTTGTTGCATTATACTTATGTTTATTACTTACCATAAAAGTATTTGATAAGTTCTTACACCTTAATAAAAGGTTTTAGATTCGGACTTTTAGAATGAAAAAATAACGTTTTTAATGGTTAAATTAAGAAAATTGAGTATGATTGTTTGATAAATCAAGTATTTGAATTTGTCATTAAAATGTTGCTTAAAACTACGACAAAAATAACTAATATTTTCATATTATTTCAAAGTCAAGTACTTAAATTTCCCACTTAAAAGCTTTTACATATGAAAAAACATTTTTTTTTGTTCTTGTGATATTTTTTCTCTTTTAATAAGTTGTAAAAAATTGACATATTAGTAATACATTTATTGTAAAAAAAACTTAAAATATCTCTTAATTATTTGAATTAATATAAAACTTTTCTTTTTCACCTTTCCGCTCCTAAATATCTCTAACATAAACCCCAGTCACCACTATATATATATATAAATAATTATCCTAATTTGTTACCACAACTATCATTATATGTTATTGTCATCATAATTATTACTCAATATTGCCAATTATCATAAATGCCTATCTACCGGCATGGTTAATACCAGTTATTAGATATCACTAACTATTATATACTATCAATCAATTATTATTAGCTATCATCATTTAAAAATATTTATATCGTCATAAGTGTTTTATATAAATTTATATATATTTATTAATTTTTAAATAAAGACAAATTTTGTCATTCAAATATTGAGTGGCTCATGTATAATGTGATTAAGGTAATTTGTCTCCATTATAAACCTGCTAAACTTGTTTTTAAGCTAATTATGTGAATATTTAAGTGATGAATAACGCTTCTAGGAAAACGCAAAAGACATGCAATTTGGACTCTTTTTCTTTTTCTCTTTGGAAGATTTAGAGTTGTTTAATACGTGAAATAAGAATAATAATCGTGAAATAAAATTTAAAATTAATTTATTTTATATTTTATTTAAGGTCTTAACTAATTTTAGAATTATTTTCATCATTTATATTAAAATAAAACTAATATTCCAAAAAATGAGATAATTAAAATATAAACAGTGTGTTTAACATTCTTGTTGAGAATCGAGAAACACTTTTTTTAAAAAAAATATAGGTGTTTGACGTACTATTTTTAAATGAAAGTAGAAGCAATTTTTTTGTTATTAAGAAAAAACTAAAATTTATGTTTCTTACCAAAAAAAAAAATAGAAGCAAGGTTGATTATTTTTCAAGTCCAATTATAATTATTAATTAACATATATCATATGTTTGATTAATTTTTCACTTAAATTTTTTATTTTTATTTTTATATAATAAATTTTTATTTTTATTTTACATTATCTATTATATTTTATTATCAGTTTACATGTTATTTTGTGAAATTAGAAAAAATTAATAACAATATTTTGCAAGATTAGGAAAAAGAAAAAAAATAACAATTAATGATTTCAACTCTCCAAAAAATGTATAATATTGATTGAAAATTTGAATATGAATATTGTAATTTAATAAAAATAAAATTGATTTAATTTTTGTAATAGATGGTTAAAATTAGTGTCTCTCTATAAAATAATCTTAGTATTAAAAGTACATTAATATTTATCATCTATCCTAACGACTCTAAAAGAACATTTTTTTTTAGGAAAAAGATTAACCAAACACAATATACTTATAAAAAATATTTTTCAAATGAATTATTCAAACACAAATTATTTTTTCTAAAAACCACTGAAAAACTATATTAAAATGTGTTTCATAAAATAAAAGTAATATCAAACAGGCTGTAATACATTGTTTTTCGACATTAGTCCAACTTTAAATTATGTCCTAATTAAGAGGGTGAAAATTTCATCTTTCTTTCTTTACATATCAGTTTTTTAATCCTAGCATTTTCATTAATTAGTACGTATAATTGATATATCATGATAAAAGCTCAAGCGAATAGAATTAATTTTAGTTAAAGACATCAACTTTAATTTGAAGATTCAAAATAGGACAACTTTTTTATAATTAAAAATGCAATTTATAGTTAAAATATTGTCTTATATGGTGTTCACTTAAATTAATGAACAATAAGGTACCATAAACATATAAACCTTTGAAAGATAAATTAATTATGTAGCATAATTTCAAAGATTCGAAAAATAATTCCATTTATTGGAGCTACCAACATGTTAGTGCTTTCTTATTTCAAAATCATTTTATCAGTGAAAAAGGTGAACATTGTTTTAAAAAGACCAAAGTCATATGCGGTCACTCAAATTTGTCTCGATTATTCATTTATATACCTCTACTAAACGTATATTGAACACTTCAACCATTCTGAATTTGAACATTTTTTTGAGAATAAACAAAAAATAGAGGATGGTGTGAAATACACTCGCGCTGACATGTCAATTTGACCAATTAAATAATGACATGTGTTATTTTTTAATCCAAAAAATTATTTAAACATTATATTATAAAGTAAAAAAAATAAAAAAGTATTTTAAAGTAAAAAAAAATGAAAAAAAAAAGAGTAAACTTAAACACCAACTTCCCTGCCTTCAACTGGAATCCAAAACATACATTTCCTCTAACTCCATTAATGGCGACCCTCCCCTTCCTTTACAGTTCCATCTTTTATCTCATAAAATTTTTTTTCATCAGCTTTTTTATTAATTATAACTTTTTACTTCATCTCGTTTTTTAGGTAAAGAAAGATGGGGAAAAAAATTTCTCCGAAAAATTTATATATGAAACAAAATGCTAAGAATTTTGATACCATTAAAATGGTGGGGGAAGAAGATAGCCACTAATGCTAAGAATTTTGAAATTATTAGAATGGTGGGGGAAGAAGATAACCACTGGTGCACGGGTATGGGGGTTGGGGTGGGGTTGATAGAAATAGGGAAGAAGAAGACAACTGTTCTTCTTCTTTTTTGTTAATTATTTTTTTTTAAAATTAACTTAGGAGTATAAATTAAAAAATATATATATTATTTTTAATAAATTAACGCGCTCAAGGAAAATGAATTACATGTTTTTTGCCATGTTAGCATTTTGTGTCTAATAGGAATGACTTTTGAACAAATAAAGTATTCAATTGACACAAGAATTAGTTGAGTTATCTAAATGAATTATGCGGACAACTTTAAATGGCTAGAAATGACTTAGCCTTAAAAAAAAAAGGAGTTCATAAACACGATTTTGTATCGGGAACATAAAGTTTGAAATTTTTAATCAAGGACGAATTTTGATTTTACTATCTACTTGTAAATCAAACTCAAATATATACACAAAAAACAATTAAAGAAAATTATTCAACTAAATCAAGATACTGATTTTCATATCCATTTTTACATAATTCAAAAAACACTAACAAGATCTAAACTAGCATTATGGTAAGCCTAGTTTACTAACTAAACATCCTGAAACATGAATCCATGATGTCTACTTCCTCTATACAATGCCTCCGGCCACCGTCATTACCAGCCAAAATCGCCGTCCACCACCACCATCACCATCTTCAACGTCGATCCTTCTTCATCATTATACCACGAAATGACTATTACTTTCAATTAATGGTTGTTCTACCATGAAACAACTACTTCTTTTAATCCAGCTTTCAATTCTTCCCATTGACGATCCTCGAATTCTGATCCTCCATTAACAACTTTGAACTCCACCAACAACAACTCTTTTGCCAACTCCAAGATTTCAACTAACAAAACACTTCTCCCTTTCACCAACCCAATTCCACCATTCTTTCTTTTCTCTACTCTGTATCCTGCATTTTTACCAACATTCATCACCTTCTCTTCTATCACTTAACTTCTACATTTGTCGTAAATCTCATCTCCTTCTTGTTCAATTCTTCTTCAAATATCGACGATAAATCCAACCCTGAACACATTGAAATTAAATCAAATGCATTTATACTCTCCATTTGTTTGCTTTCCTTCTCCAAAAGGCCCTCACCAAATTGCTTCGTGCTTTGCTCTGGTTTCATTGATGATGATTTCTTAAACCATGGAGTGTTCATGAGCTCTTCAATTCCGTATCTCGTTTTCGGATTAGGATCAAGTAGCTGGTTAATTATCCTCCGGGCTGATTTTGAAACCCAATCGGGAAACGTATATTCACGTCGGTGTATAGATTTAACCATGCTCGGCAAATTCCTATCATCGAACGGTAAGCTTCCGGCGAGGAACACAAAGAGAATAACCCCACATGACCAAGCATCCGCCTTAGCACCATCGTACCCTCTTCTGTAAACCACCTCCGGCGCAGTATACGCCGGCGTACCACAAGCTGTATGAAGAAGACCGTTCTCAAACTGCTCTGGCAAGGCGGAGAGTCCGAAATCGGAGATTTTGAGATGACCCTCTTTGTCTAGGAGTAGATTTTGTGGCTTGATATCACGATGAGCAACGCCGTTTTGGTGGCAGAAATGTAAAGCAGAGACAAGCTGATGGAAATAAAACCTGGCGGTGGATTCAGAAAATCGGCCACGACGATTAAGCTTTGTGAAAAGCTCACCGCCGTGAGCTAGTTCCATAACGAAATAGATCTTAGTTTTCGTCGCCATAACTTCAAAAAGTTCGAGGATATTCGGGTGGTGATTAAGGCGGCGCATGGCGGAGACTTCACGGATAATCCGTGGCTCCATAGAAGCATCAATGGCAGTACTGGATTTATCTATAACTTTAACAGCAACTTCAGTGTTATCGTCTAAACAACGGCCAAGGTACACTTTAGCAAAGCTACCTCGGCCCAATAGACGAACCAATTGGTATTTCCCAAGAATGATAGATCCAGATCCACTACCATCGGAACTGGTTGTTCTTCTGATTTTGACGGTAAATGGAGGTGGTTGGGGTTGTTTTACATCCATTCCGGCGACGACAACCACGGCGGCGGCGACGACGGCGGATGGAAGAGAGGGGAAGTGCAGAAGATTAGTGACAGAGGCAAGAAGAAAATGGGTGTGAAGGTTCAATTTTATAGTGAAAATTAGTTGGTTGTATCTAATCTGTCAATTTTTTTAAAAATTTTGTATTTTTGTTAAATTTGGTATTTTAAAAAATAAAAAATAAAAAATTCACAACTAATTTAAGAGTATATAAATTTGACTAGAGAAAATAATCATCATATATTATAAAGAAAACACGTTTTTAATAATTTTATAATTTTATGCAAATAGGTCGACCGCCTCCTTTTGTTTAGTACTAATAAATTTAATCACGCTTCATATCATCGTTATAATTTGTGATTGTAAATTTAATCGTGCTTCGTATTATTAAATTGATTCGTGATTGATTTATGTAATACATGCAAGACATTTATATGAATTACATTATGATGTAGCATATAAAATTATTATTTATTTAATCAAAAGATTTTAGTTTGAGTTCTGAATATAAAATAGAAAGTTAATATGAAGCATTTTACTTGAATAAACCCTACATGAAGCGAAGCACAGGTTCTAATTAATTAGGTCTTAATATGAATAAATACTAATTTAAACCCTAAAAAGAGAGGGACATATGTGAATTCTTTTTTTAAATAAAAAAGTTAATATGTAAGAGAAGAGATGTATACTAATAATGTGTGTTTTACTTGTTGCATTATACTTATGTTTATTATTTACCATAAAGCAATTTGATAAGTTCTTACGCCTTAATATAAGGTTTTAGATTCGAAGTTTTAGAATGAAAATATAACCATTAATGAACGTTTTTAATGGTTAAATTAAGAAAATTGAGTATGCATTATTGTTTGATAAATCAAGTATTTAAATTTGTCATTAAATGTTGCTTAAAACTACGACTAGAATAACTAATATTTTCATATTATTTATAAGTCAAGTATTTAAATTTCCCACTTAAAAGCTTTTACATATGAAAAAACATTTTCTTTTGTTCTTGTCATATTTTTTCTCTTTTAATAAGTTGTAAAAATTTAACATATTAGTAATACATTTATTGTAAAAAAGACTTTAAATATCTCTTAATTATTTGAATTAATAATAAAATTTATCTTTTTCATCTTTATGCTCCTAAATATCTCTGACATAAACCCCAGCCAACACTACACACACATATATATATATATATATATATATATTATATATATATATTATATATATATATATATATATATAATATTATTATATTTAATCATTTATCCTAATTTATTTATCCTAATTTTTTACGCAACTATCATTATATGTTAGTGTCATCATAATTATTAGTCAATTGCCAATTATCATAAACGCCTATTTCCGGCATGGTTAATACTAGTTATTTGATAGCCCTAACTATTATTTTTCTATCAATCAATTATTATGATGTAACGACCCATTTGGTCGTTTTAAAAATTAGAGCTTTTTATTTCATAAAATATCTTTCGTTAGATTCTAAATGGGTATTTTGAACTATTTCATAATAATACTATGAAATTAATGGGGTAGTTTTACTAATTTATTTAGTTAGTGGTTAGGAAAATAATATTAAAATAAATAATGGGTTACTTTTATCAAATTGTATAGTTGATTATATGATAATTAGGGTAGAAGTTTATCTTTAAAAAAAAATAAAGAAAAAGAGAAGCGGAGAACCAAAGAGCCTTACATGAGACGTGAGGATATGGTTGTGCCTTCAGGTAAGTGTTCAACTACCGCATTATTTTCTAAGCATATTGATTTTGGGTGGGAGCCTAATTATACCTTTACATATACTACATAGTGTCATGTTATGACAGAATAAATAATAAGAGAAATTAAAGTTTAAAGGAATGTTGGCAAAGTTTAGACAGTGAATGGTTTGAATATATAAAACAATTGAGGTTCTGTTAATGATTCGGCTTTAGAATTTTTGGGAGACAAATATTAGTGGCTAATAAATTGTCAGGATGATGAGCATTATGAGGGTATGAAAATCTAGTAATATTAAACTGGTAGAAGGTTGATTATGCATACTTGTTTAGTGATAAATCTACGCTAGTGACTTTACATCCATCTTCGATGTTTAAGATTATTTTCTATTACACTATAATTCAAGTTTTGATATAATAAGATAAGTAATTAAATATTAAGTGCATCGAATTATTAAAATTTCATTAAAGTTATGCTAATTGAAAGAATTAAGACTTACTATTAAGTTTAAACTTTAAGAGATAGATTATAGAATTAGGTGAATTGATGGGTAAAGGCTAGACACATAATTATATGAATGTTGTTAGTTTCGAAATCTTATCGTGATCATTTGGATGAATAGATTGCTTGAGTTGGAAGTTCAACGAAAATTAAAGGCTCAAGTCATGGAGTGAGTTTTCGACTATTTGAGGCAAGTGGATTTCTAAACTCTTGTTAAGTGTATGAAATGCGTGTATGTCCTTGTGGTATATGTTGGGAGTAACGGAATTGGTGATGGGTTGAGTTGTCCACATTGATTAATTCTAATGATGAAAAGAATGGGGATAACAAAAGGCAATGTGATTATTGTTTATGTCTATTGTGTTGAGAAAGGGTTGAAGGCTTGTTGAATCATTGTTGATATAACTTCATGTTTGTGTGGTTGTGAACTATGCGATGTTATGAAAATGGTCATCTCCTCATTATATGTGTGAACTTGTCATCTGCATTATTCTGAGGCATTGGTTGTGACAAGTGTTATGTGCATTGAGAAAGAATGGGTACTTAAGAGGATGTACCATTTCGAGGGACGTATCGCGCGCCGCGATGGATACTATATTTCGAGGGACGTATCGCGCGCCGCGACGGTTACTATTATCGAGGGTCGTGTCGTGCGCCGCGACAGATGCATGGACAGATATGTCCCCCATGGGTCCCGGACTGAGAGACAGCGGGTGTGTATCACTAGGTCAGACATGCATCATTATACTTGACATTGCATTCCATTACATTGCACATACTTATCATTAGTGAACTTGATATTGTGTTTTGCTGATCTAGTGATTGCCTTTTTGTGGAACTTGTGATTGTTGAATACTGAGCTTGTTATTGAGGATATACAATTTGTTGAAGTGTTGTTGTTGAGGATATGTAATTTGTTGAAGTGTGTTATGGAGGATATGTAAATTTGTGGAAGTGTTGCTATTGAGGATGTCTAATTTGTTTAAGAGTTGATGTTGAGGATATATAATTTGTTAAAGTGTTGTTGTGGAGGATATGTAATTTGTCTAAATGTTTTTGTTGAGTTACGTTCTATGTAAACTGTGAGTTGTTAGGTTGGGTTGATTTTAATGCAGGTTGTAGTTGTGGAGGTTTGGTTGGGGGTGGTAGGAGTACCCGTATTTTGTTCACTTAACTTGTGTTTAGAGGTTTACTTGCTGAGTACCGTGTGGTTTGGTACTCACCCCTTGCTTCTACAAATTTTTGTAGGTTACTAGCCCGGACGTTTATGATATATTCTCTTCTTTTCCGAGGCTTCCTGGAGATTTTGTGAGGTAGTTGTTGGTCATCTCAGCATCCCTCCTTACTCTTGTTTATGATTTTGTTCTACTCTAGAAACAATATCATATGAGACTTATATTTTCTTTTGATCCGATTGTAATACTTTAGAGGCTTGTACACGTGACAACCAGGTTTTGGGGTATAATGTAGGTTGATAGTGAATTTTCGCATTTTTATTGTAATAGTTGAGTTTTAGGCTTACTTGTCTTGGTGGGATAAGACGAGTGCCATCACGCCCATTTTTGGGTCGTGACAAAATGGTATCAGAGCCCCAGGTTCATAGGTCTCACGTGTGTACAAGTCGAGTCTAAGTAGAGTCTCGAGGATCTGTACGGAGACGTCTGTACTTATCCTTGAGAGGCTATGGTGACTTTTAAGAAAAATCTTCACTTCTTGAATCTCAATAGTGCTTACTTGCTTTAGTTTTGACTATCATCGCTTCACTCCATTCACTCTCATTTGTGTGATAACTCGTGCATAGTTTCTCATGTGAGTAGTTAGTGTGTTGTGTATAACTTGAATGTTAGACCTAATACTAAGGTGAACGTGATATACTTATGAAAATAATGTAGTTCGATAACTGAAAGTGGACGAATTAAGATGATTGCAAGATAATGAACAATGTAAATTGAGAAAACACAGTTAGCAAAGTTGTCATAATATGTATGAGCTATTTTGATACGATCTTCTCGATAAGTATGATGTGTTCTAGTGGTGGATTTATAAGTCTTCACAATGTGGTACTAGTGTTATATGAAAATGAATACGTTGATGTTAAGTGCAAATACTAACTACTTAAGGAGTTATATATGGTATTACATGCTCATATGGTAAGATGTGGTGTTGAATTCATATTTGAGAAACCAACTAGCTTGTTAATACGGATGGATATGTTAAACATTATTTATAAGGAAGCTTTTAGCGGTGGATCTTTGGTATGATATTGATATGTTCAGGTTGTGAAATGTATTTTGTGGATTGTAAATGAGTGTTGATTTCATCGTAAACTCCATGGAAGTGGACATAGGATGATAAGCTTATAAGTAAAGGAAGTCTCAAAAAGTATACTTGTGTGAAGGTAATTGAGAATTTTAGTGCATATAAATTGAGTAAGTACCTTGGATGGTTGGCATAGTAGGTTTGGATTGTCATGTTAATGGCGAGGCTAATTCGTAGTGAGGGAAATGATAAACTTAGCATGATGATTATAAGATTTTATGACGCATTATGATTGAAATGCAACTATATGATACGAGTGTTGTTAAAAAGAATTTGGTAATGATGAATTTTGAGTATCTAAGGTTATGGTTGTTTCTATTTCATAAGTAGTGTAATTTTTATAAGGAGTTGGGATGTGATCGAATAAAATTGAAAGAAGCTAGAGCTATAATGAAAAGAATTAGTGGTAAATAGTTTAACTTTCAGAGCGAGGATAAAACTAGGTTATTTTACTTTGTTTGCAAGGGTTGAGGATGTATCTTCAGAGGAATTTGGAGAATTGGGTTCAGAGACAAGTGATTTTACATGTTTCTTCCAGATTATGATATAATATAGTGTCACAAGATCGATAGATTGATTAAAAAAAAAATAAACTATTGGATAAAACTTGAGAAAGGAGTGTACGGACGTTCAATTCGAGTATGATGATTAGTTCTTTTGTGGTTTTGTTTTGGTAAGGAGTACGATAAGATTTTTAGAAAAAGATATGGTAGGTTCAATGAAGAGGCGATTAACGATAAGCTAAAATACGTTAAGTAATTTTTTTAGGTATGAGCTAATGTTGTAAGATAATGGGATTGTGTTACATGGTTGGGATCAAAACTTCAAGTTTACATGGCGAGTTTAGATTTGTGATAGTGTATCTTGTCAAGGTATGAATTGGTAAGGTAAGAAATGATCGATCACATTGAGTATGAAGCATTTAGAAGGACTTAAAATTTGAGTGGTACATTTGGTTACTTTTGATTGTTATACTTAAGGTTTCCCATATTGTTGGCCAAAAAAAATAAAAATATAAGACTGGTAAGTGAGTTAGCAAAAAGGAAAAAAAATTATGGTGTATTGAAGAGTTAAAGTTATATTGAAATTTTCGTCATGGGAAGATTTTAAGAAAGGCAAAGGAACAATAAGACCTCTCGTACAAACATTGTATTCGGAGGTGATGGTTGTAGTGATTTCGCCTTTGAGTTTAGATGTGACTATGGGTTTATTATTAACTTTTCTAAATATTAAGTTTTGGTTGGGTTACAATAAATGACGTGTGGAAGATTATATATGGTTATGTCGAGGTAGATTGTTCAGAATGTGATAGGTAACAAATGGATGTTAAATAGTGTGGGTCTACAATTTTACATGGTTAATGAGGATCGGGGGGATTAAAAGTACTTTGTTGATGAGACAAAATAGATTGTTATAATGTGTTACATAGGTATATGATGATGAGTAGAGGTTATGAGATTATAGTATACATAAATATTGGAGTGATCAAGGGTTTCTTGGAGTTATTGCATGAGGTAAATGATGGTGGTTGAAAATGGTATGTGAAAGTTAGGTGTTAACATTAAGTGTGACTTATATCTATTATGGGACGCTTAAATGGAAAGATAAGAAACCATGGTTCAAAGTCTTGGAGACTACAATGTGCTTGCTAATAAGAATGTGATACTAATGACTGTGTGAAAGTAAGGTAAATGGTTGGTGTGGTTATGATATTTGTTAATATTAATAGTGTTGGCTTTGATGGAGTACTGTGAGAAGTATGTAGGGTTTGGCAAATCCAACATGTGTAAAATTGTAATGGAGATCAGACTGGTTGATTTTGGGTGGAAAAAAAAAAATTAAATAAAAAAATAAATAAATTGAGGGATGTAGTCAGATGAATGAAAATATTAATATGCGAATTACGGAGAAAGTATCCAGTGTTATTCGACCTTGATTCCGTATATTCTTAAGTTGACCATCTACTTCGTTTCGGATATGATTTGGAGTATGATTCATTGCATATGCCCACGTTTTTTTTACATCTATGGGTGAATTCCTAGTGGTGGATCGGATGTACCGATCCTCTTATGTCTTCTTGATAGGGTAGGATCGTTGGTTAGACTTGTTCACTTCAGTTATGAAATATTTGATGTTGTTTGAAAAATTAGAAATATATCACTATTTTTATATGCACAACCTTGCTTATGGGAACTTACAAAAGAGCTTTCATGAATAGTTATGGTTATCCGACAGTGTTGTAAAAGGTTCTGCATCCTAGCGTGTAACATTTGTAGGGTGCTTACTCTATCTTGTTCTTATTTGGATTATGTATGTTTTGATTCTCCCTTGATGGATACTCGAAGTCTAAAGATTAGATTTTTATAACTTAAACTTGTAAAAAGATTGTGTTCTGAAAAGGTAATCGTTATAAGATGTGTGATAGTTTGTGCACTAAGAGTATGTGATGATTGGTTCAGGTTCACTTTTGGTTGTAGCTAGTATCAATAGAACGTTATCTTTGCTATGTGAGAACAGATTTGTCATGATTATTGTGTTATGGTCCAAGGGGTTTCAGTTTAGATTCGGTTCATGGGTTAGTATGTAGCTTGACAATCACTACTAATATGTAGGTCTGTCAAATTCTCTGTAGTTCAATTCTTGGTAGTTGGTCTTGATAGAATGGTGTTAAAGATAAGCTTTCATGGAGAGATGAACAACGACTCTGGAATATCATGCATGACTTTTGATAACGTCAATAATTCTTCCTTCTCCTATTTTATGTTCGAGGACGAACATGATTTTTAGTGGTGGATAATGTAACGACCCATTTGGTCGTTTTAAAAATTAGAGCTTTTTATTTCATAAAAATATCTTTCGTTAGATTCTAAATGGGTATTTTGAACTATTTCATAATAATAACTATGAAATTAATGGGGTAGTTTTACTAATTTATTTAGTTAGTGGTTAGGAAAATAATATTAAAATAAATAATGGGTTACTTTTATCAAATTGTATAGTTGATTATATGATAATTAGGGTAGAAGTTTATCTTTAAAAAAAAAAAATAAAAGAAAAAGAGAAGCGGAGAACAACAAGAGCCTTACATGAGACGTGAGGATATGGTTGTGCCTTCAGGTAAGTGTTCAACTACCGCATTATTTTCTAAGCATATTGAATTATTGGGTGGGAGCCTAATTATACCTTTACATATACTACATAGTGTCATGTTATGACAGAATAAATAATAAGAGAAATTAAAGTTTAAAGGAATGTTGGCAAAGTTTAGACAGTGAATGGTTTGAATATATAAAACAATTGAGGTTCTGTTAATGATTTCGGCTTTAGAATTTTTGGGAGACAAATATTAGTGGCTAATAAATTGTCAGGATGATGAGCATTATGAGGGTATGAAAATCTAGTAATATTAAACTGGTAGAATAGGTTGATTATGCATACTTGTTTAGTGATAAATCTACGCTAGTGACTTTACATCCATCTTCGATGTTTAAGATTATTTTCTATTACACTATAATTCAAGTTTTGATATAATAAGATAAGTAATTAAATATTAAGTGCATCGAATTATTAAAATTTCATTAAAGTTATGCTAATTGAAAGAATTAAGACTTACTATTAAGTTTAAACTTTAAGAGATAGATTATAGAATTAGGTGAATTGATGGGTAAAGGCTAGACACATAATTATATGAATGTTGTTAGTTTCGAAATCTTATCGTGATCATTTGGATGAATAGATTGCTTGAGTTGGAAGTTCAACGAAAATTAAAGGCTCAAGTCATGGAGTGAGTTTTCGACTATTTGAGGCAAGTGGATTTCTAAACTCTTGTTAAGTGTATGAAATGCGTGTATGTCCTTGTGGTATATGTTGGGAGTAACGGGATTGGTGATGGGTTGAGTTGTCCACATTGATTAATTCTAATGATGAAAAGAATGGGGATAACAAAAGGCAATGTGATTAATTGTTTATGTCTATTGTGTTGAGAAAGGGTTGAAGGCTTGTTGAATCATTGTTGATATAACTTCATGTTTGTGTGGTTGTGAACTATGCGATGTTATGAAAATGGTCATCTCCTCATTATATGTGTGAACTTGTCATCTGCATTATTCTGAGGCATTGGTTGTGACAAGTGTTATGTGCATTGAGAAAGAATGGGTACTTAAGAGGATGTACCATTTCGAGGGACGTATCGCGCGCCGCGATGGATACTATATTTCGAGGGACGTATCGCGCGCCGCGACGGTTACTATTATCGAGGGTCGTGTCGTGCGCCGCGACAGATGCATGGACAGATATGTCCCCCATGGGTCCCGGACTGAGAGACAGCGGGTGTGTATCACTAGGTCAGACATGCATCATTATACTTGACATTGCATTCCATTACATTGCACATACTTATCATTAGTGAACTTGATATTGTGTTTTGCTGATCTAGTGATTGCCTTTTTGTGGAACTTGTGATTGTTGAATACTGAGCTTGTTATTGAGGATATACAATTTGTTGAAGTGTTGTTGTTGAGGATATGTAATTTGTTGAAGTGTGTTATGGAGGATATGTAAATTTGTGGAAGTGTTGCTATTGAGGATGTCTAATTTGTTTAAGAGTTGATGTTGAGGATATATAATTTGTTAAAGTGTTGTTGTGGAGGATATGTAATTTGTCTAAATGTTTTTGTTGAGTTACGTTCTATGTAAACTGTGAGTTGTTAGGTTGGGTTGATTTTAATGCAGGTTGTAGTTGTGGAGGTTTGGTTGGGGGGGTGGTAGGAGTACCCGTATTTTGTTCACTTAACTTGTGTTTAGAGGTTTACTTGCTGAGTACCGTGTGTGTTTGGTACTCACCCCTTGCTTCTACAAATTTTTGTAGGTTACTAGCCCGGACGTTTATGATATATTCTCTTCTTTTCCGAGGCTTCCTGGAGATTTTGTGAGGTAGTTGTTGGTCATCTCAGCATCCCTCCTTACTCTTGTTTATGATTTTGTTCTACTCTAGAAACAATATCATATGAGACTTATATTTTCTTTTGATCCGATTGTAATACTTTAGAGGCTTGTACACGTGACAACCAGGTTTTGGGGTATAATGTAGGTTGATAGTGAATTTTCCGCATTTTTATTGTAATAGTTGAGTTTTAGGCTTACTTGTCTTGGTGGGATAAGACGAGTGCCATCACGCCCATTTTTGGGTCGTGACATATGATCTATCACCATTAAATATTTTTTTTTTTAATCGTATAAGTTTATTATATATATATATTAATTTTTAAATAAAGACAAATTTTGTCATTCAAATATTGAGGAGTGGCTCATGTATAATGTGATTAAGATAATTTGTCTCCATTATAAACCTGCTAAACTTGTTTTTAAGCTAATTATGCGAATATTTAAGTGATGAATAACGCTTCTAGGAAGACGCAAAAGACATATGCAATTTGGACTCTTTTACTTTTTCTTTTTCTTTTTAAAGATTTAGAGGCGTTTAATATGTGAAATAAGAATAATAATTATGATATAAAATTTAAAAATTATTTATTTTATATTTTGTTTAAGGTCTTAACTAATTTATATAATTATTTACCATTTATATTAAAATAAAATTACTATCCCAAAATGAGATAATTAAAATATAAACAGTGGGTTTGGCATTCTTGTTGAGAATCAAAAAACACTTATTTTCAAAAAAAATTAGGGGTTTGGCATTCTTGTTGAGAATCAAAAAACACTTATTTTTAAGTGAAAGTATAAGCACTTTTTCTGTTATTACGAAGAAACTAAAGGGCCCGTTTGGCCATAAATATATTGGGAAAAATTTGGCAATAATGTTTGTCCATACAATTTGCCATTATTTGGCAAATATTTTGGCAAATATCCCAAATTTCCAAATACTAGTTTTTTCTAGTATTTGGGCCAAATCTCATTATTTGGGATATTTTAAAAATTAAAATTTTACCCCAATCTTTTATCTTCTACAAAAACACCCTCTCTAGTTGTTGCTTGCGTTGTATTACATCATTTTTTACGTGAACACCAAAATAGTGATGAAATATTTAGTGAATATTAAATAATGATATGATTGTTGATGAAAATTATTAAACTTTGTCTGCTTCACGATACATGAAATAATTCTTGTTGCACTCACTCCAAATTACCACATTGTTTTAGTGTCATGGACATTATTTGTTATTGTTGTAACGAACATTCAATTGACTTGTAATACAAACTTTTAGTTAGTTTTGATAGTTTTTAAAACTTGTGGGTATAAATCATATTTTTCTAAAAAGTTGAAATATATTTCCCAAATTTTATGGCCAAACAGATGGTGAAATTTCACCCAAATTTTCACTCAAATAATATTTGCCAAGAATATTTGGAAATCTATGGCCAAACGCTAGCTAGAAATTTATGTTTTTTAATAAAAATAGAAGCAAAGGTTGATTTTTTTCAAGTCCAATTATAAATTATCAATTAAGATATATCATATGTTTGATTAATTTTTCACTTAAAATTTTTATTTTTTATATTTATATAATAAATTTATATTTTATTTTAGATTATCTATTATATTTTATTATTATTCTACAAGTTATTTTCTAAAATTAGAAAAAATTAACAACAATATTTTTGCAAGATTAGAAAAAAGAAAAAAATAATAATTAATGATTTTAACTCTCCAAAAAATGTATAATATTGATTGAAAATTTGAATATGAGTAATGTAATCTTAGTATTAAAAGTACATTAATATTTATCATTTATCCTAATTTGACTCTAAAAGAACATTTTTTTTTTTGGAAAAAGATTAACCAAACACAATATACTTATGCAAAATATTTTTCAAATGAATTATTCAAACAACATTTTTTTTTCTCAAAAACACTGAAAAACTATATTAAAATGTGTTTCGTAAAATAAAAGTAATATCAAACAGGCCGTAATACATTGTTTTTCGACATTAATCCAACTTTAAATTATGTCCTAATTAAGAGGGTGAAAATTTCATCTTTCTTTCTTTACATATTAATTTTTTCATCCTAGCATTTTCCTTAATTAGTACGTATTATTGATTTTTTCATGATAAAAGCTCAAAGGGAATAGGATTAATTTTAGTTAAACACTTCAACTTTAATTTGAAGATTCAAAATAGGACAAGTGTTTTTATAATTAAAAATGCAATTTATAACTAAAATATTGTCTTATATGGCGTTCACTTATATTATGATTTTTCCCATTTTTTTCATGAATAGTAACTAAATGAAAAATTAATGAACAATAAGGTACCATAAATATATAAAACCTTTGAAAGATAAATTAATTATGTAGCATAGTTTCAAAGATTCGAAAAATAATTCCATTTATTGGAGCTACCAACATGTTAGTGCTTTCTTATTTCAAAATCATTTTATCAATGATTAAGGTGAACATTGTTAAAAAAAATAAAATGGATTGACTTATTATTTTAATAATAAAAGTACACATGCTAGTTATTAATAATATCTCTTCACCAACCTTTTTCTCTTCAAATTTGATATGATTTTATCAAGAATGTATAGGTTAATCGACAGTTATAATAGAGCGATAAATAATTTTTTATTTATAATTAGATATTTTAAATTTTTTTTTTATTATTATTGGATTGCTTTAGATATCGAGATTGTATAGGACTTACTTTATTGAAGGACTTTAATTTCCGTTAACTTTTTTGGAGGTTATTTTATCATACAATACTATTTCGGAGATTGTTTTACTATAAACCTTAACTCATGTATATATAAAGTTAATATATTTTCATAAAAAAATATCTCGAATATATTGTTGAATAATCATTAAGAGGTTAAGATATGTCTAACTCTTGATAATTCAATATTTCAAGAAGATTCATAAACTTATTTCATGTAAATCAAGTTTAAGAATAATTCAGAGAAAAAAAGATAAAATTATTTTCACACTATTTATTAATAAAATATTATTATTGTTTCAATATTTTTGTGATGGGAATTTATTTCTGTCGCTTTAAAATTTATTACAAAGAATTATTTTTATTTGAGAACATTTTATTCCTCTTAATACAGGACTTTCGTCGTACGTTTAAATTTAGTCTAACTATTTTTTTTTTAATAGATATTAAACATCAAAAAAAGAAAATAAGGGTGAATGTACCGGTTAATTTCCCCAAAAACTTGACAAAGAAAAAAATTGAATTAAATCATTCTCATCTCCACTATGAATTAATTATTATACTTGGACGGTATGCATTTATTTCTGATTATTTAAAGCTGTCAATTCTCCTTTTCCTTGATTTAAAAATTAAAATCACTAAATTAATTAAGTACCCCATATCTTTTAATTTGTTTAAATAATTATTTTGTTTTCTTTTCTTTTTGTCCCACCCAATTGAAGCAATTTGATTGACAGTTGATGACAGATGAGAAAAATTATGCAAATTGCAAAGCAACACCTTTGCAAAGTGATGAGCCAACTTTGCATGGAACATATATTACATAATACAAAATATTTTCCCCTAATACAATTATTAGTTAGGGTTTTGGCAATCGAGGAACAATAAAAGATTCGATCTCGTAAAGTTTAGTTTCCATTTTCTAGCGTAATTATCGCAATTTATTCATATGACTAGCTTATGATACCCTAACTTCGAATAAAAGGTTTTATATAGACAAATTAAATAAAGTAAAGATATTGAGTAAATAAGTAATTATTTCTTTTCTTCTAATAGTTAATAGTTAACATGTATATATCTAGACTCAGAGCGGATAAATCACTATTTGAATTTCATTAATTTAATAAAAAAAATATTGATGTCATCGATATAACATATATTGTTTCTAGTTTCTTTTTCTATTTCATTTTTGTTACGTGATATACTTAAAGGATATGTTTTGTACATGTTTTTAAAGTCTATAGTTACGTTAGATCTAATGATATTACCTAATATCAATAAAAAGTTCAGCACACTTTTTTAATGTGTATACGTATTCTCATTAAAAATTATTTTTATTATAATAATTAGATCGAATAAAACGAACAGATATAAATAAAGTAGAATTATTTGTGATGTCATAAAGAATTCAAATGAATAGTATTGTATTAGGAAAATCAAACTTAAGCTATCAAGTTACTCAGTTAATCATCACCAGTTTAGTGGGGTATATTTCTTGGATTTTGCTTCTTAAATAATGGAATAAATCTTGTTTAGTCATTGATCAATTATCATCACAATTGGCAAAATTAAGACCCTTAAACTTTGATTAATTCTCATTACATTTTTCTTCTCGGTCAATAATATATTTAATTTAATGTGATTATTTTATATTATGTAGATTCGACTCTCATTATATAGAAGAAAACTTAATATTATGAAAAGGAGAAGCCACATGCGTGCCCTAATGAATATAGCGGAGATATAGATGCTCATAGAATATATGCTAAGTAAGGTGTTTGACCATACGATACCATTTTACGCTGATTTTATTTTAATATTACATATCACGAGATGTGATATTATATTCTTCAAAAATCATGATACGAAATTACATGATGATATCATATCACAATTTGAGATGTTTTAATACAAAAATTGATTCACGAATTCATATTTTGTTAAAATAATCTCACAATTATAACTACTAATTATTTATTTCACATGTAAATAAATTTTATGATCACATCATTACATTTTTAAATTTATTATTCTCACCGACATAAAATTTATTATTCTCACTAACATATAGTCACTTTAACTCACACGTTACGATTGTTGAGTAATAAAATCTTGAAGAGCTTGTGAAAGGTGTTTCATTTTAACTCAAATATATTGATGAAACAATTACTTAAGTGGACAATAAATAACTTTGTTATGATTTTTAGTTGATTTGATCGGCTAAGGTTGAATTTGCTTTTGCTTTAGTTGTTGTCGTAGAGCGGCCTTCTGTTCTTTCAGTTAATATTGAATAAACAATTGAGGCTATTTTAATAGTTTTAGAACTTATGATAGTTTTATGTTTATAAGAAAATAAACAACATAAAAATTTCATATCGCATATCCAAACAAAGCTTAATTTCATTTCATGATTCTATATCATGATACAGTATCGCATGGTCAAATAGACCCTAAAATAGGTATAAATACAAAAAAATCAAATGGTAATCGCTTTCGTGACAGATAAGATAAAGAAAAGAAAATTGAAATAATTCGAACATGTAAGAAGAGTGTATAAAATCGTAGTACGAAGGTGTGAGAAATTGATTAGAACAAAAGTTAAGAAAGATAAAATAGATTGAAGAAAAGCTAAAAAGAAATAATTAACTATTTAGATAGAATTTAAAAATTAAAAATTAAAATAGAAAAATAGTATATAGTAAATTGCTTTATCGCCTTTTAGATGGGATCAAGAGACAGCAACATGACCTCATCTCCTCACAACCTTATTAGTACTAGTAATATTATAGTCTCTTATTCTTCAAATAAAGTGGTTTACTATTAATACACTTCATTTATTTTATATGTTGTTATTTTTTTTATATTTTTATTATAAATTATAACCCTACATTAAATATATCTTCTCTTTTAAGTTGAAGCATCGTATAAAAAATAATCTCTTCTTTATCAATAAAAATAAAATTTACGTATATTTTTTTCCCCAAAATATTAAGGAATGAAATTAAAAAATAAAATAAGCCAAGTTGTGATGAAGGTTTCTTCAGGTGGCCATATAACTATTCTTCTAGAATACGTTATTTGTGTCCACTTTTCCAAAAATTTTGGCTTTTTATTGGAGAAAGTCGACACATGGTTCTACTACAGCTCTATTTGATTTTTTGTCCAATTTTAATATCATATTTGTCCAATTTTAATTTGATATTAGAAAAACCAACTAAAATTGATTGAATGAATTGAAATGTCTGTCAATTTGTGATTTTAAATACTAAAATATTATTGTAAAATTAGGTTTTAAATCTAATTCACGCCGCAAAAGCTAGATCAAATGGTGGAGGATTGTTCAAGTCTTATAACGAGTCCACTCATTTCATTAACCATCAATCTGGTACTTTTGTCATTCTTCAACACTCCACCTAACGCCTAGTGCTTAGCATTTAATGGGTGGACAATTTTAATTTTTGGGGGGTTCGAATATTGGGTGAGACGGGTCCACTTTGATACCATGTGAAATTAGGTCGTACGCCTAACTCACACCTTAAAAGCTAATTTAAAGTGAGGAGGATTGTCCAAGACTTATAAAGAGTTCATCCATCTCATTAACCATCGATGTCAGACTTTTGTCATTCTTCAACAATATAATTATTCACAGGTTCAAGTCTCAAATTGGTTTCAGACTTGTTTGGTAGTGAGTTTTTGAATTTAAATACTTATAATACTAATTATTTTTATTTTATTTTTTATAAATTTTTAACTTGCTTAGAAACTTACGCTTTCACGTTACTATTTTTCTATCAATCACCCAAAAATATTTAGTCTTAAAAGATGATCTTTGGTGACTCATACGAAATTACATATAGAAGTGGAGTAATTACTTCTCTTTTCTTCTTAATTGTACTGAGTATTTTGTTTGTTTGCACGTTTTTAAAGTTATAACCTGATGGAATTTAGTTGCAATTATTAATTAAGACTCTAAAGTTTGTATTATTATTTAATTTCTTGTGAAATTAAATCATACGATCCTTCTTTTTGAGTTATTTAGATTTCTTTCTCTCTCTTTTTATTGGTATTAATATTTTTTCTTGGAAAGAAGTGTGCAAGTGAATGATTAAAAAGATCATTAATTGTTCTAACTGAATGACGTTTTTTTTTTTTAAGAAGTAAGAATAATGTTGAGTTGTAGACTCGATTGAATTGAAATTGCGTATTATAGAATTCATTTGACATAACATACTTTTAATTGATATACCTAATTTAAATATAAAATCTTTGATTAAGAATCGAACATTTCAATTTTATTTTTTATGTTGTTGAATAGTACATTAATTAAAAGGTTTGCTACTTTGTTTACTCTTCCTACCTTTTTTCGTAGTTGGATATTAATTGTTTTCTTCTGTATTTGTGGAACTCAATTGGTATTTTGGTTGGACATTTGAGGTTTCTATGAAATTATACATAATTCTGGTTTCATTTTATCTGTCTTATTTCTTTAGTTTATTTTAAATTGATAAATTATTTTTTTAAAATTTTTATACATAAATTAATAAGAGATATTTAGTTGTAATAGATTTTCTTTATGTTACTGCAAAAATATTTAGTGATCATTGAGCTAATGTCACTGCATCCAAAGTCATGAAAATCTTTAGTCATATTCATAGAGTGTTTGTTCTAAATATTCATATTAATTTTGTTGCAGAATATAATATAATGACAATTATATTATTGTGTCAATAAATAATTACTGCAAAATCACTTGCATGTTGTAGTGATATATCATGTTTAAAATTATAAAATTAATTAATACTGATATTTTGATGTATCTTATATATCTTTAGTTTAAAGTCACAAGATTAATTTCAAAATTTCTTTACTCGTAAATTTTATATCAAATTAAAATTGGAGAAGTAATTTAAAACGCAAAAAAAATGTGGTTAAGAGACACAAAAATAAGGTTAAAAAAAAAAAAATGCTATACTACATTATATTTGATTATTTGTTGTCTTATCAAACATTTTTTATCCTCACTCTCTTCCGACAAATAAATGCAATTTAAATACATACAATAATATATATGTATCATCGCTATCAAATTAAATTATTAATATTGCGTGGTTGAAATTTCACTAGTATATTCCTAGGAAGTATGTTTTTTTTCTAAAAAAAAATATTCTTTTATTTTGGCGATCAGACATTTAATTTAATTATCAGAGTTGTTTTGGTCCTCAAGTTTATAAGCGGTTGTAGTTGTACATTGAACGTATAATTGATGAGAGATAAACTAGTTCAATTATAGACACAACTAATATAATACTATGATTTTTTTAAGTAAAAATAATTGTAAAATAAAATGTGTTTAAAAGATGACTAATATAATAATATTTATTTTGACTAAAGTCGTTCAAAGAAGACAAGTTTTATACATAATAAATAAATAAATAAATAAAAGGTTCGTTTCATGGAGGTTACAAGGATTAAAAATAATGTGTTTTTGGTTCTATTATGATATTCGATATACTCCTATTTCAAATTAATTAATAATCACTTAACCTCAAAAAATTGTTTCAAAATAATGTTCATTTCAGAAATTTAATATTAAAATTGATAAGAAAATATTTAACTATATTTTCAATAAAAAAAAGTGTGTGAATTTTATTTTAAATATCAATTTACTTTATTAAATAGAAAAATAAATCATAACTTAATTTATTAGTATGAATATTTTTTTAGTGAACATAAAAGAATAGTCAAAATGACCAATGGATTTTCAAACTAAGTAGTGGCCTCTAGGAGATGAGAACTAAAACATTTGCAAAAAATTAGTCATTCGCTATCACTAATATCATTAACGAAAGATACCTTGAAAAGTCAAATATTAATTAAAAATAAAAAAAATACATGATTTTTTAATATATATATATATATATAAGCAGGAAGAAAAATAAGATTCTTCTTCCTTTTATTATTTAAAAATTGCATGAGATATATATTTATTTAAGATTTAAAACAAAAATGAAAGATGAGTAAGACTTATTCATATAATTCACACGTATAAATCGAAAATTCGAGTAAGTTAAAAGATGAATACGTAGGTAAACTATAAATTTAAAGAGGAAAAACAATCGTAAAAATGGAGGGGCCATTAATTAGGCCAATAAAGAGAGAGTAATAGATTGTTCATGTCAATGTCAAGGTTCATCATTACTAAAAAAGATACAGTCAGGTTAGGTGCTATTGGTGAATATAACAACCAAGTGGTGACAAAGACATCATGATAATTACTCGTTAACACTATAGTTTATTAATAATTATTATTAAATGGTTCTTAAGATATTAATCATCTCAGAATGCTCTACCTATAACACTATAGTTAGTCATTAATAACAGATAGTATTAAATAATATTAGTATTTATTGTGTACTAATCCTAGTCCTATTAAGATTAGTACTCCTTAATCCTAGTCCTATTAGGATTAGTACTCCTTCCTATATCTCCTATATATATCTCCCATATATCCCTTATTAGAAAAACACTTCAATACAATCAATATTCCTTCATGGTATCAGGAGCCAGAAAACCTAGATCTTCTTTTCTCTAGGTTTTTTCTCTCTTTAGGGCACCGATCGTTCCCTCTCTTCTCTTGGGCGGCGGCAGCCATGACAACCGAGGTGGATCCTCTCGATTCACTTCTTTCTGGCGTTAAACTCCTTCTCAGGCATCTTCATGCCCTGATTCCCGAAAAATTATCACACATAAATTACCCTACATGGAAAATCACCGTTCTTACAGCCCTTGAGGCCAATTACCTTCTCAAATACGTCGATGGAAGCACAGAACCGCCGCCGGCAGTCATCACCGCCACGGATAAATCAGAAAAAACCAATCCAGCCCATGCCGCCTGGAAAGCCGTGGATAGCCAGATCCGATCATGTTTGATTGCGGTCATCTCTCCCACGGTTCAGAAACACGTCCGATCCTACACAACTACTTCAGCCCTGTGGACGGCCCTCGCAACACGCTATGCATCAATTTCCCACTCTCATATTTTTCAATTGCGTGATCGTCTCCACACAATTACCAAAGGCACGAAAACTATGGCGGAGTATTTAGAAGAGGTCTCCACCATCATCACAACCCTCGACACCGTGAACGAAATCATTCCCAAAAAAGATCTCGTCATGTGCGTCGTTCGGGGGCTCCCATCAGCTTACTCCTCCATTAAACAGGCGGTTCGCATCAGTCAAAATATGCTCGAGATCTGTTGCAGAAAGCTGGACTAGAAAAATGCACCAGTCAACCAACATCGATGGCAGTCTCTTCGTCTACGAATGGAGCCGACACCCCCTTTGCCGATATCACCCACTTCCGCAGCCTCATTGGGGCTCTACAGTATCTGGCCATTACCCGTCCTGACATCCAGTTTGTTGTCAACCGAGTTGCTCAGCGCATGCATCAACCAAGTGAACATGATTACCATTGTCTAAAACGCATTCTCAGGTACATTTTTGGCACTCTTGGTCGTGGTTTACTCATTCGACCCGGGGACTTGGAGCTTCGTGGTTTCTCAGATTCAGATTGGGCGAATGATAAAAATGACAGAAAATCTACATCGGGGTTTCTCGTTTTTTTGGGGCCGAACCTGATCTCCTGGTGTACAAAAAACAACCCAAGGTCTCTCGGTCCTCGATTGAAGCTGAATACCGCGCTCTTGCTTTTCTTGCTGCTGAGACCATGTGGGTCACATATATTCTTCGCGAACTCCGCGCCACTCACACTGTTCATGTTCTCTATTGTGACAACAAATCAACCATCTGTGTGGCCAAAAATTCCGTCCTACACACCAGAATGAAGCATGTTGATACCGATTATCTTTTTGTTCGCGATGAAGTTCAGGCCGGCACCATGACTGTGCAGTATGTACCCACTGAAGAACAACCGGCTGATATTCTCACCAAGCCTCTCCCGAGCCGACATCACGATTACCTCAGTTCCAAGCTTTCGTTCGCTTCCGCTCAACTCAGCTTGAGGGGGGATAATAACAGATAGTATTAAATAATAGTATTAAATAATATTAGTATTTCTGTGTACTAATCCTAGTCCTATTAGGATTAGTACTCGTTAATCCTAGTCCTATTAGGATTAGTACTCCTTCCTATATCTCCTATATATATCTCCCATGTATTCACTTATTAGAAAAACACTTCAATACAATCAATATTCCTTCCGTCATAAATTAATTGATACTAACAAATTAATACTTTTACATAACAAAGTTTGAGACTGATTTTCATATCGATTTTTACATAATTTAAAAAACATTAACAAGAACTAAAATAGCATTATGGTAAACTTAGTTTACTAACTAAACATCCTGAAACATGAATCCATGATGTTTACTTCCTCTATACAATGCCTCCGGCCATCGTCATTTCCGGCCAAAATCGCCGTCCACTATTATCATTAACACCTTCAAACATCGATCCTTCTTCATCGTTATACTATGAAATGACTATTACTTTCAGTTCTTCTCTATCACTAATGGTTGCTCTACCATGAAACAACTACTTCTTTCAATCCATCTTTCAATTCTTCCCATTGACGATCCTCGAATTCTGATCCTCCATTAACAACTTTGAACTCCACCAACAACAACTCCTTTGCCAACTCAAAGATTTCGACTAACAAAACACTTCTCCCTTTCACCAACCCAATTCCACCATTCTTTCTTTTCTCTACTCTGTATCCTGCATTTTTACCAACATTCATCACCTTCTCTTCTATCACCTTAACTTCTACATTTGTCGTAAATCTCATCTCCTTTTTGTTCAATTCTTCTTCAAATATCGACGATAAATCCAACCCTGAACACATTGAAATTAAATCAAATGCATTTATACTCTCCATTTGTTTGCTTTCCTTCTCCAAAATTCCCTCACCAAATCGCTTCGTGCTTTGCTCTGGCTTCATCGACGATGATTTCTTAAACCATGGAGTGTTCATGAGCTCTACAATTCCGTATCTCGTTTCAGGATTAGGATCAAGCAGCCGGTTAATTATCCTCTGAGCTGACTTTGAAACCCAATGGGGAAACTTATATTCACGCCGGTGTATAGCTTTAACCATGTTAGGCAAATTGCTATCATCGAATGGTAAGCTTCCGGTGAGGAACACAAAGAGAATAACCCCACATGACCAAGCATCCGCCTTAGCACCGTCGTACCCTCTTCTGTAAACCACCTCCGGAGCAGTATACGCCGGCGTACCACACGCGGTATAAAGGAGACCGTTCTGTAACTGCTCCGGCAAGGCGGAGAGTCCGAAATCGGAGATTTTGAGATGACCCTCTTTGTCTAGGAGTAGATTTTGTGGCTTGATATCACGATGAGCAACGCCGTTTTGGTGGCAGAAATGTAAAGCAGAGACAAGCTGATGGAAATAAAACCTGGCGGTGGATTCAGAAAACCGGCCACGGCGATTAAGCTTTGTGAAAAGCTCACCGCCGTGAGCTAGTTCCATAACGAAATAGATCTTAGTTTTCGTCGCCATAACTTCAAGAAGTTCGAGGATATTTGGGTGGTGATTAAGGCGGCGCATGGCGGAGACTTCACGGATAATCCGTGGCTCCATAGAAGCATCAATGGCAGTACTGGATTTATCTATAACTTTAACAGCAACTTCAGTGTTATCGTCTAAACAACGGCCAAGATACACTTTAGCAAAGCTACCTCGACCCAATAGACGAACCAATTGGTATTTCCCAAGAATGATAGATCCAGATCCACTACCATCGGAACTGGTGGTTCTTCTGATTTTGACGGTAAATGGAGGTGGTTGGGGTTGTTTTACATCCATTCCGGCGACGACAACCACGGAGGCAGCGACGACGGCGATGGAAGAGAGGGGAAGCTGCAGAAGATTAGTGACAGAGGCAAGAAGAAAATGAGTGTGAAGGTTCAGTTTTATAGTGAAAATTAGTTGGCTGTATCTAATCTGTCAATTTTTTAATAATTTTTGGATTTTTGTTAAATTTGGTATTTTAAAAAAATAAAAAATTCACAACTAATTTAAGAGTGTATAAATATGACTAGAAAAAATAATCATCATATATTATAAAAAAACACGTTTTTAATAATTTTATTTTTGTCTCTTTAAAATTTATTGCAAAGAATTATTTTTATTTGAGAGCATTTTATTCCTCTTAATACAGGACTTTCGTCGTACATTTAAATTTAGTCATTAAACATCAAAAAAAGAAAATAAGAAGGTTAATTTCCCCAAAAAATTGAATTAAATCATTATCATCTCCACTATAAATTAACTATTATAATTGGACGGTATGCATTTATTTCTGATTATTTAAAGCTGTCAATTCTCCTTTTCCTTGATTTAAAAATTAAAATCACTAAATTAATTAAGTACCCTATATCTTTTAATTTGTTTAAATAATTATTTTCTTTTCTTTTCATTTTGTCCCACCCAATTGAAGTAATTTGATTGACAGTTGATGACAGATGAGAAATATTATGCAAATTGCAAAGCAACACCTTTGCAAAGTGATGAGCCAACTTTGCATGGCACATATTACATAATACAAAATATTTTCCCCTAATACAATTATTAGTTAGGGTTTTGATAATCCAGGAACAATAAAAGATTCGATCTCGTAAAATTCAGTTTGTATTTTCTAGCATAACTATCGCAACTTATTCATATGACTAGCTTATGATACCCTAACTTCAAATAAAAGATTTTATATAAACAAATTAAATAAAATAAAAATATTGAGTAAATAAGTACTATTCCTTTTCTTCTAATAATTAATAGTTAACATGTATATATCTTAGACTCAGACAAATTACTAACATGCAAAACTGTTACATATCCTTATTGAGGGGCTCTATTTCATCACTATTTAATTTCATTCATTTAATAAAAAAAATTGATGTCATTGATATAACATATATTGTTTCTAGCTTCTTTTTCTATTTCATTTTTGCTACGTGATATACTTTAGGGATATGTTCTGTACATGTTCTTAAAGTCTATAGTTATATTAGATCTAATGATATTAACTAATATTAATAAAAGGTTTAGTACACTTTTTTAATGTGTATACATATCTAATTAAAATTTATTTTTATTATAATAATTAAAGTCGAATAAAACGATCAGATATAAATAAAGTAGAATTATTTGTGATGTCGTAAAGAATTCAAATGAATAGTTTTGTCTTAGGAAAATCAACTTAAGCTATAGAGTGTACTCAGTTAATCATCACCAGTTTAGTGGGGTATATTTCTTGGATTTTTTTTCTTTAATAATGGAATAAATCTTGTTTAGTCATTGATCAATTATCATCACAATTGGGAAAATTAAGACCCTTAAACTTTGATTAATTCTCATTACATTTTTCTTCTCGGTCAATAACATATTTTATTTAATGTGATTTTTTATATCATCATGTAGAGAAAAAAATATAATATTATGAAAAGGAGAAGCCACATACGTGTCCTACTGAATATAGTGGAGATATAGATGCTTAGAGAATATATGCATATACTAAGTAAGGTGTTTGGTCAAACCATATAATTTTACGTTGATTCCATCTCAATATTTCATATCACGAAATGTTATGTCATATTTTTCAAAAATCATGATATAGAATCACATGGTGATATCATATCATAATTTGAGATGTTTTAATACAAAAATTGATCACAACCCCACATTTATAACTACTAGCCATTTGTGAATTCACATGTAAATAAAATTTATGATCACATCATTACATTTTTAAATTTATTATTCTCACCGACATAAAATTTATTATTCTCACTAACATATAGTCACTTTAACTCACATTTTACGATTGTTGAGTAATAAAATTTTGAAGAACCTGTGAAAGGTGTTTCATTTTTACTCAAATATATTGATGAAACAATTACTTAAGTGGACAGTAAATAACTTTGTTATAATTTATCATACGTTTTATGATTTTTAGTTGATTTGATAATATTGAATAAATAATTGGGGCTATTTTAATAGTTTTAGAACTTATGGGAGTTTTATGTTTATAAGAAAATAAACAACATAAAAATTTCATACCGCATGTCCAAACAAAGCTTAGTTTCATTTCATGATTCTATATCATGATCATATCGCATGGTCAAAAAGGCCCTAAGACAGGTATAATACAGGAAATCAAATGGTAACCGCTTCCGTGACAGATAAGATAAGAAAAATAAAATTGAAATAGTTCGAATATGTAAGAAGAGTTTAAATTGAATTTAAGGTTACTATATTTATTTGTGAATTTTTGGCGTTAATTTTATATTTTTTTTTCATATTTTTCCTATTTTTTTATTAATCAATTACTCATTTTCGGGATTTACCGCAAAAATAACAATTAAACAAAATTATTAAAAATGGGTCGGATAGTAAATTTAAAAGGTGTTTATGAGAACGAATATCTTTTGATTTTCATATAAATGTTATGTGGTAAAGTCAAAATGACATGACAATTCCATATGGCATTTAAACAAATGAAAAATAAGTTGGATATGTCCAACATGACAACTAACGCCCATAAAGGCATATTTGGACCAAAAATTGGACGGCGAGGGCATCAGTGAACCAAATTTTAAACGGAGGGTATATCTAGACCTTTTCAAATAGTTTAGGGGCATATTTAACCCTTTTCCCATTATTAAATGATTCTTAAGATATTAATCTTTTAAGAATGCTCTACCTATAACACTATAGTTAGTCATAAATTAATTATACTAACAAATTAATAAGTTTACATAACAAAGTTTGAAGTTAAAAGTTAAAACTTATAACAATTCAAATTTTTTCCGATTCATTTCTTATTATGAGTGTTATAAAGAACGATCGCAGATTAGGGCTAATTAATTTGATATTCATGTATGTAAATAATTAAAACTAGGTTTTTGTTGGGAAGGCTTGAGTTTAGAATAAAAATTTTATTTTTGATATCCATGTAAATAATAAAAACTAAGCTTTGTTGAGAAGCCTTTGTGTTTAGATAGAATGAAATCTAATATCAACCATATGAAAATATAATTATTATTTGTTTCGACCTAGACCATATCATGCCCCTCATGGGTACTTGCTATAGTCAAGATGTTACATTAACCAACAATTTCCCTTTCAACACATGTCTCATGCAACATGTTATTCTTAGAAATCAAATTCATGACGTTATCTTTAATATCATTAGTTAAAATCAAATCGCAAAAATATAACTTTACTTTTTAACTAAACCCACTAAGCAAGCAACATGCATACATTCATCGTAACTCTGAGTAGGACTAACCCAACCTCATCGGGCCTCATCATATGCAAGACGTTGACGTTATCCAACAATTTCCCTCACAGCATCTGCCTCGTAAAACTTGGGAATCAAACTGATTACGACGTCATGTTTGATCATAACACTGATTTGAATCACCCTTGCCCCCTCATGGATCTTGCCATAGGTACAAAATACCACTATACTAAATTAAAAGTCAAGAAAATTGAAAAGGAAAGATACTAGGAACCAAGGGATTAAAGGACAAATACCATTTCAATGTCCAAATAACCTCTAATATATCGAATGTTTTAATGTCATTAGTAGTAAAAGACAATAGGGATTTACGTCGTTTCAACCTAATAGTTGTTGGACTTGTTAGTTTAATTAGTAGAAATAATATATGAATTAGGAGTAGCTAAAGATACATAAATTTTTTATTGTACAAGGATGAAATAATTTATTTGTCATAGTTTACCTATAGTCCATGTCATCAATGGTCCAAGAAAAAGAAAATTGGAATATTCTGCTCATAACATTAAATTATTGATTTCACTTAGATATTGAGAGATACTTAGATGAAGAGTTAAAAGATCTACACTATTTAATAGTGATATTGATCATCATCATGACTTCTAAAAATTATAATAAAAAGAGTGTCATTCTTTAAAGGATCTTAGATATATGATTGTGAATTTGAATTTAAAACTTTAAATTAAAAAAAGATATAGCTATAATAAAGGTAATATATCTATTTAAGCATCATTACAATAGAGTTGGTTGCACTTGCATTAATGCTAGAACTAAATTAGTTATGGTCATGAAGGGGATTATAATTTATAACGCATCGAGATTTTTTAACCTGATAAAAAGAATTTCGTCGTTATTTGCATCTAATTCTTTTATAATTTTTTTTTTTATATTTCAACGTTGTAATGAATCTTGTAAAAAAAACGAGAATAACATGCAATTGCACCAATGTGTCTCACAATTTCAATTTTTTTTTTCAATTTTTCCTTGTACATAGTCCACACAAATACATTTTTTTCTTATTCCAAATATTTCGTTGCTTCACGTATCGAAATAACTTTAGTATAACATTTTATATTCTAAAAGTCATAACTAGAGGAATTCGTTTTGAGAATTAAATGTAGAATTTACCAAACTAAAAACAAGGTACACGCTTTTATCAATTTGGGTGTCGAATATGTCAATACTAAAATTATGATGATATATGCTTTTATTATTACTTGGTAGGATTATTTTTGAAAAAATATCTATTTTGTGAGTAGATGAAGGAGTTGATTTCTCATATCGATGGTCAGTTAACTAATATAGTTATTTTATCTATAAAAACTTGGTCATTTTTCTTAATTCTAAATTTCAATAAAGTAAATGATTTTTCGAGATAATTACCATTAATTAAGTGTCTAAGAAATTAACTCATATAAAGTATATAAGAGCCAAGCTAGAAGCTTAAATACGAGTTCGGCCCAATTCAATAGTTTTTGCTCAAATAGTATATTGTATTCATCAGATATGAATAAATATTAAGTTTAGCAAACTCAGTGATTAACACTTAAATAATCATTTTAAAATACACAACTCAGAAAATTATAGTCCTGACTCCATCCCTGAAAGTATATACGAATTGTTGCTTTAATTAGTGAATGAAATTGTCTACCAATAAGAGTTGTGCTGGAGTGGTAAACATGCACTCGTTCATTCTTATCACGATTTGAATCTCTGAATATGAAATCGCTTTTGTTAGGAAGCGTTTTACCTCACTATAGCACTTTTTGGCCTCAAAATGAAACTTCAATACGAATATCAAATACCGTATCCGGATAAAAAGGGGGAAAAACTTAACTATATGTCCATGTATATGCCAAAACCCATCCGAATTGATTATCACATTACGCAACTATCCTCAATGTTTCTAGTCTTTTCTTATGTCAAATTCATTTTATCTTTTGGAGAAAAAAAACACTCACTATTTTTTTAGTAATTAATAAAAAGATATATGACTAAATTTTCAATCATATTTCCCAATAAGTTGTTTTTCATATGTGGTATGATTCTTAGCAGGAATACACTGCTTCTCGTTTTTTTTATTAAATTTATTCCCTCAAAAATTGACAAAATAAGAACTATATCTATAGTTGTATAAATCTTCTTTCTACTTCCACTAACTATAGTCTATAAATTAATTATGGAGAGTTCAAAGGTACGTATTTTTTCAATATTTTTTTTAAAAAAAAAAAAAGAAAAAGAAAAATGCACAAATGCTTCTTCGAAATTTCAGAGATACTACTTATACTATACTAAGATTTTATTACCTTTCTATACTCTTTTTCAGCCTACGTTATACTATCAACCAGATAACTTGAAAAAAAATGTCAACATGCGTTGGCCAGAAGATAGTGTCACATAGACCGAAAAGGGGTAGAAAATTATTTATAAAATAAAGTTAGGGATAATAGAATCTTAGTATAGTATGAGTGAGTCTCTGAGATTTCGAGCGTAGATCGAGGGTAATTATGTATTTTAGCTAAAAAAAAAATATCTTTTTCACATGTTATTATTATAAGAATATATGCAATTGGAAAGCAACCCCTTTGCATAATATTATAAGATATTCACTTATAATAATTCTAGTAGCATAACTTTATAATAATAATTCTTGAAAAAATTAAACTTCTGCACAATTTCATTCAAGATTGAACCGATATAAAATCGTCAAATAATCAACAAAAAATCTTTAATTCGTTACAAAATCGTAAAAATTTATTTCATACGACTCCTATTTATGAAAATAATACATAGAGTCAAAAGAAATTCAACCATGAAATATAAACTCAATTATATAAGATTAGTGTTTTTACAATTTTTCTACGAGAGATTCTTTCTTAACATAAAACAATAGAATATCCTTATTTTTAATACTAAATACTAATCCTCGTGGAATATTTATGGCATATATTGTTATAATACGTAACCATACGACAAGAAAATGTTCTAATTAACAATTATTTTTCTTTTTAGAATAACATATGCATTAAAAGATACAAGTAAAAATATCATAGCCGCCTCATGCACTAAACTTTTAAGCTGGTAGGAATTAATAAATTAAAAATCTGATGAAAGAATATAACTTAAAAAATTGCATTTACTAAATATAATAACAAATAGATGCATGGAATTAAGGAAATTAAAAAAGTTTTGGTCTATAAAGTTAAAAGATATTCTTTATAACAACTATATATCCTTTATAAACAACATTTTTTTATAGCAGTCACGTCTTCTATAAAATTAATCTTACATTTTATATTATATATTTTTATATATTATTAAAAAAATATCTGAACAAACGATATTATTGCAGACAATGATTCCTAGCTCAATCACTAGTCGAATTAAATAAATGATTGAAAGCACGTATACTACAACCATTGGCTCATCCAAAGGTCTAATATTTAGGAGCCAATTTAAAGTAAATCGAGTTTAAATAAGTTAGGATACGAGAGTATCTTGTTGCAATAAGAGTGAATCGATATAGTTAGAGGCGGATCTATCCTTAAAATAAGAAGTCACTTAAAACTGATAATTCATATATATATAGTAACTTCTTGTAATAATAGAGTGAATTTTATAGTAAGTAATTAATAAATTTATATATGTTATGTTAAAGAATGACAAAGCTCCATATAGATGATTAATGAGATGACTGGTGGATTCCTTATAAGGCTTGATTAAACCTCCTTCCTTTTGAGCTAGCTTTTGGGGTGTGAGTTAGGTTCAATATCTAATTTAACATGTTACTTGAAGAAACAAGACATTAATATGTCTATATTATGTCCCCGATATATTTAATTCATGAACGTAATATACATATGAATATAATTACGTATAATTAAAAGAATTTAACAGATCTCAATATTTCTATAGTGATCATCATTTTTGTCTTTAATAAATGAATTAATTTACGCTTCAAAATATATATCAAACACCGGATCAAAAAAATTTACTACAAAAGCAATATCGACAATAAAACACCGGATTAGAAAAATTAATCACAAAAGCAATATCTCATCGGCTGACTCAATATATTTTGTTTGAATATATAATTGAAAGGTGTTTGATATATATTTTGTGTTGTACATTAAATTTGTAGCTGGAATTTAATTGTTAAGGATATCTCCAATCCTACGCACTATTTTACTCTTTAAATATAAAATTTTATATTTCTTCAGACAATCAATTTTAATTCAATTCTCTATTTTATTTTTTTAAAAAAAGAATCCCTTTCTCTTTCCTAAATATTATATTATTATTTTTATTTCATCCTTATCTTTTTATTTCATAATATAAACCTTTTATTTCTTTTTTCCGATATTACTTTATATAATTATCATCTGATATAAAATTTTATTTTTTCAAAATTCTTATTTAATATAAAATTATATTGTATTCTATATTTTAAACAAAATAAATTGCAACAAAATTAATACAATATTCAAATTAATGGACGAATTAAAAAAAAAGTGAAATACAATTACATAAACATTTAATTTCAGAAATTATTATGTAACTCTCATAAATGCTCTATTAATGCATTATGGAGTTCAAAATGAACATTTTTGTCCTTAATTTTTTTTATGTTAGTTAAAAGTTGTTCAAATCGGAGATTTTCATCTACCTCCATTTTTCTCGTTAGAGTTGGAGCCTCTACGACATCATGAATTGATGCATTAAGACCACGTTCATCCTTAATTATCAATGTTGTGCAGTATAATACATGTAGTCACTATATCATGTAGCACTTTCTTTCTCCAAAAAACTTGACGGACCTCCAAAAATTGCGAAACGTGATTGCAAAACTTGAATGCACGTTCTACATCTTTTCGACATGATTCTTGTTTTCATCGCAAATTAATTATTACTTGTATTTTAATTATTATGTTATGTATTGTAATGTTATCTTGTATTTAAATTATCATATTATGTGTTGTATTTTTAAATTAAATTTTTCATCTTATCCTTTTAATTTTGTGCATTATTTATAGTGAAAATTAATAATAACGTCAAATTATATTGTCGATGAAAATTATAAAAAATTAAAATACTATTAATTCGAGATGAAAGTAGTACAGATTAAATAATATATTTTTTAAAATATTATATTACATTTTTAAAAACTATAAATATTACATATTTAATTAATGACATTATATGTAAAATAATATGTTAATTACAAAGTAATAAAAATAATAATAAAATATTCAAAAAGTAAAACAGAGAGTGTAAATAGTACTTCTCCAAATTCGATGAACTACTATTCACCTCCCTATAAATGAAATATAAAGAGTAAAATAGAGATTGATTGAAGATGATCTAACTATCCCCGATGTTAACTCATGAAATCCACTACATTATAGACAACTAAGCAAATAGGATCAGAATAAAAAACAAGAAAAAGATAGTAGAATAAGTTGATTAAGCCTTTTGATATTGACAATTGAATTGTGTGACTCCAAACAATTGAACATTTAAATATGTGGTTTGTACTGATTGGTTTGAGTTGATTTTTGGGATGATTTAAAATGAGTTGTGAGTTATATGTTCAAATTTTTTATTGGATCAAAAATGAATTATTCAAGATGCATTATATTGTACAAATAGTTATAATGATAATCGTACTTGTGCAACTTTAAATATTATTGGATTTTGATTTATTGATTGATCTAGTTTTGTCAATCGTGTCCAAAGAAGAATGTATGTTCTTAGTGAATTTAAACATGTTGGGACACATTGTTATTATTGAGGGGACAAACTTGAAATTTCTAGAATATCAATGGGCGTGTTTAGAACGAAAGAAAATATTTTCCTAAAAAATATTGTTGAAAAATTAGTGAATTTCACTTCATAATTAAGATTTTTAACGTTTAAATTAGTTCAAAAGTTTGTATATATTAAAATTACCTTAATAAAACTTTGTATTAATAGAGCACAAGGCTTTTTTTTAATTTATTTATGTATGGTACAATAATACAATTAATTAATTATGACTATTTGGGGAGGTTTAGCAGTAGATAGCCGGTGGCCGCTATTTATTATGTGGCATGGTTAAAAATTTTATATTTTATACGGATCATTTGATAGCGTGTATAAAAAAATAATGCATACTTTTATTTTGTGTATTACTAATATTATTTATTATATTTTTTTAAACTTATTTATAAATAATACAAGCATTAATATATACTTCATTTGATATTGTATTAAGGTATATATAATTGATACATGAAAGTCGATGGTATTAGTAATCAAAAGGATTAATTTGATGCACATATTAGAATAGTTCAAGACATAATGTCCCTCGAAAACCTTTATTTCTAATATACCATATCAAACAAGACATTAAAAGTTTTTATTGGTAAGGTGTATATAAATAATGTTGAATATGTTGTGTTAGTAATGTTAGTATAAGTTAATGCAAACAAAAACTTACACTTTGTTTGGATGATTATTACATATTGTTTCATAATGTACAAGTATTGTACTGTATTGTATTGAGTTGTAATGTATCGTAGTATATTGTTTTAATGAATACAATGTTTGAATAGATTGTATCACGTCATTACATAATATCACACATCGATAGTTTGAATGATAAACTTACAAGAAAACTAAAATACGCACGGTACTGATGTTACTATGAAAAGGTAGGATAAAAGATGAAATATAATTATGAAATAATAAATAAAGAACAAAATGAGAAGAAAATATTAAGGTAACGATGTGATCACCCCGAATCGATCGTTACATAAAATGAGTCTTTTCCTCGTTATCTAACGATGAATTTAAACAATACGATACAATAAATTTATATAGCAATTAAAACAAACATTACATCTAAACTAACAATACAATACAATATAATGGATAACAACCATCCAAACAAGGTGTTTATAAGAAGTTCGGGCTTAAGCCTTTGAGAATGAAAAAAATTATATTGCAAATATTATTTTTGGAAAAAGAATATTTTTTATCGAATTTAAATTTAATTGAATCAGAGTAAAGCATGACAAGTGGAAGAAAAAAGAAGCTAGTGGCTTGTGGTGGTTGAGTAATAAATTAAACAAGAGACACTTGGAAAGTTTCATGTTAAATCGAGAAATTTATGAAAGTGAAGGTTCCAGTTGGCCCAATAAACAGACATAATTTGATTTTCATGTCAATTTCAAGATGTCTTATATATTCTTTATAAGTTATAAATATGTATTATTAGGTGTGATTGGTGAATATTGGGGCCTTGATAGAAATAGTTAAAGATGCTCTGCCGGAATATTTTTTTTTAATGATGGAGAAATTATATGAGTTATAGAAATTTCATTAGTTTAGGTCAAAATTTTGATTAGATTTTGATGTGTTTAAATTCATTTATTTCGAAATATATGAGGTCAAAATTAGGTATAATTTATTTTAAATACTCTATATATTCAAATGGATTCGCATGCATCTGAGATACATAACAAATCTTACTCACTTAACTTTCTCCTATCTCACTCGTCACTCTCATGTGTATATGGTGTCCCAGGTAATGTGAATCGTACCATATACATGTATTTAGTGTGTATGTAGTGTGATTTACGTGTGTCTGAAATTCATAACTATCTCGCTCATCCCTTTCCCATCTCGTTCTTCTCTCTTCTTAATTTAGTGTACTTGGTAGCAAAAATACTCGTATGTTGGTACATCTTCCTCAATATATGTTAGTAAAGAACTTATAATTAGTGGTAACATACGTAATTATTTGATAGTATAAGTAGAATTAATATATATGGTATGGATATATGTCTAGTAAGATTGTTTCTCCTTGATCATTTTAATCTACTCGTGAAATTAAATAATGGTGTAGATGGCAAGAACTCATTCATTTTTAATAAGAGATCTCAATTATAGCCTATGAATGTGAATTAATCGAAATCCAAAGCGACAGATAACAGACACCATTTGAAAAAATAAACAAGTAAACCTAGTTAATTTGTTGATCAAGCATTCAGTAATAAATTTCAAAATTTTAGAAATGCAATATATATGAAGAAGTAAAATAATTATAACTTTTCACTCACATATTATATTGGCCTTTATCTTTATATCGTTATATGATTGGTAAGTTATTTCAAAGGGCAACAATTTTTTATGTGTGTGAATCTCTAAATCTTGAAGGAATTAGAGGGTGTTTTGATCTATTAAATGAAAGGTCTTTTAATTTAATTTTCAAAGCATTAAATTATTCAACGATTCAAAATTGATATAATGTGTTATAATAAGTATTGTTACGAAAGTATGTTATTTTACTGAAATTTGACTCTATAGACAACTAAATGAATTGATATTTTGCATCAAAGAACCATAAATTAAAGTTGATGCTTTAACTCAAACTCATAAATATCCATGGTTAGTGAATAAAAATAAGAAAGCAAAGATAATACGAATCATGTATCTTACATGAAAAGAAAAAAAAAAAATTCTAATCAAATCAATTATCCATTATTATAAAAACAATAAAGTAATTAAGATGAAGGAGAGAAAAAGAGTAGTGCTAGTCAAAATCAACTCTTTTAAATAAAGTAAAATATTTGCTAAATATAATTATGACTTGTTGTCTAACCCTTCTGTAACACTAACACTTTGTTTAGATCATTGTTATCTATATTTCATAATGTATTGTATCGTATTATACTATACTGTACTGTATTGCATGATTGATACAATGTTTAGCTAGATTATATTGTTTATTGTTGTTTAATAACATTTTAGTTGTTTGGTTTGATTGTATCATATTGCATTGTAATTTATAAATTTACTAAAATAACCTTGATTATTCTAGGTATGAGGTCTGACTAGATTTAAATAATTAAGGTAAAGGGTAAAATAATATTTTGAAATATTATGTAAAGATATAATTGGAAAAAAAATTAAGTAACAACAGGTAACACACCAAATTGATTGTTCTATAAAATAGGGATTTTCGTTGTTCTGTAACAACGAAATTTAACAATACAGTATAATAAGTAATAATCAAAACAAACATTGTAGGTATAGTAACGAAACAATGAATAACAATGATCCAAACATAGTGAAAAACAATAATCAATTGGTCTGGCACCGAGCCTTAAGTATATTATTATTTTGATTAATGGACTATAGATTAGCACCACAAAAAAATAATCAAAGATCCTAATCATTCTTTCATGTCATTTTCATTATCTATTTCCTCACAAGTAACAAACATAATTAGGTGCTAGATGTATGTTAATTAATCTCAAAGTAACCTATCTTAGTACTAAAAGACAAAGTGAAAGCAAACAACCAATTAATTCTTTGGATATTTAGAGATGATAAGATGAATCCAAAATTTTCATATAAGTAGTATAAGGTACCAATATACTTACTATTAATATTGCTTTCTATACAAGTGTGAACTTAGTACACAAATGTATACGATATAGTTTATCAAAACTAAATTTTCAATTCAAGTTGAAAAATTAAGTATGATCGTACCTACCACCTTAAAGATATAGAGCAAATTACATTTTAGGGGTGTTGGGGTAAGATTACGAAAACTACTTAATTACACAAATATTCGTATTATATTTATTAACTCTTTTTATAATTTTAAAAACTGCATCTTGTTTCACTAATTAATAAATTTTTTTAGTCATGTACACCAAAATGCATGTATTTCTTACTTTGAAATCATACGGAAAGAGGCGAGCGAGGTAGAAGAGAAGCAAGCGAGAGAGTATATGCATTTCAAATCCATGCGATTCACATTATATACATATATTTGGGATAAGAAATACATTTTGAAATACAAATACAAAGGAAGAGAGGCGGGCGGACGAAACAGTACATGTGAGTCCAGTTAGATATGATGTATCTATAACAAATTCATTATATACACAACTATATTTTGAAAGAATTATATACGTAACAATTGTATTTCATATTGGACACAACTTCTGAATTATAAATGGAAGAATTACATACGAAGACAAACATGTGATATGTATTTGCTATACGCAACTATAGTTTGAAAGAATTATGATTCATAACAATTGTAATTGTTGATACAATTATATTCGATGATACAAATTGTATTTATTAATATACTTGATACACTTGATTTGCATCAACAAAGTGAATATAATAGCCTTTGAAAATGTAATTCTTTTTGTTTTCTCACCAGGTGAAGCTTGACTAAATTCGGATTCGCGTCAGAAAGTCCCATAAGAGAAGGGCGGGGTAAAACGCTTCCTAACAAAGGTGACTCCGTACCTAGGGAGAATCGAAACCAAAAACTATGGTTAAGTATGAAGGATTACTTACCACATCATCACAACCTTTGTTGGTCTTTAATAAAATTATATTAATTACATTCATGACACAATTATTGATCAGATATACAATGATTGTTCATATATACAAATCAATTGTAAATCTCTCATCTCTCATATCTCTTCTATCCCCCACATATCGCTCTTATCTCTCCCTCCTCTCTCGATCCCGCTCGTCTCTCGCTTCCATCTAGTAGCTAATTTTTTGATACAAAACAATTGTATTTGTGATACAATTATCAATTAGACATACAACTATATTGTGATTCTCTCCTCTATCTCCAAATATTTCTTGCCTCTATCCTTCCTCTTTCAATCTCGCTCGCCTCTATCCTCCTTCTAACATGTAGCTACGAGTCATAATTAAATAAACTGTAACTAAGCAACCTAATTATGTTTCTAGTCTTAGTTGTTTTACAAATTTCCTTATTTTAAATCAGCCCAATATAAGCCCAACCCAAAATTCATCAATATCAGCCCAACCCAAATTGTTTTTGACCCGCCCACATTGCTTATACCCTAACCCTTTTCTCTTTCTTCCTCACTTAAATAACACACTCCAGTAAACCCTAAACCCTAATTCCAAATAAGCCTCCGCCTTCAAATTCTCTCCTCTCTCGGAGTTCCGTTTTGTGGAGGTGAAAATCCATCGTAGTTCCATAATCGGCGCGCCGGAAAAAGGTAACATTAGATTTATGGTTCGTTTATTACTCCTTCTGCGTAGTGATTTTTCTTAAAGATAAACCTTAAACCCTTTGTTTACAGCTTCTTCCGGAGATGTTGGTATTGTTTGAAACACCGGCAGGTTTTGCCCTTTTCAAAGTTTTGGATGAGGGAAAGCTCTCCAAAGTTGAGGTATCATAGCATTCATCTCTTACCCTTTTTCTCCTTCTTCTGTGTTTTCATGTTTTATAGAATCGTTTTTTCTTTTGTGTTTGTTGCAGGATTTGTGGAAGGACTTCTCCTCAACTGATTCCGCTAGAAAGGTAATTTTTTTGGGCAAACCATTTGATGAGTTAATCGTGAGGTAGAAATCTTGGTGTAGCATGTTGAAATTTGGACATAAATTGTGCTTGTAAAGTTTTCTAACTTTATGTTTCATACATTCTTCATTTACTTGACTGGTTGGTATGAAAACAGGTTGTGAAGCTAAAAGCTTTCTCCAAGTTTGAGAACACCTCAGAAGCTCTGTCAGCAGCTACGTTGTTGATAGATAGCAAACCCAGCAAAGGACTGCGCAAGTTCTTGAAAGCACACTGTGATGGTGAAACTTTGGGGGTTGCTGATTCAAAGCTAGGAAATGCAATTAAAGAGAAATTGGTCTGCTTCCTTCTTATGTCAGTTCTTCATTTTTTTTGTTTGTTTTGGTTCTCAATATTTACTTTTGGCTGATGTTGGTGTGGGATGTGTTTGCAGCAAATTGATTGTGTTCATAATAATGGTGTCATGGAATTGATGAGAGGAGTTAGAAGTCAGTTGACTGAGCTCATTTCTGGTCTTGCATCTCAAGACTTGGCTCCAATGAGCTTGGGTTTATCTCACAGTCTTTCAAGATACAAGCTAAAGTTTAGTCCTGACAAGGTAATTTGCTATACCTTGACTGACTTATTTCATGTTCTATGTGGTTTCATTATGGATATTCTTTCATAACAAATATTGGGATAAGTGATTGCATGGAGAAAAACAAAGGTCAGTGTAGTGTATAAAACGGAAATATAGGATCCTCCACCTTCAACGATGTGGTTAGGGGGTTCAATCCAGCAAGGAAACATAGTGGAAAAGGACTAACCATAACTCCTGGGTAAGGGATTTTGGGCGGTGACCTTATAAAAAATCAACTGCTATGGAACATTCTGGTTTTGTATGTTCTAGATTGTATCCTTTCTGCTAAAGTTTTAGTATTACTTTATCTTAAATAATTTGAGATTGTAATCTGTTGTTGGACAAAGTTTTTCTATACAATTTCTTATGATGCTTGATGGCCATTATTAGAATTTTAGATAGTCTCAATTATTTGATTTCAGCCTGGAAATAGTCAATTCTGATGCTTTGAAGTTTAACTTTTAACTGTAACAGAAGGTCTAAAGAGTATAATTTACAAAATATATGGAGTACTGTTGGCCCTAAAGCATACTGATGGTGAAGTGAAGCATTTAGGCTGGCAATCTCATTGTTTGCGCAGCCACTTTTATGTTCATTGCATATGTATCCCTTTTGATGGTTCATATGTAATTTGAGTAGTTACACTCTGTTTATGTGGTTTCCTGAGATCTGACAGTTTCTTTCCATGGAGGTTATGTAGTTTCCTGTAATTCATGGAATCCTGACAAAGTCTGTTTAGCTTGTAGTGGATAAGACTGTAGTGCTTGGGCTATGCTATTGTGCAATGTATATCTATTATGGCTAACAGTTGAAAGAATGTTTTACAGTCGTACGATTTTCTGCCTCTTGAAGTTCTCTTGATAACTTATAAGTTCTCTTGATAACTTATAGATATTTTGATGAAAACATGTAAATATGTCTCTGTGTAGCAGTTATTTGTCCAATTTTATATTTTTTACTGATTTATCTTTTTGTTAAAAATGTAACAGTACGACTGACTGTTTATTTCTTTTACAGGTGGACACAATGATTGTACAAGCCATTAGCTTGTTGGATGATCTTGATAAAGAGCTAAATACATATGCTATGAGGGTCCGAGAATGGTATGGTTGGCATTTCCCGGAACTCGCAAAGATTGTACAAGATAACATTCTTTATGCCAAGGCTGTGAAGTTGATGGGTGACCGTACAAATGCTGCAAAGTTGGATTTCTCTGAGGTAAGGAGTGGCTTCTTTTTAAATGCTTCAAATGAGTTATACTAAAAAAGTAGACTACTGTTCATTCAGTATTATTCATTTGTATGTTGGCTAGCTTGCTTGTTGGAATGAAGTTTTCTGATATATTGTAGTCCAATGAGCAATCTTGCTTTTTACAAGATTCACACTTCATTCTTAATTACACAAGACAAAATTTCACACTTTTTTAATGATATTGTTTCACAGATACTCCCAGAAGAGGTTGAGACTGCATTGAAAGAGGCATCCATGATCTCCATGGGTACTGAAGTTAGTGACCTTGATCTGGAGAATATTAAAGATTTATGCACCCAAGTTCTTTCATTCTCCGAGTACAGAGCTCAGTTGTATGATTATTTGAAGAGCAGGATGAACACCATTGCTCCAAATCTTACAGCTCTTGTTGGAGAACTTGTTGGTGCTCGGCTTATTGCTCATGGTGGTAGCTTAATGAATCTCGCGAAGCAACCTGGAAGTACAGTTCAGATACTTGGTGCTGAAAAGGCTCTTTTCAGAGCTTTGAAGACAAAACACGCAACTCCAAAGTATGGACTTATATATCATGCATCTTTGATTGGACAGGCAGCACCAAAACACAAGGGTAAAATTTCAAGATCTCTTGCTGCAAAAACTGCATTGGCTATTCGATACGATGCTCTTGCAGATAGCCAAGACAATTCCATGGGTTTGGAGAATCGTGCCAAGGTAACGTTTGTACTAATTATTATCTTAGGATTATATTTTTCATTCTTATCCTTGTGTAGTCTGATTATTATCATATGCGACTTTTTTTTAGCTTGAGGCACGCTTAAGAGCCTTAGAAGGCAAAGAGTTGAGCAAATCAGCTGGGTCTGCTAAGGGCAAACCTAAGATTGAAGTTTATGACAAGGATCGCAAAAAAGGAGGGTTGATAACTCCAGCTAAGGTTTGGGACTGTCTTTTCTTGTATGCTAGAGTTTCTTGGTTTGCTTCCAGTATTGACTTCTCCTTCTGTAGGTTTACAATCCTTCTGCTGATTCTGTTATGGGACTCACTGAGAATGAGGAAAAGAAAATGAGTATAGATGATCAAACCGAGGAAGCAGCAGGTGATGAATCCCCTGTTACTGAAGGAGAGAAGAAAAAGAAAAAGAAGAAATCTGCTGAAGCGGAGGATGGCGCAGAACCTGAAGAATCTGGGAAGAAGGAGAAGAAGAAGAAGAAGAAACATGCAGATAATGAAGTGGAAAATGTAGAACTCGAACAAAGTAAGAAAAAGAAGAGGAAACACGCAGATGTCGATGAGGATGAACCAGAAACCACAGAAAAGAAGAAAGATAAAAAGAAGAAGAAGAAGAAAGCTGAAGAATAAGCGTCCTAGCTGAGACATTTTTTAATATCAACAATTTTGTTTTTGGGCATGGGCGGCGTGTTTTTAAGTTGTACAATGATGTCGTTGTTAAGTTATTTTAGTGCTTTGTAATGCAACTTAGGATTCTGTTAGTTAAAAACCATGCTTTTCAATCTTACTATGGTGCGTTATTGCTACTTTGGAATATTTGCTATATGGTGTTTTACATGTTTAAGCCACACATGAGTGCATGAGGTCTCTTTATGCCTTTTTCTTTTTCATTTGGTGTTTTGTTTTCGCATTGAAGCGATGACTAAATTCAAATTGTGCATCCTATGGCCATTCTAAGGTGTTGGTTATGTGAAAGGTCCATCAAACTGAAGAGGGGGCATAGATCATGACAAACATTTCATTTTTAAAAAATGTAGTTTGCATAGACCAAACTAGAAAATACATCTTTAACCATAATGACATGCTACAACAGCATAGCATTCTTTATCCCAATGATTTTATGTGTAGAAATTGAAATACTAATTCCAATAGTGTTTGATTGAAAAGAAGTCGTTTTCTTGAGAAAAGCCATATAGTTTGAATTAATTACCTCTTGCAATTTTTTTTTAGCTATAATTATGTGCACCTCTCTCCTCTCTGTCGCTACTTTCCTCTCTTATACATATACAATTACATAACACTCTCTGTTTTTAGCTCGCCTCTCTTTCCTCTCTCAATTTCGTTCTTCTATATATATAATTGTCTGACAGATATACATATACAAATATATAAATATAATTTATCTCTCTCTACTCTCTGTCGTATCTCACTCTCGCTTGTCTCTCTTATTTCTATAAGGGAAAAGGCTCAAATATGCCATCGAACTTTCAAAAAAGGCTCATTTATGCCATCCGTTAAAAGTTTGGCTCATCCATGCCACTACCGTTTAAAAAAAGGCTCATTCATGCCATTTTTTTTTAACGGTGGTTTTACAAAACCACTTTTTACACGTGTCAGATTAAAATTCGTCCACGTCATTTTTTATTATACTAGGGAAAAGGCTCAAATATGCCATCGAACTTTCAAAAAAGGCTCATTTATGCCATCCGTTAAAAGTTTGGCTCATCCATGCCACTACCGTGTAAAAAAAGGCTCATTCATGCCATTTTTTTCAACGGTCGTTTTACAAAACCACTTTTTACACGTGTCATATTAAAATTCGTCCACGTCATTTTTATTTATAATAAAAAATCAAAAATCTGAAAAATTATTAAATATAAAACCCTATATGTACACCCAAATTATTATATTTTAAATTATTTTTATTATATTTGGCATAAATGAAGATTTTAAAGTTCGATGATATATTTAGCTGCAAAATTATTTTTAAAAAAAGTTATTTAATGTAGGTGATTTTTTTACCAAAATAATCAAAATCAGCATTTTTACAAAAAAAGTTTTTTCTTTTAAATAAAAAAATCTGCTTCTAGAAATTTTTTCTTTATAAAAATATCGTCGCCAATTATTTTTTTAAAAAAGTCATATTAAATATTGGTGATTTTTTTTTTTTTGATAAAAATAAAAATCGCATTATAATTTTAAGTGTTTTTTTATTTAAAATCACTGCAATTGCAGCATATGTATATTAAGAATTTTTTTTCTTGGCTGTTACTTTCTTGATTTTTTAAAACTAAAGATCGCAACTTGGTGGAATTTTTTTTTATAAAAAATCAGTGACAATTTTTGTAAAAAATCGTTGAATTATTTTTTTTTAAAAAAATTCATCAACATTTAATATGATTTACTTAAAAAAATTGGCAGCGATAATTTAATTAAAATTTGTTAACTAAAGTAGCTGCCAAGATTTAAAAAGAAAAAAGAAAAAAAATTCACATAAATCGCTTCCTTGGCAGCGATTTTTTTAATTTGGGTGGGTCTTTATTTGGGTGGATCTTTTATTTAATAATTTTTCAGATTTTTGATTTTTTATTATAAATAAAAAATGACGTGGACGAATTTTAATATGACACGTGTAAAAAGTGGTTTTGTAAAACGACCGTTAAAAAAAAATGGCATGAATGAGCCTTTTTTTAAACGGTAGTGGCATGGATGAGCCAAACTTTTAACGGATGGCATAAATGAGCCTTTTTTGAAAGTTCGATGGCATATTTGAGCCTTTTCCCTAGTATAATAAAAAATGACGTGGACGAATTTTAATCTGACACGTGTAAAAAGTGGTTTTGTAAAACCACCGTTAAAAAAAAATGGCATGAATGAGCTTTTTTTTAAACGGTAGTGGCATGGATGAGCCAAACTTTTAACGGATGGCATAAATGAGCCTTTTTTTGAAAGTTCGATGGCATATTTGAGCCTTTTCCCTTTCTATAATATGTAGCTATAAATTGTAATACTATATATCTATGGAACTTAATTAAGGTATTTTTAGTGGCTATTTGTGAAATTTTCCTGTGGTTAGATGCTAATTTATGTTTTTGCCCAATTTGGATTTTGGTCTCCATACGGTGCCATTTTTAGTATTAAAGCTCCACGCATCTGAATTCTCATCCTCTCGTTCGTCTCAGCAAATCGAAAATCAAAATTAAAGCTTAGCAGATTTTCATTTGAGCAGGAAGAAGAAGAAGACGATGTCGTCAATTGGAACTTCAAAGGGTGTATTAGAGATAGTAAAGTTCGCAGTATACGTATCAGTTCCAATTGGTCTCATGTACATATTCGCCAACAACAACAAAAATCTTCAGAAAGTCATGGGACATGTAAATTTTCTCCTCTCTTTTTTCTCTATTTATGGTAAATTTTCGTTCTTTATGCTTTAATTTTCTGGGTTTCCAATTTTCTTTTGGGGTTTATGTTTCAGCTCGAGTCAAACCCTTTTTACATGTCTAGTTTGATTGTGTTGCTGATATGTAAAAACTGAGTAATTGTTGGAGGTGGTGTTTATAGAGGCTTAAAAATGCAATCCCTTTTACCTTTTTGAATGAAATGGTCTCAAATAGTGAGGAATAGATACATATGATTTGTATAATGGATTGATAACTAGTTTGACATTGAACCTTAGCTGATTGATTGAATATAATCAGAGAGGGAAATGGGAATCGCTTGAAATAGGTGTTTCTGCTGTCTAGGGTTTTTTTAATTGAAGGAATTGGGAGGTGGGGTTGGGGAATTCGAAAGGTAAAGTCTTGATGTATTAGTTAAGTCAAATGAGGTGAAAACTATGATCTTTCATAACAATTGAAGAAGATTATGTAAATTGGAATGTTTTGTGTGATCTGTATTTAGTAATCTTACATACAGATCACAACAAGAGCTTACTCATGAAGTGGCTCTGGAGATATGGACAAACTGAGGCTGGGTTTTGGAGAGACATCATCAAGGCTAAATATGGCATTCAAGATCACTGGTGTCCAATGGAAAGCACTGAACCCCATGGTGTTGGGGTCTGGAAACACATAAGCAGTTTCAAAGATAATTTCTTTGAGAAAGTATCCTTCAAGGCTGGTAATGGACTCAAGATCAGATTTTGGCAAGACAGATGGCTTGGGAACTCTAGGCTAAAAGACTATTTCCCCTCCTTGTTCCAGATAGCCTCCAACAAAGAAGCAACTATAGCCCAGTACAGAGACAACAACCATTGGACACCTATTTTCAGAAGGAACTTCCAGGATTGGGAGATTAATGACCTCCTTTCCCTCTTAGAAACTCTACAAAACACTACATTGGTGGTCGAAGATCAAGACAAGATTCTTTGGGGTAATTCTAAGGAGAAGACCTACACAGTGAAAGAATGTTACAAAAATTTGAGCTCCCAGAATGGCATTCTACTAATTTGGCCTTGGAAACATGTCTGGAAAACTAGGCAACCCCTCAGAGTTTCTTGTTTCACCTGGACAGCATTGAAGGAAGCATGTCTAACACAAGACAGCCTCAGGAAAAAAGGTGTAATCCTCATCAACAGATGTGTCATGTGCAAGCAAACCAATGAGAGTGTTAATCACCTTTTTCTGCACTGCCCTGCAACAATTAGCTTATGGTATTATTTCTACTCTATGCTTGGTCTACAATGGGTAATGCCCTGCAACATGAAGGATGCTTATGCCAGCTGGATTTTGTGGAAAGTTAACAAATCCATCAGAAAGATCTGGAGAATGATCCCAGCAGCCATTTTTTGGAGCATATGGAAAGAGAGAAACAACAGATGCTTTAATGGAATATCAACCTCTTTATGCACTCTTAAAGACCAATGTCTAGTTAGTTTATTTAGTTGGCACTTTTATGCCAATGTAAACAGTGTGGATAACCTTTCGGATTTTGTTAGTTCCCTATCTCTAGTACAGTAGAGTAGCAGGGTTCCCTATTGACTGTTTCACTAGTTTTTGCCAAGCTAGCTCCATATTTTCTGTTTGGAGCAGCTTCTTTGCACAAGGTGCTTTTGTAACTTCGCATCTTCTTGATGCTTTCTAATATCATTTAATTACTTTATCAAAAAAAAAAAAGTAATCTTACATATTCTAGAAAACTAGCTTGAACTAATCGTTGAGAAAGGTGGATGTAGATCCTGGATTGAAGAGTGTATAATGCAGAACCTTTTTTTGATAGGTGAAATATGTATTTTGTGCATTTAGAATAGCCAAGCACTAAGCTAGTGCTGGCAGTCAGATACGGGCCTTGCACTAGAGTGTATAATGCAGAACTAAGCAATGAAGAAACTCTGAAAGAGACTAGGAAGTTCTGATGTCGCAATTTATGTAATGCACTTTCCCTTTTAGTTTGTTGCGGAAAGTGTGTTATCTTAGTCTATCCCAAAAAGAACGATACCGTTCTATATTTAGAAATAGTTTAAGTTCAACCTTTTTATTTTACCTATGTATAGGCACACAAATATCTATGACTTGTTTTAAACCACAAGTTTCAAAAGTCTTTCGTTCTTTCTTGAACTACATGCCAACTAAACAGCATCATATAAAATTGTATGGAGGGAACATAAGAGAGGGTGAACGAGCAACAAAGAAGAGAAAGTGTTGCATGCCGCCGAAATTAAAATAGCAATAAGATAGCAAAGAAGATGAGCAGAAGTGTGGGAAAGAGAGACTTGTTGCTCCACAGAGGATTGGTCATTTTGACATAGATTCTATGGATATCGCTACATCTTAGATCTTGTTTCGTTTTTGGATTTGGATAGACTCTCGTGTTCTTGGAAGATTCGTAGACTCATTAAAATACTTCCACATGTATTATGGTCTCTGTACTGTTTGACACGTGAAATGTATGTCTGTGATTCTGGGCGGTAAAATTTTACTCGAATGTGTTTCTTTAGGTGTTTGTTGGTTAAATCGAAGGGAAGGAATACACAGGAAATAGTCAGCCCGGTCATTTTATTTAACTGAAATGAATTATTTTACCTTTCCAATTTTTTCTTTAACCATTTACACCTCTAAAAAGGCCAGCCACTAGAAGTGTAGCTTGGCTATGAATATTAAGTGCGCAACTTGCGTGATCCTCAAATGTGATAAGTGCAGGCCAAGTATGTACTTTGAATGGTGAAGTGACAATGGTTGCAAGATGTTAAAAGATGCCTGGATATTGTGAGGCTTAAAGATGATCATTTGTTCATACTTAATAAGATATGTCTTCTACTTTTTGGTGGGTAGTACAGTTGGATCATCTATGTGCTTAGACCAGCTATTTCTTTGTTTTGCAGTTTACCTCACTGAAAATATATTTTAAGATGTCTAAGTCGTAGTTAGATGCATTCAGTTGTTTCTGGTGTCATACTGATGATGCAGCTCATTTTCGGTGCTTCCAAGTCTCCGAATGTTTTATTTCAAATTGATGATGCATTCATAAACATTTTGCATTTTCTTTTTAGGTTGGCAAAGTTGTCTGAAACTTAATGTAGGTGCGTTCTTCAGGGTGTAATCACAAATATTTTCAAGCTTCCATCAATAGCTTATTTTTCAGGTTTCATTTGTGTTCTCTTTGAAGTTAATAGTTATTATAAGCCCATGTAACTCCCAAGTCAGGTGAGCCAAATAGTTTCCACTGCTTTGGTGGTTTTGGTCCCGCATTGGACAATGTTTAGAGATTGCAATGGCTTCTATAGAAGTACAACAGAACAACCACCCTTTTGTTGATAGACGAAGTGCTTCATTTCAGATCAAATTCTTCTCTGCATTCGCTTTTGACGATTGCTGCCAAATTGACTTTCAAAGTTTGTCACTCTCTGTTTCTCTCTCATTCTGGTCTCTCATTCTAAGCTTATCATGAGTTGTATATACACTTGGAAAACCTTTGGTGAGCCGCTGAAGTAAATAGGGAAATTTCTTAACTAATAATGAATTCCTGAACTGACAAAGACCTAACTTTTTTTGAAAGGTAATGTTGAAGTACCTATTATAACTCCTATATCCTGGATTAATTACAATGCATTCCTTAAATAGATAGTTTTAAGAAATTCACTGACCCTTTCCACATTCTATTAGCTTCCTGCTTATTTTAATCATAGTTGCCGCAACTGAAAATTTAGGAGCTGATAAAAGAAATTTCTCTAAGCATTATATTTGAAGGGAAAAAAGGAGATAAATAGGAAACATATGTTCATAAGAGACCTAGTTATGTTTTACGAGCAAGGCTATTCTTGTGAGCTGGACTAGGTACGTTGGAAGATGGAGATAGTTCAGATGCCATCAGGGTTATGATGTCACTTAAATATCAAAACCATTTTGAATTTAATTGATATGACTCCCCCCACCCCCCAAACCCCCATCCCCCAAAAACAAAGAAGAAGATAATTTGGTGGATGTGTTTTATCACAAGAGAAGGCTTATGCTTTTCATTCTGGGCTTTAGTTATTCCAATTTCCCCTTGCAACCAATAGTATTCATTAAGATAATATTCATTTTTCTGCATTTTTCTGATTGCCTTCAAGTCCAGTTCAATTACTGTGCTATATTCTATCAGCATGATATAGATTTAGCATGAAGCTACCTCAGTTGGAATTGGCTCTTCAGTGAGCAGATGCTGTAACAATGATCATCTCCAAATCATATTATATATCTAAATGAATTTATACCATGATTGGTGTTGTAACTCTTCGCAACACAGTTTCAATATATATCTTTGGCTTATAACTTCCATGTTTTTTTTGCTTGTGAAGCGTGAATATGTAGTTTATCCTACAGAAACTGTAAGGCCCCAATCACCCGAGGAACTGAGGGAGATTGCAAAAGAAATAGGTCGTAAGAGAGAGAGGGACCAAGCAATGCGGAGCTGAGGAAGACGTGCAATCCACAAAATGAAGAGGCGTAGAAGTATTTGTAGGTCTGTTAGTAATGCTTGCACAAAGGAACATCCTGATTCCTTTCTGTGCCGCGAAGAGATGGATGTGCTATTATTAGTGTTCACCAATAAGTGAGTTTGTTGCCAATAAAACTGTGTAGCAAAGCCATTGATTGTATACTGCCATTTCTGTGTTTGATTTAATCTTTCCTTTTAACATACTTGTAACAGTTAAACAGAAGTTGGAACACTCCCTTTCTTCACAAAAAAGGTGTTTCTGTCCCCTTTTTTTCTTTGATTACAAGTTCATCAAGCATTTTAACATTTCAATTTGTAACACAGCATCATTACTAATGTGAAACATCTTCAATCGTTTGCTCGAAAATATTTCAGATTATGAATGTGAAATGTTTGTATGGAGAAGACACATTCATCTAATGTTTCACTAGTTTTCATGATACTAAAAATGCAACCAGGACTGCGATCCCTTTGCTTTAACCAGGGATTTGGGATTCGAGTTGTTCGATTAGAAAATCTCTTTCTTAGTGAATATTTTGACTCCGCTACTGTGTTCAGCGTATGTCTTAGGGGCAAAGGCCCTTCTTTAATATTCACTGGACATAATTAAAAGGATGTCTACATCTGTTTATCTGTATTTGATGCATGGATTCCACACATCCCATTAAAGTCTCTTTTTTCTTTTTCTTTTTTTTGGAAAAAAATATTTATAGAATTGTATAATCATAATCTATCGAAAATAACCTCTTTATAATTTATTGAATTGTTTTTTTTTTTAAAATGACGATGGTGTTGGTGTTGGCTGGTCCAATACAAAGAAAACATTCAGATTTTTTTTATTTTGCCGGAATTTGAACTTCAGTCAATAATGAATTTTAAAAGCTTCCAATATATTATGGCTTCTTCCAAGAAAATGAGATGAAGAATTTTAATTTGTTGTGTTATTTTCTTGGTATCCATTGACTTGCATGAGTCAATGGGTCTTCCTAATATAATTTAAAATAATGAGTCTTTTCTTAACTAATGAAAATTCTAGTCATCATAAGAATTTCCTTGAAGCTTAGAGTAGCAGAAAAAACAGGTAACTTCTTGTTTTTTCCTTTTTTTTTTCTTTTTCTGCACTGAAATTTTGAGATTTTTTTGGGATAAATTGATTTGTAAAATCTTTCAATACTCAAAAAGTAGTAAGTTTCTTGTGAAGTTTATACCTTAATCAGTAATGGGGTTCTTCATTCTTGCTTTCAAATATTAAAAAAAGGTGCATTTTCTCTGTTTTCTTTTTTTTTTTATTTACTTGCTTGAGTTCATAATTCTTGAAGTTATGAAAGAGCCAGCCTTAGTAGTGATGTAGTTGTTAGTTATGTTGCTCGGACCCTTCAAAAATGTTGCATACATATCGATTCCTCTTATAAAAAAATAGCTTTTTGAGGATCCGACATATATCTTGTGGTATTTTTGAAGAGTCAGAGCAACATAGGTTGGCAGAATATTTCTATGGTTTTTTCATACATAGTTGTTATAATTTTGTTTCATTTCCTTTGATTGAAAGCTTATTTATCATCTACGAAGTGTATAATTTGCAATCACTTAGCTCTTCTTGAAAGAATAAAAAATCATTTTTTTAGGTAGAATTGAACTTTGTACACATTTGTGAAAAGATTAGCACTTTTAGCTTCTTTTTCTCTTGTTTATGTATATGCAAGTACCAAACTTTCATGAGGAATATTTACACTACTTTGTTGGTTTATGTAGAATCTCAGATTTTCATCTTCGGTAAAGCTGCTTAATTTGTCGAAAATCTGAAATAGTGATTAGTGAGTAGATTGTTGGAGTAGAGACAGTATGTTGAATGCAGAAGAACTTGCTTAGATTTCATAGATTTAGTGATCAAGTCAGGAGAACAAGTGCCATTTGAATTTGATAGTTGTATCGTAATGGCGGAGTTAGTTCCAATTGGGACTATTTTGGCTGTGATTAGTAGTCAAGTAATAAAGACCGCTCAAGCTGCGAATGATGTAGTATTCGAGAAGGAGAGTTTTAAGGTTCTTGGGAACTATCTTTCGGACATTGAGCCCGTCTTGAAAGAATTGCAGCTGCAGAAGTTAAACGATTCCCCGGCTGCAAGGCAGGCTTTGGAATCCATTGAAGCTGACTTGCAGAAGGCTAATGACTTGGTTGAGAAGTATAAGAACCGAGCCCGTTTCTACTTGCTGGTCAAATGTAGGAGCATCGTTAAGGAGGTACAGGAAGTCACTAGGGATATAGGTAAATCCCTGGCCGCGTTATCCTAGTCAACATGGAAGTCTTGTCAGGGATATCAGAAGAGGTAACTAGGCTGCAGAATGAAATGCAAAGAGCTAACTTTGAGGCATCTCAGTCGCGTCTCCAAATTGTTAACAAGTTAAACCAAGGTCTATCGGATCAGTACATGACCAAGAATTTGCTAACAATATTCTTAAGAAATAGCAAGGGCTGCTGGGGTGCCAGTGGAGCCAGCAGAGATAACGAAAGAGCTAGATAATTTCAAAAAAGAGAAAGAAGAAGCTGCTTACCGAAAAGAGAGAGCTGAAGTATTGTTTTTGAATCAAGTCATTGAGCTGCTCTCACGAGCCGATGCTGCAAGAAATTATGAGGAAGTCAAAAGCCAATATTTCGAGAGAGTTAGCATTATAGAGGGATATGATCCTACAGAAGAATACATTCAACCATTTAAAGCTTTTATTTGTTGTATAACAGGAATTATAATGGTAGATCCTGTAAGCCTATGTACCGGTACTGCCTGTGAGAGAGCTTCTATCCAAGCTTGGTTTGACTCAGGGGAGAAAACTGATCCTGAAACAGGTGAAGAGCTGCAGGATTTGTCGTTCAGGCCAAACCTCCAATTGAGACAATTAATCCAAGAGTGGAAAGAGCTCAACTATTGCATCATAATCAGGGCTTGCAAGGGGAAATTTCTTTCTGGAGTAGATGCATCAATCGAGGAGGCTCTTGCACAAATGCAAGAACTAATGAAAGCAAATTCGATAAATAAAGAATGGGTGACAATCGGGGGACTCACTGAAATTGTCATCTCCAAGCTTGGCATGTTGCATAGCAGATATCTGCAAGATAAAGTGATGATTACATTGAAGGACGTCATAGATGGGCATGCTAGAAACAAGGTGAGTGAATTTCTTTAAATATTAAAAAAGAGAATGTGAAAGTAAGCAAACTCTCAGAAATTGCTAATTTCCTTAACTTATCCATTCATGTACTTCTGCTTTCACCTAGAATACTATGTCCTTTTACTTTTGTTCCGTATATCCGTATTACATATATGTTTCATGCAGGACTTTAGTATTTCGTCTGAAAAAAATGAACAGTAAGGTTTTCGTTTAATTTCTCTTTTAACTGTTTGCACTGTAGAACTATTAATTAGTTTATGCATTGTGCTGTGGTTTGCTTGTTGCTTGTTGTTACTAACGTATGTTTGGCCTACTTTTCCACGCTTAGTTGTTTCTAAGTATAGGACACCAGGATAGTGAAGAACGGACGTAAGGGGTGGGGGTAATCACGTGGATCATTTCATATCATCTGATAAGGGCTACCAGAGTTAACAATGTTATTGACTTAATAATATAGGTCTTATTTATCGTTAGATTTTTGCTTTTGTCAATGTAGTTCTAGTCTTTGAGGTCGCTTGTCCAAAGCAGAGCGTTGCATCCCACATCGGCTGTGGAAAGGAAAATTAGACTCATTATATGGTCTCACGCAATCCTCATTCCTCACCTCTTGAGCTATCTTTCCGGATTGAGTTAGGCCCCAGGTCCATTTCTCATGATGGTTTTAGAACCAGGTCTGTCCGTGTTTGATCCCCATGTCATTTAGTCTACTGAATCACGGTCCATTTGTTATAATCCTGCTCTCGTGAATTATCTTTTGGGGTTCCATTTTTTAACACAGAAAAAGATGTCTTTTCTAGTTCTCCTGAATTTCCCTTGGTGTTCCTTAAGCCAGGGGCTAGGATCAGGATATATGAGCAAATATACATCCAAGTCTTGCTTTTAAACATGCGAAGTCCAAAGCTTTATTCCTAATTAAAATGTTATTCCATATTATTTATAGGACGTATTCGTTGAGAACCAGGGGTTTGAGAATGTTGTAGCATGCTTCGGAAAAAACTATGCCACTTCAACCGCTGCAATTGAGCTGATATACGAGGTTCTCCACGATCAGTCTAGTTGGAACTTGCCTTATTGCCAGAAGCTTTCTCAGCAGTCCAATTCAATCTCGCTTCTCGTCTCCTTTCTCAAAAATCAGGCCAGTCCATCAGCTGAAAAAGCAGAAGAAATCCTGGCTAAGCTTTGTGATGAAGAAGAGGAGAACATTGTTAAGGCTGCTCGAGAGGGATGGTATGGACCATTTATTGATACGTTACACCATGGTAAGCATAGCTGCAACACTCTTGTATGTTATATGTTACAGTTGCACATGGGGATATAGATAATAATCTTAATATCAGCGTATTCTTCTCTATTGGATTCATGTATCAGCCTAGTTAGAGCATATACATTTTTTTTGGAGTTTTACGTTTAAGTTATATCGTTCAATTATCTTCAGGATCAGCATCTTCAAGAATGTCAATTGTTAGAGCAATTCTCGGTTTGGAAATCAGGGATGAAGATATGAAGCTTCTCGGGGAGAAAGGGGTTATTCTTCCTCTGCTTGAGATGACATCTGGAAATATTGAATCAAAAGAACTTTCATTATCTGCACTTGTGAAGCTATCAAGCTTTTATGACAATAAGATGCTTATAGCTGCAGCTGGAGGGGTTGCTATCGTTTTAAAGCTAATGATTTCATCCCATGTACGTTCAATAATCATCGCTAAGTGCTGTGAAGTTCTAGCTAATCTTTCGGGCAATGGTGATGGAGTTAAGTTCTTGATTGATGAAACTGGGAACCAACTTGTACTAGAGCCTGTAATCGCGTACTTACTGGCTTTTCAACAGAATTTTACATCCTCCTCGGACATTGTTCGTAGGCATGCTTTACGTGCACTATTAGGAATCTGTCAATCTCAAGCTGGACTTGTCAAATCAGCAGTTCTCTCTGCGGGTGGTGTTTCAGCTGTCCTTCCCCTTCTTGATGATCCGAACCAGGAAATACGAGAAGCAGCAATCAATCTACTTTTCCTCTTCTCACAACACGAGCCAGAGGGTGTCGTTGAGTATCTTCTTAAGCCAAGAAGATTGGAAGCTTTAGTTGGGTTTCTTGAAAATGATAGCAAAGGTGATGTACAGATGGCTGCAGCCGGTTTACTAGCCAACCTTCCTAAATCGGAAACTTCACTCAGAGAGAAACTCATAGAACTAGGTGGCCTAAAGGCAATTATTAACATCTTGAAGTCCGGAACCATGGAAGCTAAGGAAAATGCTCTTAGTGCCTTCTTCAGGTTCACAGATCCAACAAATCTGGAGTCTCAACGCAACGTGGTTGAGCTTGGAGCATATCCTATACTGGTAAACTTTCTCAAAGCAGATTCAATAACTGCACAAGCAAGAGCAGCTGCACTATTAACGGATCTATCAATGCGTAGTCATGAACTCAGTGCATTATCCAGGAAAGCTTCCTGTTTCTGTATTGGACGAGCACGTGCTCCTATCTGTCCAGCCCACGGAGGTGCCTGCAGCGTGAGCAAAACATTCTGTCTAATGGAGGTAAATGCATTGCCTGATTTGGTTAAACTGTTAAAAGAAAAGATACATGCCACGTCTTATGAGGCGATTCAAACACTCTCAACTCTGGTTTGCGAAGAATCGCCTCATAGGGGAGCCAATGTGCTGCACAAGGAGGATGCAATATCACCAATCATAGAAGTTCTAAACTGGGGATCAGAATCTTTAAAGGGTGAAGCTTTAGGGGTCCTGGAAAAAGTGTTTATGTCAAGGGAAATGGTGGATCTTTATGGACTAACAGCTAAGTTACATCTCGCGCGTTTAACAGGAGGTAGAATTCATGAAGATGGACATCTCCAAAGGAAAGCTGCTAGAGTCTTGTTACTTATCGAACGTCAACCTAGATCATCCAGATCTCTCATTGCAGGTATATCTGGTTAAGAAAAGCGTTGTCTAAAGTCGAAAAGTATGGCCTTTGATCTAAAGGCCACACTTTTCTGGTGTTGCTTTTAAAGGCCTAATGTGTTTTAGTGAAATTTCATGATATGTTACTATGTTCTTGTGTTGTATGTATGTTGGTCTTCATTATAACATAATTTGTTCTGTTTTGCTTTGAAATCTTCAGAAGTAAAGAAGTCTATGCACAACATTATATATACCTTGATATCGCTTACGAAAATTCATGTATATGCCAATGAAATATATAACGAAAAATTCTGAATACGCACTGAAGTGAGCGAAAAGTAAAGAAACAATGGTTAGTAGGAAACAAGTACCTGTCTACACAATTTCAATCATTATAATTTTGTGGGGCAATTAACAAGTTTCTTCCACAATTAGTTGTAAATCAATTATGTTATTAATGGTCTACGTTGAATTGTTGCACGTCACTTTACAGTAATACAAATTGTAATAACACTTTTTTTTCTTTTTTTAAAATATATATATTGGTGAAAAATCGACCTAAAGAAACCGTTTATTTATTTTTTCAAAACAAAAACAAAATCGACCTTTTGAAGGTCTCTTGATTTTCTCGGTCAATTTTAGGTGGTTCTTATAATAGTAAATCAGTCTTCGATGATTGACTATTCACGACTACTTATTCAATGTACTTTCATAAGTAATGTCTGAAAAGAGCAAGATAATGTACGTACCTTACTTTCTTTATAATTATAAGATACAATAAGTGATTCTGATAGATCCTTGATTTAAGAAATGAAAAGTTTTGATTGTTTCTAGATACGATAAAGAAAGCTTAGGCTAACACATGTTAATATTACAATCAATAGATGACTTATTTTAATTATTAATGCATTCTTTTTTTTCCCCTCTTTTATTTGTTTATTTTCCTTCAAATTTTGGAATAAATAGAACATATCAATATTAGAGTGGAAGATAGGGCCTTTTGTGAGATCTAGAAAACCTACACCTAAGTAGTTTTTAGGATAACAAAATGTAACCATATTTTGGCTGAAACTATAATTTCTCATTTATTTGTAGAGTTGAATATGAACACAATGTAATGGTTTGCCACATTAAGGGACAGATAGGTAGATATGACTTCATTAAATCTAAGTTCTAATTACTATACTATTCATAGAAATAGTTTGGGTGACAAATTGGACCATGCATAGTATGGTTCATTTTTCTTTTTAAACGCTCTTTAAAAAAATATAAATAAAAAAATAACTTTACTGACTTGCCTTAGAAATTGTTTTAAAACTTTATAAACTTGTTTATTATTTTGAAAAGAATTAATATAAATAAATAATATGAGACGAAGAAAGTAATAATAAGGAGCAGCATGCAACTTTATTAATTACTTGTGCACATGGAGAGGGATGGAGCAATGTTAATGGTTGAAATAAAATTTGTGTGTCCCATACTTTTCTTTTTGGGTGGTGTGGGGATTGGGGGGTGGGAGGTGGTTAAGCTACATTTAAATTAATATACTCAATTTAAGATTTTTCAATATATAATTCTAAGCAATTCCAATATATAATTCTAAGCAATTCTTTTATTTAAAAAGTGTCATGTGAAAAGTCAGATTTTGTTTATGTTTCAAAAGTATATCACTAAAAGAAAAAATTAGGATCAAACAATTCTATCGCTAAATAATACGTAAAATCTTATCACTAATTCTATTTAGTGAAATTATTTAGCATCTGATTAGGGATAAATTTCGTAACTAATTTTCTATAATACATAAATATGCTCTTTAACTTGAATTCAAATTATATTTATGCCCTTCAATTTTTGGTGTGCACAAGTAGACACTTAAAATTATATAAAGTTGAACAAATAGACACACATGTCCTACATGTCATTTTTTGTCCTACGTGGTGTCTTACGTGTATTGTGTCATGTAGGACTCACGTGTTTATTTTAAAAGTTGGATAGTTAAAGTACTTATTTATGCATTATGAAAGTTGGAGTTCAAAGTTAAAATTTAGATCTAAGTTTAGAGTTCAATATATGTATTATGAGCTTTCTTAATAAACACTCCATTTGATCTAATGCTATAAAATCTCTTATTTAGAGTTTGTAATAAAAAACAGCCATGAAAGATAGAGACTTCTCCATATAAAAAGGTTATCAAAGATACCTTAGCATTATTTTCTACACTTTCTTATTTTAAGGATTTTTTTTTCTTCTGAAAATGGAGTGGGAAAAACTCTTTAATTCATCTAAACAATTGAAAATGTCCAAAAAAAAAATAAATAAATTGGTGGAAGTGAAGTGTTTGGATTAGTATCTTTAATTTTAATTAGAACATGTTTATGTATGTTATTTCTATCTAATAAGTCATCTTATCTTATATCCAAATTATGGGCTATTGACTTGGCATTTTCATAATCTCCTACAATTGAGTATCAATTTTGACTTCATGTTGTAAGCAATTGACTTCTTATAATTATAGTACTCCCCCGTCTCATTTTATATGTCATCTTTTTACTTTGTATTTGTATTAAGAAATACTGTAACTTTATAATTTTACCCTTATTTATTTTTTTTGGAACTCAAATATTCAATCAATGAATATAAATTAATTAATTTAACCAATGAACATGAATCATTTATTTAGCTTTTCTAAGTTAGTCAAATATATATTTTCAAGGCTAATAACTCACAAGGATAAAAAAGAAACAATACGATAATTTATGCATTGATTTTATGAAAGAAATGACATATAACATGGGACGAAGACAGTATTTAATAATGATGATTAAATATTATTTTCTCCATTCATTTTTACTTATCACATTTTGTATAAGAGACAAATTATATGAATTGTTTATATATATATATATATATATATATTATATATATATATATATATGAAGATGTCATCATATAATAATATAAGAATTTTCCACATATGAATTTTAATTTAATTTTTATATCAAATAATCTAATTCAATTTAACTCTATTCATCAGCGAAATTAACTTTAAATAAGTATATCGTATCAAGTAAAAATGAACAGAAAGAGTGATACCACAACAAATGAATAATAAATTATTACCCCTTGTGTCGAGAATAACTTCTTCAAATATCTATACAAAAAATCGTTAGAAAAAAACCGAAAGTGTAAGAAAATATTTTAATCGTGATTCACCGCTATATTAAAAAAAAATAAAAAAAATCACTTGATGGTATGAAATTTTTTTGGTGTGGATTTGAATTTCTTATCATCCAAACAAAAGTGTAGCACAATTTATCATAATTCCATCTTCCTACCGCTAGCTCCCAACTACAAGAGTTATAAATAATGTTACCAATTATTTATTTATTAATGTTATCCCTATACGCTGTATACGTAGCACATATAAGTCAAACTTTAATTAAGAATTTCATTTTCTATATAAGTATTTAAAGCAACGTGTGAACCCATCGATAGTATATCTATCACCGATATATTTATGTGAGATTTTAATAGAATGAATAAAATCTCTTTTAAATGAATAGAAGTTTCGAATTGCTCTAAATCGTAAATAATTTTTTTTTTATAATCAGTGTATTAATTTTCAAGTTTTCAATTGTCTTGTGCAGAACTAATCTAAATTAGTATTTATCTTAGAGATATATGAGATCTCTGATTAAGGATCGAGGAAAATCAAGGATGTAGTTACAGCCAGACTAGAATGATCAACTATCGTTTTCTCTTTTATTTAACGGCCACATACTATTATTTTTAAACATATACGTTTGATAAAAAAAAAATTTAACTCCAACACTGACTCAACGATCTCATCACATTTTATTGATGTATATACTCTACCCTTGTTAATCTTTGGCTTCTTCATTTGTAATCGCATGTAAATACTTTTTTTATTCATTTTAGTTTTTATGTTTGACTTAACATTTTCTCGAAGAAGTGATAAATAAAATAAAAGTTTTGCTATATCATTTTTTAATATAATTCTAGCTTGGGCTAATTAATGTATAGTATGTTTTCCTTCTCATGATGCTAAAATATAGTCTAAGGTGTCACCTTCTCATTCTTTAAAACAATTAATGGGAAATTATTTATGGTTAAATGTTATCTCTATATCTAAACATTAAATAATTAAAATTTAACATTATTTATTTTTCAATATTTGAGTATTTATAATTTGTATACTTTGAAATATAATAAATATACCATTCAAATAAAAGGTAAGTAAATATTATAAAAGTATTAAATTAATATAATGATATTATTATTATTTTCCTTTCTAGAATAGATAGAACGTGTCTATTAGAGTGGAATAATTAGAAAATAGAAGATATGAGAACCTTTCGTGAGATCTAGAAAACCTACACCCAAGTAGTTTTTAGGATAATAAAATGTAACCATATTTTTGGTGAAACTATAACTTGACATTTATTTTTAGTATTATTTAAAGAGCGTGTAAAAAGAAAAATGAACGATTAATAGGAAACTGATTAATATTTCTTGCATGTCCAAAAAAATTGGTGGATGTGAAGTGTGTGGGTTAGTATCTTTAATTTTAGAACACGTTTATATGTTACTATTTTTTAACTAAAAAGTCATCATTATATCCAAATTATGGGCTATAATTACATTGTCATAATCTTCTCCTATAATTTCTATCAATTTTGTCTTCATGCTGTAAGCAATTGACTTCTTAATTATAATAACATTTAAAGTTTGCTCATTAGTTTCAAAGAATACAATTATCCCTAAAATTGGGGAGCACTTAAATATTGACACCATCAATTTTTTTTAAATTTTTTTTATATTATAAGGTTATCCAAATGATATAATACAGGTAAGTTTCTTAAAATATGAAAATTTATAATTTTTAAATATTGACGAATAATGTTTAACATAATAATGTAATATATATATATATATATAATATATATATATATATATATCTATATATATATATATATATATATATATATATATATATATATATAATATATATATATATATATATATTTAAAGTCAATGATAAATATTTCGTAATTTCTATATTTCATTAGTATGCAAAAGAAATTAAAAGAAATAAAAATCTAAAACATAATAATTGTAATCTTCAACTAGCTAAGTCATATATATTATGACATAAATGGAAGTTGATAATTAAAATAAGTTCACTTACTAATATTCTTTTTGTTTTGGTTAGAAACTTACTAAATATTCATGATATATATTAATCGGTATTTTAGAAGTAACTTTTTTATTCTAAAGTGTTTGTTATTGATTTTGTCTTGATTAATATATAATAATTGATAAAAGAAAATTACTAATTCCTTCTGTCCATTTTTATTTATCATGCTGCGTAATGTCAATTTGATTAATTTTCAAAGTTAAATTAAATTACATTGATTTGATATTTTAAATAAAAAATTTTAACATTTAAAAACTATATGAAAAGTACTATAAATTGCAATTTTTTGCATATCAATATGATGAAAAAATACACTTTAAAATATTAATCAAAATTCTTAAAATTTAATTTTAAAAATAAAAACTATGATAAATAATAAAAAAACGGAGAAAGTATCATTGTCAGTTAACTAGGCTCGTCGATTTATTAATCAGTTAGTTTTAAAAAAGATTTATCAGAATATAAATGAATAATTTCGTACGAATATGTACAAAAAGAAGATAAAAATTACAAAAAAAGAAGAAGGTAAATTTGTACTTTTCTTAAAAAGAAAAAGAAAAACAAAATGAATCTCCATTGTTATTTAACAAAAAAAAACTGTCACGACCCAAAAATGGACGTGATGGCACTCGTCTTATCCCACCAAGACAAGTCAGCCTAAAACTCAACCATTACAATAAAGTGCGGAAAAAAATATAAGTAACTTAATAAAACCCCAAAAACCTGGTAGTCACGTGTACAAGCCTCTAAAGTATTACAATTGATTCAAAAGAAAAACTCATGTCTCAAATGACTTGTTTCTAGATAGAAAAGATCATAATTAAGGAGAAGAAAGTCTGCTGCGATGGAAACAGCTACCTGACAAATCTCCAAGAAACCTCAGACAAGGAGAAGGGAAATATCACAAAGTCCGGGCTAGTAACCTACAAAAAAAATTTGTAGTAGCAAGGGTTGAGTACCAAACACGCGGGGGTACCCAGCAAGTAAAGCGTCTAAAACACAAGCTAAGGGAAATAAATACGGGTACTCCTACCACCCCCAACCAAACCTCCACAACTACAACCTGCATTAAAATCAACCCAACCTAACAGCTCACAGTTTACATAGCACGTAGCTCAACAACAACACTTAGACAAATTACATATCCTCAACAACAACACTTCAACAAATTACATATCCGCAATAACAAGCTCAATATAATCAATCACAAGTTCCGCAGAAAGGCAATCAGAAGATCAGCAAAATACGATATCAAGTTCACTAATGATAAGTATGTGCAGTGCAATGGAATGCAATGTCAAGTATAATGATGCATGTCTGACCTAGTGATACACACCCGCTGTCTCTCAGTCCGGGACCCATGGGAGACATATCTGTCCATGCATCTGTCGCGGCGCACGACACGGCCCTCGATAATAGTAACCATCGCGGCGCGCGATACGTCCCTCGAAATATAGTATCCATCGCGGCGCGCGATACGTCCCTCGAAATATAGTATCCATCGCGGCGCGCGATGGTACATCCTCTTAAGTACCCATTATTTCTCAATGCACATTACAGTTGCCACAACCAATGCCTCAGAATAATGCAGATGACAAGTTCACACATATAATGAGGAGATGACTATTTTCATAACGCACAGTTCACAACCACACAAACATGAAGTTACATCAACAATGATTCAACAAGCCTTCAAGCCTTTCTCAACACAACACACATAAACAATTAATCCCATTGCCTTTTGTTATCCCCATTCTTTTTTCATCATTAGAATTAATCAATGTGGACAAGTCAACCCATCCCAATCCCGTTACTCCCAACATATACCACAAGGACATACACGCATTTCATACACTTAACAAGAGTTTAGAAATCCACTTGCCTCAAATATCGAACAATGACTCCAAAACTTGAGCCTTCCTCTTTTTTTGACTTCCAAACCAATAAAATCTATTCAAATAAATAACCAGATATGATTTCGAAGCTAACAACATTAATATTGCTATATCTCTAGCTTAAACCCAAACTCATCCAAATTGATAATAAAATTTCTAAATCTTTATTCCAACCAATTGATCAAATCTCATATTTTCTGAATTTCAAGTTTAGGTTAAATCTTAATTCTCTGAATAACATAATTATAATGATTTTATATATCATAATGCACCCACTATTTTAACACATATCTCAATATATCAAAACTTGAATCCTAATATGATAAGCAAATGAAAATAATTAAAGCCGAAACTAACTGCCCAACACATCAATGGCGGACTACAAAACTATATGCTGAAACCACTTATTTTCAATGTTCCAATTCATATTTATCGTTCCACTATTAATAATCCTAATCTTGGAGTAATCATTGTCCAATGATTAGGACTAATCATTGTCCAATGATTGAACCATAATACTTATACACATTTATAATCTCAAGTTCACAAGTTCACATATTAGTATAAATTATACACGTTTTAACCTAAAAATCTATTCCTAGTTACACAAAAATTTAATAGAAAGGATAAGAATAATTACCTTAATATCTCGAGATAAAAATATCGTTGTTTCTCCTCCTTTTTCTTTTTCTTTTCTCCCTTTCTTTTCTTTTCTTATCTGCGTATTTTTTTTTAAAAGATCGTTCCTTTCTTTCTGCTTCTTATAAGCCATGCGGCTTTTAATAATCTAGGGCACTTTGCCCCCTTTTTTTTTTTTTTTTTTATTTTATTCTTTTATTTAATTAATTCCTTTTCTATTTTTTTCTTTTAATTATTTTTTTTAGCAATAAAATAATCTTTTATTAAATCTAAAAATCATGTCACTCATTGTTACAAGTCATATAAATTATTTAAAAAAATCTACTAAAACGTTAATATAAAAATAATAGTTGGAATTTCTAAAACGACTAAGAGGGTCGTTAAATGTCTATATTCAATATTCTTCCTTAAAACATATTTAATAATAATCATAAAATATTATTTCCTCCGTTCATTTTGCATATCACATTATGTATAAGAGTCAAATTAGATAATTTTTTTATCAATTATATCAAGATGTACTTCATCATAAGAATATAATAATATAAGAAGTTTCAACATTTAAATTTTTATCCTTTTTTAATATTAAATTAATCTGATTCAGTTTAACTTTAAGCATCAGTCACATTAACTATAAATAATTATATCCTATCAAGTAAAACTGAACCGAAAGAGTGATCTCATAACAAATAAATAATAAATTATCGCCCCCTCGCAAAAAATCGTAAAAAAAAACTGAAAGTCACTTGAATATAAAAAAAATTACTTTTAAATTTAATTTGTGTCATAAAAAAAATCCAAAAATTATTTGACGATATAAAAAAAATTACATCTTATATGCCACTCCCCAAACAAAAGTGTAGCACAATTTATCACAATTCCATTTTCCTACTAGATCCTAACTACAAAATGAGTTATGAATACTATTAATTACAATTATTTATTAATATTATCCCTATACGTTCTATACGTAGCACATATAATTAACAAGTCAAACTTAGATTGCTAGTTCAGTGATATGATTTTTATTGTTTGAGGCTTTCATTTTCTATAAGCATTTATAGCAACGTGTGAACCCAACGTTATTATATCTGTCACCAAAATATTTCACGTAAGATTACGATAAAATAGATAAAATTTCTTCGCCGTGAGGAGAAGCTTCGAATTGCTTTTAATCGTTAATGAATTTTTTGTTTTTACAATGAGTGTTTAATTTCAAACTTCAACGCGGAGCTAATTTGAATTAGTATTTATCCTAGAGATAGAAGCAATGAAACTTTATAATATTAGATTCATCTGAAGTTGATATTTACGAAACAAAGTATAAATTTGTATAATCAATCACTCTAAAATTGCCAAAAAATAAAAATAAAAATAAAAATAATAATACATGCATTTGCAGTTGACTTTGCTTTCTAGATCTAGCTTGGGATAATTTTAAATAAGATATGGTTATTTTTATCAGTATTTTTTTTCGATGGTTAGGATTTATATTACAGTTTGATTATATTATAATTGTTCATTATAAAACTCATTCTGGAGATACAACTCTTAGCAAGATTCTTTTCATATTCAAAATTTTAACTGATTTACTATGAAATCTCTAATTAAGAATGGATAGATCACAATCATCTTTTCACGGCCTAATGATATAATCTACCTTTGTTAAGCTTGGGCTTTTTCATTATTTGCCCTAGATATTGGCCTAATACATTTTTAAAAAATAATAAATAAAATAACAATTTACTATATCATTTTTAAATATGACTCTAGCTTGGGCTAATTTATTGTATGTTTTCATTCTCATGATGCTAAAATATAGTCTAAGGTCATGTCACCTAAAGTTACGTGTATTTATGAAGGAATTAATCTACAAATAGTCACTCACTTAATAACTTAAATTAAAAATAATCACCAATATATGATTGATATATGATATAGGTATAACTAGTATATAATATATGTATATATTGATTAAAAAAAGTAAATAATATATATGCCAAAATATAATTAAGAAACAATTTATCTTTTAGTTTCTAACTTACCTTATTATATTAGCTATAACTATTTTTCAATATATTTCTCAAAATATTAAATTTGTTATATTCAAAGAACTATATAGAAAAGAATTCCCTAACTAGCTAGAGGATTTTTCACATATTGAATAGTATGGCAATAGACATATAGAACGATTATATGACTAAAAAATACTTTCTCTGTCCCAAATTATTTATCCACTTTTAAATTAACACACTTATTAATAAGACAATTAACGACAAAATAAAATTATCATTTTAACCCTATTAATTATAAAATAGTTGAATTAAAAATTAAAAATTTTCAAAATTTTTTATCTTTTTAAAATAATTAATTGAGAGTATAATATGTAAGAAAAAACTGTCATTTCTTGACGTAAAATTGAGGGACAAAAAAAAGAATCGACAAATAATAAGGGACAGAGGGAGTAAACAATAGTGCAAGAAATAAAAGGGAGAGTAGAAAATAAAAACAAAGTACTTATAAGATAAATGCTTACTCACACCTTATTTTTGAATATTAAGAGTATACTTATTGTATATTTATAATACATTGGGTTAAAAACATTAATTTGAACTTTGTTAGAAATAAATTCAAGTGGATTATTTATTTTTAGCATTTTTGTGTGTCACGTAAGATTGGTAAATCATAGTTTAGATGGTCACCTACTTGAGAAACTTCTATTAATAGTATATAATCTTGTAGATGGTTCACCTACTTGAGTAGCTTCTTTTTATTATAATAACAACAATAAAAATATTTTAATTTAGATGGTTAATCAACAATATTTTTGGGATTTAATTTTGCAGGCCATTTAATTTGGTACCCAACCCTAAATAGGGTTACTTAATGATTTTTCTTTCTTTTAAAAAAAAATTAATGTAAAGTTTGATTTGAAAGCGTGTGTTGAACATGACACTAAAAGAACGGTTAAGAGTAATTGATTTTAAATGTACACTTAAATGATTAAGATATTATCTTGATATTTAAATATTAAATAATTAAGATTTAGAGTTATTTATTTTTTAATATCTGAATATTCATAATTTATATACTCTTAAATATATAAATATAGAATTCAAATAAAAAAGTAAGCAAATATTAAAAAATATTTAAATTAATAAAATATTATTATTATTTAAAAAAAATAACATTTGATTGGAGATGATTCATTTAATTCAAAAATAAAATGAATTATTCAAAAGAGTATATGTTACCATTCATATTAGTTAAAAGTCGTTCTTGATATTTTATATTCAAAAATATATCTAATAATTAATATAACTAATTTCTAGTTATTGAGTTATGATAAAAGGGGTTTATTATCGTATATAAAATATAAAGTGATACTAATTTTCAAACTCAAAATTTTAATTGGAAAGGTTTTTTTATTATGAAAAATTTAATTGAGCAATTTTACAAGAAAAAACTCTTGACTGAAATTTAATTGAGCGATTTTATAAGAGAAAAACTCTTAACTGAATAATCTTATTAATATAAAATAAATTCAGCGACTCGATACTATTATTACACACTCACCTAGATTTTATATGTATAAAGTTTAGAGTTAAATAGAGTATTACAAAAGGATTTTTGGGTTATATAGATATACAGTGATCAATTTAGTTAACAAGAAAAAGGTTTTATTTATTTTTTCTTAAAAAAATAAAAATAACATGAAAAAAGTACTTTTCAAGTCACTTCATTAAACAATGTTTTGCTTGGTAATGTTACTTAAGTCTTAATCATTTGGACAGTGTCATACGTTAACACAACAATATCGTAATAAGTTGACACGACGATTAGCAATTTCATCACATTATCCCCTTAATTTTATTTTCACGAAATCGCCCTTTTCCGAAGTGAAAAAATAATGAGATTTTACTTAATTACAAAATATAATAAATATAATAGTAGTTTCATTTTAAATACATGATACACATGTAAGAATTATTATTATTATTAATTATTATTGTTATTAATTATTTCTTACTTATGATCCAAGTTTACTTGTAATCCAAGTAATATTATAAATAATATTTAATAAGGAATATTAGGTCTCAACCGTACATTGATTACTTGATGGACGTACCAGGTTAGTCATAAACTCTATAAATTTGTGATCCCTCCATCCATTAGGTTATCACATAATCTCTACATTAATTTCATCGTTAACGGTTGTGGTAACATAAAGTTATGATAAGGAGGTACAAATTAATTTACAACTAACACTTCCACTTTTCTCTATAATGATGTTTTCCTCATCATGTATGTGCCTCTAACGATCTCTATGTAAAATTATTGTGTTTAGGATCTTGATATTATGTTATAAAGTTTTAATCTTACAACACATACTCATAATTAATGTCCCGTACGTTAATTTGTTCCCTTTTGCTATGTTAAAGAAGAATGACTTTTTTAAAAAAAAATAAGAATAAAATATAAATAATTATATTATTAATTATACATACTCCGTTTCTATTTAGTTGTCCACTTTAGAAGTGACACATATATTAAGATAATAATAATTAATATAGTGAAATTACAATTACCTTTATTAATTATGGTTTCAAAAAAGATAATTAAGACTTGAAAATTTTCAAGAAATTTAAATGAGGATATAATAGGATTTTCTGTCCTTTCTTAATTGTCAAAATGTATAGGTAAATAAGAATAACTAAAAGAGAAAATATGAACAACTAAATAGTAACAGAGAGAGTACTTACTAATGGCTTATTTATAGCTACACAAATAAGTATTATAACATGTATAATATCAGAATTTTTAAAATTATAATTTCACTCAAATATTATGATATATTTAATACCATAAGTCTTAAAAGTAATTTTTTCTTCTTAAATTCCGTGACCAATTAAAGAAATTTATATAAAATAACTGAACACGAAGTTTAATTTTAATTATTATTTTTTTATTTTTCATTCGATGTCTGATATTCATATTAAAACCCGAATAATCTGAATTCGCACATTTCTAAATACCATTTCATATCTAAAACTCAAATTAAAAATCTCTAAACAAAAAATCGAGAAGCAACTCCATCCACTGAACTTTCCATATCCTTTTTGCCTGAATTTTAATTTATTACTCTATAACAAGGCAAATGCAATAATTTATGGCTATTAACTTTTAGGGTGGCCAAGAAGAAATCATAGTTGGTGAGAGTAAGTCAAAGTTCCAAATTTATATATATATATATATATATATATATAACTTATACAAGAAAATTCCTCTAGTTTTCCTTCTGGCATATTTAATTAGATGTTATAGTAGGGCTAACAATTAAAAGTTTGTTGGGGTAGTTGTACCCCCTACCCCCACCCCCACCCCCACCCCACTTCTCCACATACTCTTTAAATTCTCATACAACCTTTTTTTTTCCTCCTCAACACATCTCTACTTTTCCTCAAGTCCTTTTTTTTCTTACTTGTGTACTTCTTGTTCACATTTGTCACAAAAAATCAATAAAAATCCAAGAAAGTCACTTATTTGTGTAAGTTATAGTTGATAAATTTGTGGGTTGATTATAAAATTCCAACAAAATGGGAGATGAATCAAGTAGAAGAGTTTCAATTGAAGCTAATAGTAATAAACTTCCAAATTTTCTATTATCAGTTAGGCTCAAATATGTTAAACTTGGCTATCATTATTTGATTAGCCATGCTATGTATTTGTTCCTTATCCCAATTTTAATTGCTTTATTTGCTCATCTTTCAACAATTACAATGGAAGATATGGTTCAATTATGGAATCAACTAAAATTCAATCTTGTCACAGTAATTTTATGTTCAGCCCTTATAGTTTTCTTGGCTACACTTTATTTTATGACTAGGCCACGTAAAGTGTACCTAGTCGATTTTTCGTGTTACAAGCCCGAACCTGAAGTTATGTGTCCTAAGGAATTATTCATGGAGAGATCAAAGTTAGCCGGGATTTTCACTGAGGAGAATTTGGCCTTTCAGAAGAAAATACTAGAGAGGTCAGGTTTAGGTCAAAAGACGTATTTTCCGGAAGCACTTTTGAAATTGCCACCAAATCCTTGTATGGCTGAGGCAAGAAAAGAAGCTGAAATGGTTATGTTTGGTGCAATTGATGAATTGTTAGAGAAAACTGGTGTTAAGGCTAAGGATATTGGGATTCTTGTGGTGAATTGTAGTTTATTTAATCCAACTCCATCACTTTCTGCTATGATTGTTAATCATTATAAGCTTAGAGGAAATATTTTGAGTTATAACCTTGGTGGTATGGGATGTAGTGCTGGATTAATTTCAATTGACCTTGCCAAGCAAATGCTACAGGTTTGTTTTCCGTTTAAGTTATATATACTGACAATATAATATATATTATTTCTATGAAAGTTAAGTTATATGACAGTTAAGTTACTTGCAATATGCAATTTCTTTTTCTAAATAAATTGGTCAACACATCAAATAATTCAAAAATAAAATAAGCAACATGCTATAACATGATGAATTATATTAATAGTATATATTTTTACTCTTTACAAGAGTATTAATTAAGTTGCTTTTAAGAGTTCTCTTGGCATGGTTTTTAATTACATGAATCACTAGTATGGGTGGTATGCTAAGTTATTCGGACTTTTAAAATATATCAAATTAGCAAAAGGGTCAGAAGTCAGGATCTTTAAAAAATACTAGTTTTGAAGGATCTGACATATATTAAACGATATTTTTGATAAATAATATAGGTGATATACACATCATCTTAGTAAAATCTTGCTCTTTTTTTTTTTAGTAAAATTTTTACGTGATATTTAGTTTCCTTAAAAGATATATTACTATGTAATTAATTTGAATAAAATGAACATGATGATTATAGTGAAGTGGTACAAATATTTTCATATATTAGCTGACTCCAACTCATTTGAGACGTACACATAATTTATAATTAATTAACTCGTATGAGATGTGACATGATTTTGCTGAATTGAGTATAAAAAAAAAGGTTCAAGTGGACATAGTCAATTTAATGTCTGAACATCTACCAACTGCTAGCTAGCTTTTAATATTGTACTAAAATATTTCTACTAATTTCTTTTTTTCATATGTTATTTATATCACACGTTGTAACAGGTTCAACCAAACTCATATGCACTAGTAGTCAGCATGGAAAACATAACACTAAATTGGTACTTTGGTAACAATCGATCCATGTTAGTCTCAAATTGCATTTTTCGTATGGGTGGTGCAGCAATATTATTATCAAATAAATCGTCCGATCGAAAACGTTCAAAATACCAACTCATACATACAGTACGAACACACAAAGGTGCCGATGACAAGAGCTATGGATGTGTGTTCCAAGAAGAAGACGATAATAAAAAAATCGGGGTCGCGCTGTCTAAAGACCTAATGGCTGTAGCAGGGGAGGCCTTGAAAACGAACATTACAACTCTAGGGCCAATCGTTCTACCTATGTCCGAACAACTATTATTTTTCGCGACATTAGTCGCGAGGAAAGTGTTGAAGATGAAAATAAAACCGTATATTCCTGATTTTAAGTTAGCGTTTGAACATTTTTGTATACACGCTGGTGGTAGAGCGGTGTTGGATGAGTTAGAAAAAAATCTTGAGTTGAGTGAATGGCATATGGAGCCATCAAGGATGACACTTTATAGATTTGGTAACACTTCAAGTAGTTCATTGTGGTATGAATTGGCATATACTGAAGCTAAAGGGAGGATTAAGAAAGGTGATAGGACATGGCAAATTGCATTTGGTTCAGGATTTAAGTGTAATAGTGCTGTGTGGTGTGCATTAAGGACTATTAATCCTGCTAAGGAGAAGAATCCTTGGATGGATGAGATTGATGAATTTCCAGTTGAAGTGCCTAGGGTTGTGACAATTAATGATTCTTGAAAGAATGTTTTGTTTTAACCTAAAAAAAGGGGAAGCAAAGGAACTAGTTTATGTGTTGTGATCATTGTAATATTACCTCACTTTGTTGTTGTTGTTTGGTGTTATAATTAGGTGGATATGTACTTTGATTATGATTTAAGAAATCAATACAATATCTTCTATATACATGTTTTTGATAAACGTGTTATTTAATTTGATAACAGTTAATTTCAGGTGTGCACAAGTAGAAATACACACGACATTCTACGTAACGATTCACATGATATACACTTAAATTGATTTGTATTATGCCACGTAAGATATTTATATCTACTTAGCTCATCTAACTTTATATAACTTTTAATATATACTTATACTACACATAAAACTGAAAGATAAAATATCAATTAAGATTAAGTTAAATTCTAAAAGATAAAATATCAATAGGATTAAGTTAAATTCTAAAAGATAAAATATTAATTAAGATTAAGTTAAATTCTATATTTAGATATTAATTATATTATGACTGACCTTATAAGTCAACAGTTTATACATGCTCTGATGCTAATGTCATGTCAATTTATTGCATATGAGTTTTCAAAACATGTCACATGTTTCACTAGCAAATGAGCATACTGCATTTATTGTTTTTCTCAGATGAAAAATTAGAGTTTTATTTTTATACTCCCTACGTTTCGTATTAATTTAATACATATATTTGACTAACTATTGTAATTATACATGCAACTTGCTATTAATAATAACATTTTATAGTTAACGATGTATAAAAATCTGATTGAAAATATTGTTCGACTCAAACTTTTGCTGAAGTGAAGAGTACTCTCCATTAATTTCACTTTTAAACTATTATCTTTTACGTCAAAATAAAAATATTTCAATATATCGATATGTACTTAACTAAAAAATAATCAATATATTTTTTCATCGAACAAGATACAATAGACTAATAAATATGAATATGAAAGACCATTGACAAGTGGGAAACCATCTTTTTCTTTGTTAATATTAAGATCAATAAAAAAAATGACAGCAGAGAAAAAGCTGAAAAATCACTTGATATATCTTGTCCTGTTTCGCCTTATTTAAATATTTCCTTATCGCGATCCACGAAGGATTTAATTTTTTTTTTGGTTCCGTCCTCGTTGTCATCCCTCTTAATTTGGCGTTCACAATTGAAAATGTATACATTAAATGTAGTCGGTTTCGAATGATTAACGTTAGCGACTAATTGTGAAAAACCTTATAAGAATTAAAATTATACAATTAGGGGTGAGAGTACAATTAGTCTAAGTTCATTAATTAATATTTATTGTATTCATAGGGAACTTAGTTGATAGATATCAATCGTTTTTGCTGACTTTATTAACCTCTGCCCTTTACAAATTACTAATTTGGTCTTTAAAATTATTGATATTTTTAAAAATAAACCTTGTTCGACTTGACTAATTATATATCTGTCACATTATAGTAAATTATCTCAAACTCTTGTAGGAATATATGACTGTTAATAAAAAATATGAGAAGTGTTGAAAATACTTTTTAACATAGGTGAGAATTTAAGTTCACTTAGTCGAGTAAAGAGTGTCTTTGGTTATTAATTGTTCGAGGGTGAAACTAATAATTTGTGTCAAGTTTAGGAGTGTTTTAGATACTTCTCTAGAAAAACACTAGAACTTCGTAGCTCCATTAACTTTTACTTATTATATCTAAATTTAACACATATAATAATTGAAATGACTATTTAACCACATTACCCTATTAATTGATGTTTAATATTACTCCCTCTGTCTCTAATAACTTGTGCAATTTTGAATTGACACACCTATTAAGCAAACAATAATTGACATAGTAAATTTATCATTTTTCTCTCATTAACTCAGAAGTGGATAAATTAAAAACTCAAAATTTTCAAATTTTTTTACAATTTTCAAAGTAATTCATTGAGGATATAATAGATATTTTTTTCTTAATTTATCAAAATAAAAAAGTAATTATAGACAATTAAAAAAAATAAACAAATAATTAGAGATCTAGAGAAGAAAATATTACAAAGTTAAATTCATTAAAGGACAAGAGACAAACTAATCGTCCGACACCAATTTTCGAGATGAATAGAATAAGAAACATCAACATGTGACAATGAAAAGGCTCCAATTCATTAATTAATACTATGACTCAATAACTTCTTAATAAACTGAAATTAAAGGCTCCAATTAATTAATTAATAGTATGACTCAATAACTTCTTAGCAAACTGAAATTAACTTCTCTATATAATAATAATAAACTTGAAAATATCATTCCAACAACAAATCAAAAATAATAGTAATAATATGGATTTAGTCAAAACTGGTCATTTAGTTATGTTACTTAAAAGATAGTATTATTTTTATGCAAATTAAAATTGTTCACTCTATAAACATATATATATATTAGTACAAAATATGAGACTTAGGTCTAATCAAACGATCCACTCGGTCATGTCATGTCCAGGGTAGATCAAGAACGACATTGATAGAGCACAAAGTGATATATTCCATGTACATGTATGGAATCTAAATTCAACGTAACTTCAAAAACTAACTTTCAACTAGTTATAATATCTCACACATTATAACTTACTATACTACTTATAAGTAGAATAGTTAGACTTAATGGATTAACGATCGATGTAATAAACAGATCGAGTAATTCATATCCCATACTTTTAAACCATTAATCATAAGTTTAAATTCATCCATCAAATGTTAATCAACCATGCATTACAGTATGAATAAAAGAAGTTCATAATACATAAAGGTCGATGCCTCAATTTGATCAACGAACTTTGATACTAAGAGATACTCTCTTCATTTAATTTTATTTGTCCACAATTGATTTTGTACTCTACTTAATTAAAATAACAAATGAAATATATATTTTACCAGTAATAAGATACTAATTGGTGGATACAGAGATGGATCCACTCCTCCCTCTAGAGTGTATCTGCACTCGTTATCTTCGGAAAAAATCGTGTATATATATATATTTTTTGAGAAAATATTAGAAATTATAATATAATTAACAGTGCACTAATGAAAAATATTATAGTGTCATTATGCTACTGGCACAATCTAGAGAATCTACTCGCTGAGACCTGGATTCTAAGTCCAACTGGTTTACCTTTGGGTGTATAGGAGTCTTAGGAAATGATTTGAACAAGTAACAAATAAAAATATATAAAATAAAGGGAAAATGCGCAAGTACCTCCTCAATCTATACCCGCAATTTCAGATACACACTTATTTTATACTAAGGTCATATTACCCCCCTGAACTTATCTTATAAGTAATTTTCTACCCCTTTTTTAGCATATGTGGCACTAGTTTGAAAAAAAATCAACCAACGTTGGACCCACAAAATAGTGTCACGTAGGCCGAAAAAGGATAGAAAATTATTAATAAAATAAGTTCAAGGGGATAATAGGACCTTAGTATAGTATAAGTGTGTTTCTGAGATTTAGGGCATAGGTTGAGGGGTACTTGTGCATTATCCCTAAAATAAATAATTGAATAATAAGTAACGAATGAATGCATTACTTTACGATAAAATTAAATAGGTGAGCTTAACTCCAAAACTAGAATATTGAGGATACTCTCGATTATAACGGTTTTCATTTTTGAAGTTTGGTGTTTGATGGAAGTTTTTATTTGCTATGATTTATTATTAATCATTAGAGTTTTATTGGGAAAATGCACGTAGGTCGAAAAGGGGTAAAAAATTATTAGTAAAATAACTTCAGGGAGGTAATAGGACCTTAGTATAGTATAAGTGTGTCTCTGAGATTTCGGGCATAGGTTGAGGGGTACTTGGACATTATCCCGAGTTTTATTTGATTCACAAAATTTAGTTTTTTTTCCCTAATATATTTGAATTACTTAGAGTTTATATTATATTATATTATATATATATATATATATATATATATATATATATTATATATATATTATATTATATATATATATATATATATAGTCTCATTCAAGGGCGAACCCAGTAAGCCATACGCGGGTGCTCGAGCACCCATTGATTTTCGAATTTTTTGTATATATATATATATATAGAAAATATGATACATATGTTATTATAATTTAAATGAGCACTCATAGAATAAAGCAGTTGTGGGTGAGCTGGTTATTTGTAATCTAATTGTTAATATTTTAAGTTAGTTTATAGTTTTTAATGTTTATCTATTTTATTTTAAATTTGGACTTGTAAAAATTGTAAATGTTTTTTTATTTTGTGTTAAGATCCGAAGTTATAATTATATTGTTATAGTTTTTCAAATTTGAAGTTAACAATTTAATTTGTAAATATTTTTTGTATTTGGTTTTTATCTTGCTTTTAATCTTATTAGTTAAGTATAATGAACGTTGATATTTTTAAAAAAAATATTTTATGTGAAATTTACCGTCTTTTCGAAAATTTCTATTCACTTAATATTTTTTAAGTTTAGTTATCATACATTAAAGTGAAAAATGTTTTATCGCTTTTTCAAATGCGATATAGTTGTAAAAAACCAAAAATTTGAAAAAACCCAAATATATCGATTAAAACCGAAACCGAAAAAATCGATTTTATATGATTGATTTGATTTTTAAATTTGATAAACCGATATAATTGAATTTAAATTTTTAAAAAAAAAAATCAAATCAAATCGACCTATGTACACCCCTACTTGGGATCTATGTGAAGTTGCCTAACCCATTGAAAGATGTTCAAAATTAAGAATGAAAATGAAGATAATTTGTTTTGATTTATTAAAACACACTTGCACACTAAGCTAGTGCTCTATACTACCTTGAAAATTATTATGTTTCTTAATATTGTTTTAAAGCAGACCACATTACATTGAATATACAAAATGTTGATGCTAAAATTTGTATATATTGAGCGTACTTTTACCATTGAATTACAGCTCAATAGTAAGTTAAATATTTATTTTTAACTTTGAACAATATAAAAAAAAATCAGAAATTCACTTAATATGAAATGAAGAGAGTACTCTCTCTGTCCTTAATAATTGTCTATTTTTAAATTTACATATCTATTAAGAAAAAATAATTATTGATATTGTTAGTTTACCAATTTACCCATATATTAATAATGAATCAAATGAATAAAATGTTCAATAAAAGTCCTACATTTTTCAAAGTAATTAAGTGAGGATATAATAGGTAAAAAAATAATTAGTTTTTATTGATTTACCAAAATAAATAAATAATGAATGATAATTATTAAAAAAAAATTGACAAGTAATAAGGGATAGAAAAATATTTTTTAATAATACTCATTTAGTAAGTGTATTACACAATAATATATTTAGGGCAACTTTCACATATAACAAATAAAAAATTCATATTTGTATGCTATAACAAAGTTTGCATAATTGCGCTCCATAGCAAACATAAAACTGTATAATTCGCTATACATATACAATTTTATAATTCGCTGGCCTAAATTGTATAATTCGCTGTGGCCTATTCGCTGCAATTGTATAATTCGCTATCCTATTTCCCTGCAATTGTATAATGCACAATTGTATAATTCGCTGCCTATTTCGCTGTAATATGTATATTGTAAAAATTGCTTTGCATACAATTGAATCGAAGTAAAATGTATGTATATTGCATAATTATAAGTGTGTATAGGAAGAAGATATATGTTTTTCTCTCGCTTTATACAAAACCAGAAACACAATTTATACACTTCTGTTGTATAAAACGAGAAAAATTGTATTTCACTGCAATTGTATAATTCGTTGGCTTTTTTCGCTACAATATTTGTATAAAATTTTCATTTGTCTACAATTGAATTGAAGTAAAATGCTTGTAAATGTATAATTAAGTGTATAGCACGAAGATATATGTTTTTGCATGTGTATGTATAATTTTCTCTCGCTTTATACAAAACAGAAACACAATTTATACACTTCTGTGTATTAAAGCGAGAGAGGCGAGCAGAGGGAGAGTGGCGAGCGAGATTTTTGGGAGAGAGGTGACTGGCAAACTTTGGCTAATGTTTGCTATGGAGCACAATTAAATCAAACCGTAGCTACTTCATTTATTTTAGGTTATTAGTTTGTTATTATGTGCAATTATCCCATAAATTTATTCGATGCAGATCCGATAAAATTTCTTAAGGTTTCAAAAAATAAATTCATTGTATATAGGCTAATATTATTTCGAAAGTGAGTAACAAAACGTTCGACCCTTATTTCGAGATAGAATTAATCTCAAACGGTCTATTCTACGTACATCTAAATTTATGTATATATACTACTAGATAACTTGATCTTCCAATATAATTATTCTAGTAATTTGAAAAAGTAGTGAACATGATTAAAATTGAAGCAGTGGGAGGACGTGGTAGATGCAAGTGGGATGAAAAGGGACGAGACCAAGTTGCTGGTCTTGTTATTTTCTACGACAAAGCCACAATTTATTCACTTCAATTTATGTACCATGAATATGGTAAATTAGTTGTGTCAGAAAGTTATGGTAAGTTGAAATTTTTAAGTAACTCCGATGATCATGATAACTTTTGTTCAATCATGTTTGATTATCCATCAGAGTTTCTTACTTCAATAAGCGGTAGTTTTGATAAAAACACCGTAACTTCGATAAAATTTGTCACCAACAAGAGTTCGTATGGACCATTTGGTACCCGTCCTAATGATAATAAGGACTTCAACTTTTTCATGGGAAATCAGCGTATTTTGGGGTTTTCATGGCACAGAGAATTTCAAATGCATTGTGAGTATTGGGGTCTATGTGAAGGCTAACACAACTTCTATCATCAATACAAAAGTTATTCCTACAATCAAAGATGAAAAGGAAGAAGATTGAGTTATTTATTACTACTTGTTCTTAAGTGTATGCTTTATCTATTGAAAAAAAAGAAGAAATTATCTATGCTTTTTTGTTATTGGTTTTACTTTTATATTTGTATCAATAGTTTGGAACTTCTATGTATAAAAGTTTGGTTTAGATCTTAATTGTAGCTTATTTTTGGGTTCTATCTTGCATGTAATAGTACCGGAAATAGTAAAAATAGCATATCGTATCAACGAAAAGTTTTGAAAATATTTTATTTTTTTCTAGATGGGTAAAAAACTGTATTAGATTGGGTCGAATGAATGAATGGATAAGGTTATTGCTTTAATTAAATTTTAGGAAAAGAAATGATAACGAGCTTTTTTTGTTCTTAATCTGTATAATTCACAATTTAATTAGACGTTAAAAATTTATTAATATCTTGTGGAGGAAGGGTTTCTTTTCCCATTAGTGGTTTCGAGGAGGAGGTCATTATGAATTCGAATGTCATTTATGAAACATTTTTTTTCTTGCAGAATATTTTGGTAAATCAAATATGAGAAAAAGTGTAAATAAATATTATGTTTTTCATGCCAAACGCATTCAAAAGGTTCAAACGAAGCGTTTAATTTCGATGGTTTTCTTCATCATTCCAAAAGTACTCCACAACCAAAAATTAAATAAATTTATTTATTTTGTAATTCCACTACTAAATATTGAAGTGTCTTTGATATATTTGATTACTTATAGATAATTAGGGAAATTGTATAAAGTAGCAAACTAATAACCTAAATTAAAATGGAATAGCTAAGGTTTGATTTAATTGTGCTCCATAGCAAACATTATCTAAAAATTTGCCAGCGTCTCTCTCCCAGGAATCTCGCTCGCCACTCTCCATTCGCGCTCGCCTCTCTCGCTTATACACAGAAGTGTATAATTCTGTTTCTGTTTTGTATAAAGCGAGAGAAAATTGTATAAACACATGCAAAAATGTATATCTTCGTGTTATACACTTAATTATACAATTTACAAACATTTTACTTCAAAAATTGAAGAGAAAAAGGCCAACGAATTATACAATTGTGAATTATACAATTGCAGTGAAATACAATTTTTCTCTAGCTATACAACAGAAGTGTATATATTGTGTTTCTTTTTGTATAAAGCGAGAAAAACATATATCTTCTTGCTATAAACTTATAATTATGCAATATACATACATTTTAATTCGATTCAACTATATGCAAAGCAAATTATACAATTGCAGCGAAATAGGCCAGTGAATTATACAATTTAGGCCAGCGAATTATACAATTTAAGCCAGCGAATTATACACTTGTATATGTATAGCGAATTATACAGTTTTTATGTTTGCTATGGAGCGCAATTATGCAAAGTTTGCTATATTATACAAATATGAATTTTTTGTTTGCTATATGTGAAAGTTGCCCTTATAATTACGATTTATTACTTTGCTAAAAAGGAAGAATTAAAATATTATCATTAACGTTTTCTTAATTATTTAAATTATCACTTACTTTCTTTGTTCCTATTTAGTTGTCTATTTTAGAAAAGACTCATATATTAAGATAACAATAATTAACACAGTAAAATAATTTTTTTCCCTTATTAAATATGATTTCGAAAAGGATGAATTACAATTTTTAAAAATTTTCAAGAAGTTTAAATGAGGATATAATAGAAAAAAAAATTATTCTTTCTTAATTTGTCAAAATGGACAAGTAAATAAAAATATCTAAAAATATATATATAAACAATTAAATATGGACAGAGAAAGTATTAAACAATAAAATTTTAAAAATGCATCACCATATGATCAGAAGGGAGTAGAGTTTCCACAATCAAAAAATTAAACTACACCGCCGCTAATAATATAATTGTCTTTACATATTTCTCTATCCTTAATTTATTGTCTATTTTTAATTTAAACATATATAAAAAAATTGTCATAGCATAGTGAGTCTATCATTTTATTTCTATTAATTATGCAGGCGGACGCCGAGGGCGTCCTGTGGGCTTAGTAGGCGTGCTGCTTAAGCGCTTGATGGCATGTATGGCTCGTTCGTGCTACGTCGTTGGGCATCTACAAAAACATGCTAGCGACGTTTGCGGGGCAGACTGAGGCGCAGGCAGGCAGACGGCATAGGCGTCCCGTGGGCTTAGCAGGCGTGCCGTGGGCGCTTAATGGCATGCATCGCTTGTCCGTGCTACGCCGTTAGGCGTTTACAAACACGTCGGCGACGTCGACGGGTCGAGTGAGGCAACGCAATGTACTATGACATAAGGTATCTAAAATAAATAACAATTAATTAATATGACTAAGTGAAAATTAATATCAATTTTAGGAGGTCATTATTAAATTTATGGTTAAACTATTGGTAAAATGTTGAAATTCATTGAATGGTCATGTCCAAAATTTAATTGAAAGTGAGAAACGAAGCACCAAAACTCCTATTTCGAGATAGAAGATCAAAGAGCAACGCATGACGATGAAAACGCTTTACATACTTGTAAAGGTGTAATTAATAATACTACGACTTATAAATATCTTACTCAAAACTCTTCTATATATAATATAATAATAACTCAATCTTCCAATATCATAATACTATAGAATATATGGATATGATCAAAATTGGGACAGTTGGAGGACGTGGTGGATCAATTTGGGAAGAAAAAGGTGATGAATTAGTTGGAATTATTGTTTCTTATGATGAAGACGTAGTTTATTCACTTCAGTTTTTGAATTATGTGAATGGAGAATTACATATGTCAGTTAAATATGGTACTGATTATGATGAAATGAACGATGCAATTATGCTGGATTATCCATCAGAATTTATTACTTCCATAAGTGGTTGGTTCGAACGTGTCAATAAAAAGTCAACGGATTTAAGATCGATAAAATTTTGTACGAATAAAGGTTCTTATGGACCATTTGGTGCTACGTCAACTAATGGCGAAAAAAATATTCACTTCAATTTTGTAATAGGAAATCATCAATTTTTTGGTGGATTTCATGGCACTGAGGATTCTAATGGCTTTATTCAGAGTATTGGGTTTTATGTGAAGGATGTTCCATCTTCTGTGATCAAGATTAAAGATTCTCAAGTTAAGGTTAAAGAGGAAAAATAAGAAGATTAGTAATATTTATATTATATAGTATATAGTATAGTTTGTATTGTTTATTTACTAATTTTGATTTAGCTTTACATGATGTATTTTTGTTGTTTTGGTTAATCTATATGTATTGATCCTCTGCTCTATTTTCCTAAAATTTCTACTTATTTTGTTTTTTTTTTTTCATATAAAAAGTACTGGATTTTTCATTTGTTTCATTTAGAAAGTAGGTATTTAGGGTAAGATAAATTTTGTAGCTAAACGGTGAAATTTGTCGTCAATACTATTTAGAAATGGATTATTAAAAATACTTTAGCTACAACAATTTAACAACATAACTTAAGCTACAAACAATTTTACAACGTATTAGTGACGGTTTTAATTCTTAAAATTAATTATTATTTTTTTGCTGGTTGTTTGTGTGAAGTCTAGTATTATTATTATTATTTTTATTTTTCCTTAGTGAATCATCTAGCACTTTTTATAAGAATAATATCGTCGAAAAATTCGAATAGTTGATAGTGGAGTAGCCATAATGAAATTATTCGATTTCAAAAGAAGATGATTAGTCGTTTTCATTTAAAGAGTGTGAATAACAAGAGTCTGTACTATAGTTTGATTATGATAAATATTCTATTCTATTTGGGAACGTCATTCAACGTATCTTTGCAATGTGTGATCCATACTTAATTGTGATACAAACGACATGACCATAATTGATTGATTCTTCCTCCGTCCTTAATTATTAAGTTTCTCCATTAGACACTGTGACAAATACTATTTCACTCTTAATTAGAAGTTTCGATTTCTAGTCCTGCACATAGACTAATCTTCAATAGATTCACGTAAATCTGAATTAATCATACTCCAATACAAATACCAGCAACAAACCTCTTCAACTTCATTATAAACCTCTTCCTCCTCACCTTGCCGCTGCTTACACACCACTACTTCACTTTCAGTTCTTTACTATAAGAGAAATTGCACAAGTATCTCCTTAGATTATGATTAAAATTCTAGAGACACACGTTAACTAAACTAAGGTTCTATTACTTCTAAATTTATTTTTTTATATAATATTTGACATTTTTTGTCTTACGTGGCATACTCCGTGAATACGCACAATTGAGACGCGTGAGAAATATATGGATATTACGTAAGTCAAAAAGGCGCACAAAATTACAAAAACAAAATAACTTAAAAAGGTAAGGTGTGTCTCTGAGATTTCGGTGTGTAGTGGTAGTTGTGCATTTTCTCTTCCTATAATTGTAAGTTACTCTCTTATTTATTTTCTTGTACTATTAATCTCTCTCTTCATTTTCCTTTTATTCACTTCATATTTCACTTCCCCTGTTTTTTTTTTTTTTTGTAAATTTGAGATGATCAAAGTTGGACCAGTGGGAAGCAATGTTGGTTCCATATGGGAAGAAAATGGACGAAGTGAAGTTGCTGGTATTTTTGTTTCTTACACCGAAAACACAATTCAGTCGCTTCAGTTTCTGTTTTATGAGAATGGCAATTATGTTCAGTCCAATAAGCATGGCAGTGACCACTCTGAAAACTTTTGTGCGCTTCTGTTTGATTATCCATCAGAGTTTCTTACTTCGATAAGTGGTTCGTATATTGGCGATGGGTATTTATCAACAGGTTTAGATGCTATTAAATTTAATACCAACAAGGATTGTTACGGACCATTTGGGCGTACACAGCCTACAAGTAGTAGCAAGCGTTTCAACTTTGAATTACGAAATCATCGTCTTTTTGGTGGTTTTCATGGAACCATGAGTCGTCATGCTGTTGAGAGTATTGGGATTTATGTTAAGCCAGTAATATCCTCCATGAATAAATTGAAAGGATCTCTTCGAGTTAAAGATGAAAAATGATTGTAGTTCCGTTTTACTTTTACCCTATGCTTGCTGCTGGCTTATTATGTAATGTTTTATCATTTATATATGCTGTGTTGTAAAATAAGTTCCTCGTGGTAACATCTTTGTACCGTCTATGCTTCTCAGAATTTACTTGCTAGGTATGTTATTGTTCTTCATACTACCGTCTATGCTTCTCAGACTTCACTTTGTTATTGTTGCATTTATTGTAAGATGTTGCCATACAACGTACAGAACATAAATCTTACAAGTAATTTAGATTTAAAATTCTCTTTCAAGCAGCTTCATCAGGCAGTCTTGAATTTAAAGGGAAAGGGTTAAAAATACTCCTCAATTTTGGTTTATTGTTTGAATTTACTTTTTATCGTTAAAATAAAGTTAATTTTACCCCATTCTGTTACTAATTTCATCAAAATTACCTCTTATTTAACAGAATCCCCAAAATTGACTCAAATTACCCAACTAATCCAATGCCGTGTTATCCATTCCCATTTAGCCAATTGTTTGGTCATAACAAATGGCACATGAAAACTAAAAATATCAGAGTTATGCTTGTCTACTGTAAATGACCAATATTGTAAAAGTTTGAATGTTTCAACTCTGAATGAATGATAGCTGCAGTTTAGGAGGAATTCGATTGATCGATGTTTGTCAACTCTTACAAATGTTGGAACTTATTACTCATGATTTCAACAATGCTGATTACCAGTCATGAGCAGCAGAAGAATATGATGAATTTTTACAAGATTTGGGTCAATTGTGGGGATCCCGTTTAATGAGGGATAATTTTGATAAAATTAGTACTGAAAGGTAAAATTAACTTCATTTTAACGTCGAGGCTAAATTCAAACAATAAAGCAAAGTTGAAGGATATTTTTTACCCTTTTTCCTTTAAATAATATTTTAATTACTCAATTCGTTCACATGAAAATTATTTCCCTCTAGTATCCGAGGTTTGATTTGGAATATAACCTCTCATGATAAAATGATCTTAATCAGCAGAGTGTAGATATCAAAAACTCTACTGTCAGCGAATCAATCCAGAACAGGAAAGTACACGAAGAAAAATGTGTGCATAAGAAGAAAAAGAAGATCAGAAAATACGTTCAAAAATAATCTGAAGAATGAGTGGTATTTATAGGGAAAAAAAATATGTTCTGAAAGGTTGAAACCCTTTCAGAATTCACACGATCATTAATGAAAGTTTGCAATCTTTTAGAACAATCATGGCGGAAAATTTAAACAAAATGTAAAAGTTCAAATAAAACCGGTCACACGCGGATCCGAGTCGGATCGGGTTAGTCAACTAAAAAGTTGAAACATTTCGGTCAAATTCTGTTATCAACTAATAAATTGAAAACATTTTTAAATAATTAAAACAAACTTTGTCCAAAAAATAATCTCTCGATCATAGGGGTCCCTCTTTCCAACTCTTTTAACAATTAATAGGAGTGTTTCTGTATTTAAACTCTCCTATTTTTCTTTCCATCCGTGATGAGGGACAAATGACTTTTCATTAAAATATAAGAGGACTTTTCAAGTTCTCAACTTTTCAAATTCCTCTCATTCCCTCTATTTTCCATCAATCTTGCTATATACCCAACAATATGAACAATAAATTAATATTGGAGTACAAACACCACTAGTTAGGTAAGAAAATATCAATCAATTATTAACTTTTTCGAAAAGCATAAAAAATTATTTCAATCAATAAGTTTGTGAAATACTTTCTCCGTCCGGTATTATTTGTTATGTTGCGCTTTACGAAAGTCAATTTATATAATTTTCACAATTTTTGCATAGTAATATGATACTTAAAAAGATACATCAATATTAGTCAAAGTTTCTATAATTTAACTCTAAAAATAGATATCATGACAAACAATATCGGACGAGGGACTATTGTATTGAACATGCCTCCACTACTTGCTTTATTGATTTAGTCAAAATTGGTGAGCTTTAGTCCTTCCACCACTACTTCAAAGTGTAAGTCTCTTTGTTAATAAAAGATTTAACATTTTGTTTGTGGTTAGATGAGTTGAAGAGAATATGGAAATGATCTTTAATTATCCATCAGAGTTTCTTACTTCGATAAGTGGTTCCTATGTGGACAGTGAAGGTTCCTATCGTCTATGCTTCTCAAAATTTACTTGCTAGGTATGTTATTGTTCTTCATATTACCGTCTATGCTTCTCAGACTTCACTTTGTTATTGTTGCATTTATTGTAAGATGTTGCCATACAACGTACAGAACATAATCTTACAAGTAATTTAGATTTAAAATTCTCTTCAAACAGCTTCATCAGGCAGTATTGGATTTAAATAAGGGAAAAAGGTCAAAAATACTTCTTAATTTTGGTTTATTGTTTAAATTTATTGTTATCGTTAAAATGAAGTTAATTTTACCCCATTCTGTTACTAATTTCATCAAAATTACCTTTCATTTAACGGAATTTCCAAAATTGATCCAAATTACCGAAAAAAATTTTATAAAAAAAACGTATTCTCTATTTTAATTCAATGACCCGATCCCAATAGGATAACCCGGTTAACCCAAATAATCCAATGCCCTGTTATCCATTCCCATTTAGCCAATTGTTTGGTCATAACAAATGGCACATGAAAACTAAAAATATCAGAGTTATGCTTGTCTACTGTAAATGACCAATATTGTAAAAGTTTGAATGTTTCAACTCTGAATGAATGATAGCTGCAGTTTAGGAGGAATTCAATTGATCCATGTTTGTCAACTCTTACAAATGTTGGAACCTATTACTCTTGATTTCAACAAGGCTGATTACCAGTCATGAGCAGCAGAAGAATATGATGAATTTTTACAAGATTTGGGTCAATTGCGGGGATCCCGTTTAATGAGCAACAATTTTGGTGAATTAGTAACTGAAGGGTAAAATTAACTTCATTTTAACGGCGAGGCTAAATTCAAACAATAAACCAAAGTTGAAGGGTATTTTTGACTCTTTTCCCTTAAAATAATATTTTAATTACTCAATCCGTTCACATGGAAATTATTCCCCTCTAGTATCCGAGGTTTGATTTGGAATATAACCTCCCAGGATAAAATGATCTTAATCAGCAGAGTGTAGATACCAAAAACTCTACTGTCAGCGAATCAATCCACAACAGGAAAGTACATGAAGAAAAATGTGTGCATAAGAAGAAAAAGAAGATCAGAAATACGTTCGAAAATAATCTGAAGAATGAGTGGTATTTATAGACAAAAAAATAATGTTCTGAAAGGTTGAAACCCTTTCAAAATTCACACGATCATTAATGAAAGTTTACAATCTTTCAGAACAATCATGGCGGAAAATTTAAACAAAACGTAAAAGTTCAAATAAAACGGGTCGCACGCGGATCCGAGTCGGATCGGGTTAGTCAACTAAAAAGTTGAAACATTTCGGTCAACTTCTGTTATCAACTAATTAATTGAAAATATTTTTGGTCATTTAATTAATTAATTAAATAAATAATTAAAACAAACTTTGTCCATAAAATAATCTCTCGATCATTTGTCAAAGCGGGCAAGCGACGCGACACGAGGGGGGTCCTCTTTCCAATTCTTTTAACAATTAATAGGAGTGTTTCTGTATTTTAACTCTCTTATTTTTCTTTTCATCACTTATGAGGATAAATGACTTTTCATTAAACCACAAGAGGACTTTTCAAGTTCTCAAGTTCTCACTTTTCAAATTCATCTCATTTCCTCTATTTTTCATCAATTCTTGCTATATACCCGACATATACTCTTCTATAATGATGATAGAACAATAAATTAGTATTGGAGTACAAACTCCACTAGTTAGGTAAGAAAATATCAATCAATTATTAACTTGTTCGAAAAGCAGAAAAAATTATTTCAATCAATAAGCTTGTGAACTACTTTTTTCGTCCGGTATTATTTGTTATGTTGCGTTTTTTGAATGTCAATTTGATTAATTTTCACAATTTTTGCATATTAATATGATACTAAAGAAGAAACATCAATATTAGTCAAAGTTTCTATAATTTAACTCTAAAAATAGATACCATGACAAATAATATCGGACGAGGGGACTATTGTATTGAACATGCCTCCACTACTAGCTTTATTGATTTAGTCAAAATTGGTGAGCTTTGCCTCCACTTTTAGTCCTTCAAGTGTAAGTCTCTTTGTTAATAAAAGATTTAACATTGTGTTTGTGGTTAGATGAGTTGAAGAGAATATGGAAATGATCAAAGTTGGGCCAGTGGGAAACGAGTATGGATCGATATGGGAAGAAAAAGGACGAGGCGACGTTGCTGGGATTTTTGTTTCCTACAGCAAAGACTCAATTCAGTCACTACAGTTCCTGTTGTATGAGGATGGCAACTTTGTTCAGTCAAATAAGCATGGCACACACTACTGTGCAAACTTCTCTGCAGTTGTCTTTAATTATCCATCAGAGTTTCTTACTTCGATAAGTGGTTCCTATGTCAACGGTGAAGGTTTGGAATCTATTGAATTTACCACCAACAAGGGTTCCTATGGACCATTTGGCCAGACTACAACTTATGCTAGCCACTTCAACTTTCACTTAGGAAATTCTAATCTTTTTGGTGGTTTTCATGGCACCATGAGTGACTCTGCCGTTGAGAGTATTGGCATCTATCTTAAGCCATATCCTCCATCATCAACTTCAAAGATCTTCGACTGAAGGATGAAAAATGATCCTCTTATTTTACTCTATGCTTTATGTAACGTTTATCATTTATGCTTTGTATTGTAAAAAGAGGTCTTCGTTTATTTCAGACTCTCCTTAAAGGTATGTTGTTTTGGTTGTTGTAAAATGTTAAATCCCTGTTTGCTATGACATTGAGGTAAATCTGACATCATTGCCAAATTTCATCTTCATGTTTAATGTTTTTGGTTAAAATTCTTGTTTCTTTCTATCTTGAAATTTGAGCTTAAAGTTGTAATCTTTTTCATTAATCTGGATGTTTTTCTGCCCTTTTCCCTTTAAATAATGTTTTAATTACTCAATCCGCGCACATGGAGAAGCAACAATTGAAAAAATCTCTCAAACTAGTCATTCTTTTACATGAGAACCCACACTGGTGTTTGACTCCTAAAACATAGAAACGTTTATGACAAAGTAGAATCTAAAATACGTTCTCATTGTCGAATTGTCACATGGAAGGCTTGAATTTCTCGATTTATAAAAAATACTGCCTCAACAATTAGAATTTAAGGGTAAATTTAACATTGGGTTATTAGAAAGTGGGCAAGTACTGTTACAGTTCACTTTAAATGAGAGTTTGTTTCAAGATACCTGTCGATGCGACTGGCAAATAAAATCATATGACACTGTCAATAGTTCTAACAAGATCTAATACATCCAAAAAGAAATGATGAAAATTTAAATTTGTTGGAAAGATTTAAAGAAAAAAAAAAACAAGAGAAAAATAATTCAAGTTACTTATATGGACTATCAATCATTTTCAATCAACACATTTTTAAAAGTAAGTTTGAGGTCAATAACTCAACTTTCTTTTCGGATTTTATATTTGTGCATTAATTAAGCATTTTCATTTGTAATATCATCATAGAGTGTATTAATAATTCTGTCATAATCATAAAATATCTAGTTCTCTAACTCTTATTTTCTTCATACTTGTTAATTAGTAGAGATTCGTTATCTCATAGGATTGACAAGGTAAGACGTAACCCCCCTTGCTTGTACTTATTTCTTTTAAAGATCTTTGTTTTAATAAAAGAACAGCTAGACGCACTATCTAGTCGTATAAAAAAAATTAAAATGCCTCTACACATCAATAAAATACAGATATAACTTTTTTTTCTTTCCGTATTTTACTTTAATATTAATTACTTATCATCCATTAATACAAATATGATGTAAAATAATCGGTACCAAAACATTACTCCCTATCCCTACCTCTAATTACTTGTCCATTTTTTTTTTGTATAATTATTTTTAATTACTTGTCTATTTGACAAATGAAGAAATGACAAAATAATTTTACTTATTATAACCTCAACTAATTACTTTTTTATAAGGTACAATTTCTTGAAAATATTGAATTTTCACTTCATAATTAATAGAGATAAAATGATAAACTTACTATATCAGTATTTTCTATTTTAATAAGAGTGTCAAAAATGGAAGTGTCATGTATATTTCATCATACAAATCTCCCTGCAGAAAAGCATTATACACATCCATTTGGTGTACATGTCAGTTGCTTGCTTTAGCTAGTTTTAAAACACTCCTAACTGTTATTATCTTAATAACAGGAGAAAAAGTCTTATCATAATCTAGATCTTCCCTTTGATTATACCCCTTAGCTACTAATCTAGCCTTGAAAACGATAACTCATTTTTTAAAGAATTTATATTACTTGCGCGATCATATACACTAGCTTGTATACTGGGAAGCAACAGCCTTCCTGATAGTGCATTTGTACAGGCAATACTGGATTGCCAAAGCAGGACCATGCAGTGATACAAATAAAACTTATAATACCCAATATGGTTTACACTAGTTTTAGGTTTTGATTTTATATAGTCTTCTATAATGTATAATAGCACAATAAATTAATATTGGAGTACAAACTCCACTAGTTAGCTAGCGTTTGATCATAGATTTTCAAATATTATTGGCAAATATTATTTGAGTGAAAATTTGGGTGAAATTTCACCATGTGTTTGGCCATATGATTTGAGAAATATATTTCACCTTTTTAGAAAAATATGATTTATACACACCAGTTTTAAAAACTATCAAAACTAACTAAAATTTGTATTACAAGTCAATTGGATGTTCGTTTACAACAAACATAACAAATATTGTCCATGACACTAAAGCAATTGGTAATTTGGAGTGAGTGCAACAAGAATTATTCCATACATCTGAAATAGACAAAGCACATGACTTTGCTACCTAGAGTCAATTTTTAATAATTTTCATCAACAATCATATCATTATTTAATATTCACTAAATATTTTATTACTATTTTGATATTCACGTAAAAAATATGTAATACAATACAACGCAAGCAACTACTAGAGGAGTGTTTTTTATAAAGATAAAAGATTCGGTAAATTTTAAATTTTCAAAATATCCAAATAATGAGATTTGGCCCAAATACTAGAAAAACTAGTATTTAAAAATTTGGAATATTTTGCAAAATAATGATAATTGTATGGACAAACATTATTCGTCAAATTTTTCCCAAATATTATTTGAAAATTTTATGGCCAAACGGGCCCTTAACGGGCCCTTAGGTAAGAAAATATCAATCAATTATTAACTTTTTCGAAAAGCAGAAAAAACTATTTCAATCAATAAGTTTTGTGAAATACTTTCTTCGTCCGTTATTATTTGTTATGTTGCGCTTTATAAAAGTCAATTTGATTAATTTTTCACAATTTTTGCATATTAATATAATACTAAAAAAGATACATTAATATTAATCAAAATTTCTATAATTTAACTCCAAAGTTATATACCATAACAAACAATACCGAACGAGGGGACTATTGTATTAAACATGCCTCCACTAGCTTTATTGATTTAGTCAAAATTGGTGAGCTTTAGTCCTTCCACCACTACTTCAAAGTGTAAGTCTCTTTGTTAATAAAAGATTTAACATTGTGTTTGTGGTTTGATGAGTTGAAGAGAATATAAAAATGATCAGAGTTGGGCCAGTGGGAAACGAGTATGGATCGATATGGGAAGAAAAAGGACGAGGCGACGTTGCTGGGATTTTTGTTTCCTACACCAAAGACTCAATTCAGTCACTACAGTTCCTGTTCTATGAGGATGGCAACTTTGTTCAGTCAAATAAGCACAGCAGAGACTACAGAGCAAACTTCTCCGCAGTTGTCTTTAATTATCCATCAGAGTTTCTTACTTCGATAAGTGGTTCCTATCTGGACAGTGAAGGTTTGGAATCTATTGAATTTACCACCAACAAGGGTTCCTATGGACCATTTGGCCAGACTACAACTTATGCTAGCCACTTCAACTTTCACTTAGGAAATTCTAATCTTTTTGGTGGTTTTCATGGTACCATGAGTGAATCCACCGTTGAGAGTATTGGGATCTATCTCAAGCCATTCGTCATCAACTTGAAAGATCTTCGACTCAAGGATGAAAAATGATCCTCTTATTTTACTCTATGCTTTATGTAACGTTTATCATTTATGCTTTGTATTGTAAAAATTGGTAGTGATAACGTCTTCGTTTATTTCAGACTCTACTTAGTGGATTTTATAAGGTATGTTGTTTTGGTTGTCGTCGTAAAATGTTAAATCCCCGTTTGCTATGACATCATTGCCAAATTTCATCTTCATGTTTAATGTTTTTGGTTAAAATTCTTTTAATTTAACCAAAGGGGTTGGTGTATTCTTTGTTGAGTATTATAATGAGAGAGGATGAGTTTATAAATCTATCAATCTTATTCAATTTTGATAAATATAAAGAACTAAGACGAATTAAAATTTGTATCCAAAAAAAAATATTTCAAATGATACACAAATATTGAAGAATTTTTATGAGGTAGTACGAATAGAGAAAATGAGGAATAACATTACAAGAGAGGAAATCGAATTATCTACTAAGATTTTTAAACATAACAGATTATGAATAAAGTCTTTTTGACAAACGCGATTTCGAGAATTCAAAGTCGAGATCTCTCGTTACAACTTAAATGATGTGGACTCTAATTTTTCAATTTTTAAGAGACGTGGCTTAAACTCTGGCCAGTCCCTCCAAAAATGTCCCTCTCTCTTCTTCGAAACACTGCAAATCTCTCTTCACTTCCATTCCCAGGTCGATTCATCTCCTTCACAGCAATGCCAAAAGCACGAAAAATTCCTCTTTTGCAAACCCCAGGTACCCAAAAAGAGAGGAACATCTTTTGAATATGCTTACAAGAATGTTTTGTTTAGTTAAATCTTGAATTTTTGTATCTTGTTTCTATCTTGAAATTTGAGCTTAAAGTTGTAATCTTTTTCATTAATCTAGATGTTTTCTTGCAAATTATGAAGATGGGTTTATGTAATAAATCATTAAAGATTGTTAATTTTAGGATCTGAAGATGATGGAGTTGCTCCTAAAACAGAGTGAGAAAAAGGAGAGTGGAAATGATAGCTAAAGAGGTGAAGATAGAATCTCCAGATAAAAAAGTATGTTTATTATTGTGATCGTTCTTTTATTTTGCCAAAGTTTGACGTAAATTTGTCTATCTGTTCAACTTTATAAGTCTAAGTGTCTAGTTGTGCAGGCCTAAAGGTAAAAGGACAAAAATATTGGTTGAGGCCAAGTTAACTCTCATGTTTATGTATTATTGGCTTAGCTCCATTTCTATGAACAATCTTATTGTACTCTTAAATCCAATGACTGGAAAACTTCATTTCGTGAAGAGTAATCTTTTCTGTGGTCTATGTACTTCACAGATTATTTTAAATATCGAATATTATAGATCCTTGGTTCTTGAGGTTGCAGGAGGAGAAATGAGTGATGTGATTCTTTTAACTTGTTGCAGTTTCTCAGGCATCCAGAAATCGAAGATTTTGCAAGTGACAATGTTAAATCTCAGTCAAGTGAGTAGCAAGACAATTTCTGTTGTTATAATTTTCGTATTAATATTAACTATATCTCCATATAGAAAGGTTGATTCTGCTGTTAAAAGAAAAAGGACTTTGATTCCTTACTTGTCTGCAACTGTTCCTTTAATCATTGAGAATATTAGAAAACCTCATGGATTGTAAGGCAAATTCGATGCAGTACAACCTCCTGCCAACTGGGAAAGGATCATGGAAGGTATACGCAGCATGAGATTATCAGAACACGCACCTGTGGACTCCATTGACCCAGATGAAGGGGTGACTTCTCTTCAACCTAAGGTGCATACATATTTTCTATGCTTGATTAGTGCTTGTATTCTTTGGCTGTGTTTTATTTTCTTTAAAAAAGTGAAACGCTACACTTCGTTTTTTAAGCCAGGAGGTGATTTTCTGGCATCTAACAACACTAGAGTCCTTCTGGAACAAACTCAACCAGAGAAAATGAAGCAAATTACAATCTAGAACTGAGAATGAAAATATTTTAACACTTCTGATAGGATGGTGATGTTGATTACTATTTTCTTCTTCACAATCTCATCAGGAAAGAAGATTTGCTGTTCTGGTTGGTTCATTGTTATCAAGCCAGACCAAGGGTCATGTTACTCATGGCAAGTGTTGATGTTGGAAGTTTCAGCTATATGATGCTCGTTAATAATGTGATTATCTCTTAGTAGGACTACAGTTATATTCTCTTTGTGATAGGTTGTGTGTCTTGAATGAGTTCGTAACATATCCATATATGTTTTCCTTTCCTATCTTAGAGGTTACTCTGATTACTTGAAGTCAGATATTAATTTTCCAAAATTTATGAGGCTATGTTATTCTTCTCTGGCTTCCTATTGGTATGTAATGATGCCCTCTCAATCTGCAGAAGCAAATCAACGGCTCCTCGAAAATGGTTTGCTCAGTGCTGACACAATGGATAGAACTGATGAAGCCACCATAAAGAGCTTGATATACCCGGTATGTGCTCAAATGGTGTAAGTGTATGATATTACCGACATTTGCCCTCACAGTGAGTTACTTAAACAACTTCTATGGCTATTGTCAGGTTGGATTTTACACAAGAAAGGCTCAGCACCTTAAACAAGTTGCAAAGGTTTGTGTCTCTAAATATGATGGAGACATTCCTAGTACAGTGGACGAGTTGCTTCTACTTCCAGGTGTTGGTCCGAAGATAGCTCACCTGGTAGGAAATTATGATTCTCTCATTTTCCTTTCACTACACATTTTAAAGTTATTTAAATAGAATTTCCTTAGGTTATGATTATGGCATGGAACAAAGTTGAAGGGATTTGTGTAGATACCCACGTGCATCGCGTTAGCAATCGGCTTGGCTGGGTCTCACGGCCTGGAACTAAACAGGTATGCTTGATTCTATTTAAGAAAAGCTTCACTGCTATAATGAGCATCTAGAAACTGGGGCATACGCTATGTCATATGTGCACAAATTGGTTTACTTTAGTTATAGGCTGCTAGAGGAACATTGTTAGAAAGTAATTTTGCTTGGATGTGCCTTTGATAGCCGGTATCTCAGTTTGCAAATAGGCTGAGGTCTTGATTCTGATTTCAATAGCCGGTATCTCACAGCACTTCCGTTCCTACATGTTTGACTCTGTCAGGGAACTAGATCCCCCGAAGAGACAAGGGTCTCGTTGCAGCAGTGGCTTCCTAGAGAAGAATGGGTTTCCATTAATTTACTTTTGGTACGTCTTCTTCCTCTGAAGCTTAGTTTATTATCCCCTTTTCCCATCTCTTTTGGTCATTACATCTTCTCTGATAATTATTTAACAAAAAGGTACACTTTAGCCTAGAAGATAAACTATTTTCCTAGTCTTCAATGTAATTCTCTGATATTCATTGAACAAAAAGGTACACTTTAGTTAGACTTGCTTGTTACAACAAAATTTTCGGAAACTGACTTTTGCATCCAATATTAAACTAGTCAAAGTAAGGACATGTCATCTACTAACAAAGGGTGTGGTGAGACAAATGACATCTCTTTTATCTTTAGTCAGAAGTTTCAAATTCGACCCTAGAATAGAGACATCCTAGCTTTTCCCCAATATGCGCCCAATGCATGCTCGAATCTGAAGTTCCTTTGGATTTTATAAAAACAGGTAGGTTTTGGACAGACCATATGTACTCCTCTGAGACCTCGGTGTGCAAAATGTACGATAAGAGAGTTCTGCCCATCGGCATTTAAGGAGATATCAAGCCCAGCTTCCACTTGCAAAACACGACGCCCCAAGAAAGAACTGGGATGACAAAGTTGTTAGCTGCTAATGTGATTTCTAATACAAGTCAATTTTTGAGCTCAAAGGATAGTTGATCATACTATTTTGTTATAGTATTCTTTTAGCAAGTTCATTCAGTACTACTGATTGATTTCTACAGAAAAAGGTAAAGGACAAGTAGTCCATAACACAATTTGTACACTGCAATTCCTCTTTTATGATGATAATGGCAAATCAGTTTGGTGGACGCTTAAATTTGTATAAAATTTAATAAATACACACATTTTGTTTTACATGACATCCTACATAGTCATTTTGTGTTCTATGTGTATTATGTCATGTAGGATGTGTGTGCAGTTATTTAATTTTATACAAATTGAAGTGTCTACTGGTGCATATCCAATAGTTGTCAGTAAAACTGATTTAAAAGTCATTATATCTTTTGTACTTCATGTTATATTTATTTTAATATTAAATCACCCTTTAATTTCTCTGTTTGTTGAGTTCCTTGTAAAACTTTTTAATTTTTTTTTAAACTACCTAACATATCAAATAAAAGATATCTTCTTAAAAAAATTTAAACGCTTTTTTCATAAATTTTTTTGACTATTTATTATCACAACTTTTTTAATAATCAAATTGAACATATCAAAATAAATTAAATGGATCATATTTACTAGAGTAACTACTTCTTTTGCAAATGTGCCCCCTTATCATTAGTCACTTATCAATTAATATATATACTGTGATAAAATATTCATATTAATTAACATTTCTTTACAAAGGTGCAAAATCCGAACAGAATAAGAATGAATTTTATAAATAGTTGACCGTTTTATTAAAGTTGTCAATACGATCAATTTTGATTATCCAACAGAGTTTCTTGATGCTTTGTTACTGGGTTCCCAGCACATATTTCTAATAATTGATCAATCATATGGTATATTCTCATCAATAATGTAAGCAATATCCGATGTATAAGCAAACAGTGATTCAAAGTTCTAATAGCTTCGAATAAAATGAAGGCCAGAAATGGCAAACCTATATATTGCACTTCTGAGGTCAATTAAAAGTTAGGGTTACAACGAAAGCATATGCTTAACTAAGCACACATTTAAATCTATGTACAACAACATATTTCAGATGAATTATCACCAAGTAAAGTACCTTGTGTGTTTTGATGTTACATGCCCCAGATCCCTCGAGCTGATGCCATTTTGTTGCTTGGGCGTGATGTCAGTTCGTATAGTATCCTGGAAAATATGTCTGAGTATCTTGGGTCACCAAAAAGCATCTCCGCAAATGCATTTTCATGCATTAGCAGGAAGGGTTTGTTCTGTGGCTCTGATACAAGGTTTTCCAAAATCGTTGCTGCTTTCCTGCACACTTCTGGCACTGGATGTGGCATCTTAATCACCTTCAACAGTCTATCAATAGCCCTGAAGTTTAATATTGTGGATAAATCATTCAGAAAATAACTTAATTAAAAGTTGTGACTTGGTCAGGTTGCCTGTCTCACCATCGTTCACTAGCAAGCTTCAAACGGCAGTCCATATTTATCTCTGAAAGGTTATATAATGCACCAATAGCAGCTGCTTGAGCATCAATAGCCGGTTGGCTCATGATATCAACTAAACGTTTATTAATCTGCAAACCATAAATTTAAGTCAACAGGTTTTCTGAATATTCACAGAGTACATTTAGGAATTCTAGAATAGGGACTGTCAAAAACAAGATCAACCTGTGTTGCAGAAGGAAGTAAGAAAGGTTCATTATCAGGATTTATTAAAAGACGACCAGTTAATTCAGCAGCAGCACAATGCCAGGCCTTAACAGCAGATCCTAGCACTCCCATGAGGGCCTGGACTGCACGTTTCTCCCTGTATAACGATCAAGAAACTCAATTTTAGTGTTGACATACAATAATATAAGAGAAACAACACCCACAAGTGATACTCTTACGTCATTTTGATATAAGAAGGTTTTGAAGAACTGAAGATCCGAAGATCTATCAATGGACCTATATTCACTATAGTCTCGAGAGCATTTGTGACAAGTTCTTCATCCTCTGTTAACATAAAAGAAAAAAGATGTGTATAAGATACGAGCTTAACAGAAAATTACAGAAACACATGTTCAGGCATAGAGATATGCCTTTTCAAACATACTCCAGTTGCTTTTTCTCTGTTCAGAATAGGACCTATCTAATTTAATTTTCATATATCTTCTTTTTAAGGTGTTCTTTTAAAGACCAGGAAGCGCAGGCGAATATAAACAAGTTTATCATTATTATGGAATTGGGAAAACCTAAGTCCAGAGATTAGGAACAAAAAAATATAGCGGGGCAGGTACACTAAACTCAGTGTGTTACACAATGGATAGGTCACTTATAATGTACTCCAACACCTTTCTTTAGACTTCACCAAGCTAGTGGAGAAACATTAAATTCAAGATTTGAATTGGAAGCATCAACCAGAAAAACACGAGTCATTCAATAGTTTTGTGAGGAGGAAAGGCTGAACAGATCTGAAAGCTATGTCGCAGTCCGGAAAATGTTCTGAAATATTCATATAGGTTTTCAATGGAAATACAAGGCATAATTGAAGAAGCCGACATCAAGATAAACAAAATTAATATCTTATGACCATCAAGACTTAAGAAAAAGGGGTAGTAAATTTATTATGTGAAGGGACCATTACAATACAAATAATCACATCACAAATGCCAAGCTTGTAAGCACAACTGTGCAACAGAGAAACCATATATATATCAACGTTATAACTTCCCAAAGGAAAGTGTCACATCACAGATGGCAAGCTTGTAAGCACAACATAGAGATCATAATATCAAACTAAACTTCTCTCCTACCTGTGACATAATCTGCCAGACATTGGAATAGAGTTTCCAAGCAATGTCTATGCTGGCCCATGATGACTTCATTATCTGGCATAAAAGAGAAGTTGCGAACAACGTTTGAAGCAGCAACAGCAAACTGCTGTTTTTCAATCCGCCCCTCCTCATCCAAATTAAATAGGCCATCTTCCTCAAAACACAAACCCGTGGGGCGAGACTTGGTAGAACTCTTCTGAACAGATGACTCTCTGTTGGCAGCTCCAGAACCAGGATTAGAAACCATTACAGAGATCTCATGCAGTGGAAAAAAATAACGTAGAAAGATTTAAAGTAATAAAGGCATTTAAAAGAAAGAGACGGAGTTTTGAAACTGCCTGGAATTACCTAGGATTGAGAACAGATTCATTCGAGTTCAATGCTTCATATTCAAGTCCAAATCCAGTAACGACTGAATTTGCACCCAAAAGCCGGACACGCGGTGCCTTTACAAGTACCCTTGGTAAGGCTATATCACGCCAATCATCTATCTGTTTAATAGAAATATTGTCATCAGCAGCATGATAACAAAATAAACAGTAAAGAACAAGCAGAAGTTACATGGGAATCATCTTGAGTGGTAGATATCAAGAAACATACAATTTGAAGCAGAGCATCAAGCAATCCAGGAATTTTGGCAAGAGGAGTCGCATCCCTGCGGACTTCGTCTTTCTCCTTGAATGATAGCAGAGTGAGGGTATTTAATGCCCATGTCAGTTCCCTCTTTAATCCACTTTGAAGAGCTAGAACAATTCTTTTGTTATTCTGTTCTGGTAAAGTTATAAAAAAAAAATTTAGATAACCAAATCTATGTCAATTCAACATGTAAGTCCACTTTTCAGTAAGTATCCCCTTATATAAATTTTGTTCCCTTCAGACGAATTATATCTTTATTAGTTAGTTGAGATCAGAAACAATCTGGTCACTTGGCTTGGTTGACCATATAAAAAACAAATACCTCCCTGCCTACACATGCTAACCCTAGGCATAACTCTTTCATTTAGTTCAAGATCGAGCTGGCTAGTTCGGGGATTATAGAATCAAAGATCAGTAGACAATCCACTTTATCCAACTTCATAATTGAATCTACATGAGTACATAATGCATGCCGTCAAATCATGTGCGTCAAGATTTTTAGATACCCTCTTACAAGTAAAACAAATTCTGCATTACATCTTCAGTCAAACAGGCTGGTCATGGGAATTTGGCCTTCCGTGTCTTCAATTCAACAGAATTTTATTAATACCCTATATTGTTTTGTAAATTAGAAGAAGTAACTTTTTATTTCAGAAAACGAATATTAAGTGGGCAAACCAAATAAAAGAGAAGTCGTTAACAAGTTCAAAAAACTTCAATGGAGCAGTAAGTTTGTCTCTAGGTCACGCTATACTCTAGGATTCAAGGAGGGAATAAAATTGTTGGAGACACAGTGATGAGATTCTTTCTGTCATACTCGACTAGGGGGCTATCTAGATCACATCCCAGTCAAGAAGATGATCCTGTGAGTTGTTTCATAACATATGGCTTCAAAAAATTAGTCAGTAAACATCTGTGTCATAGCTTCTTTAGACCTTTAGGTAAAAAGGAAAAACTTACTCCGACTGTCAGCCGAAACTGACACTGCACCAATCCAGTTGGAATTGTGTCATTGCAACATCATCTTCAAAAGCAAAGATAAAATACCTACTAATTACAATTAATTTCGTCCCAATATACATGATACACTTAATAGTTTTGGGATGTCCATAATGTTTGACATATTCCATTTAAATTACTTTCATAACTTTCAAGAATCCAAATTTCAAAGTTATGTGATAGTTTCTTTATCAAATTAATTGTCAGCCACGACTCTAATATTTTCTTACTATAACACTAGTATAATATACAAGTCAAAATTCGTAAAACTTCCTGTCCAACCAAGTAATTTCATGTAAAACTGGACAAAAGGAGTGTTTCACTCAAAAGGTGTTTAGAATTCATACACTACATCTTGTTCCTTGAATACTAAATCAGGCCCTGGCGTAATCAGCTCAGTTGAAATTGGCATGTTGTGTGCGTAATCAGCACTACATTTAGTTGTTTGAATACTAAATTGGCATGTCGTAATCAGCACTACATTTCGTTGTTTGATTTCTAAATACAGTATTAGTCTATTAGAGTCATAGCCATACCAATTCCTGGTTTACTTAATGTATGCTCCAAATGTCTAACACTGAGAGTATGGGTGGTTATTAGAATGCCCCACATTGGTTAGGTTGTTGTTCCTTACACAGTCTTTGGCACGACAGCTTTACAGATAAATTCCTATCAAACAAAGTCACACCCTAAACCATATTATTTCAAATCCCCAAGTTTAATATGTCTACTTTGCTCTGTATTCTCAGTCTCCTTGTCACGAACTAAAATTGGAACATGAACAGTGCATAAAGGTTAATATGATGTATAATTCACAGCAAGTAAGATAAAACTTTAACTTGTCTAACGAAGAGTTAAACCTGAAAAAACATCAACATAGAAAGTTCACATAGCCGGATCGCTATGTGAAACGTATATACAGTTCATTATTTTATATTTACGAGCAAGATCTTGAACTAACCAGCGAAGGCGGAGTGAACTTGCAGGGAAGGGCCAAGGAGTGTTGACGGAGCTGCTGAATCAGCTGCTGCTGCTGCAGCTGCAGCGGCTGCAGAAGCAGCGTTACTATTTCCGCTTCCAAATGGCCGACCTCTTTTCGCCGGCGGTCCGACGGAGCCACCCGATGATCCGCTTAGCTTCGATTGCTCTCTCTTCTGCATTTCTTTCTCCTGTGTTGCTCCACTGCTCCGAAGATTTCGGGTTTCGGATCATTGTAAAACTATGGGCTCAGTATTTAAATTGACCCAATGTAGAGCCCATTGATGTAAAGTGTATCAAATAAAAGGATGAATATAGGGCAAAGGACATAAATCACATACTTTAAATGTAAAATTATTATTTCTTCTGTATAAGTTTGTAATTATAGAAATCTCTCAAATTGATACAATAATATAAGTGTTGATTCATCAATTTGATATGTCAGATACATTAATCATTAGGTAAGATATATTACGTTATATACATGATACACTAATTTGATATACATTTTATACATGATGCACTAATATGATGCGCTGATACACTAATATGATGCGCGAGATACATTAATCAGATGCGCTGATACACTAATATGATGCGCGAAAATGAGGCATTTTCGTGATTTGTAAAACTAATAGGGGATAATGTTAATAAGAAAACTTAAATGTGAGATTCTATCATTTTTTCAAAAATATTATGTCTTAAAAAATTCATATATCGAATTTATGCTTAACACAATATAGGGCATTTGCCCTCGTTTTGTACATTGAGTTTTCTTTTTTTAGTTCTCTCATTTCGTTCGAGCTAAATTACATCTATTCTAACATAGCTTGTGCCTATGAATTTTCTATGATTTAAGAAAATCGTATTACTGAACCTCTGTTTCAAGACATAGGTTATGTTTTTAAGGCGTAAGCTCATGGCGAATTTTTTCATGGAGAAATCATAGTTGTAATTACTTCCTCGTTTCATACTTCTTAGTGGTCCGCTATCGATTTTATACACGTTTTAAGAAACTATAAATAGAAGGGTAATTTTGCTATATCAAAGTATGAAAATATTATAGATCCAGCTCACTCAAGAATGGGACAGCAGTAATCGTTCTGATCTTGAACGTAGTACATTGGAATCGTGAAGTACCATAACTATAATTAATGATAAATATAAATTAAGAACTAAGTGTAAAATTATCAATTGATTTTATAAAATAAATAATTGTGGCTGACCTCCAAAATAATATATTAGTTGATAACTATTGAATAAAAGGAATTGAGAAATTTAAAATTACAAGATATCATTAATGAGATCAATTTAATAAAATATATACTATTTTAACTCAAAAAATTAAAAAACATCAAATAATATGAAATAAAGGGGAGCTTGAGGTAGGATAGCCACCTACCCATAAGATCCACACTTGATTATAATTCTTTAATTTTTGTTTTATTTGGTCGCACGGAATAATGGAATCAATATTTGATTCCTCCAATAATTGGAGACAATAAAGCAAGAACTATTATTCATTGTATTACTTATAAAAAAAATTAATCCAAAAAAGTATTGGAATCGAGGGTTTGTTTAGTTAAGGAATAAGTTATCTCAAAATGAATTATTTTAGAATTGTAAGAAGTAAAAATTGTATAATAATTTTGAAATAAATTATTTCGTGATTTTATCTAATTAAATATGACTAAACTCATTCTAAAATTAATTTTGAAATCAATTATTTATTTTTCCTGTTATAAAACAAACCCTCGTAGTTCCGATTTAAAATTAAGTTTTCGATACGCAGAGACAAAAAGTTAAATGCATTACCTCATACATCAACTCTAACTATTATTTTAAAAATTATTAATATTAAAGTATATTTTATTACGATTTAGAGCTCGTTTGATAGGAGCGACAAAGGATAACCAATTTCATGATTAATTTTATGAAAAATATATTTCATACATATTTATTTATAAATCGCAGAATAATTTGTTTCAAAATTTTAGTATTATTTCATTTCACATTAAAAATTAAAAATAAGATAATTAATATTGGAGTGATTTATTTCATAACAAAATGAGTCCTTACAAACTTTCAAGAATTCGATTACTTATTCAATTTTTCTTCCACAATAAACTACGAAAAGTCAAGTCAATATAATAATATATAATCCCAACACTAAGACATGTGATGTAATTGATTATATTTATTTTATTTGGCCACAACTCCCAAATCATATGATATATTACCCCTAATCGATATGGTGCATGACAAATTAATATTTGTTGTATGCTAAGTGCAAATCTCTTAACTTTTTGTGTGTGGTGGGTGGGTGGGGGGGGGACATGACAAATTGTTTTTTGTTTTATGTAAGTGAACTGTAACATTGCAAAAAAAATCAAAACTTGTTAGGGAAGTAATTATTATTTTTTAATAAATAAATGAGTCAATAGTGAACTAAGTTTAAATTAGACAATTATATCTAAAGTATGGTGGATATTTGATTTTTTGATTTGATTTTATCAAATTTAGATATGAATTTTTAGTTTTCAATTTTAGAAAAATTTGTCCCGTATATCAAACTAAACTAATTCAGTTCGTTTAGTTCGATGTTTTTAAATTAATTTTTCGGTGTAAATAGATAAAAAGATGAGGATAAAATCAAAGTACAAGATATACTTAAAATTCAAAAGTACATTAATGAATGATGAGTATTGTCTTTGAAACACTTACTTGTCTAACTCAATAGCTATATTTATCTTTGTCAAGAATATTGTATCGCCAACTACTTCTCGATGAAAACAAGAAGAAGACGGGTTCTTTTACATAATGTATATTGATAAAACTATGTTTTGGTTTCCCTTGAGAACTAATATTTGAAGTTAACTATCGGATTGCACATTTGTTGCTACTTTGATTTGTTCATGAAAAATTTAATTGCTACTTGACTTTTTATTTTAGTTAAGAGAATGCCCATATATATATATATATATATATATATATATATATATATATATATATTATATATATATATATAAGCTCAATTTTTCGGTGCACCAAAGCTCTGAGACTCTTATATCGAATCGAAGAACCGAACCCAAAGAACCAAATTAGTTTGATTTGGTTTAGTTTTTCAATTTACTGGTGTTTATGTCCACCTTTACGAAGTAGTTCTCTTTTCCTTACTGAATTAAATAAATATATTATGAGTTTATGAGTATTAGAGTCGTCAATATGAGCTTAACCTATGGAGCCGGCCAAATCCAATACGTTATTAGGGTAAGGTTGTGATAGAATGTTCCAAAATCATTTAAAATTGGGGCTTATAAGTCTGACACATGTAAATCATTGACCCTTGAGGCCTGGGATCAGTCCATAGGCCAAAACTATTTATTTAAGTGCAACTTACAAAAATCTCACTTGCATATGATATACGTACTCAAAATTAGGTGTAATTTGTTCAAGACACACTTTAACCAAGTGGATTCACATGTATCTAGGATATATAGACAAGTCCCGCGTCCTCGCCTCCCTCCCATCTCGCTCATGTATTTGGGATGTATCACACTAGATACATGTATCTCGCACATCTAGTATAGTACATATATGTTAATCACATTAGTTTTTTTGATACTATTATTGAAACAAATCATTGTTTGCCATATTTGATTGAAATTCTTCTCATTTTCTTGATATTATATAACTTTAAGTTTGAAAATAAAAAAATAAAAAATAGAAGGGCTAGCCTGCCCGAGGCCCTTCCAGGATTGGGTTGGGTAGACATTTTTAGACCCTTCCAAATGAAGGACTAGTCCGCCATAGACCATCAAATTCTTGGCCCGCAAGACTTGGATCGTGTGGGGCTGAACTGACCTTTTTTTAAGAATAAGTATGATGAGATACGCTTTTGAAGTCGTAATTTATACGAAATCAAGATTCACCTTTAATTAATAAAAGGATTACCAACGGACTAAACACAAATTTTTAAGGAAGTCAAGTGTGTATTTCTGAATATGATGCTCTAAAGCTATTGTCAAATTTCATCTCAAATCAAGCTCTAGAATTACTATATTAATTTGCATTATCAACTTACCTACTTATTTTATTAAATTCTACACGACATGAATTTGAACCAATCTTATTAAATTTTGAATATCGAATAATTATACATATATATTTTTTAAAAAAAATCTATTCATTGGGCAAATGATGCATTTTTCAAGGCGTAGAATTATTACAGAGTAGAGACCAATGAAAATGGATATTGTTGATGATTGTTCAAACCGACTCTAATTTCTCTGTTTTTTTAATTACAGATCAGACACAACCCTTTTCTGTTTCCATAAATTGTGGTCCACATAAATATATTTACTATTATAATCTTCAACCAAGAAACCCCTTCAACTTGGAAATTATTGAGTAGCTCTATAAAGATAGAGATCTATTACCAAAAAAAAAACATCAAAAAAAATAAATAAAAAGCACAGCCCCTTATCATTTTTGAGTTTCTCCATCTTCGAGACCTTTAAAGTTCAAGTTTTTCAAGGTATTTTGCACTCTTTCTCTGTTTTTTTTTGTGTTAGAAGTTTTAATTTTGATTTGTTTTCTGTTTGAATCTTATGGGGTTTAAGTGGTCTTTAATGTGATTTGGTTGTTTATCACTTTTCTGGGGTTGCTTTTTTTTCTTTTGGATTTTGAGGTTTTAGTACACTTTTTGCTACTGGGGTGGAAAAAGATTCAATCTTTATGGTCTATTTGGTATTTCAATACTTTTTTTTGTTTAAGTTGGTTGTTTTAAGTGGATTTCTTGTGTTGTTTAGTGCTTAATTTGTGGAGGGGTTGAACTGAGGTATACTTTTTAGTTCTGTTTATAGATTTTTCTGTTCTTTATGCAAGTATATCTTAATGCTGTGATATGAATAAGCTTTTTAAGTGAATCTTTTTTGTTTTCCTTGTTGAAAAAAGGGAATCTTTTTGTCTTATGGTGTAGTTTGTGTGTTTTGTTTAACCGGTTGAGATGGAGTGGTTCTACTAGTGTATCTTCCCTATTTGTGGGAGGTTCAAATATGCCCATGTAGTATTAGCAATAACTCGATTTTGTAAATAGTGCATTCATGTCGTTGTCGTTAGCAAATTGTCTCGTATTTATTAATTCACATTCATGGAGCTCCAACGTGATTAGGGATGGACTCCATGTGTTGAAATTATTCGAGGAAAAGAGGTCTAAGTTACTCCTCAAGTTCTGTCTATGATTGAGGAGTTCCATTAGGGGTCAAGGGCGATAGTGAGACTTCTTTCTAACAAAGGTTCAACATTAGAACAAAGTATAACGTATGAAATTGAACAATTTCCTAGAGGATTGGGACAAATTTGACCCTTACCCTTTTCTAGATTCTTGTTTTAAATTGAATTTGTAGTGTAGTGAGATAAAAGTTCATTTTTGATATCTATATATGTGCTTTACACCAAAAGTTTCTCCTTCAGCCATGTGGATGTATGTCTTAGACTTGGTTTTGTATTAACCACACGGAGATTCACTTCTTTGATGTTGTGCTGTTGCTTAGAAGTATTTTGATAATCCAGTGAGTTGTATTCTGTTATGTTCCTAGTATTTCGAGCTTTGCCTCTATTTGGCCTAGTATCCCTACCGTTTTCTTTCTGATGATGGTATTTTATGCACAGAATGGGAACTTCTGTTGAAACCACTTATGGAGAATACACATATGAAAACCTTGAGAGGGAGCCCTACTGGCCTTCAGAGAAGCTTCGGGTCTCTATTACAGGTGCTGGTGGATTTATTGCCTCACACATTGCAAGGCGTCTGAAGACTGAGGGGCATTACATTATTGCTTCCGACTGGAAGAAGAATGAGCACATGTCTGAGGACATGTTTTGTCATGAGTTCCATCTTGCTGATCTCAGGGTGATGGATAACTGTTTGAAAGTCACAAAAGGAGTTGATCATGTGTTCAATCTCGCTGCTGATATGGGAGGTATGGGCTTCATTCAGTCGAACCACTCGGTGATCATGTATAACAACACTATGATCAGCTTTAACATGATGGAGGCTTCAAGAATAAATAGTGTTAAGAGGTTAGCCAATCTCTCCTGCTTTGTTGGGGAGTTCTGTTTTGTGTTCAGTGTCATACTAGTGTTTTTATGCAAAAGGGCTATTGGTTTTTGTTTGGCATTTTTTGTATTTTTAAGATGAAAGGGTTATATGAACTTATGGATATTTCACTTGCAACATTATGTATGGCTAACCCTTGTTTGCCATTTGTTCATTCTAAAACGATGAAGGACTTACCTTAGAAAGGTGGGAAACAATGTTGCCGTCTAAATTCAGTGCTTCAAAAGTCTACTTCGCATTGTGCTGCCCCAAGTGATCTGAGAGCAGAAGAAAACAATAATATTTATACACTTGCAAAAAAAAAAATAGTTGTTCATAATTCAGGGTGTAGGTTACTAGTGCAATTTCCTTGTAGTTGGTTGAGTCTACTGATATCTATTTGTTATGCAAGACCTCATGTGCAGAAAGATGACAAAGTTGTTTCTATTTGTTGCACCCCTTTCCGGTGTGGGTTCTATCACTTCCTTCTGATATTACTGCCAATTTTTGTACGTCCGTAATCCTTTTCTAATATATAGTAAAACAAAGAAAAAATGCTATAAATAGTTATCTAGGAGCATTACAATCTACAACCGTGGTCCTTTATGAGGCAAAGCAAGACGTTGAGGAGACATGTTGTCACCCCGTGGTCTCAAGGTTTTGGGACTTGCGGGAATAGGTTGAAAATTCTGGCTGACAATCATAATTTTCTTTTTGCTGATTCCTCTAGCTTTCGATCTCTTAATATAAAGTATCAATCTATATTTATTGCATCATGAATGTCGCTAATTCTGATTTCCCGTAGTCACCCCCTTTGTTGAGTTAGAGTAGCTAAGAGATGGTACAGTTTCCAGAGATTGACCTTTCAAATGTTGGTTACAGGTTCTTTTATGCATCCAGTGCTTGCATCTACCCTGAATTTAAGCAGTTGGAAACTAACGTGAGCTTAAAGGAGTCTGATGCTTGGCCTGCAGAGGTTTGTACCTTAAGTCAATAAGCTTTAGCTCATTTTTGAATTTGACAATCTGCAGCGTTGATGACGGTTTATATTTTTATTTCAGCCTCAAGATGCTTATGGCTTAGAAAAGCTAGCAACAGAGGAGTTGTGTAAGCACTACAACAAGGACTTTGGGATTGAATGTCGCATTGGCCGTTTCCATAACATTTATGGCCCATTTGGAACATGGAAAGGTAATTCCGCTCGAGCAAATTTCATGTTGTTACATTGTCATCGTTTTTATTTCATGACGTAATCAACCTTATCTTTAAAACTATAGGCGGACGTGAGAAAGCACCAGCAGCTTTTTGTAGAAAAGCCCTCACTTCCACTGACAAATTCGAGATGTGGGGAGATGGAAAGCAAACTCGATCTTTCACCTTCATTGATGAGTGTGTTGAAGGTGTTCTGAGGTATGTGGAACTCTAAATAAGATTCCTCGACTGGAATTTTGATTGAGAATACTCTTTGTCACTCAAATATTTATCTATATTGATTTGAGCATCCCATGACTCTATGCTTGGAGACACCTCCTTCCCTAGAAAAAACCTAGACAAAAAAGAAAAATGAACTAGATAAAAGGTTTTTTCAAGCAAACGCACCTCTGATGGGAGGCATGTATATACAATATGAATGACCATCTACTGATTTGAATCCTCCAGAGTCTTGTAAACCAAATTTGAATTTGTTGAGAAGAGAGGACAGGAAAGAATCTGAGAGTATCCTTAGTTTGTATGTGAGCTTGTGTGGGGCTTGGTCCTGTGACACCTCCGAGATCATGGCAAAAAATGCAAAAGAGAGATTTAGGCATGGTTTTGATCAACAATCTCGGGTTTTAAAGTAAGAACTTATTCCGACTGACCTCCCTTTAACCCCCATGTCTCACCAGAAAGAAATTTAATAGGAAATAAAAAGGACCTTCAGAACATCGTTGGTCCTAATTGGTGATGGCTTATCACCTGGAACTAGTCAAGACTTTGTTTTGGAGATGCAGCACTTCCATTGCTCAAAACAAATTTATTCCTATTTAGGTTAACAAAATCCGACTTCAGAGAGCCTGTGAACATCGGAAGTGATGAGATGGTAAGCATGAATGAGATGGCAGAGATAGTCCTCAGCTTTGATGGCAAGAACCTTCCGATCCATCACATTCCAGGACCAGAGGGTGTGCGTGGTCGGAACTCTGACAACACTCTCATCAAGGAAAAGCTTGGCTGGGCTCCTAATATGAAGTTGAAGGTATCAACTTATAGATCATTTGATCATCCTTTTGGTGTTTGTGATTGCATTTTAGTGTAATGTCTTGTCTTCCAAATGGTTTAGGATGGGTTGAGGATTACATATTTCTGGATAAAGGAACAAATTGAGAAAGAAAAGGTGAAGGGTGCCGATGTGTCCGCTTATGGATCATCCAAAGTTGTGGGAACACAAGCTCCAGTTGAATTAGGCTCCCTCCGTGCTGCAGATGGCAAAGAGTGAAGTATAGATGAAGCCAAGTGATTATCATTCGGTATGCACAATGTCCATCTGTTAGTTCCACCATGTTTTGTTCGCGTGGAATGTTTACTTATTGATATATCTATATATTACGCGCTAAAGCAGTCCTTTTTCCCCCACATCCCCTCATTGCACCTACCAAATAATACTCAAGAGATGTGGTAGTCCAGTAATGCTTGCATTTTGTGATTTCTTTTTGCTACCTCAATGCATTTGTGGTATTTACTGAGTTTTGTATGAGACAATAGCCATTTGCTATCGATCTATCATTTTCTTGCTCCTCGACTCTGTAACATTACATTGTCTTTGTTGCAATACCAGTGTTCAATGTTCAAATCGCGATGACAACAAAATAACTACATCGGTAGAGCTACCTAGAAGTTGTAATAGTGGGAGGTAGTAGTAAGTATCTGATGAAATAGTTGAGCTATGCTTAGAGATATACCGTTGATACATTATATATACATATCAATATATTACATATACATATTGTCCTTTACTCCTTTTATTGAAAAAAATTTCTGTTGTTGAATACACGTGACAAGAATTTTAGTCAAAGTGGATAAATTTATAAAAGTAATATTTAATCAAAAGACATAAGTTAAATGGTGATCCCCAAAAATAGGTATATAACACTTGGCTCCAAACTTTAGTTGGTTGATTAATCATTTATGTCAATTTATAAACCTACTTTTAAAGCTTGTACAAACAATTAAAGATATACTAGACGTATGGATAACTATAACCATTTTGAGATGTGTATTAGTGATAAGTTGTTTTCGTGTCCAATATTTCTACCTAATTATGTTATAATCTCATTCTCAATATATGTTTTATTGTCCATGTATATCAATCTACTTCATTTTAGGATTCTATTTGCATAAGTATACAATGAATGATATTTGCTCCTTTTAGACAAAAACAATTAGATAGATTTCTTGTTTTTTATATAGAAAAACAAAAAAAGGGGCAAAATTTTGGAGTTTGGATATAGTTTCTTGGTTAATTTTGTTTGAGGCAAGTGAATTATATTTAGGCGAATCTGAATTAGAAAAGAAAATAGGGCCCGTACAAAAATAGTTCATAATCAATTATCAAGACGTTTTTTTATGGATTAGATACAAATTTCTGCGCGTTTGAGCACGAAACAAATTTGGATCAAGACCATTATAAATGGAATTAGAGCAGGATTATGTGATGTCCATAACATAGGGCATGCCTTAAAAGAAGGAATGTACATTATAACTAAGTCGAATCTCATATCGAAATGAAGAAGAAAGTTAGAGCTCTTATAAGAATAAGTTCATAATCAAGTGTCAAGGCGTCTTCTGGATTAAAATTTAAAAATTTTACAAAAAAACTCTTTCGGATACATCTTTATCCACTCTCGAATACATTCCTCACCTCTTTGATATATTCCTCGACCTCTCTCTCAAATACATTCCTCCTATTAAGTAATGTATCATTTGCTATGTATCTAACAACCAAGTAAAATATCCAATAACAGTGAAAAATCCAAAATTTTATAGTTGAAAAAACTTTCGGGTTAAAACTTAATTAACCACAAATATATGAAATTTCTATAAGTTTCATACGGACCTAAATTTAAAGCAGACAAACACCTTAATAGCAAAAGATGAATGATGCCTTATTTGGTAAGTTTACCATTGAAATGACTCAACTTGCCAACGTTAAAATCAAGAAATGCCAACAACAATATGTATTAAACATAAAAATTACAACTAACTCATTTATATAGCAAATTTTTTTCATTTATACACCAAAAGTATGTGATATTCCATTTAAAAAATGACCAAATGGTAACAAAAACAAGTAAATTTATCTATTTAGCTAACCTTGAAAAAGTGGTTGAAAATTCTATTGACTACAAAATCATTACCCTCTTTTGTACTTGTTTTCTCAACAACCCAACAAACATTTTTTTTAAAAAAAAAATCTTTCACTAATAAATTTCTCTAATAATTATTTTTTAACTTCTGGTCAAATTCAAACTTTAGTTTTATTATCTCTATTCCCCTACCTTTCCATGAATATTAGGTGTACAACCTATACTAAGGTTACATTTAAACAATTAAAGAATTATAAATTAGTTTCATTTGTTGTATTATTACCCAATTGTATATAATTAACCGAATTTTTAACCAAACTAAGTCATAAAACAATTTATCAAAGTAATACATTTTTCTAAAATTTTACAAAACTAGTATAAACTTATTTCACGGTAACATTTTAGGGTATATTTTATTTTTTAAAAACTAACAGCATTAGGTTGATATACGTTACTGTAAGTAACGTTTTACTTTTAAAATGTTATTTTGAGTAACGTTTTACTCCTAAAACGTTACTGTGAGTAACGTTTTAGGAGTAAAACGTTATTGTGAGTAACGTATATCAATCTGACGCCATCAACTTTTAAAAAATAAAATATATTCTAAAACGTTACTGTGGAATACGTTTATACTAATTTTGTAAAATTTTTAAAAAATATATTATTTTAGTGAATGACTTTATATAATGGCTTAGTTTGGTTAAAACCTCTAATTAACCATACAATGTAAGGAGTTCAGAAGTGTATTTGGACATGAAAATTGTAAAATTTGAAGAAAAATAAAGTAGTAACACCACATTAAAAATATCATCAACAACAATTAACATTCTTCGTATATGTTCCTAAAGTCTTTAGCGACATTAATTCTAATGACACTTAACTACGATAAAAATTTTAGCACTCTTTATTATAATATTTATGTCGTTAAAAGTTATTTTTGTTGTAAACCTATTCGACTGAACAACTGATAATGTTATGTAAAAAGAATGGAGGAGGATATGATTGTAGGAGTATGTATAAGTGTGTCAAGTGGTATTTAAATGTTAGTTTTGTTAGAGTAATTAATCTTAAGAAAAATATAAGATTGTAAATAACCTAATCAAGTTGGTATATATTGTTTTGCAGTTAGTGGATCATAGTCAAGTTTATTTGTTGATTAACTTAAACAGCAAGATTAATTACAAGTTTTTCAATATAATTTCCCACTTGCTCCTTTACTTGTGCTTGATTTTTGGCTAGGAAAATGGACTGCTGATGCAAGGTGATTTATAAAAAATGCAACTAAAGTTGATTTAATAAATTCAAAAAATATATAAAGTTGGATATTTAATTGATGAGCTAACTAAACAAATTACAAATCAATCAATTTGAGTTATTAGTGAAAGGAACACTCAACAGTACTTTGCTTCTCTCATCTTACCTTATCTTCTTGGATCTGCCAAATCTAGTACAAATTTAAGTACTAAATTTGCAACCAAATAGCATTAATTTAATATTTTTTTCTCTAGATAGTTTTAGTAGTACAATTTTAAGGGGAAATAGTCCTACATTTGGAGTCTAATAAAAAAAAACAGTAATAATATATTCAATGTAGTCTTATAATTGAAATTTAGAAATTATAAACATTATTTTTGATAAATTCTCGATACAAAAGAAAAGGTAAGGAGAAATCTGAAACGAGGTTATACATAATAATTACTAAGCACAATTTAGATGTAGTTATCCTTCTAATAATTGATAATTAACCTTGGACAATGTAGCTTATCGACTTACCTAGAAAAGATAGCTTTCAAAAAAAAAAAGTTCAAGTAGTTTAACTAAAGAGAAATATTTGTCACTTTGAGCAACGTTATATCGAGTGTTAAAAATTTCATGTTGCTGACTTACATAATACTATATTTTTTTTACTTCATTCCTTACATGGATTTATGTAAGGTATCATATATTCCATTTCTTCGGAAATTCGTCAGCTTTAAAAACTGTCAATCATCTTTTCAATCTTCAATTCATCAATCTATTTTTTATCATGGACGTCACAATAACATTGACTACAAATCCATCATGGTAATTAAGGATTTAATTGAATGAAAAAATTATTAATACAAGAGAAAAAACTATTCATCTTTCGTAACTTTTCATTTCCTATGAACTTATTAAATTAATCGACTCAGTAACTTTTCGAAAACAAAAATACATAACAATCAAAAAAGAATTTGACACCCAACCAAGCATGTTGGATAATTTAGTACTGTATTGGAGAAATTTAAGTCTAATCCAAATTTAGCAAAAATAACATAATGATATAAATAAGTTAGGTTTAACTCCAATCCTAATACTAAAAGAACATTAATTATGATTTAAATATTAGGATAAACTTAACTCTAATAGGTAGAGTACTAATTTAAAAGACTTTTTTGACTTGTCGAACATGTAATTTCCCAACAAACCAGCTTCACCTCAAATTTCTATCTGAATTAAGAAAATAAAATTGAAAGGACATGTATTTCTTAAATGCATAACTAATTATTAACTTAATTAATCTATGATTAGGTACATGTTTAATCTCAAATACATTTCCTTTTCTCTCTTATTATCCTTTTTTTGGATGGTTGAGAAAAAATAATCCTATTTGTGGGCGATAATTGGTAAACGAATTAAACCACTCATTATATTAGTATTTAAGTGTTTTATTATGTTATTTTTGCTAAAATAGTATTATGATGTTATAATATTGTCCGCTTTAGACTTAACTCCGTAGTTCTTCTCAAAAGATTTAAGTATTCTTTTTATTTCTACAAGTATTAATGTGAACCATTAAAATCTACTAGCTTCTCTTTTGTATAATTAGTGATAACCATTGTTGGATTAAAACAATTTCACATATTTATATTTTTAATATAATGAGATTTTATTTGTTTTTATAATAATCCACATATTGAACTAATAAATAACATAATTAAGAAAAAAAATTATTTTTTATTATTTAAAAAAAAAATAGGGAGTGGAGAAGTGGGGTTGGCAGTTGAAGAAAAAACTATATTTGTACTTTAATCTAAGGACCACATTATTTTTTAAAACACTGAAGACCCATTATTGTAACGGATAAATACAAAAAAGTTTACTTTTTAAGTAGTAATTCGAAAAATAGAAATAATTTAGTTTTATTTTCATTTTTATGAAAAAATTTAAAATGTAAAATCACGTTCTCAATATATCATTTTGATCGATGTTAAAAAAAGTTATTCGTTATATGAAGTAAAAACTTATTCACATGACTGAAAGTTTTACTTTACCTCTACCGTACTAATCTTTTTATTTTGATACATGACCATCATTCATTATGTTCTCGATAATATGAAATTTTATCATATAATATTTCAATATATACTACAATTAACCTCACGCACTTCCTCATTAACACGTTAGGTATTAAGCACCTTCTCTTTACATATTTTTTTTCTAAGAATACAAGAAAAAAAAATTCATGCTTTAATGTAATGTACTTCTCAAATTTGAAATATGACTTCAAAAGTTAAAATTGAACTGAAAAGAAAAATGAGACTATAAATCAATTTCCAAATTTGAAATATAACTTGAAATTTTATTTCGATTTATAATAATTAAATATCAATTTTCAAATTACAAAATACAAAATAAATAAATAATTGCTATGACACAAACAAGTCTTAAATTTAAATTTTAAAAACTCAAATATTGTAAAATATTAAACAGAGGAAATGGAGGGCGTCATTCAACTTATACAATGCTCTCTTTTGGGTACAATTTTGAAATACGAGCTTTAGGATTATTCTTTCGATTTATTTTTAATTGTCATGTTATATTTTTTGAAAATAATTTAATTAATTTTTAAAGTAAAATTAAAATATATTAATTTATTTTTTAAAATAAAATATTTAAATATTATACAAAAAATATTATAAATTACAATTTTTTACTTATTAATATAATAAAAAATAAATCATAAAATACTTATTTAAAAACTTATGGTTAAAAATAAACTAAGAGAATATATTTTTACCCAAAATTAACGAATATTCCAAATTCTACACAGTATTTATAAGCCCAGTGTTTATGGATTTGACCCCACTTCATAGTACACATTCCATGTGCTTGTGACCATCCAAAATATCATGTCATATTTATTTATATTTTTTAAAAAAATTAAATATATAGCTAACCGTTTAGATTTATTAGTAAAGATTATTTAGATATTCAAATTATAATATAAAAATTAATTACTTATAATATGTCACTTCTTTTTATCATATTTATTAGAATTATTAAGTTATAAAACATAAGATATGTTTCGGTCGAGATTGATATATATAAGTTATAACTATAGGAGAAGACATAATTCGTTTAATTAACTTAGCTATATAATAAATGCATATACTTTCTTCTTTCCAAATTTCAATTGGAAGTGTCTAGATAGACACACTTTATCACTTGTTCAAGTACTTAATTGAAACAGATTATAGTTCGAGTATCTAAATTGAAATTCACTAAATAACTTTAAGAACTAAACGATGTATTAAGCTAATACACACATAGTATTCCTTGATATCTTTTTTATGATTTCATGCTTATAATTTTTCAAAGATAATTATAAAAGTTCCCATGCCTTCAAAGATTCTATTCATAACTCATAACATTGATCGGTGAACTTAGAGCTCTAATATTACTTTATCATGATTTAATAATTTGCTTAAGTCGCGATGATACTAAACCACAACTTGTTAGGCAAATTTGATGGCTTTCAAGTCTCATTTTGATACGCATAATATTTTCTAATAAAGATAATTTAATATTTAAAATTATCATATTCACTGATGAACAATAAAAAAATAACCTAATCAAATAATATAATTTTCAAGACCCTAAATTATTTGGGGGAAAAATTATTCGCACGAGTTGTTAAAGACACCAAAACTGCATTGACATATCCTGGTTAAGCAATAAAAGTGAAGCATTCAAATAATTAAATAATGTACCAAAGACACATATCTTATTAATTTAAATTTATTTGTATTTATTTAATATAAACACCTTATAACCACAACACTATTTCAGTCAATGCATCACAATGAAATAGAATGAATTTAATTATACACATTATAATTTATATTTATGTAAGGATTTTTTTCACGTTATCAGATTTTATTTTATTTTTTGGTTTTTCATTTGATATTCGGAGTCCAAATAAAAACTTTGATTAAATATAAGTTGCCTACTACAAAGCCCATTCGGAGGTAACGCTCCCAACAGGATTTTTCTCCATATCCAAGACTCAAACTTCAGAAATCTGATTAAATGTGAACACTATCAAATTTATTTTTGTTTCAACGACTAATTTATAATTATTATTTTGATAATCAAATTTATTTATGTTTCACTAATATTCTTGTAAACTTATCGTAGATGACCAAATTTTTTCTTCGAATACGAAATTAAATTACAATACACACAAAAAAATAGTTTAATTTTTTTCTTTAAACTAAGGAATGAAAGAAAAAAACAAAATAAGAATAAGAAACTCAAATAATTATAATAAAAGAAGTCAAAAAATAATTTATGTATGAAAAAAATTAAAATATACCTTGAACTTTGATAGAAGAATCATATATACCACTAAATAATTTTTTTAAAAAAATTAGAAGTAATAAATATAAATTTAAAACTAATTTTTTAACTTCCGTTAAATGAAGGGTATATGTGAGTTATTTTGTAACGGCAGGGGTATATGTGAGCCGTTTGTATAACAGTAAGGGCATATATGAGCCACTTTTATAACGAGGGGTATATCAGCTCTAAATGACAAAGTTGAGGAGTATATCAGACCCTTTTCCCTACTAATAATATATATAACTTTAAACTCAATAAGAAAAAATTAACAAATCCCTTGAAATAAATTTAATAACAAAGAAAATTCATCTTGTCTTTCTTCTTTATTTTAAAAGAAAAGGAAATCAAATATTAGATGAAACAGTAAAACGTTCAATCCCTTGAAATAAATTTAATAACAAAGAAAATTCATTTTCTTCTTTATGTTAAAAGAAAAAAAATCAAATATCAGATGAAATGTTGAAACTTTTTCAAAAGCTCAATATGATTTCTTTTCCCTTGCTTGGCTCTTTGACAAAAAAAAAGTTCATTTCACCCTCTTTCACGAAGTAAATACTTATATGCATCGAGTGTTGATATTAATTCAATAATCATATGACACATATTTTTAAAAATATAACAATTACTAAATTAATTCAATATGTTTTTACCATAGACAAGACATTACAAATCTCAATTCCAATACAACAATTGAGGAAAAATGAAAAATAAATAAAGTTAGATAAAGGAGAGTAGGTGGAGGGTTGCTTTCATAAAGCATATTATTATTGTCAAAGCTTTGGGCAATAGCTTTTTCTTATTTTGCTTTGTACAGATATCTGGACCCCACTGCCACTCATAATAATAATAATAATAATAATAATAATAATAATAATAATATATAATAATATAAAAAATAACTACTACTATATTTTATAATAAAGAAAGTGACCCTACAAACTCCTCATCTCATCTAATTTTGGTTCTCTGAGTTTTTTTTTAACAGTTATTGGACCCCATCTACTTTATTAATTTTATACAAATAAAATAAGATTAATAGAAAAATGTTTATTAATATAGGGATATACACTACACAGAATGGATTGCCAAAAGACCCCACCACAATCATTGTGTAGATATTTTTTAAAATAATAAATTTTAGAGAAATACTAATATTTTACTTTATAATATTTAAATTGAATGAATTACTTTTATAATATAATCAGTATAACTCTACGAGTCTTTATCTTATGAAATTAGGGATATTATTATTGATATATCCTCGATTCAGTAAAACATATCAAAATAGATTTAAAAAGAAAATACGATAATATTGAATAATATGATAATTAAAAAAAGGAATAAACATAATATAATATTAGTAAGTTATTATATGTGTGATCAAATATGACAAGCAGATTAGGTTTTTGCCAGAGTGGGTTTAATCTAACACAATTGGTTGTCAGAAAATTAAGTGTTAAATATTTTAATTTAATAAACTTTATGTGCTAATCTGGAAAAGGAAAAAAAAAAGATGGTTAGTGCCTCCAAGCTGGGATCAATAAGAACACAAATTAATCTTTGCTAATGATTTCATTAAAAACATATTCATGGAATATGCCAAAAAAAGTTTTAATTCATCATTTTATGTTTTAAAATTCTTTTAGTGCCTAGCCTATATATTTTTAAAAAATTGCATTGAAATAATTTATATTTCACATTAAAGTCTTGATTAGTTATTTTTTTTATTTCAATGTTTATTCAGGTGGTCCTGAATTTTCATCGTAAAATTACATGATGTATAAGCTAAATGCGCATATAAATATTTTAATCTTTAAAATTCTATTTCCGACACTATTATTTGGAATAGCCTTTTTTAAAAAAAAAATCCATAAGAATTGTAAACTAGTTTATATATTGTTTGGTATTTACACTTGTCAATTCAATTTATTAAACCTTTGAAGGAAAAAGCAAATTGAATAACTATTTACCATTTTTACAAGTTATTGATTTCTAGAAAAGCCTTATCTCTAGCAAAATAGTTTTCTAATAAATGTAAACTATAAAATTAAAATTCTAAACATTTTTTAAAACAAAATTGCTATGTTTTTAGTTGTTTGACTCAAATCTTGTCACGTAGACAGTTACAAAATTTCCACTTTGAATTTGTTGACCTACTTTGTTTTGATTTATTCTATTAATTTTCTTTTGTTACAATGACCCTTTAAAGTTTCTAACTAATCAAATTGGCAAAACTCAATTCAAAATTAAATAAGTTGATTATGAACAGATATAAAATTAAAATTTAAATTTAATAGATTCAACATTACCACTAAATTTGTAGATTTTGAATCCAAGTTAATATATCTAACAAAGTTTTAATTGAGTTTGTTTATGTGCGTAACAACATTTAAAATTTGAAATTTATAGATTTAATTTCAAAATAAACTTTAGTCAATTTTCATATTTATATATACACATATACTGCACGTACAGTTAAATCGCACGAGTCACATAATTTTTTGTAACAAATTTCAATAGAAATATAATCAATATCTATATTGGTTATTCATATTATATTAATAAATACAATTTACATTGTATGAAAAATATGTAGATAAATTCGACATAGTTGAAATCGACTTTATTAACTCAATTGTATGAGATACACTCTCTCCATTTCTATTTACTTGTCAAAATTACATTAAAAATTAGATAAATTTGATGTAATTGTAATTTATCATTCAACGGCATAAGAATTAAAACAAATTAAATCATAAAAATTATGATCATTACATAAGTTTGAAATAATTGATATTGACTATTTTAAATTGCGTGAAAAATAAGTTGATAAATTTGATATACTTGAAATTGACTATTAAACTACGTGAACGATAAATTTTAAAAATTCATAAATGTGAAGTGCGGTCAAATAACTTACAATAATTAAAAATTACTTAGGTCAGCCATATAAAAAATAACTTTTTATTAAGAAAATATTAAGTAATAATTTTTTTTAATAATATGAGATATACTCACTCCATTTTTATTTACTTGTCAAATCGCATGAGAAAGTAAAGTAGATAAATTTGATGTTATTAAAATTTACCATTCATAGTTAAAACGCAATAACTCATAAATTTATAATCACTAGTCAAATTTGAAATAATTGAACTTAACTATTTCAAACCGCGTAAAAATTAAAGCATATAAGCTCAATATAATTTAAACTGACTATCAATCACGTGATTGTTAAAATTCAAAAAATTCGTAAACGTAAAATTCAATCAAATAAATTTGAAGTTACTGGAAATTATAAGGTAGACCGTATAAAAAATAAACTCAATAATATAGATATTTTATTAAATCAATACTAACTAAATAAAAATTAATTAAATCAATCGTATGAAATATACTTCCTCTGTACCTAATTATTTATTAATTCACATTAAAAATAAAATAAGATAATTTAATAAATTATAAAATTTTATAATCATCAAATAAGTTTGAAGTAAGTGAAAACAATTACTTCAAACCACGTAAAAAGGTAAATTATATAAGATTGACATAATTGAAATTGATTATTCTATTGTTTGAGCGATAAAATTCAAAATTTCACAAATATTAAATTCAATCAAATTAATTAGGAGTTACGAAAAATTACTAAGTTTGAAGTAATTGAAAATAATTACTTCAAACCGCGTAAAAAGGCAACTCAGATGAGGTCGACATAATTGAAATTGACTATTCTGTTGTTTTAACGATAAAATCCACAATTCACAAATGTTAAATTCAATCAAATTTATTAGGAGTTACGAAAATTTACTAAGTTTGAAATAATTGAAAATAATTACTTCAAATTGCGGAAAAAAGTTAAATCATATAAGCTGCACATAATTGAAATTGACTCTTCTATTGTTTGAGCGATAAAATTCAAAATTTCACAAATATTAAATTTAGTCAAATTAATAAGGAGTTACGAAAAATTTCTAAGTTTTGAAGTAATTGAAAATAATTACTTCAAACCGCGTAAAAAGGTAAATCAGATAAGGTCGACATAATTAAAATTTTGACTATTCTATTGTTTTACCGATAAAATCTACAATTCACAAATGTTAAATTCAATCAAATTTATTAGGAATTACGAAAATTTACTAAGTTTGAAATAATTACTTCAAATTGCGGAAAAAAGGTAAATCAGATAAGCTCGACATAATTGAAATTGACTCTTCTATTGTTTGAGCGATAAAATTTAAAATTTCACAAATATTAAATTCAGACAAATTAATTAGGAGTTACGAAAAATTACTATGTTTGAAATAATTGAAAATAATTACTTTAAATCGCGTAAAAAGGTAAATCAGATAAGGTTGACATAATTAAAATTGACTATTCTGTTGTTTTAGCGATAAAATCCAAAATTCACAAATGCTAAATTCAATCAAATTTATTAGGAGTTACGAATATTTATTAAGTTTGAAATAATTGAAAATAATTACTTCAAATTGCGGAAAAAAGGTAAATCAGATAAGCTCGACATAATTGAAATTGACTCTTCTATTGTTTGAGCGATAAAATTCAAAATTTCACAAATATTAAATTTAGTCAAATTAATTAGGAGTTACGAAAAATTACTAAGTTTGAAGTAATTGAAAATAATTACTTCAAACCGCGTAAAAAGGTAAATCAGATAAGGTCGACATAAATAAAATTGACTATTCTATTGTTTTAGCGATAAAATCCACAATTCTCACAAATGTTAAATTCAATCAAATTTATTAGGAGTTACGAAAATTTACTAAGTTTGAAATAATTACTTCAAATTGCGGAAAAAAGGTAAATCAGTTAAGCTCGACATAATTGAAATTGACTTTTCTATTATTTGAGCGATAAAATTCAAAATTTCACAAATATTAAATTCAGACAAATTAATTAGGAGTTACGAAAAATTACTAAGTTTGAAATAATTGAAAATAATTACTTTAAACCGCGTAAAAAGGTAAATCAGATAAGGTTGACATAATTGAATTTGACTATTCTGTTGTTTTAGCGATAAAATCCAAAATTCACAAATGTTGTTAAATTCAATCAAATTTATTAGCAATTACGAAAATTTATTAAGTTTGAAATAATTGAAAATAATTACTTCAAATTGCGAAAAAAAGGTAAATCAGATAAGCTCGACATAATTGAAATTGACTCTTCTATTGTTTGAGCGATAAAATTTAAATTTTCACCAAATAGTAAATTCTGTCAAATTAATTAGGAGTTACGAAAAATTACTAAGTTTGAAATAATTGAAAAAATTACTTCAAACCGCGTAAAAAGGTAAATCAGATAAGGTCGACATAATTGAAATTGACTCTGTTGTTTTAGCGATAAAATCCAAAATTCACAAATGTTAAATTCAATCAAATTTATTAGGAGTTACGAAAATTTATTAAGTTTGAAATAATTGAAAATAATTACTTCAAATTACGTAAAAAAAAGAAAGGTAAATCAAATAAGCTCGACATAATTGAAACTGACTATTCTATTGTTAAAGCAATAAAATCCAAAATTTCACAAATGTTAAATCCAATCAAATTAATAAATTACTTAACCGTATAACAAAATAAACTCAATAATTCATATTTCTTTTATTTATTTAATAAATAATAACTAGTTAATAATCAATAAACTTAATCGTGTGAAATATATTTAATATTGTAAATTTCATATTTAAAATTAAAAAAAATAAAATTGAAAACTAATCCAACCCAAGCAATTGTGTGTCTGTGATAAAACCCAACAAACAGTCAAATAGTTGTGTAAATTCAAGAAAAGTATTCTTTGCTTGGGTGTTGAGACCTTTGAAATCACTCATTATTTTTTATTTTTTTACCATTTCCCAATATATTTCAACCACGTGTTAAAGCTCACTAATTTTTGTAACTTTCACTTTTCTTTCTCCACTCCCAACTTGTCCCATCATTAAAGTAACAAAAGCTCACACTGTTAAAAAGGAGATCAAGTTTGTTCACCCACACAAATCACACTTCTTCTATTAAACATAAAAAATATATATATTAACTAAAAACATAATCAAGTAAATTTATAAAAAAAAAATTCATTTCATTTAGATTCGACTTATTAAATTTCGCAAAAAATCTCATTCTATTAGACTTTTAAATCAATATAATTCTCGAAATGTACATATAATTTACCTTTTAATCTTACAATAATAAATTCGAACTACTAAAAGAGAATATCACGTTATTCTCACGGTGTTCAAGATGGCACGAGTTCCTTCCGTCATACCCCTGCAGTTTCGTCTTCCCAAAAATTATTTTTCTCATATCAACAAAAATATGTAGAGTTATTATCTAATAAATAACGCAGAAAATATATATTGTTCCCTTATTAGGAAACATATTGATATATGCATTTTAACCATTAAAAAAAAGAGTGAAAAGACTGTAATGATAATTTGTTTCTCTATTTTCTTCTTTTTTTTGGCATTTTGGAAAATTATTACAGCAAAGGATGGTTCTAGAATTTCTTATTACAGATCCTTGCGAACGGAGAACGGAAAAAAAAGGGAAAAAAAGGGTTTCCGATCTATATCTGAAACTCCGATTATCCTTCTCTATATATTTTTTTTTATATATGTTTTATATATTTTTTTTACTACTAGTACTAGATTTCTTTCTTATCAAGTTAGAAAAAGGAAACAAAATTTTTTAGGGCTTTTCCCTGAGAAGGGAAGCCAATCCGGGGACGATGACTTTGTTTCCTCTCTCACAATTTTTGGGCTTCAATGCGGGAGGTTCCCATGTCATCATTACCGGCTGTACCGGCTTCTCTTCCTCGCTGCCGGAAAATTTCACCGGCGGCGGTGATGATGATGAAAGCAACGTAAACGAATTGGAATCGTAAGACGATTGCCCACCAAAAATCAGCTCTAATTCTCCAAATTCAGAATCAGATAGTTGTTTATTCTCAACTTCTTCAACAAGCTTCTTCTCCTTGACCTCACTCTTTACTGTGGCTTCTCCGGTACGGATGTGTGGGCTAAGCCATTTCGCTTTTATATACTCAGCTTTACGCCATGGAGCGATGTGCATGCCTTTCTTCTTCAAACTCTGTCGAGCGGCTTCTGAGGCAATGGACACGATTTGCAGAAGGCGGTCGGAATTTCCGACGAAGATGAAAGGTAGCAATTGAAGAACCGCCTTGTAACTGCTAGTTGATCGGGCAACTTCAAACTCCGATCGGAAATCTACATCAATTAACACTCTTTCTCCTTTCTCAATCACATCAATGTACTCATATTCACCTGAACAGTTTTCATATATAAAAAATTAAAATCAGTATAAAGTTGAACAAAATTGAACAAATCAATAATGACTAAGGAAGATCATGTACCTGCAGGAACAGAAGGAGCCTTTTCCCATTTGGATTTGCAAATGGATGCATTGTAGCCAAGTTTCAAGAGTTCATCGGTGACGATTTTTCTCAAATCGTTCTTACTCTTGCAAGCTTTGTTTTTCTCAACGATTTGTGAGATATCAGCTAATAGATTTCTCTCGACAACAGTTGCACACGGAATTAAGCTCTGAATTATAGTGAAAAAAAGAACAATCAGATTATAACTTGAAAAGAGGAACGGAAAATTCAAACGGAATTGCTCAGAGCTAAAGCTGTGCTTTTTTACCTTGAGAGCATCAGAAGAATCGTTGAAGGAGGAGTGTGCTGAATCAGCAAAATCAAACTCGTCATCGGAGCTATCATTGTTGGTTCCGTTGAAGCAATTGCAACGATTCCGGCCACATTTAGCAGGTGAAGGCTTTTCATTGTTCTCCTCAATGAAATTCTGAACCATCTTAGCCAAACAAAGTGAGCTAGGCTCGAATTCAGGAACTGCTCCATCTTTTCCATTTGCCAATTCATTACTGGCGCCGGCAGCATTCGGCTTCTCTGTCCCCGACGAAATCCGTAAGACGCTGGGGAACGGCCGGTCAAAAAACCTTTTGATTCGCGATTTCAGCACAGGCTTAGTGGTGTCGCTTTGGATCGATTCTCTGTCTAACAGAGAATCGATCGGCTGAATTTTCGTCGGAGGCATCCTCTATCACAATCAAAACGGTGCACACAGACACAGACACAGACACAGACTCTCTCTCTCTCTCTCTAAGCCTAATTATACTCCCTCTGTCAGTTTTGCTCAATTTTCAGAGCTTTAAACACCTACTCGCTGATGTCAAAAAATCAGAATTCTGCATCTAAAACCAGCCCTAAATCCTCACAGAAAACTTTGCAGAAAAATCACCAAAAAAACTCACAGATACCAGAAAATTAATATCAAAATTCACCTAAATCTATTCTCAAAAAGTATAACTCCTCTTCCTTTACCAAAAGCAGTTGCACATCATCACAGATACATCTCACCGAATCAATCAAAGAGTTCAAGTTATATTCAAAAAGAAAGAAAAAATAAAACTGATCGGACTTTGGATACCTTAACTCTGTTCAGAAATGAGGAAAAGAAAGGAATGTGTGCGCTTTTGGTGAAGACTTTTCATGGAAAACGTGACGGTAATGAACTGAAACACAAGCATTACATTTGCGAAGAAAGGAACAAGTCGCCGGAATATTCATTTTCCGACGAGGTTGTCGTTATCTCCGGCAAGAGGGAAAGAAAAAAATATGAATGACTTTTTATTTTCTCTCTCTTTTCTTTTTTATGATGTTTAAGTTAATCAAAATGAGAAAATATAAGCTGCCTTATATAGGAGGGAAACGTGGGTGAAGTGAAGAAGTGGGGTAGGGGGTGAGGGTGCTGACTAGGATATCAATTTCCACCTCATAATTTGTAATTTTAAAAAAATTTACAGATTGTGTCTTGCTAATTTTTGAATAATATGAAAACATAAATTATTAAGAGATTTTTTGTACTATCATTTTCTTGATGTCGTAGGTTATTTTTTTATTTTTTTTTTAAATATTTCTTTTATATTTGATAAGATATTTTATTTTTTATTAATAAGAAAATTGAAGAAATCATTTTCTAGTAAGAGGTCGATTTTTTTCTAATTTTATTCACCTTTTTCCTCTTATGATGTTTATATATTTAATTTATGGGTATTACTATTTTTTTGGTTTGAGTTAAGTGAATTTCGATTTTATTTTCAATCAAGAAAAAATAATATTATTCATCATATTTCCTTTAACAATATTTATATGTTGAGTTAAGCTAATACTTTTTCATTCAATACATTTAAGGAGCTAACCTATTTCATATACTAATTACTAAATGTAATTACGACTTTTTATATGTAGAGTTATAATTTCTACGACTGTTAAAAAAATAGTTAATTAGAGTAAATATATCTACGACTTTTGATTGAAAAAATAAATTTATAAAAAAATTAATTGTATTAACTTTAATTACGACTTTTTTATTAAAATAATAAACTCATAATAAATAATTATTGTCCCATTAATACGATATCTATTTTGATCAAGTCTGTTAGCTCAATTTATTTTTTATAGATATTTTATTTTGCAGTATATATTTGTTTATTATATCACAATAATAAATTATATGATATCATTTTAATTAGTAACATAATCACGACTTTTTATATGTGAAGTTATAATTTGTATTATCGTCAAAAAGTTAGTTAATTATAGTAATTATAAATATGATCTTTCATTGAAATAATAATCTCGTAAAAAATAATTAATCACATTAACTTCAGCTCGATCATAAATTATTTTTTTTTTATAGAAATGAGAAATATATCTAAAAAGATTATAAATGCAATCTTAATACGATAAATTATTGGGGCTAAATTTGTAAGTTCAACTCTTTATTTGTTTTTGTTTGATATTTTATTTTGCGAGATGTTTATTATTTTTAGCACAATCTTTAAAATTACGGTACGTGTATGTGCATGTGTGCTCACGCGTGCGTGCGTGCGTGTAAATTTTTTAATAGATATTTATTGAAATACACAAGAAATATGTGAATATCACGAATTTTATTGAAATGATAGATTTATTTAAAATTATAACTAGTTCATTTTTACTACGATAAATTGTTTAGGTTAAATTTATTTTTTCCACTCTTAATTTTTTATTTTGTTTTTATTACGTTTCGCTAAATAACACAAGTGACACGAGAATAGCACATAAAAAGTTGTAATGTCATTATTTTAGATTTAAATTATAAATAAATTATTTTGTTAGTTTGTTTATTCAAATTAAATAAAGTTTATAAATGAAGTATTGTGTTCGATATTTTCATATGTTAATTAGTAAATACAACTATAACTTTATATATGTAAAGTTTTGATTCAATACGACTGAAAAAATAATTAGTTACAGTAATTAGAATTACAATTTTTTATATGTAGAGTTATAATACGCTCATAAAAAATAGTTACTCACAATTACTATAATTATAATTATGATTTTTTTATATGTGGAGTTATGATTTGAACGATCGTAAGAAAATAGTTAATTACAGTTACTATAATTATGACTTTTGACTGAAAGAATAAAATCGTAAAAATTATTAATGACATTAACTTCAACTACGACTTTTTATTAAAAAAGTAAATTCGTAAAAAATAATGAATGCATCATTTGCACGATATTCATTTCGACTAAATCTATTAGTTCAATTCATTTTTATTGAAGTTTTATTTTGCAATATATATATATATATATATATATATATATATATATATATTGATCATTCGAAATCATAAAATAACTGATCGTATGTTAACTAGCAGTTATAATTATGACTTTTTATATGTGGAGTTATAATTCGTATGATCGTCAAAAAGTTAGTCAATCACAGTAACTATGATTATGACTTTTGACTGAAAGAATAAACGCATAAATAATAATTAATTACATAAACTTCAACTACGACTTTTTACTGAAAGTATAAATTCGTAAAAACTAATTAATTTCCCATTAATACAATATTTAATTCGATTAAATCTTTTAGTTTAATTCGTATTTTATTGATATTTCATTTTGCAATATGTATTTGTTGATTATTCACATTCATAAAATAAATGATGGTATGTTAATTAGTAAGTATAATTATGACTTTTTATACGTGGAGTTATGATTTGTACGATCGTCAAAAAGTTAATTAACTATATTAACTATAATTATGCCTTTTAGCTAAAAGAATAAATTCGTAGAAAATAATTAATTACATTAACTTCAATTAAGAATTTTCACTGAAAAATAAATTCGTAAAAATAATTAATGCCTTATTAGTACAATATTTATTTCGATTAATTTTGTTAGTTCGATTCATTTTTTATTGATATTCTATTTTGCAATATATATTAGTTGATATATCACAATCATAATATAAATGATATTATATTAATTAGTAATTATAATTATGATTTTTAATAAGTGGAGCTACAATATGTATGACTGTCAAAAAGTTAGTTAATTACATGAACTACAATTATAATTTTTAATTGAAATAATAAACATGTAAAGCAAAATTAATTATATTAACTTCAACTACGACTTTTTACTTAAAGAATAAACTCTAAATAAATAATTAAAGTCTCATCAGTACTATATTTTTATCGATTAAACCTGTTAATTCAATTACTTTTATTGATATTCTTTTTGAAGTATATTTGTTGATTACAGAGTCGTAAAATAAATGATATTATGTAAATTAATAATGATAATTACGGCTTTTTATATATTGAGTTATGACTTGTACGATCGTTAAAAAATAGTTAATTATAATAACTATTATTATGACTTTTGACAGAAAAAATAGACATGGAAAAATAATTAATTACATTTAACTTCAATTATAACTTTTTGGTGAAAGAATAAATTCGTTAAAAATAATAAATATTTGATTAGTACGATATTTATTTCGATTTGTTAGTTCAACTTGTTTTTATTGATATTTATTTTGCAATATATATTTGTTGATTATATCACAATCATAAAATATAAAGTATTTTAATTAGTAATATTATCACGACTTTTTATATGTGAAGTTATAATTTGTACTATCGTCAAAAAGTTAGTTAATTACAGTAATTATAACTATGATCTTTCATTGAAATAATAAACTCGTAAAAAATAATTAATTACATTCTTCAGCTCGATCATAAAATGATTTTTTTTATTGAAATGAGAAACATATCTAAAAAGATTATAAATGCAATCTTGATACGATAATTATTGGGGCCAAGTTTGTAAGTTCAACTCCTTATTTGTTTTTGTTTGATATTTTATTTTGCGAGATGTTTATTTTTTTAGCACAATCATTAAAATTATTGTATGTGTACGTGCATGTGTGCTCACATGTGCGTGTGTGCGTGCGTGTGTGTGAAATTTTTGATAGATATTTACTGAAATACACAAGAAATATGTGAATATCATGAATTTTATTGAAATGATTGATTTATTTAAAATGATAACTAGTTCATTTTTAATACGATGAATTATTTAGGTTAAATTTATTTTTTCCACTCTTAATTTTTTATTTTGATGTTATTATTTTTTGCTAAATAACACAAGTGACACGAAAATAGCACATAAAAAGTTGCAATAACATTATTTTAGATTTAAATTATAAATAAATTATTTTGTTCGTTTGTTTATTCAAATTAAATAAAGTTTATAAGTAAATGGTTGTGTTCGCTAATTTCATATGTTAATTAATAACTACAACCACGACTTTATATATATAAAGTTATGAATCAGTACGATAAAAAAATAGTTAATTACAGTAATTACAATTACAACTTTTTATATGTCGAGTTATAATACGCTCATAAAAAATAGTTACTCGCAATACCTATAACCATAATTATAATTTTATTTTTTATATGTGGAGTTATGATTTGCACGATAATAAGAAAATAGTTAATTATAATAATTATAATTATGACTTTTGATCGAAAAAATAAACTCGTAAAAAATAATTAGTGACATTAACTTCAACTACGTCTTTTTATTGAAAGAATAAATTCGTAAAAAATAATTAATGCATCATTCATACAATATTTATTTCGATTAAATTTATTAGTTCAATTAATTTTTATTGGTATTTTATTTTGCAATATATATATTTATCGATTATTCACAATCATAAAATAACTGATCATATGTTAATTAGTTATTATAATTACGATTTTTTATATGTGGAGTTATTATTTGTATGATCGTCAAAAAGTTAGTCAATCACAATAACTATAATTATGACTTTTGATTGAAAGAATAAACACATAAAAAATAATTAATCACATTAACTTTAACTGCAACTTTTTATTGAAAGTATAAACTCGTAAAAAATAATTAATATCTCATTAAAACGATATATAATTCAATTAAATCTGCTAGTTCAATTCATTTTTATTGATATTTTATTTTGCAATATGTATTTGTTGATTAATCACAATCATAAAATAATGATGGTATGTTAATTAGTATTATAATTACGATTCTTATATGTGGAGTTAAGATTTGTACAATCTTCAAAAAAATTGTTAACTGTAGTAACTATAATTATGTCTTCTGGCTGAAAGAATTTATTTGTAAAAAATAATTATTTACATTAATTTCAATAAGGAATTCGCACTGAAAAAATAAATTCGGAAAAAATAATCAATGCCTTATTAGTATAATATTTTTTCGATTAAATCTGTTAATTCAATTCATTTTTATTAATATTCTATTTTGAATTTATATTTGTTGATTATATTACAATTAAAAAATAATTGATATTAACTTAAATACAAGTTTTTTAATTAAAATTATAAAGAAATCTACAAGATACACAATATAATATATCTTTGATACTATAAATTATTTGGATCACATTTGTTACTTCAACTTCTTTTTTTATACATAATATTTTGCATTACGTGTTTATTGATATCAACATGATCATCAAATATAAAATAACGATACTGACTATAAGTGCAATTTTTTTTCATTGTAATGATAAATATATCTAAATAGATTATAAATGCATTCTTAATATGATATATTATTTGGGTCAAATTTATAAGTTCAATTCTTTATTTGTTTTTGTTTGATTTTTTTTTTTTGCGATAAATGTTTATTGATTTTAGCACAATTATATATATAAATACACGCGTGATTTTTTTTTAAGGGTAAATTTATTTTAAAAGATGATTAATTCATTCTGAATAACATAATTCATTTTGGTCAAATTTGTATGTACAACTCTCTAGTTATTTGATGTTCTTATTTTTGATTGATACTTATTGATATACACAGTAGCACGAGAGTAGCATGGCCTTTATTGAAATGATTAGATTTATTATAAAAAAGATAGTTAATGCATTCTTAATACGATAAATTATTCAGGTTAATTTATTATAGTTCACGCTAATCGATTTCGGGAGTTTTACTCGTCTAAATTCAATTATGTAAAGTCACACGAGTTGTTAAACGACTTATCTATCTTCTCATGTGATCAAATTCATAACTAGATCCTCCAACTGCTACCAGATTTTTCTAGAATTTAATGACTCCGATTTCGTCCAAATATGAACTAAATTGAGAAATTCCAAGTTACTATGAAAAAAATTTCGACTTAAAAGTATTTTTCCGTTGATTTTTTTTATAACGATAGAACCCGATCATTACCGCTTCGATACAAGAAAATCAGTTTTTCAATTCACTTGTTTAATAATTCATTTTATTTATTTTTGCTTAAATGTCACAGTCAACTGTTACATCATTATTTTCAAACAAATGATTTTGATTATAATTTTGCTGGAAATTAGCTTTATTTTGTCAATTTTAAGTGCGTCATGGACATTACATTCTCTCTGTTTTTGTTATTAGTAACAAAAGAAGCCCTACAAAACCCTACAATCCTACTAGTAGTATATATAATTATTGGGACCATATTATATATAGAATTATTGCATTATAACCCCATCATTGTTAATGAACATTTAACTTGGCCTTGACCAAATGGATAGAATTTTGTTCCTACACATACATGTATATTATATATATACGTATAAAATACTACATATATATATCTATGTGTATGTATAATTGCCCGAGTAAATTTACATGTATACATGGGCGACTCTACATCTTTGCAAAAAAAAGCATTCGTCTTAGGCCCTCAAATTTGAGGGGCCTCATTTTTTAAAAAAAAAAATAGGTTATAATTATTTTTTAAAAAAATAATATCGAGTATTATTTGTAGAAAATGAATTTTTTATATAAAACTGTAAAGAAGTGATAGAAGTTTGACAAATTATAAATACTATGTCTTAAGAAAGACTAAATTATTGATTATAATAAACTTTATAAAAATATATATTCAAATTTAAGGCCTCTATTTGAATTTGATTATGCCACCGATTAACTAGAGCCGCTCCTGTATGTATACATTATTTATTAAATATGATCTCACAAAAAAAGTTTGAGGAGGATAAACTAATTGTTCCCGAAAATGTTCGAGAATAATTGTGGTTTACTTAAGTCATTTGAACACATTAGAAAACAAATAAGACTAACACGATTTGAAGGCATTTACAATAGAAAAGCCGATCAAAATCAACCAACAGTGTTTTATAGGAACAAATTATGTGTGGTTCAATGATCAATAGAAAAATGACGTAGTTGAGGTACCTGAAAGAAAAAACCCAACAAATTTAGGAATCTGTTTATGTATTTGGCCAAAAAAGAAATAGTTGTAAGATTGATATTCTTCATATTTCACACTCACCTATTTTTTTCTTTTTTGAAGACCTTTGGATTTAATGAATGTAGGATACTACAATTAATTTTCAGTGCATTATTGGTCAAGTTAAAACCCAAAAGATTTAATTTAGCATTGATTGAGTATTTGGTCAAATAAAATAAAAATTGTTGAATAGATACCTTGACCATTGCATTGGTTGCTTGACAATAGAGGTAATGTTTAAATTTAAATTTTTATTTTTGATTCCAATATTTGTTAGGGTCCATGCCTAAAAGTTAAAGGTCATTCAAGTACATTGCACTTTACTCAATTACAAAAGCCAAATACTAACAACTTTATTTTATAAAAATGGTGTATTTTACATGTGATAATTCAACTTCTTTCATATAAAAATATGATTCCCCAAGAATACCACTTTTTTAACGAAGTATAAATTGTTATTTACGCAATTCACATGATATATCAGAAATAATTTCTATCTTCAAAAAATAAAAGTAAGACTAAATATATTTTATTTTTTAAAATTATTTTATTCGAAGAGATTTTCTCTAACTATCCAAATATTAAAAATATTGTACAAGCCGATAGACCAATTATCTTGAATCTACGAGAATATATTGACCAGCAAGTCACCTTCCAAAATGTTTTTATATTAAAAAACATAGAGTAAACCTGAAATTATGCAAATTATTGGAACACCATTATTAAATGGTAGTATTTACGATATTATTTTATTTCTGACGTCTCAAAATAATTTATACTTTTTTTGGTTATAATATTACTGTATTTGTGTGTTGCGTGTTTGTATTTAACAAATTTAAAACTATTTTTAGTTATTCAAATTAGATTTGATGTGTCGTTCTATAGGCTTATAACATGCAAAAACTATTTTAATATTTTTATCATAAATATTTTCGTGGAAAATAAGTCTCACAAATAACATTTCATAATTATCTTTCTCGTCCATCAATAGCATAGTCCAAAATTTCATAAAGAATATCTGAACTATAGATATTAAAAATTAAAAAGGACTGATAATTTAATGTACCAAAAAAAAATATTAAACTAAGCAATACGTAACTAAATATAATAATATTTTTAATAAAATAAACAAATGTTTTATTTTAAATAAACTACTATTAAAAGCATAATTTAAAGTAAAAATGTAAAAATAGGAAAATCACAAAAACGTTACCTACATGACTCCATAAATTGAACCTAGGCTTCATGTAGTTTTATGACCACGCTAGCCACTTCACTACAATTTTCTTTTATTTTTAATTGGTATGTCCTAAATAATATATATATATATATATATATATATATATAAAATAACAAAACTTTATCGATATACAGTGTAAATTTCTAACTAAGGGTGTTCAACGGATGATATGGACAATTTGATATCATTATAGCTCGATCCTACCGGCAACACTGTAGCACATTTTATCTTTATTCTCACTTCTATAATGTTCATAGCTATTACGCATACTTTCGTGATATTTACTTAGATTATATATCAAACATAAAAAATAAGTAAACAGAATCACTCGAAAAATATTTTACTCCGTATCGAATTCATTTTAAAATATTTGAGTGTGGGGTCCACTGCCGACCAACAAAGAAGAAAAGAGGGTCCACAAGGCACTTTCTTTTTTGTGATTGTTCTCTTATAAAGAAAACATGACTGGCAGGCAAAGTTAACTTCCAAAAAATGCAAAATCAGAAAAGTTTAAAATTTGTGTACAATTTATTCAGTAAGAAAAATAAAAGAGTTAAAAAAAAAAGAAAAAAAGATTGATAAAGATATAATAATTATTTGTTAGCCAAAATGTCAATTTATTTTAATAACTTTAAAAGGACCACCCCTTTACCTTTTCTAGCTGTTTTTATTTTTATTACAATTTTTCTTTTTTTCTCAGTGTGCTATAAAATTCATTTAATTTCGTTTGGTCCATTCTACATCATTCAATTAAATTAAATACGTAAAATAAATTCGTTTATCATTGGTCCATTCATTATATATATTCTTGTGGTAATAGATATCCAAATCCATGAATTGTTTTCTTTATTTGAAATAAATTTATTTATTTATACAACTCATCAAATGTAGATGAATGTTCTTTTGATAAAATTTTAATGATAAAGAGTATTTAGTATCTTGAAACATCTGAAGTTAAAGACTATAATGTTATTTCAGGTTAATAAATATTATAAAAAATAAAATGAACAATTTAAAAGTCTAAATAACTCTTAAAACATACGACTTACGATAAAAATAATTTTTTTTATAAATTTTAAATTATGAATCTGTTCGCGACTTAACATAAAGTAAAAATTAAAAAGCTTTATAAAATTTAAATTATAAATTTGTTTGCGACGTTTAACGCCTTTGGTAATAGGTATTTTTTATTAATCTGATGATATCAGCCCCTATTTTCACCTATGCATGGGTGTTTGTATTTAATTTTGAGAAAATTTATTTTAAAATAATTGAAGAAAAAAAAAGGATTTTAATAGTGGGCCATGAGTATTATTGGATGATGTTTGGGCCCAAAAATATGTTGATATACTCCAATTTCAGATAAGGCTATTGGGGCCCATAATGTGGGAGCTACATGTGAGTTTAAACGATTAAATTAAGTCTTAGGTCTAATTTATTTTATAAGGAGTCCACCCATCTCATTATCCATCAACGTGAGACTTTTGTCATTCATCAACATCATGCCTCACGCTCAGTATTTAGCATCTGGTGCGTGGACATTTTTGGTTTTGGGGGCCGCAACATCGATTGGCACGGACCCTGCTCTGATACAATGTTAAATTAGGTCTTATGACTAACTCACACGCAAAAGCAAGGTCAAGAGAGTAGGATTTTTCAAGCCTTATAAGGAGTCCACCCATCTCGTTAACCCAAAATGTAACTTTTGTCATTCTTTAACATAAACTATTACTATTATTTCAATTTGTTTATTCAATTTGATTCCATACGACATAAAAATAAAAAATTTCTTTTAAAAAAAATTATGATCTTATTTAAATGTGAAATATATCAATGTATTTTCTTTTTAAGACATAATAAATAAAAATAAATCTACTAAGCCACTAAAAGACAACGTACGATTTTGTGGCAATAGAAGTTGTTACGTGTGAATTTGGAATAGAAACCTATCATTTCGAACATCAGTGTGGTTCCCTATCAATGACAATGTTTTCACACACTAAACCACACGTGATTTGCGAAAAAATTAATCTTGAAATTTAGAAAAAAATAAGTTTATATAAGGGTAGATGAAGTAATGTTTAGTTGATGAAATAACATGGGATAATTAATAAATAAATTTGTATTTTGATTAGTTGAAGACACAAATTTATCATAAGATGAATTTGTTCCTTCAAACAATTACCAAGTTATTTTAATTTCAAAATCTGAAATACTATAGCAAGTACATATATGTCGTATAATGTGAGATATTTCAACAATTCACTTTGTATGATATAATGTGATGCTACTAACAAAGAGGTACGTTGTTGAGGATGAGTCAAGTAGGACTAACAAATTTTGGGCTGATAAATTTGTGAAGAAAAATTGCACATGACATCTTACACATTTCAGATTAAATGAGAGAGGAACGTAAAAAGCTTTATACCATATACCACAAAGTTATATGAAATACATGCTTTTAAAGCTCGATATAACGTAATTCGAAGTCCTATATACAAAGTGTCATACACTTGAGTCATGCAAATTATGGTATTAGTGCTTGAACTCAATATGGTGATTGAGAAAACATCAATGTGAACGTTGAGTCCCTTAAGGGGAATGTATGTGATTGAGGGTGTTTGAAGTTGGATTAACTACTTCTACGTTGTAAAGCTTTTGAAGATGAGTTGCACATGATATCTTAGACAAATGACATCAAAATAAGAGATGAAAGTGAAAAAAAATGTAAAAAAAAACACAATTTAAATTCAGATGCACGATACAAACTATTGGAGCTCGATATAACACAAACTAAATTAATAATTTATACAATTTTAAATTTAAAACAAAATAATACACATCATGAACTTTAAGTTGTGGTACATAATATAGTTTTCAACTATTAGACAAGCACCTTTTAACATTGGCATTTAAACTAAAAATAAACTTTAATGAATTTGGCGACGAAATGAGGTGTACTTTTAAGAATTTCGACAAGTTGAAATAATAAAATAGATTTAATTTTATTAGAACAAAAGTCAAATTTTTTCCTAATAAAAATAAAAGATGGTAGGTGCGTACAAAAATATTTGACAACTAATTAGTCAATCTCTAAAATTCGAAGACCTTGACTTGACTTAGTAATATGCAAATAAATCCGTTATAATAGTTGATACTATTTATTTTGGAATCACTAAGGAATCGGTTAGTACAACGAATAATGATGCATGAATTGGTAATACACGATTTGTTTTTATCAAAGTATTTGATTCATTATTTTCAACTTCATCTTGTGTTTGAATTAAAATTATATCAGAAGTTTCTTTTTCATTATATCCTTGAATTATTGTATAACTGTGTCAATTAGATAATTGTCTGACAATATATTTTATGACCTTGGAACTAATTATTAGGAGAAGAACAATTTTATTATCGTGTTTGCTATTTTTTCATTTGAATTATTTAAGGATAAATAATTATCATATTAATAAATTAATCACTCATAAAATGTCAATTTCAATTTAAGAAATACAATCTCCTATTAATATTGAAACCAAAAAAATCGTAAACATAAAATAATTGACTAAATCATATACATTTACACATAAAAATGATAAATTGTAATTTTAATATGTCAAATATGAATAATTAGACACAAAATAAAGACATAAATGTCAATTACCTGCTAAAATGAAATAACTTAATTTTTCAAAATTCAAAATTGAGGCATTAGAAGTTAAAAGAATGAAAGATACTTACTATATACTATATCTTTTTTAAAGTTATTTGAACTCTTGTAAAAAATATGTTATAGTAATTTGGACCACAAAGATTTGTTAGTAATGTATAATTGTAAAGCTATCAAAAGCCTAAAGTTTGCATTAGTAAACCACCCATTAAGACAAAATTAGACCCCAAAAGTAACAACTAAATTAAAAAACTTTTTTTTAAAAATAAAATAAATTGTAACTAGTCATTGTAATGATAAAAATAAAAATGGTGATTTCTCTTTCTATGTAGGAACTTTAAAGAGACAATAGTATTGATAACACAATATTTTTTATGATTGTTTCTTGAAATGATAGAACCTCTTTCTTTATCACTACTCATCAAATCATCTTTTTTTTTCTTTATAGACTTTTAAGAACATGGGATTGTGATTAAATAGACTACTACTTGTCTTTGTCAATGTTAATTATATTCAGATATGCTCAAGATTCTTTCGTCTTTAATTCTAATGTCGATATCGAATTTATGAAAAAATAAAAGTATAATCAAAATAAATATTCCAAAAATGAATCTTGTAATATACAAATTTAAATATAATTAAACTTTAATGTAATTATTTAATAACAAATAGAATAAAAAGAATAGTACTACTATCTTTAATTCACCTTGTTTTACCTTTTGTACGTTAAGGTAAAGTTGCACACTTTATATATAGGGAAAAAAGAACAATAATGAAATTATTGGGACCCAAATTTCATAATTAGATCTAAGGAAAATCAATCCCCTCGAAATCCTAATCTCATAATTATGCATTTAAATATTGATATATGTTACTATCTTCTTTATCCAAGCATAAATTAATCTTTGAATATTTGTTCCATTACTTTGTTCATAATTGAAATCTTATTATATTATAGCATTACAAGGAATTAAAAAATATTTAACAAGTCAAATTGAAATCTTATTATATGATTCTTGTTTTAATAAAATTATGATATTATATGTGATCAAGAATATAAAAATCGACACCTGGAAAGCATTACTAAGTCAACACCAAGTTAATCAGGTTTATCTAGTTTGAAAATCATAAAATTATTTAATTTTTATTTCTATTTTCATATGATTAATATAATATATTATAAAATAATACGTAATAATTACTAAAACACGTTATTACTGGCTATCTATCATTTTCCACCTAGGAATATGGCCTTATCGAGTCTAATTAGTGATTAATATTTTTGTGAAAAGTAGATTGACAATTCATGTAGACATATTGAAGTTGAAATATCATGGCCATAGAAGAAAATTAAAATATGGAAATCCTACATTTTAAGGATTTAAAAAAAAAAAACAAATATATAGGACCCAACTGTAGTTCCAAGAACTTGGAGGATGTGTTTCACCAGAAATCATTGACGATGTTGTAAAGGGGGATTCAATCGCTACTATATTTGTTTTACTCTTCTCTAAAAACTTTTATTTTTATCGTTTTTTGATGATTCAAGTTTAGTTTGTGTTCAAACAATGATAAATAGTATTTACGCTGAATGTTTAGTTTAAATTGTGTAATATTTATAGGACTAAATGATTTTAGAAGTGAGAATATATATAATTAATCATAATTAAAGCTAAAAATCTATGAACACTACAAAAACTTATTTTTCATATATAAACTTTGATGTAAATGTAGTACACATAAAAATTTTACCCAAAATTATTGCATTTGAAGGAGGTTTTGTAAATGAAAATTTGCATGTGGGGTCCTCTTAATTTCCTTTATTTCCTTTTTTCATACCCCTCATTTCTAATAAGGTTGTTGAGGCATCAAAATCTAAGTATAGTATTTTGATGGTACTTTATAATTTGTAAATATATTTACACATCCCATCATAATTATAGAGTTTTCTCAAGGGTCCCAAATTGTCCTTCTTATCACTTATCATACTCTCAATATATTTGAGTTTTACGTGAATTTGTATTCATATTTGATATTTGATATTATATTTAAATTTAATTAAGTGCAAATTTGCACATTAGCAAGCTCATTTCTAAGAACTTACTATATAATTAAGGATGTCTTTTTTTTGGGGGGGATTTAGTAACCAATTTTTTTTTAGATATTAAATTTTTTTTCAACATTTTTGCCAAATGGAAAAAATAAATTTGGGACCATTTGTGCAAGCATATTACTTTGTCCTTTTATGAAACATCAATAGATAATAATAGTAATAACAATTAGAGGTTTGAATTTTTCAAAAGGTTGAAATCAAATTTATTATTTTCTAGCTACTATAATATAATAGCTACTCTCTTCATCTCAAATTATTATTGTTATTTTTTTATATCTGCATTAAGAAAATATTAATTAAAATATATAATGTTAATTATTTTACCTTCATATTTATGTTATAAATCTGTCTTTATGAAATATTTATTCGATTGATATAATTATTTTAAAAATCACGATAGATAATTTGAGATCGGAGTATATCTCACAAGTTCTTGTCTGTCCCTTTCCTTTTATTTTGAACTTTTCTCCTGCCCAAGATTTTTTTTATTTAAAAAAATATCCTCTTTTTTTTTTTTCTCATAAATCTCTCTAAGATATAAGATCAATATATTAGTTGCTTGACTTGCAGGCTAAATTTGGTTTTCTCCTGGCAAAATGCCAAAGTTTGGTGACAACCTTTGAGAAACTAAATTTGTTAAATTCCACACTAATCTTTTCCTATTTATTTTTTTATTTTATAAAATATTATTTCAACATCATCCAAATAAACTATAGGCTAAACAATCTTATAAATAAAAGAATACCCTAATTTTGGTCAAACTTTTAAAAATTTGCTTGTTTCGAAAAGTTGAATTGTTTTTTGAAAAATTAATTTGGAAAAATAGCAATTTGTATTTTATTAATCAATTTTAAAAAAATACTTTTAGCAAGTGTTGATCAAATTTAGAAAAAAAATGTTAAATTATGAGGATTGATTAGAAGTTGTATCTTTTTTAATTTTGAATATTTATTCTTTACAAATCAAAAACATTTTTTTCTTAAAATAAAAATTGTTATATTAAACATTTGAACCCTCTCAATTTTTTTTTCTTGAAAATTATTTTTAATAAACTTGATCAAACAGATTATTAAAAACTCGAATCGCAAAGCTAAATTTATTTTTCTCCTGGCAAAAGTGCCAAAGTTTGATGACAACCTTTGTGAAGCTACATTCATAATTTTATAATCCACACTAATCTCTTCTTTTATTTATTTATCAATTTAATTATAAATTATTTCAACATCTTATCCAAAATAAACTATAGGCTACATAGAATTTATAAAATAAATACAAGATGACCCCACCTCAAGCATTATTTTGTTGGCCAACCAAATCCCTAAATATTATACATAGTCAAAACCTATCAAACCCCACACCCTTTGTTTTAATTAATTTTTTCTTCAAATTTTTCCTTTATTCATAGGGACAAGACAACTAGAGGCAAATGTACCAATTTGTGTCAATTATGTGCTATGTTAATCTAATTTAGTATATATGTCCTTTTACTTTGTTCAAACTTGTTTTTATATATAATTCTAATAGGAAATAATTATGATTTCGTGAATAATTCTTTAGTTAAAAATGTCAAAATATAGTAAATTTAAGAGTGATAATATAAATTTAGGTTAACGTACATTTTGATATTGATGAAAAATTCAATATTATATACGTTATGCATAATTATACGTATCATTTTAATGTATATATAATAATATCCGCATCATAATAATGACCCCTAATTCTTCATTTTCTCTTGCCCATACGTATAACGTAATATAATTAAGAATAGATATTCAAGATATTTAGATGCATGTGTGTAGGTGCATATATTATTTAGCTTATAAATTAACTTATGTTTGGGACGATGTGATCCAAAAAAGGTCTTGTCAATGTGTTGGGGAAACTTTTATATGTCCAAATTGATTCCAAAATATAAAATCTTGATTAACTATAGATAAAGGATGTCCCACAAGAAATTTAAGAACTTTTTTTTGATACTTTGCCTTGTAATTCACAATGTTTTCGAAGCTTGATTTATAACGAAGCGATAAATACTTCTTTTATTTTTAGTTAGGGTTTGATCAGATTCAAATTATATTAGATACGAAGTTATTCTGATTAAAAATAAGATTCTAAATTTAATTGAACCTAAATATAAGTATTTTATCTTCTTTTATCTTTAATTAGAGGTTTGATCAGATTCAAATTATGTTAGGTACAAAATTATCCTTATTAAAAAATAAGATTTTAAATTAATTGAACCTAAATACAAGTATCAAATACCGAATAAAAGTAAAATAAAAATTTCTTATCAAACCTCTCAGGAAATTTAAATTATTCAAATCGTCTTTTTGCTGCCATCCTGTATTTTTTTTAAAAAAAATTACCATATTTTTGTAATATGATATTAGTATTTTAATTTTTGATAACCTAGTATAAAACATATCATATTATTAAAAAAAAAAAAGTCTTTTAAATTCATCAGTGTGCCGTTACATGAAGGTGCAGATGTAAATGGTTGCAAGGAAATTCAATCTTATTCCATTGGCTAAAACTTTGTAGGAGAAAACGAATTCTTTTTAATTATATATTTACTTGAATCTTTACGACTTTAAAAAATATCGATTATTAATTTTAACTTTGTCATGTATTATATGATATTAGCTCAGTTGATTGATTATTTAATTTTTTTAGTGAGTGTTTGAATTTTATTATAATCTTCTTTTTCAATACAAAATTTAATAATTATATTTTTAGGAAAAAGTAATGAACTGTAGGCATATCAATCTGTATCCATATATGGAAAATTTTAGAGAATTAAAATTTTATGTTATTAATGTAACAAAAGTGTAAATAAATTCAAGGGTGTGTTTAAGAAAAATGTTTTTCTTCGTAAATATAATAATCTAGACAAATACGATAAATATGAAGGAGAAGGAGGTGGGGTTGGGGGTTAAGGGGTGAGATGGGGAAGGGCGGAGTCGGGGAAGACAATCAACAATGAGATGTTTTTATGAATTTATTTTTCTACTTTCATTAGGAAATTCAAGGTATCGTTTGTATAGAAAATTTATTTTTGTAAAAAAATGAATATGAAAGATTACGAAAGCAACGTATCCTTCACCTTTTTTAACTCAGATAATTAATTTAGAAAAAAAAATCGCAACAAAATTTTCATAAATAAACCCAGCGAAAGAATCATTATCAAAACCTACTAAGCGGAATAATAACTCGGAAACTTATTTAAAGGGGGAGTCGCACAATAAAAATAAAAATAAAACTCAATTTTTAATTTTATTTTACATGAGATATTTTGGAGCAATTGTACTGTGGATAAATTTTTACATAAAAGAAATTAAAAAGAGGCCATGTTCTTATGTTATTGGACAGAAAGAAAAAGAAAATAAGGTATCATTTATTTCACAAGAGAAATAATGATTTATTTTTTTAAAAATAAAGTGAGAAAGTGACTGATGAAGACATTTTTTTTAAAAAATAAAAAATAAAAAATTTCTGTTTATCAATACTATATACTTCTCATCACATTCATCATAGTTGTTGTTGGATTCTTGCTTTTGGTTTATTTTGGCAAAAAAAAAAAAAAAAAACTAAACATCATAATTTCCTTACAAAATAATAAAATTTGTGACACTTAGAAAATTTTAATTTCTAAATCAAATGGCAAACCTCAACATACATTGTACAAATCGTTGATTTATTATATGGTATAATATTAATTATTTTTGCGTACCTCAATAATTTCGCATTCCGAAAATTTTGTTTACCAAAAATTAAATTGATAGAAAAAGATCACTCAAAGGTCCAAAATTTCTTCTACTTCATTAATCATTAGAAATACTGATGTAAGTTGGTCTAATAATTAATTAGTAGTGTAAAATCAAGCATTGAATCTTAATTTAGTGTTTTTGAAAAAAGATATAAACATCCAAAAAAAAAAATCACCTGAAAATTATTGCAAATAACAATTTGGTAAACCTAAAGACATCTGAAATTTTTCTCTCCAAAAGTTATAATTAATGAAATAATTATTTGACTTATCAAATATTAATACCATCATATAAAATAAGATAATAATATTTCCAAATTGACCTTTTATTTTTCATTCAAGGTTCATGTTACACTCTTTTGAAAAACAACACAAAAATAAATAAGATTTAAGGTAATGATATTCCTTTTTTTTTTTTATAGCCTATTGGCATGACTTTGTCCATTATCACTTGAAAAGGACCCTTATGAATGTTACTTGTGAAAATTTCGAGTTAATTACTCATATGATCACTTAATTAATAATATTATTTTTAAAAATCATTTCTTATTAACATTAGAGAAAAAAATTTTAAAAATTTTTAATTATTAATTGAATAATTATCTGAAAAAATTGAAAAGTAAAGAACATAGTAAAATTAATGTGATATGTCAAATAGAATTGTCATCAAAATTGATGGTACTACACTAGTGTAGCAGGTGATGATAGGCTTTCAAGTCACATCAAAAATTAATTTTTTTTATTTTATTTTATTTGTTATAAAAATAAAATAGTATAATAAAAAAAAACAAGGGAAGGGTCCCACTTTGAAATTATTAAACTTGATAGTTTTGTGGCCATGGTTGTGACTTGTGCACAAAAAAAATAATAACTTGGTGGTTGGTTATGAATCATTTGCCCATTCAACCTAATTCAATTATTATTATTATTTTCAGTAAAAAAAATAAATTATATTCTTGTATATCATTCAGGAATATACTTCCAATTGGCTAACTTCTTAAATACACTCAATGTTACCTTGTCTTGTACAAACCATATACATTTTACCACTATACTTTACATGTGATAAAATAAAAAAATAATGAAGTATAAGCCCATAGATAAATATCTTCACTATTGATATCTCAATTTAGTTTCTATGTTTTCAAATGAAGTATAACAACACATAACCATGTGCTGCAGCGAATGAAGTTGTTCTTCCTTAATTAAAAGTCTCGAGTTTGAATTCTGGTATGATAGAATCTCTCCTCCAAATGGAGCCATGCGCGGTGGAAATTCAATTAGCTTAAAATGAAAAAATAACTACACACACGGTATAATTTCACAAGTGAATTGGGAGAAGATAGAGAGATGCAAATCATATTTTTCTTTTTCTGAATTTATTGATGTCCGATATTTATTTTGATGAACGCATAGATTTGAGAGTGAGTTTTACTAAAGTGAAAAATGCTCCTTGTTTATACTGTTTTTAATGTTCTCAAGACTTAAACCAAAGATAACTAATTAAGATTGGAGGAATCTTATCTAGCTTACAAGAATTCAAATCTTGTTTGGTACGAAATCAATTTTATTAAAAGCGCGTTAACTTTAATATAAAATCTTCTCGTAGAAATTTAAATGTAGTCAAGCTTTCTTACAAAAAATCTAATCATTTAAAATCGAGCTCTTCCGTAATAACTACAATGACTTTCAACGCAACAATAAAAAATAATAGACAACTAATAAATAGGATAATGACAACTCATTTAAAATTAAATGTAATCAATTTTTTTTAAGACACTTCAATTTCTAGAACAATTTTTTAAGTATTTTAAAAGAACAAATCTGAACCTAGTATCTCAGATCTCTTATTCCTTTGTTCCACTCTTTATCACCCTTTTTTAAAAATAAATAAATCAATACATCATCCCAAAAATTTAAAATTATCAAAACTCAATCTAGCTTAATATATAAAATAATAAATATATTCAATGTAATTCTATAAAAGAGATTAAAAAAAATATTGTATACTGCTCGACAATTTTCAATAGATAATCGACTCAAGAAGTTGTCTCAGTATATAATTTGGCTAAAAATAAATTAAAATAAATATAAAAAAAGGAAAATCCTACAAATGATTGTTTTTCCTATATCTACATCTTGCCAGCTATTTTTTTGTTATTTTATACTACTTTATTTTACATTTATTAAAATGCAATTTACCTGTCAATAAATGGTCCTTTTATTTTGGAGTCTTATCATATTCTATGTTTGTTTCAATTATATGCATAATTATTGATCGTAGTAGCTTTGGAAGCATTTATTGTCAAATAAATACCTAGACACTATTAAAGAACCTTGAATTATTAGATAACCTCATACATGCCCCACTCTATATTAATTAATAAGCAATAAGATGATAAACTATACTTTATAATAAATCGACTAATAGTTCATGAAAAGTACTGAAATATTTTCATTATGGTTATTAAGATAAATATATTTCAGTCTGAGCATCGAGATGGTTACGTTAGCTTTTTTCAATTTTGAAAATAATAATACCTAAACTAATTTATGTACATCTCAATTATTTTACTCTTACCTGACAAATACATGTTATCTTTTAGTAACACATAAACTCGAGATTGAATAATGCATGTTATCTTTCTATAGCACATGTATCAAATAACTCGAGTCAGTAATAATAATCCGAAGCCCTTCGTTGAATAATTATATTGTATGTTCAAAGTTTTTTTTTTTTTTTATGTATATATTAAATGTTGATTCCCCCGATTTGTTCTTGTGAAATAGTGAAAATTCCGACTCTACTACTGAACTTCATCCCGGTAGAAACAAAAGCGCTCCTTTGTCATAAATATCTATTTTCAAATGCACCTTCTTCACGAGAGGCCAGAGTATTATATACAGAGATATTTAACCTAATTGCGAGGCTCATAATTTCCCATTGTACTGCTCTTTCTTTTGAAAAATAAAGACAGGCAATATCCTCTCAATCAGACAATCAGATAAACAATATTAATAGAGACAAATGATATTAAATCCAAATCGATAGATAATGAAAGCAAACCAATGGCAACAAACTTATAGCAGTTGTAAGAACATAAGTCATAATAATCGCGATTATTTCTAAGGGAAATTGACACATCTAACTCAATAACTCAAGTAGAGGCTACATCTTCTGAGTCCTAGGAAAACAAGGGAGTACATAAATCTACTCTGGTACCATGTTGCAACATATCCATGTTGACTACAAGGGCATGGCAATTCAGTAACATCAAATGTCGTTGAGATCCATCTACCTGAAATGGGGACACACTCGGAGAAGAATGAGGCTCATTGTTGTTGTGTACTCCCTAGCAGTACCGAATTGTTGAACTTTCTAATAATTTAATATTGGCATATAACTGGAGTTGCCAAAGCTCAAAGCTCAAAACTCAAGTACAGAACTAAGTTGTGCACTTACGGGACATTCATAACTTGAATGGACTGCAGCATATCAGAAACAGCGATGATGAGGTCACCTGACTTGATCATGCCCCGAGCTTTTAGTAGGGAGAAAGTTTTGTTTAGGTTGCTTTCCATATCATCAGAGTAATTCAAGCGGAAAGGCATTAGACCCCATTGCAGGTTCAGGCGCCTACGTACAGATGTTGCTGTCGTAAATGCAAATATTGGGCAATCAGGGCGGCAGCGTGACAAGAGAGATGCCATGTGCCCATTCTTGGTGTAAACAAAAAGAGCATCAACTTCCAAATTGTTAGCTGCAGAAGATCACAATGGAGATAATCACTAGACCAAATAGTAAGAGATTAGAAATCAAAATACAATGATTCAAATTAGGGTATGTTTTTAACAAGTACCCTTATGAATTATAAGCTGAGCATAAAGGACTTGTGACTTGTCCCACAGAACCGAAATGTAAGACTTTTAGAAAATATTAGCTCTCCATATTCAAAAAAAATAAAATTTATTTTGAGAAGTGCTTTCACTTTCAAATAACATTTGCTTCTCCTTGCTGGGAAATACGGCTTGGCTAAGTTAATTTTTCCTCCTCTTCCTCATTCAGCATCTCTCTAAAAAGTTCTTTCATGAAGATGAACATTCAAAAGCTAATTCCATTTTGTAACCAAATAGTATAAAGACCTTGTTCATTATTTAAGAACATCAATTATTTAGATGATCAGTAATCATATTGCTATTACTAAGGCTCAGTTTATTTCTTAGAAAAAGCACAAGACCCTTTGGGTTTATGTTAAGTCTCTCTTATTTCTTAGAAAAAGCACAAGACCAAGTTCTCTAGCCTCCTGTCTTGATATTGACATATCAATGTCAAGCACTCTATGGATGACATGCACATATGGTACATGCCCCCCTCAAAGTAGATTGAAGAACATGCTTAAACTGTGTAAGACTCCTATATTACTTGGGAAGAAGCTATATCCTTACTGCATTTGACCAATATCAAAAGACAAACAGTCAACATGACTTCTATAAACTAAATTAAGGTACAACAAATGTTTAGATAGACATCCTCTTGGAAGAATTTATATCCTTGTTATATTTGACATTTTAACAGGCAACAAAAGGCGCACACAGCCAAATGAGTTGATCATAAGGTGTATAAAGAGTCTTTACCTAGAAGATCCAAGGTATATTCTCCCTCCAACCTCCCACCCCCAGTTCCAATTGTCCACACTCATTTATCACTTGTGTTCTCATCATAGAAGCAAATAGATAACTGCATATAGCAAAGATGCATAGCATGTGTGTGATAGCTAATAGAGCTACTCTCTATGAGACGATAGAGATAATGTGTGAGTCTTTTTTCCTTCTGAACATTTTAAGGCATCTAGATCTGAACCATTTGTCGAATTTACATGAATAAACTGACTAGTTATGATATCCCAAAAATTAGCAGTCTAATGGTTACTTGAATAACTCAAGAAACTGTTCTTGCACATTATCCATCTGCAGTTAAAATCTTCTGTAGTTCCTTTGTTGACTAAAAATTATCAAATGATCACCTATTTAGCTACAAAACAACCCTATTACTTTCAGTTGCTTGTAGCTGAGAATTGAGCTAACTTATGGCAGATAACAAAACTCCTGTTGCCGTCATCCTAAAAGAGCAACTAGAAGTTGACGCAAGAACACAACTAGGGTAGAAGCGCACTTACATGCATACACCAAGAGTAGCATGTTATGACATATAAGTTACTATTGCAGAATATGACAATTTGCAAAAGCTTAAAAATGTGCAGAACTCATCAAAAAGGGAATGGAATTTCCAGCTTGCACTTCAATTCATTTGAAACTGCACATATAATATATGTGAAGGTCTTATAAAAGACAACATAAAAATGTTTATTCCCTTTTGAAGGCTTACTCAAAATGGCTACTTATCTTTAATGCATTATCGATATTGCATGAACATCCGTTCATCAGAAAACTAACACAATAATTTACGAGTCACATAAGAGAAGAATTGAACTAGCCATCTCAGTCTCACCCTCGCAAAGCAATTCATAGTTGATCTAAGAATATAAAACACGCGCATACAGATACACCAAGATAGTGTAAACATTTAAGTCAGAAATGACGAATTCAAGAAGCTTTCTCAAAATTGGGAGAGAAACTAAAGAAAACGGGAATGGGTTTTCCAGTTTTCACTTAATCGCATTTATACATGGATCCTTCTAATTTTTATAAAAAGCATGTATAAGTCCATGTCTGTATTAAAAGCCAAAAAAAGAAGTGTGTTTACTCTATGGTTCATGCAGCCAGAAAATTCATGTTTGAAGTCATAAGGTGGTATATCAATTCTGAAATGTATCCAAATGTTACATTTTTCAGAGAAAACTTAACATGCTGCAAGGATGAGATCCATTAGTTATACACTTCTCAGCATTCCCTACATAGATGATAGAACCATAAATAGAACTTAATTGTTGTTTTATCCAGATTTAGCAATAATTCATTTAATCACAGGGATAGCCTGTCTCAATAAAATGCATGATATAATAGCTATGCATCAGAACCAATAATCCTAAGATTCATGATAGCTAATCACTTTGACATGATTACGAGGATTTTACTATTCCCACTTCTAATTGTTATTAATGTCGTAGAAAATTGAACAGATTTAACCCAGAAAAATTCCTCATAGCACACAAATTTCAGATAATACTCCTTAGTTTTTCAGGTTTATATCATGCTAGTAAGCTAAAAACATGCCCAGTTTCCTTAGGTTATTTACTAACTTTAGAAAATATTGGGCAAATGCTAAAAGAGCTTTAGTGCAGAATGTCAAAGTTCATGATTTTACTATTTCACCATTTAATTGTCCAGTCCACACTCCACAGACCACACAACAACAATAGAAAAAAAGTAGTTTTACATCTGCAGGCTTTGAAACAAATAAAAAGCAATGAAAATCAAATCAATTAGTATTCAAGAAGATAGAATTTTACCCATCTTGGCGGCAGAGTTGCAAATTTCTTCTGAAATACTATCAGAAAATGAAGATGCTATGGATGGCAATTCAATAACTTCGCGGCGTTTCTGTTCTCTCCACCTTCTTTCGATTCTCAAGCTAACAGTTCTTAGAACAGTCAATGCCTTCTCAGGAAATTGTCCCATGGCCGACTCACCAGAAAGCATCAAAGCATCCCCCCGTTGCCTAACTGCTTCGGAAACATCAGCAACTTCAGCTCTAGTTGGAATAGGGTATTCAATCATAGATTCCAACAACTGGGAAGCTACTATAACAGGCCTATTCAGCTGCCTGCATAGCTGAACAATCTTTTGCTGCTCTGATGGAACCTGTTCTAATGGAATTTGAGCACCAAGATCTCCTCTTGCCACCATAGCACCATCTGATGCCTGAATTATTTCTTCTAGGTTCCTCAACGAGTCAATGCTCTCTATCTTTGCAATTACAGCAATATCACTGCGCAGCACATCAAACCAGATAAATGAATAATTTGATTGCTGAGAATCAACTTCTTAAATATATTCGGAAGTAAAGGTCTGTTCTGCTAAATGCAGTTTTATTTACTAAGAAGGCTCTTACCCATCCCGGGCCCTGGCTTTAATGTAGCTCTTAAGATGCTTAATGACTTCAGCAGACTTGACAAATGATACAGCAATAAAATCTACACCCTCGGCAATCCCGAAGTCAATGTCTAGCCAATCCTGCAGCAGTGAAAAACTTGAAATAGTGACCATCTAAATATACTAAATTTCAGCAGTTAAAAGATTTAAGGGTGTGAGAACAACTGTGTGCCTGGATCCTGAAAAAATTTAGTGGAAGTCCAGGTATATCCTAATAGCTGTTGTACTAAGCTAGAATTGACTATGCATACTCTTTGTGAAACATAAATGTTGCAGTATCAACAGTTAAGTCCTTAGATCCAGGCTACAAGAGTTCTTAGTTCCCTTTAAAGTGAGAATCTGGGAATTTTAGCTGATATAAAAGGTACTGTTTGATAATGGTGGTGACTGGGCCACAACTTCGCATCTCACAACTATATCACTGGGATATCACTGGGTACCTGCTACCTCCACCTATACAGGTATACCAAGTAACTTTTGCCAACCAAAGCTTATCATTTCGTATTCTTTTTGGGACTTTGTCCTTCTTGTGACAGTTTGTCACCTATATTGTCAAGCCTCTTTTATTCGATCTTTTGCAATCTTGAATTAAGATTTGTTGATCGACATAATTATGCAATTTGTTCATATTAAGTGTGAATTAGAAATTTGTTTTTAATATGGTTCTTAATTCTGTTGATATTGGGTTTCGACCCTACTTGATTTAGGCTTCGATCCATCTGGATATTTGATGCTTCTCAAAAAACACATGTGGGGGGCAAATTTGTTATTTGACAAACTTCCTTGAAATAATTTTATGAGCTCTCTTGACACTTGAGCCTTTCTATATTGATATTGATATTTGGAAACATTTCAAGATTTGGTATTTAGTTCTAATTATGTATTATTTGTTTACTTGATTATGTTTATGCTCCATTTGAGCTACCTATAACTTAAAAGGGAATTGGAGAATGTAATGGCTTCAAGTCTAAAGTTCATGCGCTACTAAGTTTTATGCAAGAGATTTGAAGATGGCCATTTGAAGTAGACTTTTTGGAATCTTTTATGAACAGCATATCTGCATAGGAATCTATGTTTTGTACGGATTTGGGACTTGTACATGATCCGTATATCACACTTGTATGTAATTTTGGAGGTTTGATGGATCATATAGCGATCAATTGTAACTTGAATTTGGTAATTTGTTTGGCTATTTCAGAGTGTGCAAATCCAAGTCTTCGTAATGTACTAAACTTACATTTTGATTTGTCATATATTTCTCACATGTATAAAGAAGAAAACTAATTTATCTTTTGATACTCACAAGTTTGAAATTCATGCGTAGTATTAACCTGGAGTGGTGTTTGTACTTGCTTGAATGGTAATATTATTGGTCCGAGTTATTAACTTTACTAATTTTGACAACATTAAGGGGCAATATAACTGAACAATATAAAAGGTGCAACAATAAGGCAAAAGGTTCATACCAGAACAGTTTCAACCAAAATATAGATCTCAATTTTGATTATGTAAACCAAGCTCATAAATTATTTTCAAAGAAGATGGAAAGGAATATAGGTGCAAACCTTTGAGGAAATTGTTGGCAGCATAGCATTGCGTTCCCTTACTAATTTACCATCCCGCCAAAATGTCAGATTAGCCCGAGGTAAAAGAAGTCCAGGATCCGTGCAAAGACACTTAACATCAGGGCCAATTTTCTCAATCACTTCAAATCTCACCATTCCACCATCTACTAGAAGATCATCACCCACTTTTACATCTGCAGTGAAACAGTTAAGCCAACAAATTAATCAAAATTAACATATTTATCAAAGCGCAAGGAATGACACCGAAAGCATATTTCTTTGCAAAAATGGTCTTTTTTATTTTCTATAGCAGGCTATAGGGCAAACCTTCAGCAAAACCATCATAGTTAACAGTGATGGTGCGTTCCGGAAGCGGTGGATCAAATGCACGAACAGTGAAATTCCAAATTTCACCATCCTGTATAAAGAGAATAGTTAGATGTTATATCTTTATTCAGCATAACAGATAATGATATATATCCAGTGTTTTCCATAGACCCCCCCACCCCCCAAGCAAAATTTCATAGATTATTGTTGGTGTTCAATATTTCTTTCTGATTCTACTATGCAGAAAATATCAAGCAGATTCAAATGCCAAGAACACAGTACTGCAGTAAAAACAGACAAGAAAAACAGTTTTTAGTTCAAATCTGTAGCAAGATCCAACATTTTTTCCAACCAACCACACTTCAGACTTCTGACAAATGCTCGGCCTGATTCTCGCTTACCTCTCTTCTCTATCCAAAGTAAATAGTCTGAATGCCACTAAGATTGACGTGGTTAACTTAACCTCAGCTAGAATTCAGCAACAGCCACAAGCAAACACAGAAAGGAAGGAACAAAAGAAAACTTCAAACCGAGATCATCACTGCGCAACATATTCCTACAGAAAATGAGCACACTTTCCCCACCCAACACCCCCACTCCATCCCACCCCAGCCAAAATAAGTATCCTGATTTTAGCTTTATCCACCCACCTTAAAGTTTTTAATTATGGTCCTATACTCGACAGAACTCCAAATCTGAATTCATGTATGCTGACACCATAAAGAGACTAACAGTTATTTGTGTCACTATCTATCAGGCTATATCTACATCCCATCAAGTAATTGTAATATTTGTAAAGTTACTTTTAGTTTTGCTGATTTAGGCCAAAAACACTTATAGAGGAATCACTTCAGAGAAAACTGCTTTCCAGATTCAAATGTAGGTGATATTTTAGATGGAAGTTTCCCACTTTCAACTTAAAGCACAAACCTTCGCTGATGAAATTAATTTTATCAAAAAGACAATATACTTGCTTTCTCAAATTCTTGTACAAACACTTGAGCTCGAAAAGTATTTATTGTATAGAAGACGAAAAGTAAAAATACTTCAAAGCTATTGAAATGGTATTTCTTTTTAAAAAGTAGTAGATAACTTCGGAGAAACTGCAGAACACCCAATAGGGACCTTAGTCAGTTAAGCAAATACACATAAATGAAAAGGTTGCACCTTCCAAAAGCATCCCAGTTCTACTCATACCACAACATAAACAACAACAGATTTTGTTAAATCCCATAAACAGCTACATTGGTAAACACAAATTCTCTTATGAAAATAACACGAGATTAACTCGTCCATAAAGCAGAATATGGTACTAATTTCCTGCTCACAATTTCTTAAAATGAAAAGTTGTACCAACTTCAAGCCAAATATATACCTCAGCTTGGGTGGATGAGGCGCAGCCAATCGAACTAATTCGGTATTTGGTATATTCAAAAGACAACTTCCCATTGTCAAGGTAAAAATGTTGCTTAGAGTAATATTATCAATTGGATGATAGTTTTTTTTCCAAGATTCATGTACCTAATATTAACAAAGTGCCTAAAAGTAGTTCTGCAAAGAGCAGTAGGTGCTTAACTAAAGCTACTTTTTGAAAATAGTACTTCAAAATAGGACTGGAAAATTACATCAAAGCTACTGTACACTCCCAAACGAAACCTCAGTTTATTATAGCAAAAAATGCACCAAATTTTGAAAGGTTGCAACTTCCCCAAGAATCCTGTTTTTTGCTAACTGATAAATCTATATGTTTCCAAGTACCAAACTCTATGGATATGGGCAGCCTATCTACCCTTCTCGAGTTCACTTAAATACTAGACTTGGATAACCAACATGATTCACACTAAGCAAATCATCCCAATTCTTGTCATACAACAACAAAGAGAAGTATTAAAGAAACAAACTTTGCTAGTTCCAAGGCAGTTAAGACTTAACTTATCATAAACCAAACTACAGTATAAAAGATTTAAACTTTTAATTTCATGCGATTTCGTAGAAGGGGTTGCGATACCAAATTCAAACTAAATATATACCTCAGCTTTAGCAGATGAAGCCCCGCCAAGGTCTCCCATATGAATCTCACTACCTTCAGTATCCATCATGATGGCAACAGCAAACCCTTTCTCCTCATTCAACCTCCGAACTCTCTCAATTACCATACGATGCCAATCACGTGTTCCATGACACATATTTATCCTAGCAACATTCATTCCTTCCACAGCCAAAGCCTCCAGCTGCTCAAACCCACAAGTAGCAGGACCAATCGTACAAATCAGCTTCGTCCTACGTGTACTCCTAAACCCATTCTCCTTCAGCTCCGCCTCTGTTACAGTATCCACTTCAATCGAACTCGAATCCGCTGACGATGCGACCGCATTATTACGACCATACTCCTTCGTCACACTTGATAACACCCCTCCCGAACCATTCTCCGACACTAACACCGGAGATGACTGTGACTCATCGAGATCTGACGCTGCCGACGCTTTCACAACTAAACTCCTTAACGATTTCTTCACCGGTACACGTAAATTACCGGTTGATACAAACACCGACGGCCTTGAGATTGTGAGAGATGCAGGCGAACGTGAAGGCGACGAAACAAAGAAGTTAATAGCGTGCGACATTGTTTTTCTCACTCGAGATTTCGCAAATTAAGGATATTTCCGGTGATCGGGTTGACGTTACGATAATTCAACGGAAATCGTAGTCGCCGGCACACGGCGGTGGTAGTTAACGACGGGAGCTGAGAGGGAATTGGAGTGAGCAATTTAAATAGGGAGTAAAAGGTAGGCGGAGATAGCGAGGCAGGAGAACTTTGTTATTATCGTTGAACAAACATTAACAAAGTACAAAAGGATTTATTAACTAAGAAAAAATAAACAAAACTAGTCCCTCATGTTTAGGTAGGTTTAAAATGGTCCAACAAATATATTTTCTACCACTTTTAAGCCTCGTAGAAGACGTTTGAATTCGAATAAGCATAAAATTGTATATTGATCGGTTTAATTTTGAAGTTTATCGTTTATTGATTTATACACATGCTAAACTATTAAGAATCATTAAGATATTAACTTATCTGTTATTTGTGTATTGATAATTAATCGTTATCTGTTCGATTATCGATTTATCCATTATGATTTGATCCAAAAAAATAAAAAATCATACAAATGAGTTGGCAGATTTCATCTTGTTTAAAAATAAACAATGTTATAATGTAGAATAATCGAGAAATTGAAAGGGACAGACAGTCAAAAATAAAAGTATGAGACTTAACTTTAAGTGAAGAATTTTATATACTAAATGGTATATTATAATTATTTAATATACTGTCAGATTATCGATTAACCCATTAAGAAAAAAATCTCAAACTGTTAAGAATTGCTAACCCGGTAATAAAGAAAAATCAAAATCGTTATCGAAACTACTTAATCAATACTCATTATCGATAATTTAATTTTAAAAAATTAATTTAAATTATCGATTCTGATTAAATTTCAAACAACCTTAATCTAAATATTAAGATATGCATAAGAATCTACATGTCTACATTTAAATACACATAGGAACATTAAGTTTATCAAAATTAAGTACATTTCTGGTCTTCCTTAAATATATACTCCTTTTCATTTTAATGTCTACATTTAAATACACATAGGAACATTAAGTTTATCAAAATTAAGTACATTTTTGGTCTTCCTTAAATATATACTCCTTTCCATTTCAATTTAGGCATAATTATATATATATATATATATATATATATATAATATATATATATATATGTCCTGAACTCAACTTCAAATTATAAATTTGATCTTTAACTTTGACAGTGCACAAAGAGACACTCTAACTATCTAAAATTTATATAAAAAAAAATTACTCGAATATTTCAGACACAATGTATGATATACAAATGCTCTAACGTGGATAGGTGAACCACTAAGAGCCTGTTTGGCTCAGCTTAAAAGCTGGTCAAACTGACTTAAAAGCTGATTTTTGACTTATTTTCTGTTTGACAATACTTAAAAAACTTATTTTAAGTTAAAAAAAAATTATTTTAAGCCAAAAGTTAAAAGTTGGGGTAGGAGTGCTTTTTTTTTTTTTAGCTTATAAGTTGTTTTAAGTTGACCACATTTTTACTTTTTTGCCCATAATATTTTTATATAATCTCCAAATTACTCACATAACCCTAACATCTATTTCTTCAATCTTTCCCTTTTCATGTGTGGATGATAGACAATTATTATTACTAATGAATGAAATAAATAAATCTTAAATCTTTCAAGTAATCTATTCAAATTATATATTATTAAAATGTAAAATAAGTTGCACATATAACTTAAATAAAATTTATATTCCTCTTATAAATATTTGTGATAATAAGAAATATGTGAATGATAGACAATTATTATTACCTATGGATGAAACTAAAATAAAATCTTAAATCGTTCTTTGATCTATTTTAAATTATATATCTTTAAAATCTATAATAAATTTATATTCCTCTTATAAATAATTTGTGATGAGAAAGAAATATGTGAATGATAGCAAAATATAATTATTTATGGCTGTAAAATATAAATTAATTAACTTTTATTATGTTAATAGCTTTTAAGGGTATTTCAGACATTTTGATTTAAAAATCTATTTATCTGCACTTATTTGTCAAACACATCAACAACTTTTTTTTAACTTCAACACTTTTATCCAACACATAACTGCTTATTTTAAAAATAAGTTTCAGCACTTTCAAAATATACTTTTTTAAAGCTGCTTTTATTAAGCTCATCCAAACGGGCCCTAAGTTACTGGCACCTAACTAAAATAAATACACCTAAAATTTAAAATAATTAAAATAAATTATAATATAGATAGATGAAAAGAAAACAAATTCATTTCTGAAATTGTTTTTACCAACTCTTCTCCTCTTTCTCCTTAAAAAAAAATTCTAATCTAAATTTCTAAAATTCATATCCTTATATTCAAATCAAAGAAAAACTTGTTTAAGATATGTGCAGAAAATTTATATACTTGAACGATTACCTATTCTTTCTTTCTTAATTGTGAAGGTATCAAGTTCAACACTTTATAAACAAGCATTGCATATGTTCAAGACAAAATGGAAATAACTAGAGGAAGTTAATGTTTTTGTTGCAAAATTATTTCTGAGCAGCCCATAGATATAGGAAGTCACGAAAATCAACTAACTTATTCTTCTTTCTTTAATTTGTAGTATATTTGTGTTTTAAGTTGTCAAATACTTAATGGAAAAAAATAAAGATGTTTTATATATTATGATTGTCATAGTGAGTAGCAAATTACAGTTACGAATTTTCAGAGACTAAGAAATAAACATAGAGTGCTAAAATTTATTAAGTAAATTGATGCACTTAAATTGTTTGATAAATGTCTAAATGAACTTTTCAAAGATTTTTGTCAAGTATGAATAGCAATTCGATACCTAATCAAAATGTAAGGAGTCTCGTAAGTGTGGATTGGAGTAGTTGATTGAGAGTCTTCGGACATAAATTGTGTTCGATTTTTACAAGTATGTACTTAGCCCATCTTGCTTACAATAGATATGGGGAAACATTTAAAAAAAAAAAATCATTATAGCTTCTTTTTTTTTCACAATAACAAAAAATAATTAAATGTCACTTGTAATTTGTGCATTAAAAAGAGGGGAAAATGTTAAAAAATTAGAAAGAGAAAAAGTGAAATTTCATAAAAAAAATTAATATATGTATATATAGAAGGATCGATTAAGATTTAATAGTCTTTTCAATGTTTTTTTACTGTTGGGACCCTCAAATTTTATCTCTGACGCGCCTAATTTGGGTGTATTTCACGCATTGTGCCAGGTAGGATTTGAGTGTTTTTTTATTTAAGTTTTGAATAGTAAAGTGTCAATTTGTACACTAACAAAGTTAAAGGTCAAAATGATAATTTAAATCCAAGATAAGGGCCCGATTTATGTATTATGTCTTTAATTTATTCGTGCGACTTTCATTTTACAGAATGTCAAAAAGTTAAAAGAACTAATATTTAATTTATTATTTTAAATTAAAAATGTGAAATTAAATTTTAAATGTTACGTTTTTTTAAACAGAGAAAAAGAAAGTAAGACAAACAAATTAAAACAAAAAGAATAATATATAATAAATTCTGAGTGCAAACCTAACAAAATCATAAGAATCTAATTTTCAATCAGAACACATTAAAACAACAATAACATCCAATATAGTTTCACAAGTGAAATGTGCAAAGGATGGATTTTTCCATAACTATATCTTTTACCTATGTAAAATAGAGAGATAATTTTTTATGGATCCTTGAATTTTCATAACATGATATAAAATAAATGTAAGAGAAAATTATGATAAAAATATTAAAGAAAATGCTAGAGACAACCAAAGTAAAATATTAATAAAATCGAAGAATAAGATTCTACAATTCCGCTCTACCATTGGAACATAGAAAATACTTGACTACCTACAAATTATCAACTCTAAATTTTTCATCGTCAAACTCTCCTATTTAAAGTCATGTCTTTGATAAAATGATAATGTGTTGTGACATTTGTAATCACTTCTCTTTAATTCCTTTTTATCGTCTCAACTCATGATCTTATTTATTCCACATGCTCACACAGTCATCTAAGCATCCTCGTTTATATTAACTTCATCTTTTGATCGCACGAATTTTTAACTAACACTATAGTCGATCCAACAACTACTCTACAAAGTTTACATTGTGCACAACATCCTCAAACTAAAGTTTTTAGACTCTTGAGGTCTTGCTTTCAAATCTTTTAGTCTATAGTTGAGTTCATCGCATGTCTCATCAATTAATATCGTTTGCAAATAACAAACAATATAATACTTCTTGAATATATCATGCCAATTTATCTATCACTACCACGAAATAGTATCTATGATCGAGAAGACACTCGAAACTCCGTATGTATATATATAGGATATGAATAATTCCGTTAGGCGAATCCTTTACCTATGATACGAATCCTTGCAAACAAATTATGTCATGTCCATTACATATCCAACAAGATCGCGCGTTAGTGTAGATATGAGAAGCACACTCTCAATAATTTAGGTATGAAACTCAGATAAAAAATTAATGTAAGTGTGTTTTTGACTCTTCAAGTTTGGCTTTATAGATAAATGCATCCATGATATTACGAGTTAGGTTAAAAACGATATAATAATCTATCCAAACAATATATTCATCGAACATACCACACTACATCATGAAACAACCATCCAACCAGATAGAAGTAGAATTACATATATCAGTCTACCAGTAGAATCCTTCATAGAAGAAACTCAAAAACAGCTGAATTGACATAATTCATCATATCATTAAGAGGAGGAATCCATTGAAAATGAACGAGCTTTATATATACAAAATACAGCGCAAGATTGATTACCCATTAGTGTAGAGAACTTCATCCAGTGAGAAACATCAGCATCAATATTCACTGTAGTTGCTGTAATCATCTCTGGTTGCTATGTTGTTTTCAACTCTCTCTGCAATCTTGGCTTCTTCATACTTCAATCCTTCCCCTAATGTCAATCCTCCCAATGTACCAGCCACTGCTCCAACCGCCAATCCGGTGCCTACCCCCGTCCCCATTTTCCCACTACGCTTCTGATCATAAGGAGGGTAATAATCAACAGGGGCGCTTGGCCTCGAGCCCAAACTGTTATAGCTAGATTGCCGCTCAACAAATGGTCGTGGAGGAGGGGGAGGCTGAGAGTAATACCCAGGGAAGTAACCAGAGTAAGGATCAGAGAATCCACTGTAAGGAAAAGAATGTTGCTGCGGAGGAGGAGGTGGTGGTGATGGAGAAGCAGGTGGCGGCGGTGCAACTACAGGCGACGGAGGAGGATGAGGGTGTGAGGGGTATGGGGAAGAAGGAAATGCTCTGTAGGAAGGGGGAGGAGGAGGGGGGGCAGTAGAGTAATAATAACTACAAGGAGGGGGTATTTGGTAATCGAGGGGTGGAGATAATTCACGAATAGCAAGCTTGAGTCGGATCTTACCATGAGGACGACCGGAAGGTCGCCGGAGCTCAAAAGTTCTGATTTTGTTGAAATCGTCGACGTTAACCAGTTCCTTCAACGGAACCCTAAGTGTACCGACTAAAGGTTTGGGAGTTTCCGAAGGTTTTGAATGGAAGATCTCAAGAGTAAGAACAGCATCGAGAGGAGGAGATTGAGATTGGGGAAGATGGAGGACGAATCGTTCGTTCCAAACGGGTCGGGTATTGCCGGAATCATCAGCTTGTGTGGCGCGTCGTTGATCCGGGTCGACCCAAAAGATAACATAGGGCTTGAGATCGCCGTGATGCCAATTGACATTTTTCAGATGCTTGGCGGAGACGATGGTGATTTCGAGATCGTAGGTTTTCTGGGGAGGACGAGAAGAAGAACCAGTTGCCATTTCTGATTTTAGGGGAATGGAAGAAATGGAGAAGGTGTCTTATATGGGTCGGATAAAAGTGGATTTTGTGGTAAACCAACTTTAAATTTTTCGAAAATCTAAAGAGCTAATTATTTAGATATATGTTGATTTATAATATCACGAATTTTATCAGATATATGTTTACATCATACATTTCGAAATACAAATAGTCAAAATTATGTGTAATTTATTCTAGTACACAATAAATGAATTTGTATCGTCTTGTTCAAGATACATGTGAATCACACGAGATACAAACAGATACATATATCTATATATGTAAATCACACGAAATACAAACAGGTACATATACCTAATTATGATGATTCACATATATCTTGAATACATAGACGAATCTCGCTTAATTACTTCATGTTTTCGCTTATCTCTCTCCCTATTTTAATGTATTTATCTGCTAGCAAAAATACATGTACCTAGGTGTATCCTTCTGAATATATGATAGAAAACTCTTAATTAGTCATAAAATACATAATTATTTGAAAATATATTTAAAATTGGCAGTATAGATGTACGTCTAGTAGTTTTTCCAAAATTTTATTACTTTCTTCCGTCTCAAAATAAGTGTTGTATTGGCTCATGTTTGTGGAGATGATTTGCCAATCCTGTTCTTGTTAGGAATCAATTTGATAAAAAAAAATATACAGCCACGAGCTCTCTCTTGCACAATTACTTATTTAGCTCCAAATCAAACAACTATGCCTCGGTCTCGAATAGATTGAGATTGGCTATATGAATCCTCGATATTTTATTTATGTTCAACTCATGTCAAGCTCCAAAATAAACGTTGAAACAAATTACATACAGTGGTTCTTGATTGAAGATTTAGCAACTGAGACAGGTATTATGAATCATTTCTAACCACAACAAATACTTTACTTGTCATTATGATGTTACAATAGAAATTAGAAAATGTCATCTGCACAATGCTGAGTGACCTAGCAATAAAGATTAGAAATCTTGAATTTCAACTCTTGAGGAATACTTAAAAAAAATGTCATTTTCTGCACATAAGACCTCTGTATAAGGCAACAAACTGTGAATACAAACACTTCAACTTCCTCTCCAATCAGTAGAACTTCCAAAATCAGATGACAAATTCACAATATCCAGCATCTGCAACCTGATGCGTCTTGTGCTCCTTCAAACCATCGATCCCAAGAAGGATTTGTTGGACCGTGTGTTCTGGTGGAGGAAATATCATAAAATTTAGCGAAATATGACACTCATAAGACGCTGCGATAAATGAAGGGTAATGCTTACATTGGTAGTAATGGATCTGGCCTTGTTTCCACATTACTTAGCATCCTAAGCCCATGTAAGAGAATCAAGTTAGATAACCATAACATGCACTGAACAGAATGTAAGTCATGTAGCCAATGCTTTTACGCAGATCATGCTACAAAAAGGGGCCTTGGGGTATGCACGATCGGCTCCATACCAGAGAAGGAATGGGATGATCTACGGTCTCAAGGCTATACAGATATCAAGTTAAATATATTATGTTCGTACTTACTCCTTGCAAGCAGCTGATGCCTTCTCCATTTTGTCAAGCAATTCAAGTTCTTCCTGCACATGTTACATCATCAGCAATTTTGTAGTATGTATTTTCGGTTATCTACAGAAAGAGGTTTAATAAACAAATAACAATTTTCCCAAAGGCTTTGATCAGTGACAAGAGCCCAATTTGTGGGTTAGGCGCACATCACGGCTTAGATTCCTACCACAAACAAAAGTCGGGTACTTGAGAGGAGAATGGTAGATGAGTGGATCCATTATCCACCAAGTTTTGAACTGTAGGCCACTAGCCCTCATGGATTTGTTGGTTATTATTAGTAAAACAAAACAAGTAACAATCAGCAAGAAATAGATACTGTATCATGTCTGATGTTGGAACATGAAAAACAACTGAGACCAACCACTCCTAGCCTTAAACCCTTGCGAAGAAGATTGAGGCAATGCCACCAGATATGGCACGACATGTGGAAGATAACTGTCCAAATAACGGAAAGCACAGCAGCTGTCAAATTAAGGGCTCAAAGAAGGAAGGGAGACCCTGGGAAAGAAACACAACATCAAAAGGAGTCGAAGGATATTCCATTAATGTAAGGTCCATATTCACACTATACTGTTGGACTTTGTGCAACTAAAATTTGTTCAAGGATTCTAGAGCATAAGAGCTTTGCTATCATATAAAAAGAAGCACAACTCTTAACCCGGATCACATCCGTAGCACATATCTTTTTTGTTTTCCTTTTTAATAATTCAGGATTATTTAATGTTACACCACATTGGTCTCAGATGTATCATGTACATATAATACAACACATGTCAAGCCCCCCAAATGTCTTAGCCTATCATCTATACAGGTTGACACACTATCACCAAGTATTAGCTCAACTAAAATTGCCAATGCTGGACGAACAGATAGAAGTATTCACTATTTTTTATTAACCACATTGGAGATACTCAAGCAAAGCCTAATGGTTGCACGAATCACATTTGCGTTGGTGCACAAACATTCATAGAAACAACAAGAAGTAGAGGGAGAAACAATCAGGAAGAGTATTGAGTTCCACGTAGTACATATCTAAGTTAACAGAAGGATTCTTGTAATTTTCTACCTGCAACTCACATATGTAATATTTAGGTTACTGAGCAATCAGAATATATCAACTGATCAACCCTGCTTTACACAACTCAAGTCTTATATACAGTGAAAAATCCAGTGACTGAGATGTTCAATCTGCATTGCGTGCTTCCTCATTAAAGTTCTAGAATCCTTAGAGAGCCCAAAAATGATTATTTTTAGATCTAATCAGGTCATATGGAACTGATAATTCCTAAATGGAAGGCCTTTTCTTACCAATTCGAATCAGCTTGTATACTACACATTTATGTCTGTGTGGAAAGAACATTTTACAGATCATCTAAGTTCGATATGGCAGTGTGTGATGGGAAATAGCATATCTACTGGACAAGAGTACATAATTTAAATAGAGAAAGATTTGATTCTCCATTAGCAAAGGGGGTTCATAAGATATACCACAAAGCTCATGCCATTTCTAGTTCTCTATTAGATGATAAATTAAGCAGTATATATGACAGACTTATCACTATAAATGAGCTTCTTTTCACAGATATGAGTCAGGAGAAACTCGGGAAAAAATATGTTCTGAATAATCACATGCATATGTAGAGAAATTGCAAATATAGTAAATGTGCTTTTTAAATGATATGTTTGACAAAAAAGTTGCCATTTTCAAAAAAAATGATATGTTTGACACTAATAAAGTGTTTTCATGAAGAAGATTCATAATTCATTTAGGCAAGACTTTCAGTAGCCATTATTTTGTGGCTTCACTTATTAGGAGTGTTATTTGAACTTTTGCAGCTAGAAGTCAAGGAAAAAACATCCTTCTCTCTCTCCTAGAAACTCCTTTACATGAAGTTTACTGTAAGAAGTAAGAACTCTTTTCTCAGGTTGCTTTGCATGAACCGGAACACTTGAACTGGTTGAAGTCCTTTGAAGCAACTCTAACCAATAAAGAAGTTCTTGCTCAGAGGATAGAACATTTTAGAATTTGAAAACCAAACAAGCACGAGGTGCTGTATTTCTCTCAACATGTTCTATTTCCCAAGTTTGATGTGTAAGATCACAGGGACGTAAAGTTAATTTAAGCAACTATGAACTAAGACTAGGTCAAATATTCATAAAGGTAACACCTTTCAGCTCACAAAAACATCAGCGTAAGCTCACATTTTATTTTTTATAGTGGTGGTATCCTGGACAGATTGTGCGCACATCAACACACACAACCCCCCTCCCCAGCACATTGGCAGACACATATTAGATACCTACACCTCCAACCATGCTAAAAGAGATGTAATTTGATAAGATTGGGTCGATTTCTAGAGAAAAAGTTCCGAAAGTCAATATATACGAATCACATCAAAATGCTACTTGTGAGTGATAATAATCACTCTAAGAACTAATATTTATAAGCATTACCAGACATTTAAGTTCAAATTATTACTCTATCTTACTCATTCTTATGACGTCTAATCATGATTGATACCATTCTGTTTTTGTACAGCTTTCACAATTTTCAAGAATTCAAATTGATAAAGTGGTTTAATTTTAAACTTTGATGTAATGTTTTCCTATTAAATTCATGTTTTCTCCAGAAGCAGTAATATAGTTGCAAGTCAAATTAACATCTTATTTACAATGTTCAATCAAGTCTTGCCATATAAAAAAGGACGAAGCCTGAAGGAGTATAATATTCTAGACCTTTCTCAGAGATAATGAAATGATTAAAGCAGTGAACCTACGAACTCATGTCAAGAAGCAAAAGTCAAAAAACAAAGATTCTAATTGCACAGTTAGAGAAGATTCTAGTATCTGTCTCCTTCCATATATAATCCGATGACCATGAAAATTTGTCTGCTTTAGAAATCCTCACAGCTAGATACCCCCAACCAACACAAAATCTTCAAATATTTGCATTTATATCTCGGATCTCCTCCACATGTATTCCAGGGGTGACGAAGAAGAAGATTCCACTGTGTAGCTAGGTAAAAAAATTCCTTTTTATGGATATATAGTACATATTGACTCCCCTTAACTTCTTCGTAGGTTTACTCCTTTAGAATTTTGACACCAGATATATTAAAAAATCCTAGCTCCACCACTGTTTCCCATAATAAACAACAAAATTCACAATCAGGAAAAGCCAAAATAACAGAACAGCTTATTTTGTTTTCTGGCAGTGAAGCAACTCAGTTTAATTACTTTGATTGGTTTGCGGTCCGATGATACTTTTCCTACACCAGGTTTCTATTTTCCTTGTACCACCCCACCCCCCTGCCCTACCGTCTCTTTCTTCCTCCCACTCCAACATCAAATAAGTAAGGACTTCCAATGTTCAACTAACAGCTCCGTAATGGACTGAAACAATGTTCACTATATTCTTTCTGATTTCAGATGTTTATAAAAAGGGGATACCTGTTAATGCCTCATCAGGTATTTTTTATATATAGTTGCAAATCAAGCCTTCAAAAACTTTTAAGCAACACAAATAGAAAGGCATTTCAAACAATAACATGTAATATTTTGCAGTCTGTGCAGCAGTTTTTTAGATGGCCAGAATTCATGGTTGAAGTTCAATACAGGTTTCCAAAGAAACATCAGTGAGCCCTAAATGTCCTATTTTCAACAGGTTTCTAGGCTCTCGGTAAAAACTCCATGCCAAGTCCAAAACATATTCAAATTATTATTATTCGAACTCTCAAAAACAATAAGATTTCACTTCAAAACTCAAATGAACTCTGCCTACTACATCGAAAATGAAATGGAAGGGGACATACACCCTCACACTTCCACGACTCGAGAACTTTAATCAGATATGAAACATGAAATAGCTCATTTTTTTATGACAAGGGAATTCGCAGCCACTACTCCTTGGGTGACCACAGGGTAAACCTCACAACAGCTCGGAAACCACACAGGAGAGGTAAACCACACTATGGAAGTGTGTGCGAGAAGATGAAATAGCTCATTAGTACATTAACTCAACCAAAAAGGTGAATAAGCCCCTCTTTTCAGAATTGAAGTAAAGAAAAGCTCTTTTTTTTTCAGTTAATGGTCAATCCATTTCACATATTACCAAACACATATAACGATAAATCCCTTTTTTTTAACATCATTCATTACTCCTATCTGCACTGTGTACCAATACAACACAACACCCCCTTTGAAGAAAGATTCAAACTTTTCCTCATACATATCAAATTCACAACAACCATATTCAGCAAACCAGAAAAAACAGACAATTTCTAAGCAACAAAACAAAAAGTTAATAAGAGACATCAGAAGAACCTCTAAAAAACGAGTTTCCTGCTCAAGTCTCTTCAATTCAGCAGATATCCGATGCTTCCCTCTAGTATCAGCTGCTGCCACAACCGATCTCACCTGTTCTGAGCTCTCTGATTGCATTTCTCACAATTAATCAAAACCCAAATACCTATAGAATCAGAAAAGTTCAAAAACCAAAAAAAGGAAAGAACTTCATTTTATACGAAAAAACAAATCCCTAAAGAATCAAAATCGTGCAAGTGAAGCTAGAGATTCTGTAACTGTTCAAAGACTAAAAACAAAAAACCCCATTTGGAAAAAGAATCAAGAGAACACTCAATTTTCATTAAAAACAAAAAAAAAATTGAGATTCTGGAACTGTTCAAGAAACCAGAGAAAGGGTTTTAGCAGTTTCTGCAGAACAAGAAATGGACAATTGAAGAGACAATGCAGAAGGTGGGGGTAGTAGAAGTGGGGTGGGGGGTTTACTTTTGTTTTGTTGTTCTACAAAGTGAATTGAAATGTTCCAAGGGATAGGCAAAACAGAAAGAACAAAGAAGAAAGATGAAACCAAAAAAGAAAGAAGAAAAAAAAAAAAAGGAAAGTTGGCTTTTTTGGTTTTTAAATTATTTTTTTTTTTGAATAATGAGAAAGTTGGTAATCTTTTTTCACTTATTTTACTTTACAAAAAATATTCTTTTTTTTTTTGGTCTCTTTTTTCTTTTTGCTTGTGTTTGGGTTGTTGTGTTTTGGATGAGGTTGCTCGACGGCGAAATTAAAATTTTAATTTTATAAATAGTATTATTATATCTCTAAATCATATATTTAGTAACTTCTTAATAAGAAAAATGAATTAACAGTTGAATTTATAGTTCGAACTCCTATTTTAAAATACTAAGAGGATTGAAGAGGATAAGGAAAGTCTCTCGTAAAATTAGAGTTTTTAATTTTTTAAATTTAATTTTTTATAAAGATTAACGTACAAGTACCCTTTTATATATTATTTAGTGTACTCTTTAGTATAAATTATATCATTTGAATAAAGATAATTGAATTCGATAATTCGTATTTGAGGTTCTAACTCCGCTCCAAAAAAGTGTCAAGAAGGTTAAAGGGAAGAACCCACTGTTGAGTTCAACTACTGAGCACTTGTCACCCTCAACAGTAAGCTACAATATAAATCAATATCAGTACCATCTATATTCATTTATATAGGAGAGAAATTATAATTTATATATATATCAAAAGTTTATTTATCCTAATTTATGTAATATTATTTATTTAAATATGGGGTTTAAATAATTTATTGATTAAATTATTGGTATTATAATAAATCACTTTTTTTTACGTTACATTTCAAATAAAAGATCATTAATCTTATCTCGCTTGTTAACGGCAAAAATAAAGAAAAGATAAATTAGGAAAGGAAATAACTTAAATTTATATTTGTAGTATAATATAAAATTTAGATATTTATATAATTGGAAATTATCTCACTAAAAATACAAAGTGAATTAAAGTTAGTATTACAAAGGAAATAAGCGTTCAATAAAAATGTATACATGAATGACAATGATGGATGTTATTAGAGGTACGATGAGTTAAAAAATATTAGATGAAAATGAATCGACAGAACATGAAATATTTGAATTCATATAGTATGATAACCTAAGTTTTTTTAGTTTTTTTTTAATTGTTGAATTTAATTATTTTAAATTCATCTTACTTCTTTATTCATATTTTTTTTCAAACTTTTTTTGAAAATATTTTTAAAACCAAATGACTAATAGGAATTAACTTAACTGTGCTAAGGTAACTTAGTGTGAGACTTTGCATAGTATATACTTTTATTTTATTTTTTCAAATTTCACTTATGAAAAATTATTAAATAGATTATATATCGATATTAATTTAAGTTATCTTCAATTAAGATAAAAGAAGCTCCCAAAGCTGGCAGAGAGGAGCACATGGGATTTATTTTCTGTGGGAGGAAAATAATTTATTTTTTTCCATTTTTAGTGAAGACAAGGTTTCTTCTGCCTTTTTTTTTGTATAAATAAATTACCTCCTGAATATTATTTTTTTGCCCATATTTGCTATTTATCACGTGTACACGTTTACATTCAATAATTCTTTTATTAACGTAAAGAGGAAAAGAAACAAAAAAATAATAATAATGCGATCATATTTGAAATCTTTTTCAAAATTTATCAGAGTTCGTAAATTTAAGTCTTTTAATAAATCTAAGTTTCTAATCGAAACTCTGTTCAACACATCAATTCGAAATGACCTATAATGAAAAAATTAGGTAACTTTCTTTAATTTTTTTTTATATTTTTTAGTTAAATCAGTTGAACACTTTAATAACAAAATATTTTCTAGTAAACGTTTCATGCTTTTTAGAGTATGTGCCTGTTATTTTTCGGAGCTGGTGAAAGTTTTTTTGCTTTCTGCATCCTTACTAGTAAAAAAAAAACTCTTCGATCAAAAAGGTATTCTAGTACAAAGGCTGACCACTACATAAGTCGCCTTGATCACCAAAGAAATTTTCGTTTCGTATGATTTAATTAATAATAGTAAAAAGGGGGAACTTAGGGGAAAAAAATATGATAATAGATATTAGCTGGCTAGCTCCCAATTTTTAATTTATTTCTCCACAGAATGTCAACAACCTAGAGATTAACATTCGAAATATTTAGGGAGTTGTGATCCATCTCAGTTCATATAATTAAGTGATTAAATATAATCAAATTGTAATGAATGCCAGATCATTTTGAGTTGGTGTTGAATTCATTTCTTATAGATTATAATTATAATGTAATGTAATTATAATATAAGCCTATGGAATTTATTGCTAACAAGAATAATTACTTCACTGTCACGCTAACCATACCATATTAATAAGCTAGATCAACTTTTTAAGTTTGATTTTTTTGATGTTGTATAATTATTTTATATATATTTTTTACCTGTAACTAAGTATGAAGTATTCGTATGAAGTTGCAAAGGAGTGAGGAATGTTAGTCGTAACATGTCTTGAATTTGAGTTTTGAAAGTGTATGATTTAAATTTAATCGAAATTTTAACGTGAACTTGTGACATCGTGTGAAAAATCAAAACAAAATGTTTGAAGTTTGTTGATGCTAGCTAAACTTTTAAATATTTTTTTTTTAAATTGACTATATTTTAAATGATGTTGTGCACAATTACTCGATCTATTTAAATCGTAGTTAAAATATCTTAATTTTTGTAAGTTTATTCTCTTTAAATAATTTTAGGTGTCTGAATTTGAAGTTCAGATACAAACATAACACCTTTGAAATTTGACTTGTCAATGTTTAACTTCAGACAATTTAGAAATTTGTAAACTTATATATTTTTGTATGAAGTTCAAACCTATATGATTGAACTTTGCTGTGATATCTCATCTCTCTGAAAAATAGTTTAAATAGTCCATAGTATCATCTCTTATAATGTCCAAACTTTTGTAATAACACCTATATGATTATTTTTGACATACTCACGAATTATCTATCTAACTTCAATCACTAATCCATCGTTATTTCGCTTGTAACTATCTGAAATCTTTTACTGAATAGATTTGTGAAATTTTTTGTTTTTCAGCTATAAAATTTAGGAGTCCGAAACTAAAGGGTACAAAATATTAACAAAAATTCCAAAACAGTATACAAAAATTTTATATTAACCAAAACGGTAAAATCGCTGCAGGTGCAGCGACTTACCTCACCTGAAAAAGTAAAATCGCGATTTTGCAAAAAAAAAAAAAATTAATAAAAAAATGAAATCGCTGCATAAGAAATGAAAAAGTAAAATCGCTGCCTCAGCAGCGATTTTGCAAAAAAAAAAATAATAAAAAAATGAAATCGCTGCATAAGAAATGAAAAAGTAAAATCGCTGCCAGTCCAGGACAACGTTTTATCAAAAGAATTTTTTATTTTTATTTTATAAATCGCTGCACTGGCAGCGATATACTTATTTTTTTTTACAAAAAAATATAATTAAAAATAAAATGAAATCGCTGCCTTGACAGCGATTTGTAAGAAGCAAAATTTTGAAATAGCTGCTTAGGCAGCGATTTCATTTTTTATTAAAAAAAAAAATTTTGCAAAATCGCTGCTGAGGCGCGATTTTACTTTTTCATGTGAGGTAAGTCGCTGCACCTGCAGCGATTTTACCGTTTGGTTAATATAAATTTTTATATACCGTTTTGGAATATTTGATATATTTTGTACCCTCTAAGTTTCGGACTCTAAAATTTATGGCAACTTTCACATATAGCAAATAAAAAATTCACATTTGTATGCTATAGCAAAATTTGTATAATTGCGCTCCATAGCAAACATAAAACTGTATAATTCGCTGGCCTAAATTGTATAATTCGCTGGCCTATTTCGCTACAATTGTATAACTTGCTTTGCATACAGTTGAATCTAATTAAAACGTATGTATATTGCATAATTATAAGTGTATAGCAAGAAGATATATGTTTTTCTCGCTTTATACAAAAACAGAAACACAATATATACACTTCTGTTGTATAAAGCTAGAGAAAATTATATTTCACTGCAATTGTATAATTCGCTGGCTTTTCCTCTGCAATATTTGAAGTAAAATGTTTGTAAATTGTTTAATTAAGTGTATAATACGAAGATATATATTTTTGCATGTGTATATATAATTTTCTCTCGCTTTATACACAGAAAAGAACGAATTATACACATCTGTGTATAAAAGCGAGAGAGGCGAGCGAGAATGGAGAGTGGCGAGCGAGATTTCGGGAGAGAGACGCTGGCAAATTTTAGCTAACGTTTGCTATGGAGCACAATTAAATCAAACCCTAGCTATTCCATTTATTTTAGGTTATTAATTTGCTATTATATACAATTTTCCCTAAAATTTATCTGTCGCTATATTCCATTTTTTTAAAATAGTTATTTTTCATATTTAGAAATCCAAGCCACCAACTTCTCCAAGCTTGCAACAACGTAGCCCAACATGATCCCATTACCAATACATTTAGGCCTGTTTTGTGAAAACTTAGCATGTAGGCAGCCCAATTTTTATTTCTTTCCCTTTCTTCTCAAGTCCTTTGTTACACTTTAATACATGTCAATTGTTATGTTGATTTATTAAACTTTATTTTATTCTCCAATAAAAAAACATATAGTATATTCTTTAGTTATAAAAGAATCATTTCAAAATGTATTTAACAATCTCCTACTGAAGTCACATAGAAACTGACGGAGAAAATCAACGTAGATTATGGTGTAATGATGAAATTGTATCATCTTTAATAAAAAAATCGAAGTTTAAATTTTAGATATGCAGAAAATTCTATAATGTCGAATAATTTCAAATTCAAATCTTAGATATGAAAAAATTCTATTAAAAGTATTAGTAGATGTTGCACTGCACGACACCAAATAATAATAAGAATACATATATATATATATATATAATTTATAAAAGTACACTTTGAAATGTATAATATATCAAAATTTAACTTTAGAAATTAAATTTCAAATTTTAAGAATGTTCAATTCAAAGTGTACTTTTATAAATTCAAAATAAATGTTGCATGCCTTTCTTCTGTTCTTCTTTTTCCGTAAAAGTATAACTAAACATGACTTCATAGACTTCATAAATTTTAAATATTTAAAATTTACCACCAAACTTCTCCATTGCTGTTTCCCAGGTGAAAGTTATATTGCATGGTCTCCATGTGTCATGTAAATATCAATTAATATTTACAAGTGTCTCTTTGTTATATTTTTTTTTGGATTAAAAAATCTGTTACCTTTCCTATATTTAATTACCAATCTTGCAAACTCAACAAGAGCTAAAAAAATCTCAAAGGAAAAAAATGTTGAGAGTTTCAGCAATGTTCAAAAACTTGATGAGGAAAAGAATAATCCCAACTACTTCCATAAGAAAAATGAGCGATCATGTCGAACCTGAGAATGTAATCAAGGACACATCGGAGAAAAAAATCTCCGGCGGATTTTCCGACAATCACGTCACCGCCGATCACCGTACCGACCGATGCAACTGCGGTGCCGGAGTCCCAATTTGTACCGGATTTTGATGCAGATCCACCTATAAGGCCTGGCGATAATGATGATGATCAGAATGAGAGTAATCTAGAAGTTTCTACTCCGCAGCCGGAAGCGGCTGATGAAAAACCTCCGCCGTTCTAACTTTTTGTATTTGTATTTATTAGTATATATATAGGCGGGGAGAGGGAAATTAGAAAATTTTGAAAATTGGCTTTTGCTCATTTGTCAAACTTTCAATTTCAAATTTTGTGCAAGATGATATTGAGTTGAGCTAATTTAATTATTGGAGTTGTGTGGAATTAGTCTCCCATTAACAAAGTTGATATGATAGCGATTCTATTTTATTCATTTTTCTTGATTGTTCTAGGCACTTCAATAACTTTCTTTTAATATATTACAAAAGTTAATGTAAATATTAATTGAAACTAAAATGATTATTAATGGTTGCTAATGAAAGGTAATTATACAAATTATAACTATAACATACAAATAAAATTTTTATGATTAAAAATAATTTATACAAATAATTTATCATAATTATACAAATTATAACTATAACATACAAATAAAATTTTTATGATTAAAAATAATTTATACAAATAATTTATCAGCGAAATTATATAAATTTAAAGTGAAGCTTGAAGCGCAATTATTTAAATTATAACTATAATATGCAAATTAAATTTTTATGATTGATAACTATTTATACAAATGATTTGCCAGCAAAATTATATAATACAAATGATTTGCCAGCAAAATTATATAATACAAATGATTTGCCACCAAAATTATATAAATTTAAAGTGGAGCCAGCGAATTACACAAACTGACACTCTAAATTAGTGTCTGTTATGAAACGTAATTATACAAATTATAACTATAATATATAAATTAATTTTTTATGTATACTATACGTGAAACTTGCTCTAAAATAAATATAATAAAATATTCATTCTGTTTTAAAAAGACTTTTTTTTAATCTATTAAAAATCTTTCTTTTTTATAACAGTTTTATTTTATCTTTTCACGTTACATGTTTAAGATCATAAGATTAAAGAACAATTTTATATATTTAACCTAACTTTAATTTGAAACTATAAGAATTAAAAGAAATTTACTTAAACTTCGTACTAAGTTAATCTACATTATTGTGAATTGGAGGAAATAATTTTCTAATTACTAATATTATAAAAACATAGACTAATACGTGTCAACTCAAGAGTCCATTTTTGTGCCACGTACGTACCTGTGCACGCAAACACTACTTTATTTTCCCTTCTCGATAATTCTTTTCTTCTAATTCTTCATAATCCTCAAAAAATTCAAGAAAAAAAATTTAAAAATGAATCCAATTAATATTTTCCCTAAAATCTTCTCACAATTATCTTCACTTACTAATCTCCATAAGCTATCACAAATTCGTATTGCTTCAACTCAATTAATAATTCACCACCGTGGAGCCCATAAATATTCCTCCGATGATCATCCACCGGAAAAGCCACCGCCGGAATTTCCTGCGGCTCCGCAACCAGACAAGCCTTCGGAGTCGTCCGAAGCACCTAGCGCTCCGGACTTCAATGATGACCCGACTCCGCAGTACCGGGGCGGCCCGTATGGTTCCGGGGCAGCTATACCTCAGCAGGGTTCCAAGTCAAAAGTGCGACAGCCGCATGGTGCTGAAGTGAAAACACCTGTTCCGCCGGAATCCGATGATATCGTTTCGTCTTAATTGTGAGATCCGACGTGTCGGTTTAATAGATCTGAAGTTGATTAAAGCGCTTAATTTCGTAATAAGATAGCTATAGGTGTTCTGAAAATTGGGGAGTATTTTATAGTAAACTTTATTGTATGTGTGACCAAGTATCTATTGAAGTTAAGATGTATGTGTGATTTTAACAGCTAGAAAGATAAAAATGAACAAACTAGTGTTTTTGAATGTACAACAAGGAAAGAAACTCCATAAAATTTCTTTCTTTTATCCAAAAAAAAATTTCATAAAATTTAACATCATTTCAAATGATGTGTTCACGATCTATAATAATAATTCATATTTTATATTTTTTTTCATTTCATTTATGCGTCATTTTTTAAATTTGTAGTCGTTATCAAAAAGAGTAACATATTTTCACATTTAAAGAAGATCCAATATTTTCGATATCTTCTTTTCGTATTTGATTTTAAATTTAACCTAATTGACATGGTTTATACTTTATTATAACTAAAAAAATCAAGTACAAAAACTTTATTTTAATTTTTTTTGTATCGAATCAAATACTTTCTGATGACTTAAAAGAATAATAAAAATTATAAAAAGAATTTAATTGATGACGAATTCTAATGAATAATACAAAAATTAAGCCACTCAACTGATTGAGTAGATTTTAGGTTTAACAAACATAAAAATCAATTGTATGATATATTTATAGTTGTATAATTGCGTTTCATAGGAAATTTTATATTTGCTATGACTATTAATTTGTATTTTCAGTATAATATACATAAAAAATATATATTTGGTCTATTTGTATATATTTCAGTATAGAAATGGGTCATGCAATTAATCTTTCTACAATACATATGTATACCTTCTTTCTTCCTTCTCCCCCATAAATCTTCTTCATTAAACCATCCATGTTCCTTCTCCCCCATAAATCTTCTTCATTAAACCATCCATGCTGCCAGAACAGTAGATAAAAACAAGCACATAGGAGAGGAGAAGTCAAGATCTATTCGTAATTCATACTCTCTCCGTTTAAAAAAGAATGATCTAGTTTGATTTGAAACGGAGTTTAAGAAAAAAAAGAAGGTTTTTTAATCTTGTAATTTTAAATTAAGGTTATGCCAAATATACCAAAATTTCCTTTAATCTTGTGGTCTTAAACATGCCACGTGGAAAATTAAAGTTAAAGTGTAGACAAAAAAAAGAAAGGGGACGTTTTTTAAAAAATAAAACTAAAAATGAAATAAGATCATTCTTTTTAAACGGAAGGAGTAACAATTTTATTGTAACGACCTGTTTAGTCGTTTGAGTAGCAGATTTTATTTCTGGAAAAATTGGCTGATACGACGGACACCACGACGGACCGTCATGGGCAAGACGGACCGTCATGGGCATGACGGACCGTCGAGGGTGTCCCGTTCCAAAACACTTGGAATTATGAATTTGAGTGCTGAAAATTGAGTCTCCGAACTCTGTGACGGACCTGCAGGACGGACCGTCACCGTCACGACGGACCGTCGTGATCCCCCGTTTCAAAACACTTAAACTCTTGAGAATTTGGTACTGGAACAACTCTCTGAACGTCGTGACGGAATTGCAGGACGGACCGTCGTGGGCACGACGGACCGTCACAGGCGGCGTGACCGTCACAGGCGTGACGGACCGTCACAGGCGTGACGGACCGTCACAGGCGTGACGGACCGTCACAGGCGTGACGGACCGTCACAGGCTCTTGGGTGGAAATGAAGTCTCTGACCGTTGCGACGGACCTGCAGGACGGACCGTCGCAGGCACGACGGACCGTCACAGGTTCCGTAATCGCAGGCGGGGTCAGATTTCTGGCTAATTTTTAAAGGGGCGTTTTGGACTATTCCGGCTTTAATTTATAAAGTTAGTGGGTTAATGTTATTAGTTCAATTCCTTGGGTTTGAAAGACTAACTTTGAGTTAGTTGGTGGGTTGGTTTCATCACCTTGATACTTGAATCTTGTGATTTAGGGTAAGAAGAGGAAGGTTTTGAGGAAGAAATTAGAAAGAGAAAGGGAAGAGAAAAGAGGCGCTTGAGAGAGAAGGAGCAAGGTTTCCTTGAAGATTCTTGCTTGAACACAAATCCTTGGTGAAGGTAGGTTATGGTTTATGCTATTTGTAGTAAACTCTTAATAGCAAATGATATGTATTGGGTAATCTTGTAAACTCTTCTATATGCTTAATTGTATGCTTGTATGAGTGTGAGTATATGTTTGTGATGAAATAAGCATGATGAAGCTTTTGAACCCTTAATCTTGAAGAAACCCTAATTTACTTGTTATTGTGATGCCTTAGTATAAAAGAAGGCTTGATGAACTTTGTTTTGTTATTGTGATGCCTTAGTATAAAAGAAGGCTTGATGAACTATGTGTTGTTATTGATAATGCCTTAGTATAAAAGAAGGCTTGATGAACTTTGTCTTGTTATTGTGATGCCTTAGTATAAAAGAAGGCTTGATGAACTATGTTATGAGAATTGTGATGCCTTAGTATAAAAGAAGGCTTGATGAACTTTGTCTTGTTATTGTGATGCCTTAGTATAAAAGAAGGCTTGATGAACTATGTGTTGTTATTGATAATGCTTTAGTATAAAAGAAGGCTTGATGAACTTTGTCTTGTTATTGTGATGCCTTAGTATAAAAGAAGGCTTGATGAACTATGTGTTGCTATTGATGATGCCTTGGTATAAAAGAAGGCTCGATGAATTAGAGGATCGGAGTGCCACGTTCCGGCACCAGGATAGAAATGAGGATCGGAGTGCCACGTTCCGGCACCAGGATAGAAATGAGGATCGGAGTGCCACGTTCCGGCACCAGGATAGAAATGAGGATTGGAGTGCCACGTTCCGGCACCAGGATAGAATATGGATCGGAGTGCCACGTTCCGGCACCAGGACAGAAATGAGGATCGGAGTGCCACGTTCCGGCACCAGGATAGAAATGAGGATCGGAGTGCCACGTTCCGGCACCAGGATAGAAATGAGGATCGGAGTGCCACGTTCCGGCACCAGGATAGAATATGGATCGGAGTGCCACGTTCCGGCACCGGGATAGAATATGGATCGGAGTGTCACGTACCGACACAAGAGGAAGAAAGATAATGAATCTTGAAAGATGTTAATATGCTAAATCTAATGAACCTGTTTTCCTTAATGAGTATGGTTTTGAGGCTTGAGTCCTCCTGGATGAGCTTGGTGATATTTATTGATGATTGTAGTACTTGTTGTTACTACATGTTGAGTATTATAGTTGATTTGTGAGATTAACTGATATATACTATTTTCTATTCTGAGTTGGCCGATGATACCTACTCAGTACGTGTGGTTGTACTGACTCCTACTTGTTTGTTTCTTTCTTGTATTTGTGGAGTGCAGCAAACGTGCCGTCGTCTTCAACTCGACCGCGATTCTAGCCAGTCTTCACTGCACCGGGTCTCAGGGTGAGCTATGCTTCTAGCTTGGATTGGATCTTCTCCTTCTCGTCTTGATGCCTTGAAGTTCCGGCATGGACTAGCTTTCATTTGTTTTAGCTTCTTAGAATACTCTTAGTTTCGTAATTTTGATCATAGATGTTCTTGTGATTATGACTTCCAGATTTTGGGGGATATTTATAGTATTTCTTTTTTCGTTATTGAGTTAAGTCTTCCGCGTGGTATTTTATTAATTATGTATGGGTTTAGATTGGTTGGTTCGCTCACATAGGAGGGTCAATGTGGGTGCCAGTCGCATCCCCGATTTGGGTCGTGACATTTATGTATCTATCTTACAATCTCAATTTTGTATTATACTAGATACCATGGCATATATCTGATATATAATTATTTTTCATTTTTCATATCTAGTATATAACAATATTATCTATTAAATCTTGTGTTATATCAGATACAAGGGGATGTATCCAATAATTAATTAATTCATGTACATAACATAATTACTTACATATATGTATGTGTCATACTTATTAGATTAATGTTACCTTTTTTTTTTTCTTTAAAAGAAACATTATTCTTTTAAATAAACGGAGGATATAATAGGTAAATAATATTGACTTTTAAAGAAACGAACAAAATTGAATGATTAAACAGAAATCCAAAAAATATCCACCATTGTGGAAACAAACAAGTACTTTAAACTTATGTATTATAATTAAGTTTTAATTATTTTACTTTTTAATATTCAAATTTTAATTAACGAAAATTGTTATAGAACACAACTAGGACTCCCTATTTACTCTACAATTTAAACTCAACTTTATGTACAAATCTCTTTCAATCTTTTGTCTGCAACGTATTTCATTTGAGTATTTTTTTTTGGCTCTTACTACAATGGCTGATTTATTGCCTCAATGTCTTATTCATAAAATACTCTGTACGCATAGTTTTAAAAGAGCAGCCCAATTGAGTATTCTTTCTAAAACATGGCTACAAGCATGGTTGACTATTTCCAATTTGAGTTTTTCACTTGGTTATCTCGAGCACCATATGAAAAAAGTAATGGATAATATCATGGAGAGATATCGAGATCAAAAAATCCCCATTGAAAAGTTAGATTTATCATACTCTATTCGTTCTAATGAATTTTTTCCTCTGTTTGATAAGTGGCTCGACATTGCACTTCAGAATGGTGTAAAATATCTCGTCTTTCGCATTTCTAGCCATAATGCATATCCGTTGCCTATGTTAACAATCTTGGCAACAAAATCTTTAAGAGAATTAATATTAACAGGTTGTGAATTGTACTGTGATTCATCATCTAGTGGTGGCGTGGTGAATTGCAGTTCGTTGAGAAAGCTTTCTCTAACTCGTGTTAATTTACGTGAAAACACGCTTCAGATTCTACTTAATAGTTGTCGATTTATCGACACGTTAATATTAGATTATTGTCCTTGGTTGAAAAAGATTGAGATACTGAATAATCTTCCAAAGATCAAGTCGGTTTCTATTCGTCACTCTGACAAACTGCAGCTTGTAAAAATTGAAGCACCGTCTCTTGAACACTTGTATTATTTTACTGGTGCTGAGAAGTTTTGTATTGATGCACCAAATCTGGTGTCATGGGAGTATAAGGGATTTAAATTTCCTGCAACTTTTTTGGATGCTAATTTGCAACGGAGTTGTTATCCTAAGAGTTTCGTTCTTGATTCAACGAGCGAAATAATTGCAGATTTTATGGATGTTTTAATGCATATGATGAGATCGAGTTATTCTACTTCTCGTTTGCATCGTCAATTAAAAGAAGTTAAAGCCTATAAATTTGATTGGGAAAACCAGAGATGGCATTCTGATCCGATGGAACTTGGAAGTGGAAGGAAGGTAATAAGGGACGATAACGATAAGTTTTGCTTTTTATTAAATTGGTCATGCAATTAACTTATCTTTCGTTCAAAATTGTAATGCATAAGTTCATTAATATGTATTTTTTAGAATATATTCTAGTATTTCTTTGTTTTGAGATACTTGTTAGAGAATTTCACATAAATCTCGGAAATGTTTTGTACAGAAACAGATACATTATATTCGTACAGAAACAGATACATTCTTCAGTGTCTGAATGATTTGTTTTCATATACAAGCCATGAACCAATCTAATCCACGAAATTAGTATATATTAATGTAATGGTTTCATTAGCTTGATATGGCAATGGATAATTGCCTTGATAGTAATAATTAATGAACATTTAAATTGGACAGTGTCATAAGCAAACTTCAAGTTATGTGAGATGCGTGATTTCCAATAATTTTTACAACTTATCCTTTCTACATTCTATCACTTTTGATATTAAGAACACCTAATAATTTTTACAACAATATATCCTTTACATATTCTACCACGTTTGATATTAAGAACACCGGTAACTTTTGATATTAAGGCTATCTGTTTGTATGATATGCAGATTTTGTTCCATGAAACTAATGCTACTTTTCTCGTCTCTATCGTGTTACCCAATATATAGTCAAAAATGAAGAATAGGACTGAATTTATATCCTGTAATCGTTCTGCATAAGTTGATGACAATCCATGACCAACACAAATAGTAAGGACCTCAATCGCCTTTTCCCTTAAACAATGGGTGGTTTTCCTATTGTAATGTAATAACAGATCATGACAAAGCTAAGATAGAAAGATTGAGAAAACTAGAAAGAAGATAGAGTATTTTGGATTAAGGAACTTTGTTATAGAAGAAGATTTCATTGAGTTGTTTTTGGGTTGATATCAAATGCTAATGACACCCCTATTTATACTTGTATAGGGATGTTTCTAGAAATTATTCTACATACTTAAACAAAAAAAATCTGGATATCTTTATCTTGTAAAATAATCTAACAAGAATCTAGATATTTCTAGAATTCACAATAACTATCTACTTCTCTAGAACATCTTTACAATTCCTAGATACATCAAATACTGAAGGTATAACTTTAGAAAGTTCTACAAAATATCTAAGACTATTTGTACGTTCAAAAAGTCATCTTTATTTTTCACAACATTGCGCCCTTTGCTTATTTTCACAATCTTGACAACAAAATCTTTATAAAAACTGGTTTTGTGGGTTGTAATTGTGGAATCCATCTCATATTTTTGGTCAATTTTTGCTATTCAAGTGCTACAAGTAATTGTTAAAAATGAAGGAATAAAGATAAGAGTTGAAAATAAAAGTTGATGGTTGACAAATTGTTTGCGTCATTAGTGATGACACAGGTAAATATAGCAAACCCTTTTTAAAAACTTTGCTATATTTGTTTTTCACAAAACACAAATACTAATAACACTTTCAGCCTTTTTGAAAAACCACTACATTACAAGTTTTCATGAACTAAGTATTTATAAACTTTCAGCACAATTAGGCCCTGACTGGTCCCAATGATTAACGAATGACAATATCTAGGGGATGAAATCACTAAGAGACGGAAATATTCTTATCAACAAGTTTGAATTTTAACAACTTTACAAAACATGATAAGCTGTAAAATATTGAGCTCCGGAATTAAGAATCATACGCTTCAATTTCAACACAATTTTAGACTACTTTTAGGAATGAACATTGATAAACTAACTGCATTACCAATCTAATAAAAAATAAACGTCCTTCCTGTCCTCCGAAGCCAGTTCCCTACTTGTGAGTTGCAGCTCTTGATTTTTCCCATCAAACGCTTTTATTTCTTTCAATTGACTATGCCAAGGACTAAGATTCTTCATATACATCAAACGACTAACGAAACATGTAATCATTTCAACCGTTGATGATAGGTTGAGTCTCCTGGGATTACAACTCCATAGCAAAGCATCCACAAACGTTGAACACTCCCCATATGACCTCGTAATGTTGACATTTAAAACGTCCACTTGGGGGCTAGCAACTCCGTGCTGCTGCTGCAAATTTCTCATCTCAATCTCATTGTATTCGGGAAAACAGAGGAGAACTTGGGACCAAGAGATCGGATTTGATAGAAGCTTTCTCAACATACTAAACCATGCCGCATCTAAACTGTTGTTGCCATGAAGAACTATTTTTGAGTGCTTCAATCGACTTGACTCTTTCGCAATTTTAAGTTCAGGAATTTGATATCCTATATACTCAAGTGATACCAAATTCAAAGTTTCAATCTGGCTTATACCCAAACAATACTGAATCTTCAATACTTCTAGGGATTGCGATCTAGAAATAATGTCATCGAGAAATCCATTACATATCTTCACATATAATAGCTCTAAAGATTTCAGATTATGACATCCAACAACAACCAAATTTCTCGATGAATAACCATTGTAAAACAAGTGTTCAAGGCTTGGTGCTTCGATTATCACACGTTGGTTTCTATTTATTGATAGGGAAACTGACTTGAGGTTTTGAAGATTCATAAGCTCAATCTTTACCAACCCCGAACAACGATCAAGGGTAAAAGATTCGATGAACGGACAACTATTAAGTAAATTCTGAAGCAATTTTTTGCTTACAAATATATAAGATAGAGAAAGCTTTCTCAAAGAATGACAATTCGCGAACCCAGTAGATGGCGAAAAATGCACAATGTCACAACCTTTCAGATCCAATTCTCTAAAAGAATTTGCTGCCAAGACATTAGAAATAGGAAAAGGATATAATCTAACTGAACAGAGAAAATCTACATAGACTATATCTCTTACCCCATTCTGAAGAGCAGTGTCAAGCCACTTATCAATTAGGGGGAAAACTTGATCACGACGATTTAATTTCGAGCTATGTGAAAATCCAAACTTATCAATAGGGATTTTGTTTTCCCTGTATGTCTCCATAATTGCATCCACTATTTGGGTTTCTTCGAAATATTCAACAAAGAATTCTAACTTGGGAAGAGTCGACCAAGCTTGAAGCCATGTTTTTGAGAGAATTCTCATTGTGGATGCTTCGCCATAACTAAGATAACTGAGAATTTTGTGAATCACATTTTCAGGGAATATGTCAGCCGTGGCTGCCATGGTCGTGGCTTGAAAGGAGAATGAACAAATACAATGGAGAAGTAAAAATAAATACTTTAGAAACCCTAATTAATTTCTACCGACTTTACCCTTTTGTTTTTTAACTTTATATTGGAAAAAAAACATAACATGTCCTTTAATTTACCTTAATTTACATTTATGTCTCCTAACTTCGAGACTGTATAAATAGATACTTAAACTTGTAAAAAGTAGAAAAATAATTACATACATTTTATATGTCATCTTACATGACAATTTGCATTTTTCATGATATCCTTCGTGTTTTAGGTCACTTACAATTCAAATATCTACCTGTTGAACTTTATACAAATTTAAATATTTTTATGCATACAAAAAATTGAAGAATAAAACACTTGAGTATGTTAAACTTTGAAAGATAAAAAGCAGGTTTGAAATGGTTTTCATAAAAATAAAACAAATTAGCTAGTACGAAATAAGTTAAAAAGAAAATTAAGTAAATATGAAATTATAAAAAGAGACCAAGTATATAGGCTATACCAAAAAAAGAGAGACCAAGTACATATAGAAGACAAAAAGTAGTGATAAAAAAAAATCCAAAGATAAAAGTAAAATGAAGTTTTAATACTAGTAAAAAGATTCAAGCTTGACATGTTACGTATTTGGAATTCGTATAATATATTTTTATTATTATATTAGTAAATTATTATTAACTTTTGTTATAACTATGCAAAAACCGCGGATAAATTTACTAGTATAACAATAATATCCTATGATGTATAGAGTTTTGATTTACTCTTCCACTGTCAGCCGTGGGTGCCATGGCCGTGGCTGCCATGGTCGTGGCTTGAAAGGGGAATGAACAAATACAATGGAGAAGTAAAATAAATACTTTTAGAAACCCTAATTAATTTCTACCGACTTTACCCTTTTGTTTTTTAACTTTATATTGGAAAAAAAAAACATAACATGTCCTTTAACTTATCTTAATTTACATTTATGTCTTCTAACTTCGAGTTTGTATAAATAGACACTTAAATTTGTATAAAGTAGAACAAATAATCACATACTTTTTTATGTCATCTTACATGACAATTTGCATTTTTCGTGGTATCCTACGTGTTTTAGGTCACTTACAATTCAAATATCTATCGGTTGAACTTTACACACAAATTTAAGTGTATTTATGTATACAAAAAATTGAATAACAAAACACTTGAATATGTTATGCCTCTTCTTTTTTTTTTTTTAAAAAAAACTTTGAAATGGTTTTCATAAAAATAAACAAATTAGCTAGTACGAAATAAGTTTAAATAAGAAAATTAAGTAAATATGAAATGGTAAAAGAGACCAAGTATACCAAAAAAAAAGAGACCAAGTACTTATAGAAGACAAAAAATCCCCAAGTGATTAAAAAAAAATCCAAAGATAAAAGTAAAATGAAGTTTTAATACTAGTAAAAAGATTCAAGCTTGACATGTTACGTATTTGGAATTTGTATAATAACATATTTTTATTATTATATTAGTAAATTATTATTAAAGTTTGTTATAACTATGCAAAAACCGCAGATAAATTTACTAGTATAACAGTAATGTCCTATAATGTATAGGGTTTTGATTTACTCTTCCACTGTCAGTTGTCAATTCCCCTGCAACTTACATGTGGAAACAAGCTCAGCTGAAATGTTGTCTGTATGCCTCATTCACAAAATACTCTGTTATCTTAGTTATGACGAAGCAACACGGATGAGAATTCTCTCGAAGTCATGGTTACAAGCCTGGTTAGATCTTCCCAACTTGGAATTCGAAGTCAGTTCGGGCAAAAGCATAACAGTAGTGGATGAAATCACTAAGAGATATAGGGACGGAAATATTCCTATTGACAAAATTGAATTTCACAACTATACAAAGCCTGATCATATTTACCCTCTGATTGATAGGTGGCTCGACGTTGTACTTAAAAGTGGTGTAAGACATCTTGTGTATCGAGATGTTAGATATCGATTTAGCCATTGAGCATTGTACTGGGCTGAGAAATATTAAGCTTTTGAATCTTTGTAAAATTAGGTCACTTACCATTTGTATTCACCAACTCGTTAAAATCCAAGCACCAGCTCTTGAACACTTGTCTTATTCGAACTATTGTTTGAAACTATTGAATATTATTGACTATGAGAATCTGAAATCTTTAGAGATAATCGTTTACGGAGGTATCTTATAGATATCTTAACGACCTTATTTCAATACCTTACTGGCGGAGGCTCTTTCACAGTCATAAAATTTGATTTTGTTTAACGTTAGCTTGATACTTCGATTTGATATGTTAGTCCGAGGCTTTCTTGTAGGTGTTATGTTGTACTTCAAAATCACAGAATCTATTGAGCTATACTCAAATAAGAGATCCCAGTGTGATACTTGAATCACACTCAAATCTGCTGGTGCATAGTAACAATTTTGTTTTAGTACTCATTTTGTTATTTTTGGTTAACCGTGTTACCTAGGCCAACTTGAGCGCACCTAGACAAATTACACGGAATATCTGTCACCTCTCACTAACAACAGGTATTAGATAACCCTGTCCATCAAGGCTATAATAAACTGGAAGAAATCACAAGTTAACTCTGTCCGCTAAGACGAGAAATCACTTGATTTTTTTTCTGTTAGGATTTGAATTTGAAAACCTCATTGTGCTTAACATAGTAAATTGACCACTAGATCACACGCTTGGGTGCGTTTTGGTACTAAGGTAGTGCAAACTAGTACTAAGACGAGTAAACGTAGTTTAGCATAGTATATATCTCTTTTTAGAACCCATCAAAGACCAAGGTACTCTGTTTTCGTTCTCCATTTTCATTTCATAATAATCCAACGCAGGTAGATAGTATGAAATAAATTTAAAGATGAAAAGGTAAAGAGAAATAATATGTAGGCTATACACACACAAAAAAAATAAAAATTAGGCCAAATATTTATAAAAGAAAAAGAATCCCAAAGTGATAAAAATATTAACATAAAAACAAAATCAAGTGTTGATAATTAAAAAAGATTCAATCTTGAAATCCTACATATTCGGATTTTGTTTTGTATAATGATATATTTTTATTATTATATCTGTAACCAATTGTTTAAGTTTGTTGTAACTGTTCTATAAGCGCGGATAAATTTACAAGTATTACCGTATACTAGGGTTTCTATAATATATATATATAGGGTTTGATTTACTTTTCCACTGTCACATCCCCTGCAACTTCTAAACCATGGGGACAGCTGACATGTTGCCTGTATGCCTCATTCGCAAAATACTCTGTTATCTTAGTTATAAAGAAGCATCTCGGATGACAATTCTCTCCAAAACATGGCTACTAGCCTGGTTGGATATGCCCAACTTGGTATTTACAGTCTGGTCGGACAAAACCATAACAACAGTGGATCATGTCATGGAGAGATATAAGAACGGAAATATTCCTATTGAAAAGTTTGAATTACACAACTCTATAAAGTCTCAACATATTTTCCCTCTGATTGATAGGTGGCTCGATATTGCTCTTCAAAATGGTGTAAGACATGTAAAGTACATAGATGTTGAAGTTCCAACAACATACTCCTTCCCTATCGTTAAATTCTTTGAAGCAAATGTTTTACGAGAACTGGTCTTGAAGGGTTGTAATATGATGCATTTTAATCAAGTGGTGACGTGTCATTCTTTGAGAAATCTTTCTCTATCTCTTGTACGCTTCGACGAGACCATACTTCTGACTATACTCAATAGTTGTCCGTCCATTGTTGAGTTAAACATTGGGCATTGTAGTTGGCTGAAAAATATTGAGATCCGAAATCTTCCTAATATCAGGTCTCTTGTCATTTGTAATGATGAGCCCGTTAAAATCCAGGCACCGTCTCTTGAACGCTTGTGTTATAGTAGTTCTTGTTTGAATAAGTTGAAAATTGTTGAACATAAGAATCTGAAAACTTTAGATATATCATGCAGAGAGATATCTGATGTATATCTCAACCACCTTATCTCGATACCTTACAGCTTCGAGAAACTGATACTAGCTAACATAGCTTTTGGAAGATTCGACATTTGCAGGAGTCAATCCCTAAAGGTGTTAAAGATTCATAATTGCAAGATCATAGGAGAAATTGATGCTCCAAATTTGGTTTCGCTCGAGTATAAAGGAATTGATATTCCTCAGCTTAAATTTACACAAGAATCAAGAAAATTGAGGCGATCACGAATGATTCTTTATCCCTTGTTCGATGTAGATGCATCATGGTTTTGTCAGTTGAGGAAATGCTTATCAGATTCGATCTCGTGGTCTCAAGTTACCATTTACTTTTACAAATGCGAGGAGATAAATGTGATAGATTTGCTACTGCAACCTAGAGTTGTTATCCCCAAAGTGGACATTTTAGATGTGAACTTTTCAAAGCCGAATTGGGAGTTCCCGACATTTATTGATGCCTTGCTGTGGAGTTGTCATCCCAGGAAACTTAACCTGCAATCAACAAGTGCAATTTTTACATGTTTCATGAAACGTTTCACGCAGATGAAGAACTTGCGTCATGGTCGATTAAAAGAAGCAAAAGCCTACAAATTTGATCAGAAAAGTCAGAGTTGGCATGCTGTAGAACATAAAAGAGGAAGAGATCTCTCAATAAGGACCAGTAGCAAGTCGAAGAAATACTTATTTTTATTAGATTGGTGATGCAGTTTATTCCATTGCAAATTTAATGCCTTTATTTTTAGAAGTAACAAACTGCACTTCAATTTTCGCAGCAAAAAGTAATAAATGCAGAGAGATTTACTTCATTTTTGTCTTCCATTAGATGTTTTTTCTCAGTCATAGAAATTTGATTAAATTAACGTTAGCTCGATAGTTGTTTTCTGATATTTGAATTTGATATGTTAGTCTGAGGCCAACTTATATTTGTCATGTTATACTTCGAAATTACAGAATCAATTGAGATATACTCAAATAAGACATCTCACTATGTTTTTGTCTTATAATTCTAAAAGTAGTTGCGCGTGGCCTATTGATTTCATCTCGAGACCTCTGAAGTATGTATTTTGTTGAAAAGAGAAAGTTATGCTGCATATTAGTATAATTTCGACTTGTGATATCTGTGATCTTTGTATTGTTTCTTATTTGGTAGCAGTATAGAACCATTTAGCATCTTTTTTTTAAGGTTAACCGTATTGCCCGGGCCAACTTGAGATAACGTAGACTAATTTTATGGGATATCTGTCACCTCTCACTAATAACAGGTAGCAGGGTACCCTATCCGTCACGGCTAGAATAAACCGGAAGAACTCACCAATTAACTCTGTCAGCTAAGACTAGATATCACAGTGTTTTTGTCTCTGTTGGGATTTGAATTTGAGACCTCATGGTGCTTAACATAGTTTTTAACCACTAGATCACACCCTTGAGTGCGTTTCCATGCTCAAACTTAGTAGTTCATACTAGTACTAAGACGATTAAATGTAGTTATAGCACCCAACAAAGACCAAGAAAACTCTGTTTTCCTTCTTCGTATATGCAATCAGATTAGTTTCTTCAGCTGTGTTTAAATAGTCCCACTCATACTACCTATCTTATAAAGTACTGTGAACGTAGCCCACTTCCAGTTCTAACTTCTTGCAGCTGGAAGCTAGCGAATTTTTTACCAAACTAAGTCATTATGTAAAACAATTTATCAAACTAATACATTTTTTAAATTTTTTACAAAACTAGTATAAACGTATTTCACGGTAACGTTTTAGGGTATACTTCATTTTTTAAAAACTAACGGCGTTAGGTTGATATACGTTACCGTGAACAACGTTTTACTCCTAAAACGTTTTTTTGAGTAACGTTTTACTTCTAAAAAAACGTTACTCAGAATAACGTTTTAGGAATAAAACGTTACTATGAGTAACGTATATCAACCTAACGCCATCATCTTTTAAAAAAATTAAATATACCCTAAAACGTTACCGTGAAATACGTTTATACTAGTTTTGTAAAATTTTAAAAAATATATTATTTTAATGAATTGCTTTATATAATGATGAAAAGGTAAAAGAGACCAAATATGTAGGCTAAGAAAAAAAAAAGTATTTATAAAAGACAAAAAATCCCAGGGCGATAAAAAAATTAAAGATTCAAACTTGAACTGCAACATATTTGGATTTTCTATAATAATTAGCTGTTATTTAAGTTTGTTACAACTGTTCTAAAAGGGCGGAAGCTATTATTTTTAAGTTTGTTATAACAGTTCTAAAAGCGTGGATAAATTTACTAGTACTAACAGTATAATAGGATTCCTAGTGTATGTAGGGTTTTGTATTTACTTTTTCACTGTGACTTCCCCTGCAACTTCCAAGCCATGGGGACTGCAGACATGTTGCCAGTATGCCTCATTCGCAAAATACTCTGTTATCTTAGTTATCGAGAAGCATCCCGGATGAGAATTCTCTCCAAAACATGGCTATTAGCCTGGTTGGATCTACCCAACTTGGAATTCTCAGGGAAAAGCATAGCAATAGTCGATACTATCATGGAGAGATATAGGGATGGAAATATTCCTATTGACAAATTTGAATTTGACAACTCTAAAAAACCTGATCGTATTTCTGGTCTGATTGATAAATGGCTCGGCATTGCTCTTCAGAATGGTGTTAGACATCTAGTGTATAGAGATGTTACACATTCAAAAATATACCCTTTTCCTATTCTCAAATTCTTGGAAGCAAATTATTTAGGAGAACTAGTCCTGATGGGTTGTGATCTGATGCATGTTTCGTTATCGAGTACTAGTCCTGTTGTGACGTGTCGTTCTTTGAGAAAGCTTTCTCTATCTCGTGTACGATTAGATAAGAACATGCTTCAGACCATACTCTCTAGTTGTCCCTTCATTGTTGATTTAATCATCAGGAATTGTAGTCGGCTGAAAAACGTTGAGCTCCGGAATCTTCCTAAGATCAAGTCACTTGCCATTGATATTGACCATCCCGTTAGAATTGATGCACCAACTCTTGAACACTTGTATTATTCTAGTTTTTGTTTGAATAAATTGAGTATTGATAACTATAAGAATCTGAAATCTTTAGAGATATCATGTACGAAGATATTTGATATGTATCTGAACCGCCTTATCTACAGACCTTACTGCCTCGAGAAATTGGTATTAGCTAACATTTCTTTAGGAAGGATTAACATTTGCAGGTGTCGATCCTTAAAGGTGTTAAAGATTCATAATTGCAAGAACATCGGAGCAATTTATGCTCCAAATTTGGTTTTGTTTGAGTATAAAGGAGATGATATTCCTGAGCTTGAATTTGCACTAGAATCAAGACAATTGAAGCAGTCACAAATGATTCTTTATCCCTTGTTCAATGTAGACGCGGCATGGTTTTGTCAGCTGAGGCAATCTCTATCAGATTCGATCTCTTGGTCTCAAGTTACCATTTATTTTCACAAATACGAGGAGATCAACATGAATTATTTGCATATGCAGTACTTTAGAGATGCTATCCCCAAAGTGGACGTTTTAGATGTAAACTTTTTAAAGCCAACCGGGGAGTGCTTGACGTTTGTGGATGCGTTGCTCTGGAGTTGTCGTCCCAAGAAACTCAACTTACAATCAACAAGTGAAATGTTCATATGTTTCATGGATTGTTTGATGCATATGAAGAGTTTGAGACGAGCTCTTATTCATGATATTAGTTGTTTGATGCATATGAAGAATTTGAGACGCGCTCTTTCTCATCAAAAGCGTGGTCAATTAAAAGAGGTAAAAGCCTACAAATTTGATCAGAGAAGTCAGAGTTGGCATCCTGTAGAACACAAAAGAGAAGAGCTCTCAATAAGGACCGTTTGCACGTTGGAGAAATATTGCTTTTTATTAGATTGGTGAAGTAGTTTATTCAATCGCAATTTGAATTCCCTTTTTCTCTTATAAGTAACGAAATGCACTTCCATTTTCGCAGAAAAAACTGTTTTTTCATCTCCCATTTTCTTAGTCGTAAAATTTGATTTTGTTTATGTTAGCTTGATACTTGGATTTCTTTTAAGGGAAGGCAATATGAATATAGTTTTTGTGTAATCATTGGTTTAACTTGTCTAAGATCAGATTACAGATATATGATGTGAAACAGAACATTTCCTCTAACTTATAGCAACGGTATAGTTGTCTCTGTGTGACCCTTTAGGTCGTAGAAAACAAAACCATTCTCGTTGTACCTTGTCAAGTAATGTGAACGCAGCGGGCTTTCAGTGTCTAACTTCTACTACCGATTTTTTAACTTTGAAATTAGAGAATATGAAATAAAAGATAGGTTTGAAAATGTATTTTTTTCTCATAAAAATGAACAAGTTAAGGAGTCTTGTTGACTAGCAAGTATAATTGTACAAGGAGACTATTTATGTTCTAATAGGCTTTATTTTATATAAAAAAAAAAGGTCATGTATTTAAAGGGAAAAATGGTCAAATATACCCCAAAACTATTTGTAAAGGGCTAGACATATCCTCCGTTTAAAGTTTGGTTCACTGATGTCCTCGACGTCCAACTTTTGGTCCAAATATGCCCTTATGGGCGTTAGTTGCCATGTTGGACATATCCAACTCAATTTTCATTTGTTTAAATGCCACGTGGAATTGTCATGTCATTTTGACCTTACCACATAACATTTATATGAAAATGGAAAGATATTCGGACTCATAAACACCTAATTCGACCCATAAGCTCCTTTTAAATTCACTATCGACCCATTTTTAACAATTTTGTTTAATTTTTATTATTGCGGTAAATCCCGAAAATAGGTAATTGATTAATAAAAATAGGAAAAATATGAAAAAAATAAAATTAACGCCAAAAATTTACAAATAAATATGGTAACCTTAAATCTAACATTTCAATTTTTTTTTAAATTTTTTATTTTTCGATAAATCTCGAAAATGAGTAATTGATTAATAAAAAATATGAAAAAAATATGAATTAACGCCAAAACTTCACAAATATATATAGTAACATTTCAATCTACAATTTTTTTATTTTTTTTTATTTTTCGGTAAATCCCGAAAATGAGTAATTTTTTAATAAAGAGGGAAAAATATGAAAACAAAATAAAAATATACGTCAAAATTCACATATAAATATAGTAAACTTAAATTCAATAATTTCAACAATTTTTTTATTTTATTTTTTTCATATTTTCCTATTTTTTTATTTGTGATTTTTGTGTAATTTTTATATTTTTTTCATATTTTTTTGTTTGATAAACTCATTTTTGGGATTTATCGAAAAAATTAAAAATTAAAAATGTTGAAATTGTTGAATTTAAGGTTACTGTATTTATTTTTTAATTTTTGGCGTTAATTTTAATTTTTTTCATACTTTTTATTAATCAATTACTCATTTCGGGATTTATCGAAAAAATAAAAAAAATAAAAAAATGTTTAAATTGAATTTAAGGTTATTGTAATTATTTATGTATTTTTGGCGTTAATTTTATACTTTTTTCATATTTTCCTATTTTATTATTAATCAATTACTCACTTTCGGAATTTATCGAAAAATATAAAAATTAAACAAAATTGTTAAAAATTGGTCGGATAATTTATTTAAAAGGGGGTTGATTTATGGGTCGGACTAGGTGTTTATGAGTCTGAATATCTTTCCATTTTCATATAAATGTTATGTGATAAGGCCAAAATGACATGACAATTCTATTTAGCATTAAAGAAATGAAAAATGAGTTGGATATGTCCAACATGACAACTAACGCCCACAAGGGCATATTGGGACCAAAAGTTGGACGGCGAGGGCATCAGTGAACCAAACTTTAAACGGCGGGTATATCTAGACCTTTTCGAATAGTTTAGAGGCATATTTGACCCTTTTCCCATTTATAAAGGCATAATACATAAATATGCCCTTTTACTTGGCTTTAAATCACATTTATGACCTTCAACTTTGGGTGTGCACAAGTAGACACTTAATCTTGTATAAAATTGAACAAATAGACACACAAATCCTACATGTCATTTTTTGTACTACATGGCGTGCTACGTGTATTTTGCCATGTCGGACTTATTTATTTTAAAGTTGGATAGTTAAAGTGTCTGTTTGTTCATTATGAAAGCTTGAGGTCAAAGTTAAACTTTAAAGTCAAGTTTAGGGTTCAATATATGTATTATGTCATTTATAAAAGACAAAAGTTTCCCGATAAAAAAAATTAAAGTAAGTGTTAATAATAAAAGGGAAAATGCACCAAGTACCTCTAGACTATGACGGAAATCTCAGAGACACACCTTAATTAAACTAAGGTCCTATTACCCCTGAACATATTTTTTTGTAATTTTATGCATCTTTTTGGCTTACGTGACATCCAAATATCTCCCGTGCCTCAAATGCGTGGAATCACGGAGTGTGCCACGTAAGCAAAAAGGTACACAAAATTACAAAATAAATAAATTCAGGGGTTAGAACCTTAATTAAAATTTCGGTCATAGTCTAGGATACTTATGTATTTTTCCTAATAAAAAAGATTCAAACTTGAAATATAACATATATGGATTTTCTAAAATAATATATTTTTATTATTATATTAGTAAGTTGTTATTTAAGTTTGTTATAATTGTTCTAAGAGGGTGGATAAGTTAAAGTTATTTTTTAAGTTTGTTATAATTGATCTAAAAGTGCGAATTGATAATCTATTACTTCATGTTGCTGTTCCAATTTATATGACACTTTTAATATTTTTTATTTTTTAAGAGTCAAACAATTTTTATACTTTTTATTTTTTTAGAGTCAAACGGTTTAAGTTTGATTGGGAATTTGCGAATGTAATTTTCGATTTTTTTGAAATGAAATTTATATATTTGTATGAAAAATTAACCGTCAAAATTAGACTTGTTTGAATCTCAAAATCCGAAAAGTGTCACATAAAATAAGACGAGGGAGTGTTTAATTTTAAGTTTGGAGATAATATATTAGATAATCACTCAACTATGAGTTATTTTTTCAAAAAAAGTTACTCAACTTTAAATTTTAATACAAATATCACTCAATTATAAGTTTTTTCCCAAAAAGCCATTCAACTTTGAATTAAAAATTAAAGTTCAGTGACTTTATGAGATAATAACTCATAGTTGGATGATTTTCCAAGAAAAATAATTCATAATGACTTTTCAATTAAACCAAACTTGACTGACATTTTGAGAATAGAGTAGCTGGTTGAGTAAGAATATGAGATATTCACCTGAGATATTATTCCTTTTAAGTTTGTTTTTGAGAATAGAGTAGCTGGTTGAGTAAGCATATGAGATATTCACGTGAGATATTATTCCTTTTAAGTTTGTTTTGAGAATAAAGTAGCTGGTTGAGTAAGCATATGAGATATTCACGTGAGATATTATTCCTTTTAAGTTTGTTAGAACTGTTCTAAAAAGGTGGATAAATTTACTTGTGTAACACTATATATGAATTGTTACCAAGAATAGTTAGGTTTTAATTTACTTTTCCAGTATCACTTCCCCTGCAACTTCTAAGCCATGGGATCGGCTGACATGTTGCCTGTATGCGTTATTCGCAAAATACTCTGTTATCTTACTTATAACGAAGCAACTTGGAAGAGAAGTATCTCCAAAGCATGGCGACTTGCCTGGTTGGATCTTCACGACTTTGAATTCCCCAAGGAAGACGAAGCAACAGAAGATAATAGCATGGAGAGAAATAGGGACGAAAATATTCCATTTTATCGTAATTTTTTTAAGTTCGACTGTGGAATGCTCGACATTTGTGGATGCTTTTCTATGAAGTTTTCGTCTCCGGAAACTCAATCTACAATCAGCAAGTGAAATGCTTACATATTTCTTGTCAAATAAATGCAGAGAGCTTTACATCTTTTCTCTCTTCTGTCAGAGGTTCTTTCTTAGTCGTAAAATTTGATTTTCTTTTTTAATATTAGATCGATATTTGGATTTCTTTGAACGGAAGGCAATATGAATTGTTAGTTTATGTGAAACAGTATATTTACTCAACTTATAGCAACGGTATAATTGTCTCTCTGTGGCCTATGGGTCATAAATTTAAACAGTAGATTTAACTTGACTGACATCAGAATACAATAACGAGAGGATCACTATAAACACCATCTTCTACACTATTCTCAAGAGCAATGTCAAGGCGCTTATAAATCAGACAGAAAACTTCAGAATCTGAGACCTCACATAATTTTAAACTTGTCGATAAGGACTTCTCCGTGATTCCTTCTATCCTAATATATGGGATAGAATCATCTGTGCAACAGAATCCCCAAAATATAAAGGGCCATACAAAGTTTCTTTTAGTATAGTTTATCGACATCATTTGCTTAATACAGATACAAATAATTGATCATATAAAACACTCAGAATGGAAGGAGTATCAAATTTGTATTAGTTTTAACAAAGAAAAGTCCCACTGATACCTGCAACTATCTTTATCAGTCGAATTTCATGTTAGCAATAGGAATTGAATCAACAAATCGTATAGACTGATAGAAGTATTGTAAAAAGGAGCTCGAGTTTCATGTTATCAATAGCAGATGCATAAGTATCAATACGGTAAAATTGTTCAAAGGTTTCATACCGAACAACTAGTCTTTTTTTTACAAACAAGAGGATCTATAACAAAAGCAGGTATTGCCTCAGTGATTATTGAGGCAATACGTGCCATAGTAAATGGTCAGAGAGACAACTTATACTCGATTTTGCCTTTGTCAAGCAGCGACAGGAACATATGAATCGTTATTGTGAAGTCCATACAGTAAACGTCTCATAACGAAGTACTGCAACTTCTATTTATCTCTAAAAGCAGGGGAACCAGGTCCATATACATCTATTTGACGCGTCATTACATTTGTCTAAAAAAACAAAGGTGCTTAGTGGTTCGATAGACGATACTCCCACCAAATAAGAACAGATGCACAGACCACATAAAGCAGAAGTCTAAACAACAACTCTATACCACATAATTTTTTCTTTTCAACACAGTAGTAGTGTATCACCAATCTAATAAAAAACGAAACCTATTCCTCTCGGTATAGTACCTTATAGCCTCCTTTCCCCTTCCGAGTTCCACAAAATGCCATTTCACTTCTCCCCAATCAAAACTATAGACTTCTACTTCTTTTAATTGATTCAAACTCTTCATGTACATAAAACGATCCATGACATATGCAATCATTGTACCATTTGACTCAAGGAGAAGTCCACTAGGATGACAACTCCATTGCAATTTAGCATCCACGAAAATCGTAGGCACTAGATTTCCGTTATACACAAGTGACACCAAATTTGGAGCATCAACAATATCCAACTAAGGAGACATTTCCAGTTCAGTAACATAAGACAAGTGTTCAAGTGTTGGTGCTTGAATTTTAACGAGCTGGTTTCCAGCTTTTGTTGGGTATGTAGCAAGAATTGATAGGAAATAGAGGGAAGAAGAGGAATTTGAAATGTTTAGAACTTGAAAAGTCCTTTAATGCTTTAATGAAAAATGCAATTGTCCCTCATCGGTAATGGAAATGAAAATAGGAGAGTTTAAATAAATAAACACTCCTATTAATTGTTAAAAGGGCTGGAAAGAGGAACCCCCTCGCGTCGTTGTCGTCGCTTCGGCTACGGCTACATTTTTTATATGCAAAACATAATGTTGTGTCCATTTTAGATAACCCAACACACGTTTCATAGCCATCCAGTGAGTTTGATTCGGATTACTAGTGTACCGACTCAGTTTACTAATAAGGTCCTATACCGAGAGGAATAGGTTTCGTTTTTTATTAGATTGGTGATACACTATTAATGTGTTGAAAATATAACATATTAACAAAGGATGATAAATGAAAAACTAGAAAACATTCTCATGGCCCCTTCTTTACCACTAAACATCAGTCAACAGTTTTGATAGTAGATTCACAAGTTAATATACATATATGTTTATTTAGGTTCATAAGTTAATATACATATATATTTATTTAATTTTTTAATATAAATACATGATCTACGGAAAAGCTATGGATTCATAGACTCCACTTTATTAAGTTTATGCTACTTCCATGCCAATTGAAACAGTGCTTCATGTCCAATGTGATCCATATATATAGTCCTATAGTGAAATAGGGACAAGTCGTAGAGGACGTAATTTGCCTACAATAAGACCACTTTTCTCCTCCACATCCAAATTATCGTTGCCTTCAACAACCCAATCAAATGAATTCAACATCGAACCCAACATTATGGGAACCGTCCTCATAGCCAAAGATATTGCAGGACACATTCTTCGACCAACACCAAAAGGAATAAGCTTAAAATCATCTTGACCACGAATATCCATAACATTAGAACTCCAAAATCTTTCAGGTTTAAATACCAAAGGATCCTCCCAGATAGTAGGGTCACGACCTATTGACCATATATTTACTATCACTTGTGAACCCTTTGGTACAAAATAGCCACAAAGTTCAAATTCTTGCTCCGCCTTACGAGACAAAAGAGGAACAGGCGGGTGGATCCGCAATGTCTCTTTCAAAATGCAATGCAAATAAGGAAGCCGAACAAGATCGGCTTCCTTTATTGCCTCTTTCTTGCCAATAACTTGTGCGAGTTCCGCTTTAGCCTTTTTCATTGCGTGTGGATTTTTCATCAGCTCTAGCATTGCCCATTCTAATGTAGCGGAACTCGAATCAGTTCCCGCAATGAAAAGATCCTGCAGTATATGGGTAGATGTAGTCACTCGAAAACGAAAAATATGATGTAGTTCGACTTGGACACATAGAACATGAGATTTTAATCGAAAAAAGAAAAGAAAACTTTTGAAACTCTAACTGCTAAGTGATCTAACTTCATATATTCAAGATAAGATATCTAAATGGAATGAGTGAAAAAACATCTAAAATAAAAGGGGACATTTTGCTTATTATTGCTTTTTTTTCTTTAATTGACTTTTTTCACAAAAGAATGTTATAAATCCAAGATAAAATGGAGGTAAGTTTGCAAAATAGTTGTCAAAGACTTCTTTTTGGGACCCAACTCTAATAAGATATATGGATAGAGTAGGATGGTGGATGACGTAAGAAGGAAAGGCCCACCCCGTGCTTTCGAGACTTAAAAAATGGGGAAAACTATACAAATTTGATCCATTAAGTAAAGTATTTAGCCAAAGTAAATCCAATCCAATATATTTATCTTGATTGGATCTACGATTCAAACTAGTTACCTGACTACCCCTTGTTTAATTCAATGAACCACTACTTCTTCATCCTTGATCTCATCAGGTTATATATGGTGATTTATACTTTGATGGTAACCTTTTTAGGATATAATGTTCCTTCCCCCAAAAAAGAGATAGTATTGAGACATGATATAAAAGATACTTCCTACACTTCACGATAAGTGAATTATTAAGTCATTTTTTTATATTATAAGTCACTTTTTCTATTTGAACTTGCATTGAGAAATAAAGTAATTTTACTCTGTCTTATTTAATTAATTGTAGATTTTTTATATTTAAGATTAATTAACTAATAAATAAGCATATAATGAGCAAAATATGATATTTTATGCATAAAGTTTATAAAATGATATATATTGTAGTCCAAGTATTTTTTAGAGAAGAGTGACTTATATTATCTCCGCAATTCACTTATTTTTTCAAAGCATTTAATTAGCAATACACTAAAACTAAAATAGTGTAGACGATGCATGCATGAATAAATTACCAGACAAAGGTGTTCGATTTGATTTCTATCCGTAGCAATATTATTGCCTTCGCCATTGCCATCTTTTTCTTCACTCATATTTAGCAAAATATCCAAAACGTCTTTCGTTTTCTGGTTCTTCTTTCTTTGCTCCAATCTTTCATCAATAAAATCTCCAAAAATTCGAAACATTTTAGCAAAATCAGCACAAGTGCTTCGATTAATCCGTTGAGGATCGATCCATTTCAGCACAGGGAAGTAATCCACCATGTTAAACTTTCCGATCTGGAATGTAATACTCCGAATCACATCCTTAAATTTCTTCTCCGATTCCGCTCACAAATCCACTAAATCCGCGGAAAAAATCGTATTCGATAGAACATTAATCGCGATATCAGAAGCAGCTATACCGAAATCCACGGCATCACCGGTTTGGCTACACCGATGACAGTAAGCAATAAGCTCTGAGATCTTCGTCGACCGGAGATCCTGGTTCGCGTCGAGCTTGTTTGCAGTGACGATACACGAATTCAATATCGTCCGGAGACTTTTCCGGCGACTGCTGTCGACCGGTAGCCGTACGATGGAGAATTTATGGTGGTTATGAGCTTCGACTGCATTTTTTGGGGTTTTACTTGAAAAAGCGGAATCGTGTTTTTTGACGGCTTCTTTAGCCACGGCTGATGAGGATATAACGACTGTAGGTAATCGGCCCAATTTGAGACTTAGTATTGGGCCGTATTTATTAGCAAGCCGTTCCATCGACTTATGGGGCGGAGCACCGAATATATTGTGAAGATTTCCGATTAAAGGTAGAGGAATTGGTCCTGGTGGAAGTTTCTTATTATTACGAACACGGATCGAAGTCCATGCAAGTAATAATAATACACATATAATTCCTATGTAATACATGTCGATCGATGGTATCATAAAAAAAAAATAGCTCAATGTGATAGAAAATGATTTGTGTACTTAATATATTTTGACATTCAAATTTTGGCGCTATCACTAAAAGTATCTTTTTTCTATATGATACTCCAGTATATATAAATATGTACGTATCTATTAAACATTTCGTGTGAACAGATATATGCTTTAATAGTCACTCAATTTGTTAAAATTGGAGTGTCTACTGTTTATTTATTCAAAATATTACTAGGCCTTCCTAACATGTAAGATAGTGAACAAATCACGTTTCTTAATTAGGTAGATTAGGGATCAAAACTTGGATAGGCCAATAGTGTGTAGGAATATTTAGATGAATCTTTTTAATAGAATGTGAATTTATTCAATTAAAAACAAAAAATAAAAGTAAAAGACTATTAACCATCAATTTTAGATTTGGATTTGGATTTGGTCAAGTAAATTTTTTGTGGTCTATGTGATACTTATGTTGGTAAAGGAGCAAAGGTTGTGATTTTTATGTTAGAAAACATAGTTAAATAACGTCGATGAAAAAAATTATAATAATGTGATCATGTAAGAAATTTTACCTTGCTGTTGTAGTTAGTATCTTGCATATTTGTGTTCGAAGAAGAGCAAAACAAACGAAGCATGATCAAAAGTAAACCATAATCATAAAGACATTTTGCATACACACAAGTCTTTGATCTCCAATATGCATTGTGATTTTAAGACTCATAAATTCCTTTGTCATGTAACAGAGAAAAACTATCAGACACCATTGATTGATATGAGATACACGTGCATAAGAACTCGGTGTTTAGTTGATACATGAAAAGGAAATGGACTATAGAATAATGTCTTCTGATATGCAAAATATTATAACAAACCAAAAGAGGAGAAAACAAAACAGGAAGTATAACTTATAGTCATCACTCAGAAATTCGCGGGCTAGCTCACTCTCACACACTTTTTTCAGTATCTTACAGACTATACATGGTCATAACACTCCATAGTGATGAAAAATGCCATATGAAAACATCTTTAATATGGTGAAAAAATCAGTCAAATCGAAAAAAAAATGAAAAATCAAAAGCATAACACAAATATCTTGTTGAGTCTGTTCAATAATGTGTAGCTGCTGTGCAACATATGCAAGTGGTGAAGAAAGATGGTCTAGGCTTGCGTTTTCCGCTCCCTTTTGGTGAAGTTAGACAAGTTCCCTTTTCTTCTGATGCCTGAAAGTCCTCTCTTTTTGTAACAACAACATGGTTCTGTTGTGTTTCAGATGTAACCTTCAGATCGCCGTTTTCTCCTTTGTTTGACAAGCCTAAAAGAGGAGTACTGGAAATGTCTGAATCACTTCTTTCTACTCGAATAGTCTTTTCTTCGACTGTCACTGCCTCGTAGTCTAATGAGGTTCGGTTGTATCCAGTTCTCGTGATTGAGTTTGAGAACTTTGCATTGGAGCCAACTGATAAGCTTCTTGGAGGAGTCTTTTCAGGACAGAGAAGTGGAGTTTGATCTGATTCTGAAGATCTTCTGTTAACACCAAAATCGAAGCTTGGAGACTTTTGAAGCTCATTTCCGTTGCTTGATTTCTGTGGGATCGTTTGGAGACTTAAACTTCCAATACTCTCTGGTGCTTTGGATGGAGTTTCATTGTGAAAATTTGGCACCTTTTGATCAAAAGAACATTTTCCATTGGAAAATGCTAATGCTTCAAGACTTGGCTGAACATTCTGTGCATTTTCTGTCTCTTTTTTTGATATATTGAGTTCAAAAACACCAGAGTCCTCAGTGACAATAAATTCGCAGTTATCGTGCTCTGTCAAGTCTGCCTTGCGTTCTTTCTGATCTTCAACAGACTCAAAACCCTGCACTCTTCCATCTGCATATGCTATATCGATACCATTTTCCGATTTTGATGGCCCCAAATGCAATATGCACTCCTCCCTTGTTTCCTTTCTACTAGGCTTCTCAACTTCAACCTTTTCTTGTTCAAGAAAACCATTTTCTTCTGTAGTTGTTACAATGAATTTGGTTGGGAGTACTCCAATTTCAGGCACCATTTCAAATGTTTCTTCAAAATTCACATGTTGTTCTTCTGGTGGCGCGTGATCATGATAAAGAATATCAGGTTGAACATTTATCTCGAGCCTCGCTTTATCCTCCTCAATTGAATAATCCAGTACATTATCAGTGTTATTGTTGATTCCTGTTTCCTCTGTAGCCTCTATGGGGTGTGATTCAACTGAAGGAGCTGAATTGTCATTCTGCATTTCATGCACTTCCTGCATAAATGACTCAGTTTCCTTCGGATCACATTTCTTTACCGCGTTTTCTGATTCACTTGATGTCAATTCAGTTTCTGGAGTACGAATCATGGATTTGTCTTGTCGCTCAACAACTGATGCAAACGAACTCGATGGAATAACCCGTGGACTATCTGCCAACAGTGAGCCTGTAGCATCACTTGGACTGGACTCCACTTTAGGAGTTTCATCCAAATCAACCTGATTTTCAGCAATAGTATTCTCATGTTTCTCTTCATTTAACATATCTCCCGTGGCATCCAGTTCTCTTACCAAGCATTCTTCTTGTTGAGTGACAACGTTTTGATCGTTGGCATCAGCAACAACAGTCTTATCAGCAAGTGAAATATCAGAGCTGATCAACTGAGTTTTATCCTCATTCTGTTCTGATCTTCCCTTCTCTGGAGTTTCTTGTTCCTCACTTGGCGATGAATCAAAGTGTTCTTCTACCGTATCAGTAGCAACACTCGAGGATTCAACTGGATCAAAGTTCAAGACTTCATCATTTGATAAACTTCCTTCTGCCTCACCTGATATAAGTTTTTACCAATTAGAAAGAAACTCAAATTCTTGCTTACTTATCTATTGATGTCTACATGACTATTCAATTATCGAAACATAAGTTACAATCATAAACTTAACGTCTGCTTGCTATTATACAAGCAGGAATATAGTGACCGGTATATTTAGGTCTACGATGACAAAAAGATTCTGACCTTTCTCGTTACATATTTGGTCATGAACTTCATCATTTTCCTCAAGAAGTTGATCAACTTTTTGCCCATATTGAGAAGTATGTGTTTCAATATTAGTGACTTCACTCGATATGCCATTAGCATCTGTTTGAACTTCAGAACATTGAAAAGGCTGCTTAAGTTGTGTCTCTCCCATATCTTCATATGCATAAGAAATTTGATTCAAAAGCAGACTACCATAAAAACAGATAGTACTAATGAAGAAAAGCTAATTCCATAATCAAGAAAACAGCATCGAAAAAAAAACAAACCTGTTTTTTCGTCTTCAAAGTTCTTAAGTTGAGGTTCTTTATCTGTTGAAGTGTCAAAAGTAGGCAAAGCTGCATCTTTCTCATGATTATATTAGTTTCACCTTCAGGAACTATGTTGTTTTCCTCTTTAACACCATCTACATTGCCAGTATCTTCGCCTTTTTGTTGAACGTCAACTGCAGCATTCTCTGCTCAACATAAATCAGTAAACACATCAAACAAACAGAATCTTGATATTCTAAACCAAAAAAAGAAACAATCTTGAACTTCAACTAATCATCAAGCACATCAAACATACATAAATCTTGAAATTCGAAACGAAAAAGACACAATCTTGAACATCAACTAATCATCAAACAAACAGAATCTTGAAATTCGAAACGAAAAAAGAAGCAATATTGAACTACAGAGCTGTTCTGTTTTACCTTGATGATCTACTGATGAATTTGTGTTGCCCATCTCATTTACCATAATCTAACTAACAATCCAACTCCTGCAATAAAACAGTGTTTTAATCATACTCTAAAGACAAGTGTCAAAGATTATACTATGATTAAAATTAAAAAAAAATTAGGGGTCCAAAAATCATTAATACCATGATGATGATGACAACAGTGATATTCACATGCTAATAGCTAATATTAGAGGACAGCCTTAGACCTTTTTAAACATGCCAGTGTGTTAATAGTTGATTAGTGTGGACTCCTCCATTAATATTTGCTTCAACAATAAGCCTTTAACAAAGATGAGCCACAAAAACTAAAAAATAAACACAAAAAAAGCAATTTTTGACTTAAAAGTTCATTTTAAGTAAAGAGTGTTCTCTTATGGGGACACAAGATGCTTCATATACTAATTTTTTTTAGCCTTTTTTCTTTTTCTTTTTCTAAGTGAAGTTTTCTATTCATTTTTTTTAAAAAAAAATTGGCAATTTAATATTTGTATCTATGCCAAACCAAGTACAAAATTGCATTATGCGGCTTGATGCTTGGGTTTTATGGGACACTAGCTTAATTTTAGCTTAGCTAATATTACATTAAAACATCACATTCCTTGTGTTACTAATTTTTAGTGCTGGCATGATCATTAAACATAAACAAAGTAGCATATAAATGTAATGATATATGTTCTTCCTCAGTTTTAATTTGTTTGTCATATTTTTTAATAGTCTGTCTTTTCTTGACTATTCTTTATTTTTGATTTTCTACCTGACATATTTAACATCACAAGATTAAATGATATTTTGATAAGTTCGACAAATCTTTTATTTAAGACATTCAAGAATTTTCTTTATTTTCTTTTGAACTCAGAATCAAATCAAAATTGAACAAACAAAATTAAAACAAAGAGAATAATAGCAAATAAATTTCTAATATAGATTATCTAAGTTCAACTGAACATATTGCTTTTTGACTCAAAATATGTCTAAATATGCCCCCCCCCAAAAAAAAAAAAAAAAAAATTTTTACCTATAATAAGATCGCACTCATTCTGAATTCATTTACTCTGAATAATAATATGCCCCTCTCCTTTCTTACAACACATGGAAGGGCCACCATTTTATATTTACAAATAAATAACTTAGTAGTTGATTAAGAGTATGAAATTCATGAATGAAATGATTGATTAATTGGGTCATTCTTTTTGGCCTAAACAAACTAATTGTGATGGACTTGTTTAAAAGGTGGGAGCCAAATAAAGCTTGTTGGTTTGCTAATTAATCTCATCAATAACTTCTTTATTGGATAAGGAATAATGGTTCCATTAAGGTCTAATTTTCAAAGATTTCTTGGTGTTAAAGCTTTAATCCAATCTAAAGATGGCCATGTTTAGAATGTTTAGTGCTAAACTCATCATCATTTTCTTTGGAATTTTAGGCTCTTTTTTTGGACCATTTAATTCCTTTGATCAATTGTATTTATTACCTTTAAAAAAGAGGGTTGGTAGAAGCCTATAATGTGAATGTCTTTCAAGAATAAAACTATTATTTTTTAAAAAAAGAATTTAAGATGCATATGATGACTGAAATTTTAGCCAATTTTAACATGTGTTTTAGTGAAGAGCAAGCATAAATGAAAAGAAAATTAAAGGGTATTAAATGATTTTGCTTAGATTTATTATTGTTTTGACAATTGATGACAAAGGGCCCGTTTGGATGGGCTTAATAAAAGCAGCTTTAAAAAAGTACTTTTGAAAGTGCTGAAACTTATTTTTAAAATAAGCAGTTATGCGTTTGGATAAAAGTGCTGAAGTTGTTATACCAAACGTGAAAAGGGAAAAATAGAAGAAAGAGATGTTAGGGTTATATGGGTAATTTGGAGATTGTATAAAAATATTAAGGGAAAAAACATAAAAATATGGTCAACTTAAAACAGCTTATAAGCTAAAAAAAAAAAAGCACCCCTACCCCAGCTTTTAACTTTTGGCTTAAAATAAGTTTTTTTTAGCTTAAAATAAGCTATTTTGAGTATTGCCAAACAGTTAAATAAGTCAAAAATCAGCTTTTAAGTCAGTTTGACCAGCTTTTAAGCTGAGCCAAACAGGCTCAAACTATGTTTCAAATTTGAGTTTATTTGGAAGTGTTCAAATTCGAATAACAAAATTATTATTATTTTAGCAAAACAATTTCACACACATAACTAAGATTTACGACAATTTTTATACATACATTATATGTAAATTTTCAACCTAAGTCATGGACGTCTACTTGCCAATAGATCAAAGGAAAATTGTATATAATAGCAAACTAATAACCTAAATTAAATGAAATAGCTAGGGTTTGATTTAATTGTGCTCCATAGCAAACATTAGCTAAAATTTGCCAGCGTCTCTCTCCCAAAAATCTCGCTCGCCACTCTCCATTCTCGCTCGCCTCTCTCGCTTTATACACAGAAGTGTATAATTCTGTTTCTGTTTTGTATAAAGCGAGAGAAAATTGTATATACACATGCAAAAATGTATATCTTCGTGTTATACACTTAATTATACAATTTACAAACATGTTACTTCAAATATTGCATAGAGAAAGGCCAACGAATTATACAATTGCGAATTATACAATTGCAGTGAAATATAATTTTCTCTAGCTTTATACAAAAGAAGTGTATATATTGTGTTTCTGTTTTTGTATAAAGCGAGAAAAATATATATTTTCTTGCTAATACACTTATAATTATGCAATATACATACATTTTAATTCGATTCAACTATATGCAAAACAAATTATACAATTGCAGCGAAATAGGCCAGCGAATTATACAATTTAGGCCAGCGAATTATACAATTGTATATGTATAGCAAATTATACAGTTTTATGTTTGTTATGGAGCGCAATTATGCAAAGTTTGCTATAACATACAAATATGAATTTTTTGTTTGCTATATGTGAAAGTTGATGCCCAATAACTCATGTAGGTCCAACAATCAATGGCCCAAAGTAAAAAGCACAGCATAAAACACAAAATGTTACGTAATACGTATATGTCTATTTTTCAATTTTTTATATAAGTTTTAGTGTTTATTTATGCACATTTAAAATTAGACGATATAGACATTGTCTAGGTCAACCAATGCAGTTGCTTGTCATAAATTACACTTTAGATTACCAAAGGAAAACTAACTACTACTATATATTCTATTGTTGTTGTATATAACTTTGAGGGAAACTACTGATTATTAAAATCCAGCAAACACACACTAGCAACAACTTAATAGAGATATTTAGAGATAATAATTCTTTTTGTTGTAAAAACATTTAGCGATTGATTGAGTTAATGTCATTATATTCAGAATCACTAAAATTTTTAACATATTATATAGAACCCTGGTAATAAACATTCTTATCATATTAGTATCACTAAATAAAATATAATAATTATATTTTTATGCAAAAATTACCTAAATACACAATTTATATGATCATATTCTTTGAAATTTTCTATCATTTGAAAAAATTACAAAAATCTTAACTCTCTTCTATTCTCGGATGAATCACTTTACGCGATGTATTTATCGGATACATTACTTTACGCGATGTATCGAGACATACACAATATATCAGGACGTTGAGTGATGTATTCAAAATCAAGACACAATATATTGGGACACTATTGAGATGTATCCGAAATTGGGACACAACTTATCATGACGTTTTGAGATGTATCAAAATTTCACCAAAATTTAAGAAATTTTTGTGATTTAAAAGAGAGTTAGGGTATGATATAATTAGATCTTAATATTATCAGATTTATGTAAAAATTTCATATTATTATTGCTACTAAATAATTATCATAAATTCTTTCTTTGTTATAGTAGCATCCAATGGGCCATGACTCATGTAATTGTCTACTGAGAAACTATGTTGCATTTGCAAAAGAAGACTCTACTTTGATCTTGGGTCTTATTCAATATTAATCATGTTACTATAAGATGTACGACCAATTCAAAATCAAAATTGAGATTGAATTTTACTTGTACTATTTGTTAACAAGACAAGTTAATTGTGAGATTATCATAAACGAAAATTGAGATTGAATTTTCTATGTTTTAGAAACGTATACAAATATTTATGGACCTATTCATTCACCTAGTGAATTATTTAGATACTTAATGGTCTTAATAGATGTTTTTTCTGGATGGTCTCATAGTGTGTCTATTATTATCTCACAATTTGATGTTTACAAAAATACGATACAAATGATGGATTACATGCACAATTTTCTGATAATCAAATTAGTTCGTTCAACAATGAATCACGACTCACCTCTAGAAAGGATAAAATAATTAAGAAGAAATAAAATTAAAAATTACTCTCAAAATAATAAAATTGAAATTTACTCATATAATTTTACAAATTAAAAATTTACTATAAAAAAAAACACGTAACATAATAAACTTGGAATGTACATAATAAACTTGGAATTTACAAGTATGTAAGTCAAATTTTATACACATCATATGCAAATTTTCAACCCATGGGACGTCCAATTCAATACATCAGTGCCCACCTCATGATGGTCAGTGGCCCAAGTAGAAAAGCATTACATAAGAACACAAAATATCACGTAGCACGTATATATCTATTTATTTAAGATTTGAAGCGATAACGTTCTTTATTACTTTTTCATTTCATGTTCTAATTTCCAATAATAGAATGGGATGCACACTTAAAATTAGACAATATAGATATATTAAATAATGAGGAACTTTCGTAAATAGTCATTTTAATAAATTTAATAACACTTCATAGCTATAGTTTTCATATTTACGGATTTTAGCTACAGTTTAAGTTGTCTCGTTTGTATAATTCGCAGATTTGTATAATGCACGAATATATTTATATAATTTAATTATTTTTGTATAAACTCGAAATAACGAATTTATATAATATTACAAACATTCAAATATAAACAGTTAAACAAATTATATTATACAAATATCGAATTATACAGAAGTAAGACAAATTATAAATACAAATTTTGAATTATACAAAATGTGCGAACTAAACAAAGCTAAAAAGCCAAAGTTGCGTAATTATAAATAAAACTAGATCGCAATTTATAACTAAAACAAACTATAAATATGCTAAATAATTAATTAATATATATTTATTTATATGCACAATTTTCCCTTAAATAATTTACATCTTAACCAACGACCAATCAATAAATCCTAATATGTTTTGTTCCGTTACAAAAGTACACATCTAGAAATTATCTTGATGTAGAACAAATAGCAAAATCGCATTTTTAACATTAACCAGGTCAACCAATGCAGTTGCATGTCATAAATTACCCTTTAGATTACAAAAGGAAAACTAACTACTACTATAGTTTTTGTTGCATAAAACTTTTAGCACATTTTTTTTTATATAGAATCATGATAACAAATATTCTTATCATATTAGTATCACTAAATAAAATATCATAGTAATTATATTTATATGGAAAAATTACCTAAATACACATACTACATCAAAATTATTTTTTAGCGGCAATTAATTAGCAACTGCCGCTAAATGTATACTTTTAGCGGTAATTAACACTCATTGTATATGTCCCTAAAGGCTTTAGTGGCATTTGATCTAATAACACTTAACTAATGCTGGTAAAAGCTTTAGCACCCTTTATTAATATGTTTATTTATTGCCGCTGAAAGTTGTTTTTGTTGTAGTGACAATTTATTTGATCATATTCTTTAAATTTTTCTATCATTTACAAAAATTTCAAAAATCTCTACTCTCTTCTATTCTGGGATGCTATCACTTTGCGCGATGTATTGATCGAATACATTACTTACGAGATGTATCGAGACTTTAGTGACAAATACTCAGGTTCGAACTCGCAAAGTAAGCGCTGACCTTGTGAAATCCTGAACCCCTAACCACTGAGTCAAACCCTTTGCTTATATTTAGAGGGGTTCATCACTTAATATATACCTGTAAATCAAAAATTTATCCTATATATACAATATAATTTTTCCGACTATCCGAACCCCCTCGGCCCCATGTACCTCCGCCCCTGGTTCGCGATATATCAAGACGTTGAGTGACATATTCGAAACCAAGACGTACGCAATGTATCATGACATTTGGATGTATCCGAAATCGAGACCCAATTTATCACGACGTTTTGAGATGGATCGATCAGGATTTCATCAAATTTAAGAGATTTTTGTGATTTGAAAGGAACTAGAATATGATGTAACTAGGCCTTAATATTATCATATTTATGTAATAATTTCATATTATTATTGCTACTAAATAATTATCATAAAGTCTTTATTTGTTATGGTAGTATCCAATGGGTCATGACTCATGTAATTGTCTACTGAGAAACTATGTTGCATCTGCAAAAAAGACTATACTTTGATGTTACTATAAGATGCACGACCAATTCAAAATCAAAATTGACTAGGGTTGACGATGAGTGTGCCTCTTTTTCTCTTATCCACAAGACTTCCAAAGGTCTTTAAATATGTTTTATTATAATACTAAGAAAATACATCTTTGCTTTAATTTTACTTATCAGGTTTTAATTTGACACGAAATTTAAGAAAATAAAGATAATTTTTAAAGTTTATGATCTTAAAATAAAAATATTTAGAATGTATTAATTAATATTTGTATGATCTGAAACATGTCAAATGACAAGTTAGAATTAAAGAGTTATAAAAATAAAAAACAAAACACTACTATTTTTTAAAAGGACTACTAATAGAGAATTTTCCAAAGAATGTGTTGTTGTGTCTATCATTTCTCATTTTAATAATAAAACTTGATTGTTTACTTTGAACAAAAAATTCATATTGATAGTGAAAGTGTACTATCTTAGAAAATTGTATTGTAAGGTATAAATCCACATCAAAATTTTCTTTTACATTTTCCTTTATATTAAGTCTTCATTTTGTTCCCAAAAATCAAAATGCACTCCTAAATACCTAACATTGACAAGAAAAAGTTAAGAATATCATTTAGAATTCCCTTTTATAACCTTCTTGGAAAGAAATTAAGGAACTTGAGAGATCCTTTGCAACAAACTTCATACATAAGCTTAAAAATAGTACTTCCTCCGCCCCTTTTAGTTGTCATAATTTTCTTTTTGAGTTAAATGATAAAAATTTTGACTAATATTTTAGGATATATTTCTTCATCATATTGATATGCAAAGAAATGCAATTTATAGTACTTTAATTTTGTATAGTTTTTGAATATCTGAATTTTTAGTTTATAATATGAAACTAATGTAATCTAATTCAATTTAAAAATTTCGTTAAATTAACTTTCGAAAACGCAATATGACATCTAATAGGGGATGACAGGAGTACTCTCTTTGTCACACACTATTTTAGTAAGTCCAAAATAAAATGACACATTCGTATATTTAGTACTAAGAATTTAACTTTAAAATGTCTATTATAATCACACGAACATTTATGACTTGTTTTAAGCCACAAATTTCAAAATGTCAATTTTTATTTCTTAAATTTCGTATCAAATCAAATAATATCATCATAATAATATCATCATTTGACACTCAATATCTTACGTAATACAATATTATCATTTGAAACTTAAGGGAGGTTAAGAAATAAGAAATATTCAAATTGTTAGAGGACTTTGTCCATCATTTAATGTACTCTTTATAGAAGTTGATATACATGAGAATGACATATTCAAAACTATAGACTTAATTTTATTTCATCAAAAACTATTTTTGCATAATTAGTTTTCTTAAAAAATGAGATTTATAATTTTGAAAATAGAATAAATTATGTACTACGATAAATAAAAATAACACAATAATATTTAAATTATTTATACTAATAATGTAGAAAACACATTATTGCATCTTAATTTAGAGTTCGAGCCGCTGTTCGTATAAAATGTACTTAACTATGATTAAGTGTAATATGTATTTTCACTTTACCTTTTAAATACTAAAAAAATAATTTTATTAGTCTAATTTTACCCATTAGGGATATATATTTAAACAAACTAACTTGAACGGCAAAACAAAAATAAAACATAGAACAATGTAACTATATTGTCACTATATATTAAAGCTCCAAAGTGAAATTGAGTAACATAAATTAAATATGACCTAATTGTTAATGAAATGGATAGCTAATTAAAGTGCACATAAGTTAATTCATACAACTTTATTATCAAAATATAAAATAAAATAAAAATTCCTTACTTAACAAGAAAGCAAAAATAATAAAATAGTTGAAAACTTGGAATAAATTCAAAATTTTCAATATTATATTGTTTGTCATTTAATTTTATGCCTAACCCTAACTGTCGTAACATTTATTAATAAAATAACGGAGACAAATTGTCGACATTAAAAGAAGCTGCATAAGAATGAAATAATCTTAATATCTAAGTTAAATATATATCTGACCATATAGCTGCTATAATTTGTCATTTCATTATCATCAACACATCAGTAGCAGTTTTTTTTTTTAAAAAAAAGAATATTCACACTATATGTCGATGATAAATTGGTTAATTGAAAAGATTATTAAACTTACCTTTTACTTTTCTTTATTTCAAATTTGAAATAAGTGATGACAGTAATGTGCACTTAAATGAAAATTTAGACTACCATAAGAATGTCATATATTTGATAAATATGATATTCTAAAAAAAATTATTGTGTAAGCAATTTTTTTCTATCTTGTGAAAGCAGAAAGATTATTTCTAATAGATTGTCGACTCAAATAACAACATATTCGATACAATTTTAAATGGGATATTTTTGAAAGAGTGATGTGTATGTAATTTTTGTTCATACCTTATATGAAAGTAAACAAATTGTTTTTAATAAATCCTCTGACTTAAAATGATAAAATATTGAATGTAATGTTACATATTAGATAATATTCTAACAAAAGTGATGTGTACATGATCTTATTTCAACTTAACAAAAAATTAAAAAATTATTTTCGATAGAGTCTTTACTCACATAATATGTGAAGACTAGCTATATGAAAAATCCTAAAGAATATTTAGGAAACCACATAGAAAGGACTAGAAAGTGAATGAATCAATGCAAAAGAATACTAATCCCCAAGTTATGGGAAAGAAGGGAACATCAATTACACCTCCACGCATAACTTAGGAAGACAGCAAGTTCAAGTACCTTTTTAGGTTTGTTTACATGTGAAAATGTTTTTCACGGAATAATTTTTTTTTAATGATATTTTTTGAAAAATAAATGAGATATATATTTATTTTTCAGTATTATTTCATAAATATTTTATATAATCTAGATAAATATTATAAAAAAAGAATCGAAGGGTATGTAGGCGTGTGCGGTGGTGCGGCTCTGGAGCAGGGCGGAGCCACCTTGGATGAACCCCCTTCGATGAAAAATTCTACTATGTATACATGACTAAATTAATATTTTTATGTATATATAGTAGATGTCAAACTCCCTTCGGCTACTTCGTGTATCTATCTCTACGAATTTTGAACATTTTATTGAAAATCCTGACTCTACCACTGTCTGGGAGGGTTATGATGGTCGCAAGCATGTGTTGGAGGGTGGAGAGGAGACAATTAGTAGAGCTATTTATAAAATTTATTCAGTTTCATTGAAAAAGTTATTTTCCTCATTTAAAAAGAAATTGTTTTCGCAAAAAATTGATCTCTGAAAACATTAAAAAAATATTTTCTCCGTATCAAACATAAATAATACGTCCAAACGGTAGAAAATTCGAGGTATATACTTGGATTAATAGATAATACTATATAGTATGTGTACGTAGTTATGTTGAAATTGTACAAGCAAAGTTGTTAATATAACGCGCAAAGAACATATTCGAATAATGTTATTATACTGCACTGAAATTCCTGGAAACTCCTGATAGTAATTATTAATTCGATTAAAAAAACAAAAAAGAATTCAAATCTGAAAATATTGTTCTTTCCTTATAGATTTGTTTTTCTAGTGCGTCGTAGATTCTTATCCAAGACTTGTATCATTTGATGATATCATGTGAATCACTAGAAACATGTGAAGTATATGGCTAACCCAATAACGGAATTGAAGCACGCTATGATCTTCTTTCTAAAGAGAATCGATTCGAAACTTTTATATATCCAAGTTCAATATTGAAATCATTTACACATTTCTTGAAATTTGTGTAGAGACGAATTTATGATATAAATTTTATAGGTGATCTTTAAGAATTTTCAGCAAATACTTTTAAAGTTATACGTAATAAGTAATATTTATTATTTATTACAAGTTTACTAAATTTATGTTAAAAATACTTAATTTAGATGTAGTCCATCCCATGGATTAATTTATTGAGTAGTGAATTTCTATATAGATGGATGGAAATAATTTAGTTGGAAACATGAAATGATAATTCTAGCAAGTTTAACATGAAAAAATGTTAAACACGACACAATTAACCAAGGCTTAATGTTCATTCAAATTTTGAGTCACTTTGATGTATCAGTTCTAAATAACAAAGTTAAGGAGTATATAATCTTCTATTTATGTAGCAAATGATGAATTTCTTAGTGAAGATTATAACTCTGCTATTAAACTGGATCGACTAGGTTTGGATTTCAAATTTGTCGACAAGATTAGGTATGTTTGATAGTTCAATATATGAGAAAAAAGCTTCTATACTTCTATCTACTTTAGTTGCAAACTAGGCCCTATGCTTTAAAATTGTGGTCCCACTTTTTATTTCAAATTTTTTTGCATCTTTGGAAAAAAAGTCTTCTTTTGTTTTCAAAGTAAAGACGATATACAATTCTCATTGATATGTTTTTATTATTGTACACCCATAAGATGATCATGGTTTCCGAAAAAAAAAGAAGCGAAATAGCGCTTAATAGCCATATTTTCGACCCATCTATAAGATAAATAATCATTTTTCAAATTCGACGAGTGAAACTTCAAGACAATATCCTGGAACTTTACATGTGAAATTTGAAACTTTAGAACAATAAATCATTTACAAAGACTAAAAAATTAACTATTTGTGACTTTAACCAATTCACCCAAATAGTGTAGAAGGAAGCTGGAAATGCTTGGACATGGACATTAATACAGATACATGGCCCTCCAATGGAAACATACTTAAAAGTCAATAAACTGACATTATAGCCTTACGCGGGGGCATATTTTAGCTTCCCTATAAAAAGGATCTTTCATGAAACAAATTTATTCATCCAATTCCAAACACAATTTTATCTTTTCTTTCGCATATCAATTAACTACGTCTCAATCCTGAACTAGTTAAGTTTCATCAATTGTCATACATAATACAAACATAATTTCATTACGCTAGCATTTTCCACCTTTACATAGTCAAAGAAAGACTGCCCATGATGTTTCAAGCAAACTTGCATTATCTCTGCATGAACATTACACTTGATTTGCCATCTGAAGTTGATTTCCCCAGCAAAAAAAGATGGCACTTAGCTTTTGCTACAATCTATTGTTCCAGAGCTTTTGAAATTAAGACCAGCACTAAAGCATTACATGGAGCTGCCTACAATCCAAGAAAAGCACGTCATGTATCGACTGATACAATCACAATTGATGTAGTTCAACACCACCCTTTTTTCTCAGGCATTGATCAGTCAAAACTATATAAGCTTGTCAAGGATAAAAACATTGACGAACTTGCTAACCTTGGAGGTGTACAAGGTGTTGCTGCTTCTCTCAAAAGTGATACAACCAATGGTGTAAGCGGAGATCAAGAAGATGTTGCACGTAGACATGAGGCTTTTGGAAGCAATACGTATCGTAAGCCACCTAGTAAAAGTTTCTTCATCTTTGTTTGGGAATCATTCAAAGATCCAACTATCATTATACTTTTGCTCTGTGCTGCTCTGTCTCTTGGATTTGGAATTAAGGAGCATGGACTGAAAGAAGGATGGTACGATGGAGGGAGTATTTATGTCGCGGTGTTTCTTGTCATTGCTGTTTCGTCTATTAGTAATTTTAGACAAAACAGACAGTTCGATAAGCTTTCCAAGGTGAGCAAAAATATCCCAGTCGAAGCTGTTAGAAAGGGGAGGCGCCAACAGATATCGATATTTGAAATTGTTGTTGGAGATGTCATCTGCTTAAAGATTGGAGATCAAGTCCCTGCTGATGGGATTTTGGTACAAGGTCATTCTTTACAAGTGGATGAATCTAGCATGACAGGTGAAAGTGATCATGTCGAGATTAACCTTAGACAAAATCCGTTCTTGATTTCTGGGACAAAGGTTGCTGATGGCTATGGCATGATGCTTGTGACATCGGTTGGAATGAACACGACCTGGGGTGAAATGATGAGCCAAATCAGCAGTGATTCTAATGAACAAACCCCTCTCCAAGAACGACTCAACAAGCTTACTTCATCGATTGGTAAAGTTGGGTTGCTAGTTGCTTTCTTAGTTCTTGTTGTCCTGTTGGTTAGATACTTTACTGGGACCACAAAAGATGAGAATGGGAACAAAGAATTCAACGGGAGCAAAACATCGTCTGATGATGTGATCAATGCTGTGGTGGGAATTGTTGCTGCTGCTGTTACCATTGTTGTTGTCGCAATTCCTGAAGGCTTGCCTTTAGCTGTTACACTTACTCTGGCTTATTCCATGAAGAGAATGATGGCTGATCAGGCAATGGTTAGGAAGCTCTCCGCATGTGAGACTATGGGATCTGCCACCACCATCTGTACAGACAAAACAGGTACTCTTACATTAAATAAGATGACCGTGACAAAGTTTTTCTTAGGCAAACAGCACGTGAAGGCAGAAAGTCATACAACAATTTCAGCCAAAGTTCTTGAATTATTACATCAAGGCGTTGGATTAAACACTACAGGCAGTGTTTTCAAGTCCACGGATTCATGTTCCAGCTTCGAGTTCTCAGGCAGTCCTACTGAAAAAGCTATTCTTTCATGGGCTGTTATGGAATTGAACATGGATATGGATCAAATCAAAAGAAATTTCAACATTCTACATGTGGAAGCTTTCAATTCAGAGAAAAAGAAGAGTGGTGTCCTGGTCGAGAACATCAGTGATTGCACAATTCATGCGCATTGGAAAGGTGCTGCTGAAATGATTTTAAGAATGTGCTCCCATTACTATGATCTAGCAGGGAATGTAAAACCTCTAGAGGAATCAGATAAGGAAGAATGTAACAGGATAATTGAAGGAATGGCTGCCAGCAGCCTCAGATGTATCGCATTCGCACACAAGCAAGTGCCAAAAGCTGAGCAGAAGGATAATAAACATATGCATGGAGATGTTCCAGACAACTCTTTCATTCTTTTGGGCTTTGTTGGCCTAAAAGATCCATGTCGGCCAGGCGTGAAGAAAGCAGTGGAAGCTTGCCAAAATGCTGGTGTGAACATCAAGATGATCACTGGTGACAATGTGTTCACTGCAAAAGCCATAGCAACAGAATGTGGAATTCTTCATCCTAATCAGGAAGTAGATGAAGGAGCAGTCATAGAAGGTGAAGAATTTCGCAACCTAACAGATGAAGTACGGATGGAGAGAGTTGAGAAGATACGTGTGATGGCAAGATCATCCCCTTTTGACAAACTTCTAATGGTGCAGTGCTTGAGAAAGAAAGGTCATGTGGTTGCGGTCACCGGTGATGGAACGAATGATGCACCAGCTTTAAAGGAAGCAGATATAGGACTTTCTATGGGGATTCAAGGCACTGAAGTAGCTAAAGAGAGTTCTGATATAGTCATCTTGGATGATAACTTTGCTTCAGTTGCCACAGTTTTGAAATGGGGAAGGTGTGTCTATAACAACATCCAGAAATTCATCCAATTTCAGCTCACAGTAAATGTGGCTGCGCTCGTGATCAATTTTGTAGCCGCTGTTTCATCTGGTGAGGTACCGCTCACAGCAGTACAGTTGCTATGGGTAAATTTGATCATGGACACATTAGGGGCACTAGCACTTGCGACAGAGAAGCCAACAGAGGAACTCATGAAGAAGAAACCTGTCGGTAGGACTGCACCGCTTATTACCAACATTATGTGGAGGAATCTAATGGCTCAGGCCTTATATCAGATTGCTGTTTTATTGACCTTACAATTCCGAGGAGAATCAATCTTTGGTGTCAGCAAGAGGGTAAACGATACATTGATCTTCAACACGTTTGTTCTTTGCCAAGTTTTCAATGAATTCAACGCGCGAAACCTGGAGAAGAAGAATGTCTTTAAGGGAATACACAAGAACAAGTTGTTCATGGGAATCATCGGAATAACATTGGTTCTCCAAGTGGTGATGGTGGAGTTTCTAAAGAAGTTTGCAAATACAGAGAGGCTGAATTGGGGGCAATGGGGAATCTGCATTGGATTTGCAGCTGCATCTTGGCCAATTGGTTGGCTTGTCAAATGCATAACTGTCCCAGAGAAACCAATCTTCAGTTATCTCAGGTTAAAATAGAGTAAATTTAGATGTTCTAGTTTGTTATGAAATGGTTGATTTATGTTGCATTCATTTATATAATAACTAACTACTTGTATTTGTGTATGGTATGTTTTTAAATAAAGATTTGTACAAAATTCTCTACTACAGTTACGGAGTATAGATTTACAGTTGAAAATTACTCAAGTATTAACAAAAATATCAAATTAAGAGTTGAACACATCTAGAAGTGTCAAGTACAGAGTTTCTCCCTTTGCATATACAAATTTCTCCACTTCCTAAGTAGTAAAGACAAAAGATATTCAACAAATAGACTGAAAAGACTAAAGTTAACTCTTTGGAACATCAAAATAAGAACTTAAGATTTTTAACAAAAACTTCTAGAATGATCTACAATAGTATCTTAGATATTTATGTTAAAGCTAGATCTAGATGTTCTAGATTCATAGCTACAGTAATTTCTAGAAGCATCAAAATAGAGATACATCAGGCATTCACTCATTGTCAATCATCATAGAATTCAGAATGCAATAAAACTTGTTTTCAGGTTGATCATAGCAGGGTTCAGAAATGGAAAATGTGTGTAATATGGATCCCAAGGAATGAGAAGAGATGTCAGTTTGTTACCTCTTTCAGTTTACGCAATATAAACTGATCGCCGGTCGCCGGTGCAATGCCTGTGAATTTTCAGTCAGAAGTACTTTCCGGCACCGTTGATTTTGTATTTCTGTTCCTAATTTGACCTACTGAGTCGTATCAATTTGGGGATTGAGAAGTTGAAAAGATCAATGAAATTATGTGAAACTGATAGCAGAATTAGAGCCTTCCTTTCCAAATATTTTTTGCGCCCACGTTACAAAAAACATTGTTTTTTTTACTATTTGAATTGAAATGATAACCCAAATTTATTGATTTATAGTAATGGGTAATTGATTTAGCTCTTTCCATAATAGTTTTGATAATATTTACTATGAGTTATTGATTCTTAGCATTTTGATATTTTTCCAGATTAGCCCTGTAATTATATTTATATCAATCGGCATATAAAATATTTGACGTTTAGTTTCATATTTTTATTTTTGGCAATTTGAAACTTTTGATTATACTAAAATTAAGAATTGAATAATTAAAATGAAGATCTAAAAGATAGAAAACGGAATGTACCGGATTTTTAGCACGTATAACCATCAAACTAGAGACCAAAGCAGGGCTCGACAAAACGGAAAGTATCATAGTACGTCGTCCTTCCCTAAAATGGAACTTTCATGATGGAGCAAGAACTAGCATGAAAGTCGATGTATTACGACCAGCGCGGTTGTTCCTATTTCATTTTCTTCCTCCAAGCCCTTCTTAGAAAGCACTCACTGAAGGCTTGGTTCCGAAAGATGACCTGATGGAGGAAGACTTGAGCGCTCTTGGGTGGGGTGGGCCATTCCATCAAATCTTTGAGAAGGGGCCCAGTCTCGTATTTGATGGTCAGGGATTGTGTTTGCAACTTTGAAAGGAGCTCACTGTCAGGACGGACGGGTATAAGCGATTCGCGATAGACATACTTATTTACTAGAAATTGAATAATTAAGATTCAAAATCCTTATTAAATATACAAACAAATAAGGTGTATGTCTCTTCTCTGTTTTTATTTTCTTGAATGATCACAACAATACTATATTCCATATAATTTGAAGAGGGTGGATACATGCAAAATCTAATTATTTCTTTTTTGAACGTATTTCTGTCCTAAATTATCAATTGCATCTTATTTCTAATTTTTTTTTCTTGATTTATTAAGTGCTCCTAAACATTATCGGTAAAATTGACTTTTATCAAAACCATATGTAATGACAAAAATTATATTGTGAAATAAATAAATGGCTGCTTCATTTCATAATTAAATACTTCACACACGGATCATATTGTCGACATGACCAAATTGTAAACAAAAAGAAACCTAGCTACATAATAATAAGTAGTATCTTAACAGTTAAGTTAAAATACACTAATTAATTTATCATGACTTAGCTTATACGTAAGTTATTTATGTTTTTCCTTCTTATATAGCGGAAACTTAATATATCATTCAATAGTACGATAGTTAAAAAATCATTATCAGCTAATCTGCTACAATAGGTGAAAAAATTACCTATTACCTGATTGTGTAAAGTTTCAATTAAAAATTTGAATTACCTACCTTGATCAGATATATTATATGTATACTGAGTACAAGTAAATGCAACATGTATGTTTTATAGTTGATTGAAGTGTTTAGGATCATAGTTATCTCAAAATTCTATTATAAAACTTAATTAAATTTACCATATCACAATGTGGATTATTTAGATGAATTTAACATATAAAACTCAAAAATATTGAAAGGAACTCATATTTAAAATTTGGAACTATTTGAAGAAAATTTGAAAAAATTATACGTATGTGTATATATTAGTCATATAAAAATAGTATATTCTAATACATAGTTATACATCATATATAGACAATTTATATATACTTCTTCTATGCCACTTATACGAATGTATTTCCTTTTTCATCCGTTCCAAAAAGAATAATATATTTCTATATTAAATAACAATTTAACTTTAAAATACCTGTTTATCCTTAATGAATGATTTATGACCACACAAATATCTATCATCTATTTGATTTTACCAAAGATGATGAGAACGTGAACTCACGACCATTTATGCGTTGGAGAGATCGGGCCCGGGTACATATTCACCGCGGCATCCTGATCCGCGATTACTGATGCTACAACACTGCTCTTGCCGCGAAAAAAGCGTCTAAACCACAAGTTTCAAAACTATTCATTTATTTGTTAAATTGCATGTCAAGTCAAAATACTCATATAAAATGAGACGGAGGGAATACTATTTGTATAACATCGATACATACTGAAAATACATCTGTTTTATTGAGGAGAAATTATGCCGAATAACAAACATTTAGCCTATATTAGGTACTATAGCTACAATTCCCCCAATTTTTGCTATTCGCCTGATTACAGATCTGGAATTTGCATAACTCAATTTCTGATTGTATAAATTCAAAATTTTGTATATACCTTATATATATATTGACTAGCGAAACATACAAACAGACAAAAATGTACAAACAACGACGTTCATAGCAGACGAAACTATAACTATTAAATGCAATTATTGAAACTATAAATCTATAACTATAAAACTTTATTATATTTATTATGTTTGTTATTTCTAAAATTTTCTCAGAAGTAAACAATTTGGTCACTTGTACAAGAAGCCCAACTTAATTAGATCGTGGGCCGCAAGAAAATAGTGGAGACCCGAAAGGCGGTTTATGGAAATATCCATGAAATTGCACTCAACATAACTTCATAGTTCATACACTTGATTACGCGGTGTATTAGTACACTTATAATATGATTAACTTCAGGAGATTATTACTACTTCACTCAAAAACACAATCACAAATTATTTGATTTTATTTTTGTCATTTAATTGTTCATCGTTATTATTATACACATTTTCAATCAAACATGTTTGAAGAAAACTTGCATTACCTATTCATGAACAAAATCACAACTGATTTGTCAAAAGAAATTGAATTGTCTAACAAGAAAAGATGGCACTTAGCTTTTGCTACCATCTATTGTTCCAGAGCTTTTAAAACTACCCTTGTGCCATCTTATAATCATGCAAAAATACTTTGTGTATCGAATGATACAATCGCGATTGATGTAGTTGAACACCAACCTTTTTTCTCAGGCATTGATCAGTCAAGTCTAGCTAAGCTTGTAAAAGATAAAAACTTTGACGAACTTGCTAACCTTGGAGGTGTACAAGGTGTTGCTGCTTCTCTCAAAAGTGATACAACTGATGGTGTAAGCGGAGATCAAGAAGATGTTGCACGTAGACATGAGGCTTTTGGAAGCAATACGTATCGTAAGCCACCTAGTAAAAGTTTCTTCATCTTTGTTTGGGAATCATTCAAAGATCCTACTATCATTATACTTTTGCTCTGTGCTGCTCTGTCTCTTGGATTTGGAATTAAGGAGCATGGAGTGAAAGAAGGATGGTACGATGGAGGGAGTATTTATGTCGCGGTGTTTGTTTGTCATTGCTGTTTCGTCTATTAGTAATTTTAGACAAAACAGACAGTTCGATAAGCTTTCCAAGGTGAGCAAAAATATCCCAGTCGAAGCTGTTAGAAAGGGGAGGCGCCAACAGATATCGATATTGAAATTGTTGTTGGAGATGTCATTTGCTTAAAGATTGGAGATCAAGTCCCTGCTGATGGGATTTTGGTACAAGGTCATTCTTTACAAGTGGATGAATCTAGCATGACAGGTGAAAGTGATCATGTCGAGATTAACCTTAGACAAAATCCGTTCTTGATTTCTGGGACAAAGGTTGCCGATGGCTATGGCATGATGCTTGTGACATCGGTTGGAATGAACACGACCTGGGGTGAAATGATGAGCCAAATCAGCAGTGATTCTAATGAGCAAACCCCTCTCCAAGAACGACTCAACAAGCTTACTACATCGATTGGTAAAGTTGGGTTGCTAGTTGCTTTCTTAGTTCTTGTTGTCCTGTTGGTTAGATACTTTACTGGGACCACAAAAGATGAGATGAGAATGGAACAAAGAATTCAACGGGAGCAAGACATCGTCTGATGATGTGATCAATGCTGTGGTGGGAATTGTTGCTGCTGCTGTTACCATTGTTGTTGTGGCGATTCCTGAAGGGTTGCCTTTAGCTGTTACACTTACTCTGGCTTATTCCATGAAGAGAATGATGGCTGATCAGGCAATGGTTAGGAAGCTCTCCGCATGTGAGACTATGGGATCTGCCACCACCATCTGTACAGACAAAACAGGTACTCTTACATTAAATAAGATGACCATGACAAAGTTCTTCTTAGGCAAACAGCACGTGAAGGTGGAAAGTCATACAACAATTTCAGCCAAAGTTCTTGAATTATTTCATCAAGGCGTTGGATTAAACACTACAGGCAGTGTTTTCAAGTCCACGGATTCATGTTCCAGCTTCGAGTTCTCAGGCAGTCCTACTGAAAAAGCTATTCTTTCATGGGCTGTTATGGAATTGAACATGGATATGGATCAAATCAAAAGAAATTTCAACATTCTACATGTGGAAGCTTTCAATTCAGAGAAAAAGAAGAGTGGTGTCCTGGTCAAGAACATCAGTGATGGCACAATTCATGCGCATTGGAAAGGTGCTGCTGAAATGATTTTAAGAATGTGCTCCCATTACTATGATCTAGAAGGGAACGTAAAACCTCTAGAGGAATCAGATAAGGAAGAATGTAACAGGATAATTGAAGGAATGGCTGCCAGCAGCCTCAGATGTATCGCATTCGCACACAAGCAAGTGCCAAAAGCTGAGCAGAAGGATAATGAACATATGCATGGAGATGTTCCAGACAACTCTTTCATTCTTTTGGGCTTTGTTGGCCTAAAAGATCCATGTCGGCCAGGCGTGAAGAAAGCAGTGGAAGCTTGCCAAAATGCTGGTGTGGACATCAAGATGATCACTGGTGACAATGTGTTCACGGCAAAAGCCATAGCAACAGAATGTGGAATTCTTCATCCTAATCAGGAAGTAGATGAAGGAGCAGTCATAGAAGGTGAAGAATTTCGCAACTTAACAGATGAAGTACGGATGGAAAGAGTGGAGAAGATACGTGTGATGGCAAGATCATCCCCTTTTGACAAACTTCTAATGGTGCAGTGCTTGAGAAAGAAAGGTCATGTTGTCGCGGTCACTGGTGATGGAACGAACGATGCACCAGCTTTAAAGGAAGCAGATATAGGACTTTCTATGGGGATTCAAGGCACTGAAGTAGCTAAAGAGAGTTCTGATATAGTCATCTTGGATGATAACTTTGCTTCAGTTGCCACAGTTTTGAAATGGGGAAGGTGTGTCTATAACAACATCCAGAAATTCATCCAATTTCAGCTCACAGTAAATGTGGCTGCGCTCGTGATCAATTTTGTAGCCGCTGTTTCATCTGGTGAGGTACCACTCACAGCAGTACAGTTGCTATGGGTAAATTTGATCATGGACACATTAGGGGCACTAGCACTCGCGACAGAGAAGCCAACGGAGGAACTCATGAAGAAGAAACCTGTCGGTAGAACTGCACCGCTTATCACCAACATTATGTGGAGGAATCTAATAGTTCAGGCCTTATATCAGATTGCTGTTTTATTGACCTTACAATTCCGAGGAGAATCAATCTTTGGTGTCAGCAAGACGGTAAACGATACATTGATCTTCAACACGTTTGTTCTTTGCCAAGTTTTCAATGAATTCAACGCGCGAAACCTAGAGAAGAAGAATGTCTTTGAGGGAATACACAAGAACAAGTTGTTCATGGGAATCATCGGAATAACATTGGTTCTCCAAGTGGTGATGGTGGAGTTTCTAAAGAAGTTTGCAAATACAGAGAGGCTGAATTGGGGGCAATGGGGAATCTGCATTGGATTTGCAGCTGCATCTTGGCCAATTGGCTGGCTTGTCAAGTTCATAACTGTCCCAGAGAGACCAATCTTTAGTTATCTAAGGTTGAATGACTTGAAAGCATTGTTCAAATGAGTAGATTTAGGTATTCATTAAAGTTTTTCATAAGCTAGTAGTTCCAATGTATCTTTTTGATTAATTGATGATTAATGTTACATTCCATTTTTAATCATAGTGCACTTTGTTCATGATTTTTGATGCTTTAGACTGGCATTTGCATTGGCTAAAATGTGTGTCATAACTCTACTCGCGCAATTCTTAGTACCTAATAAAAGTAAAAAATTAAGACAAGCATACATATCAAATTTAAAACGACAAATGTTATGCAAGTACAAATAGATGCAAGAGTCATAGAATGAACAAACAAATATGGTAGGAATTGAGAAGGCAAACTTGCTATAACCTAAATCTTAAGTAACTTAAATTCTGGCTGTTCCTACGACTAAACAAAGGCGTCTTTGGAACAGGTATGCATTTTATGAGCAAACTAACTGGAAATGATAAAGCCGCTATCCCAATGCACAATTCCACTTCATCCAATTCAATCTCTCAGCACATGCAAACTCATTCAGTATTTCGATCATTGCAAACTGGACAACGATTATCATTCCCACAATCCCCCAAAATAACCTCTTTGTTTTGAGCTCTCTGAGAAGACCCCCTTCGTACTTTCTCAGGTAGAATATGTTGAATAGTTGGCAGAGAACAAAGATGTTGAAGATCATTATGTCCTTTTCCTTGTCGCTTAATTGAAATCCTGATTCACCTGTGAATTGGATGGTAAGCACCACGGAGATCAGGTAGAGCGCTTGACTCAATATATTTTTCCACATGATATTGGTTATAAATGGCTCATTTTTGTCAGTTGGTGGCTGCTGCATGAACTTTGTTCCAGGCCCATCGATAGTGAGAGCTACAGCTGCTAATGTCCCTACCATCAGCTTTACCCAAAGTACCTGAAGCATTGCATAGGGAACATTGCCTGCTGAAATTACTGTCACAATGTTGATGGTCACGGGCTCGTTAGCTGAAATTGCTGTCACAAAGTCTATTACCAAAGAAGCAATAGTTGCTGTTAGTTGGTATTGGGTGAATATCTGAACATTGTTGTATGTGATTCGGCCCCAACTTAGAGCTCTAGCTATGGAAGCAAAGTTATCATCCATGATGACAATATCCGAGATGTTCCTTGCTGCATCGGTTCCTTGATTACCCAATGAAAGCCCCACATTGGCTTCTCGAAGTGCTTCTGCATCTTCCACTCTGTCTCCAGTAACTGCAACAACATGACCTTTCTTTTGCAAGCATCGTACCATTAGAAGCTTGTCCAGCGTTGAGGCTCTTGCGATCACACGAATGTTTATGCCAATAGTTACAAAAAACAGAGAGACTAATAGCAAGAAACAGGGAAATTAGTATAATTCCCCCATCCAAACATCCTTTCACCCCATGTTTTTTTTATGCCAAAAACAAAAAGTTAAAAGTAAATGATTTATATTCATTGATTCAATTAATTCTTCTTAATGATTGAAAACTTGAGTTTCAAAAAAATAAATAAAGATAGAATAATAAACTATTTAATTTATTAATGCACATAAAATTTAAAATGGTGAGGGAGTAAATGATTGTTTGTCTTTTTGTTCTGGTCTTTGTTTTAATAAGCTTATATAAAGATCGAAAAAGGGTTTAAAAATACCTTTGAAGTATTGAAAATGGTATAAAATTATCCTTCATCCACCTATTGGCTCCAAAATACTCTTGTCATCCACCTTTGAGTTCAAATTGACCACTTTTTTAATTGTTTTAAAATAAACTTTTTAAATATTTTGAAAAATAATTGGCGTTCAACTATTGTTTATAATTTTAATTTATTAATATAATTTAAACCAATTCACTACCCACTCATTACTAACTAAACTTCACCCAATTAATCATCCAATTATAATATCAAAATCATCATAAACACTAATAAAACACGATGAAATTATAGATTCCTGAAAATGACATCCAAAATTATTCGAGTCCGAATCGAAGCCCCAATGAAATTTAGGTTGAGCCGCTTATTTAGGTGGACACTTTCTTTCAAAATTGAATTAGAAATTTATGATTAAAGGAAAGAAGTAATACACGAACTAATTCATGCACTTTTTTAAATACAATTTTATAAAATATTTTTTTTTACTTTAAAACCTTTAATATATTATTTGAAAAAAAGTTACCTATGAAGTAACATCAATAATTGAGACGTAAGAATAATTAAGATGAACATAGTCAGACTTTTAAGTTTATCGGTGATTTTTATTTAGCCACTTGAATGTATGATAATTTAATTCTATAATTTTTTTAAAAACTCTCAATTGACAGTAGCTTGCATTAATAATGTGACGGGTTTATTAATTTAGAGGAATTTAATTAGTAATGGGTGGGTAGTGGATTGATTATAAATTATACTTATAAGTTAAATTATAACAAATAGTTGAGCGCCACGTACTTTAAAAAATATTTAAATAGTTTAAATATAAAACCGTTAAATAAGTGGTTAATTTTGAACCAAAATGTGGATGACAAGGGTATTTTGGACCCAATAGGTGGGTGAGAAGGGTATTTTGGAGCCAATAGGTGGATGGAGGGTAATTTTATACCATTTTCAATACTTTTAGGGTATTTTAGGCCCTTTTCCGTATAAAGATTGGATTCCAGCTTGGCTTATATATACGAGTGAAAAATTTTATTATGAATAAGACACAATTAAGTTATCATATTTCAATTTATTGATTTAATTATTCTCTCATTTTGTACATAAGAAAATAATTATTTATCTATTTGTTTTAACCCATTTTTTTAAAAAAATTATTTTATCAATAAATAAAAAGGCATGAGCATACAAAATTCAAGTTAATTTTTTAAATGGTCACTTATATCATATATATTGACCACTAAAATTATTTATATTTCTTTTTTCTCATTTTTTATTTATAGTACTTTAAAAATTTTCACCTTCATATTTTGTATCATTTTAATATCTACTTTTAAAATTTATCTAAAACTTATTTTTTACTTTATTTGAAAATTGATGTTTGATCATGAAAATCTGAAATACAACTTTTCAACTTGAAGGTATATTTCAAATTTAAAAACCAAATTAGTATAATCTATTTTTAAACTTATTTTTCACTTATGATATTATATTTAAGTACATTCAAATATGAATATCATTCAAATATTCTTTTATTAAAATAAAAAAAATTAATTTAATTTTAAATTTTGCTCCATATATTTCAAAATAGTTAAAAAAAACATATTAAAATACTATGGTCAAATGCCAAATATTTGTTAATGTTTAGTTTAATAACAAGTGTTTCACTAATTTTTTTTAATGTTTATGTTTAGTATTCATGTTTGAATGTATTTAAATATAATATTAAAAGTGAAAAATGAGTGTAAAAACATATTATACTAACATGATTTTTAAATTTGAACTATACCTTCAAGTTCAAAAGTTGTATTTCAAAGTTTCACGATCAAACAATAATTTCAAAAAGTAACAAAATAAGTTTAGATAAATTTTAAAATTAGAAGATAAAATGATACAAAATATGTAGGTGGAAATTTTTAAAGTACTATAAATGAAAACTCAGAAAAAAGAAATAGAATCAATTTCAGTGATCAATTTTTATGACATACGTGACCATTTGAAGAATTAACTTGAACTTTTGTATGCTCATGCCTTTTTTATTTTTAATGAGATAAAATAATTTTTTTAAAATTATTGGTTAAAACAAATAAGTAAATAATTATTTTCATATGTACAAAATGAGAGAGTAATTAAATTGATTTCAAAATAAATTTAAGAAAGAAAAGAAAAACAAAAAAGGAGAATACTACAAGAAAATTATTAATTACATGGGGATTTTTCTAGGAATTAGTATTAAATTTGCAGGAAATAAGATTCCTGAGCATTTTTTCATACTAATCTCCAAGAAAATCTCCATGTAATTAACAGTTTTGTTATAGTGGAAAAAGGTTAAAAACAAGAAAGAGAAATAGCTCCCACGAATTCAAATATAATAATAATAAAGTACACCCTCATACAACTAGCGTAAGTTGTACCTCATTCATGATAAACATTTTCGGTGCATTAGAACTTAAAATTCAACATTTTACCCTTGATAAACTCAGCAATACAAGCTGATCGAACCAGCAATCTAAGCTGGAAGACAGTCTCATACCTCCATTGATGGAGGTTGAGATTATGGCAGTATGAAGAAAGAAGAAGAAGAGCTTTTCTGTATTGAATTGTCTAGTGAGCAGTACATTTGGATGTGTATATATACACATCAATGAGTAGTTTAACAAATCAAAAGAATACAAAACATGTGAGCACTAACTAACTATAACCAATTTACAACTAACAACTTGAAAGTTAACTAACAACTTGAAAGCTAACTAACTAACTAACAAATTGATTGATAACTAACTCACACCAATTAAGCTAGTTTTATCACCCCCTCTCAAGTTGGAAGTGAGCTATTCACAGACAACTTGTTCAACAGATTAGAATGTTAACACCAGTCAATGCCTTAGTGAAAACATCAGCCAGCTGGGAGTCTGTTGAGACATGTTGGAGTGTGATCAGTCCTTCTTGAAGCTTTGTCCTGACAAAATGACAATCAACTTCTATGTGTTTAGTTCGTTCATGAAATACTGGATTTTTAGCAATGTGTACTGCAGCAGCTTGGCTGTCGCAAAATACTTGTATAGGCAAAAGTGTTGTTACTGAGAGTTCATCAAGCAATCTTTCTAGCCACACCACTTCTCCTACTACCTGTCTTATAGCTCTATACTCTGCTTCTGCTGAGGATAATGATACTGTAGGTTGTTTCTTGGACTTCCAGCTGATAGGGCTATCTCCCATTAGAACCAAATAACCACTCACTGACTTCCTTGAATCAAGGCAAGAAGCCCAATCTGAATCACAGTAGGCACTAATAGTGACATCAGGTCTGTTACTAATAAAAACTCCCAGTGTAGGATCATGTGTTGTAAGTATCTGAGTACATGGTAAGCTGCCTTTAAATGAGGTTCTCTAGGAGATTGCATGAATTGACTGAGGTGCTGAACACTATATGCTATATCCATTCTTGTATTAGCAAGAAAATTCAGTTTGCCTACCAGTTTTCTGTAGTAAGTAGGATCCTGTAGTAGCTTCCCTTCTGTGAGCCTTAGCTTCTCAGTAGGATCCAATGGTGAAGTGGTAGATTTACAGTTTATAGACTCAAACTCCTTCAAGAGATCAAGAGTAAACTTCCTCTGTGAAATAAGGACACCATCCTGCCTGTACAGTATCTCTAATCCAAGAAAATAATGCAACCTTCCTAAGTCTTTTATTCTGAATTTCTCATGCAAGAATAACTTCAAGGATTCAATCTCCTTCTTATCAGTACCAGTCATGATAATGTCATCAACATATACAGCTACAAACACTAAGGAGTGACCATTTTTCTTGTAAAATAGTGAGTAGTCACTGTCTGAATGAACATAACCCTTTGAGCAAAGGCTATCAGCTAGCTTCTCATACCACTGTCTACTGGCTTGTTTTAGACCATATAAAGACTTCTTCAATTTGCACACCATATCACTACTGTCCACTACCAGTCCTGGAGGTAAAGCCATGTACACTTCTTCATTCAAATCACCATGTAGGAAAGCATTGTTTACATCCAATTGATACAACTCCCAGCTCTTCTTAACTGCTAATGAGATTAATGTTCTGACTGTAGTCATCTTTACCACAGGTGAGAAGGTCTCATTGTAATCTATCCCTGCTTGTTGAGTATATCCTTTTACCACTAGTCTAGCTTTGAACCTTTCTATGCTCCCATCTGCCTTATGTTTAATCTTATACACCCATTTACATCCAATAATATTCTTTTCTTTTGGCACTTTAACTAGTTCCCAAGTATTGTTAGTGTGCAGTGCATCAAACTCTTGTTTCATTGCTGCTTGCCAGGCTGGATTCAGGCTTGCCTCTTCATAAGATGTAGGCTCAATGTCATGTGAAACACTATGGATTAACTGCTGACTTTCAGAACACAATGTAGAGAAGCATATGTGATCAGGATGATTTGTAAAGGATGTGAATGAATGTTGAGAATCAGAGATATTGTTTATAGGTGAAGAAGAATGCATCTTAGGTAATGAGTAGTTGTAGTCTTTTAAGTAATTTGGAGGATGACAAGATCTAGTTGTCCTCCTAGGTGTGAGAGTAGATGCATATGGTTCAGTAGTGCTGTGCTGGACAGGTATATTGTTTATTCAGTAGAAGGTGTTGTTGATTCAGTCATAGGTATATTTTCAGGTATGGAAACTTGATCATAAGTGACTTCATCCAGTGTGTGTTGACTCAACATATCATCATCAATAAAAGTATTTGTTTTACTAGACATGGAAGGCAACTTATCAGAGTGATGAACAAGATATTTTAGTATAAAATCAAAACTAGAACCAGTAGGAGTAATGACAAAAGGAAGGACATTTTCATAGAAAGAAACATCTCTTGACACATGAATTCTCTTGGTAGCCAAGTTTAAGACCTTGTACCCTTTTGTGTTAAAGGGATATCCAATAAAAATGTGAGGTACAGTTCTAGGCTCAAACTTATCTTTGTGAGTTTTTAGAGTAGTTGGAAAACACAGACATCCAAAGTTTCTAAGATGTGAATAAAAAGGCTTCTTCTGATATAACAACTCATATGGAGACTTTCCTTGAAGTAGTTTAGTAGGTAATCTATTAATCAAATAAGTGGCAGTTAATACACACTCTCCCCAATACCTCATAGGAATTTTTGATTGGAATAACAGTGCCCTTGCTGTCTCAAGAAGATACTTGTGTTTCCTCTCTACCACCCCATTTTGTTGTGGTGTGTAGGGACAAGACTTCTGGTGTACTATGCCTTTTTCTTGGAAGAAACATGTTGCCTCAGTACTAGAGAATTCTAAGCCATTATCAGACCTGATAGTTTTTAAGCTAGTATGGAACTGATTTTCTATTAAGGCTATGAAAGCTTTTATAGTACAAAGAGCATTGCTTTTACACCTAATAAGTTGTGTCCAAGTGGCCCTACTGTAATCATCTACCATGGTAAAAAATAGTGATGTCCATCATGTGTTGGTACATTGTAAGGTCCCCACAGATCAACATGTAGCAACTCAAATATTGAACTGGTTTTACTAACACTTTCTGGAAATGACATTCTAGTTTGTCTAGCCATTGGACAAATTGTACAAGTGAAAGGTGTTTGTTAGAGAGATTTTAGAGGAATGGTAGATATGTTCTTCATTTTCACAAAAGGTACATGTCCTAGTCTAGCATGCCATAAGAATTCATTGTCTTGTTTGAAAGAAAAATGAGCAGCTGAGTTAGAAACCTTATCAGTGGAACAGACCTTTTTATTGAACATATGAGAGTATTTTGTACTAAGAAGTGATGGTGCTTTACAGTTCATAAGGGATTGAAACTTTTGTTGGGAGCCAATATCATCACTTACAGATGGAATGTGACACTTTGAACAAAAAAGATACAAACCACTCCTTGCTTTACCAAGTGCCAGAGGGCTCTTCAGAGAAGGGCCCTGCATTAAACAAGAACTATTGTTAAAACTGACCATCCCTTTGAGTTGATTTGCTAAACAGTAAACTGATATTAGATTGAACTTGAAGCTAGGTATATACAATACTTTATATAGAGTTAATGTTGAATTCAAACACACATCACCAATTTCAGTCACTTTAACCTTGTATCCATTGGTAAGGTGATTAAGAAGGGATAAGGTAAAGGTTTAAGGTTTGTGAGGTTGTGTTTTGTGTAGGTCATATGGTGAGATGCTCCTGAATCAATGATCCAAGAGTCAGCAGTTAGCCTTTCACATTTACATGACATATCACTTATCTTACTTATGGAAGAATGACAAGCAAGTATACCTGCTAGGCTTGCAGCTCCACTTGACACATTGTTCGAATATTCAGACTCATCTCCAAGCAAATTGAGCAATTGTTCATATTGACTCTTTGACAGATTCACTGGCATTTGCTTTCCCTGATCAAAACTCTCTTCACCCTTGTAACTATCACCCTCAGAGGTGTGTACATTAGCTGCTGCAGATCCTCTTCCTCTTCCTCTTGGATTTCTTGTATTGGTTGGATAACCATGAAGTTTGTAGCATCTATCTTTGACATGTCCAGTTCGTTTGCAATACTCACAAAATGTATTTGATCTATTACCAGTGTTAGAGTTTCCCCTATAGGTATTATTGTTGTTGAAATTCCCAGCATTGCTGTTGTTAGAACTACTAGTGTTATTGTAACTTCCATTTCCCCTACCTGTGTTTCCTCTATAAGAACTAGAGTTTGTTGAATTATTTTGAGACAACATGGATGCATTAAGTGAAGTAGACTCCAAAGCCATGTGATTCAAAGGCTTCATTTCTCTCTGCTTCTCTTCCTGTGACAGTATAGCAAATGCCTGTGCCATTGTAGGCAAGGTAGACATCATTAGGATGTTCCCTCGTACAGCTGTGTACATCTCATTTAATCCCATCAAGAAGTGTATAAGCCTTCTATCCTGCTCAGCCTTGTACAGTTTTACCTTTCCTCCACAAAGCACACGCAACTACATTGTGAATTTACATCAATTGCACTCATTTCCTCCCACAGTTTCTTCATCTTTGTATAATAACCAGTGATATCTAGAGTGCCTTGCATCAAATCATTTATTTCCTTCTGCAACTGGTATAGTTTGCATCCATTAGTCTGATCATATCTATCCTCCAATTCATCCCACAATTCCTTAGCATTGTTAACATATTGTAGACTATCTCGTAGCTCTGGGGAGAGAGAGTTTAGAACCCAAGATGTCACCATATCATCACATCTCTCCCATTGCATGAATGATGGATCTGCAAAACTTGGCTTCACAATCTTACCATTGATGAATCCAGTCTTATTCTTAACAGACAATGCTCTAAGAGCTGCTCTTCTCCATGATCTGTAACTAGTTCCATCAAACACCATTGGAACCAAACTAGAAACAGCATTTTCAGAAGGATGTAGATAGAAAGGACTACCAAAATCTGGTCGTTTTAAGGAGTTACTCGTATTCACATCAATAGAAGTATCACCCATGGAAAAATGAATTGATATTCAACAAATGAACAATCTATGAATTATCAATGAGCAAGTAACCAAATCGAAAAAAAAAAACAGAGAACAATTGAGAGTAGAAGAGAACAGAAGAGAAAACCAGATCAGATCACAAACCAAACAAAAATGATCAATGAGTTGATCGATCAATTTGATCAAGGGATTTAGTGTGAATAACCTTGCTTTGATACCATGATAAACTCAGCAATACAAGCTGATCGAACCAGCAATCTAAGCTGGAAGACAGTCTCATACCTCCATTGATGGAGGAGGTTGAGATTATGGCAGTATGAAGAAAGAAGAAGAAGAGCTTTTCTGTATTGAATTGTCTAGTTGGAGCAGTACATACATTTGGATGTGTATATATACACATCAATGAGTAGTTTAACAAATCAAAAGAATACAAAACATGTGAGCACTAACTAACTATAACCAATTTACAACTAACAACTTGAAAGTTAACTAACAACTTGAAAGCTAACTAACTAACTAACAAATTGATTGATAACTAACTCACACCAATTAAGCTAGTTTTATCAACCCTCTGAATTTGATGGAACTTGAATTCATTATTTTATCCTGAACCAATGAGGTAATAAGCCAAGGCGTAATATGACTCACCCATAAGCCTTTAAAAGAATATTATGTTCACTTATAGAAACAAAATAAATTTACTTCTTTGTACTTCAATTCTCTTTTGAAATAAAATTGTTAAAATTACACAAATCAAACTCTAAAATTATTGGAGTAAATCAAATTAATGTTTCAATCTTTATAAAACAGATGTAATATAATAAGTCGTTCATATAGAAAAGATTTAACGTAAACATCGAAACAAAAAACTTTTAAAATGATTTCTTTCATATTCTAGTAGAAATATAATACTAGACAAATTCTTTTCAAGTTATAATTTTCCCCTTTTCTTCTTCACGAGGAGGGAGTAAAAGTTGTTTTAATAATTGCAATATTCCTTCAATGACTCACATAACCTTTATAAGGAAAAATTAATGTGAGATTTTCAAAAAATGGAGAATATGCAATTAGATTTTGAACAATAGTACCATTCTCTTTGTGAATTAAAAAGTATTTTCTCCAATTTATTGATAAGTATGTAATTCAATATGAATCTTATGTGAGACATCTATTATTATTTGGTAATATAAATATATTGATGATAAAAATCAAATTCTTACAAAATGTGTTCGCATAAATATCTAAAAGCCACAATGATTTATTCATGGTAGCAGATTGCAATATCAAGATCTTTTAAGAATCATACTCTATTATAACAAGAACAAGAAACAACACAATAACTTGATTAAATTCTTAAAATCCGTATTATATATTATTGGCCTTTTCAACTTCAAGAAGCATGTTAAAGAACTTACTAGCAATGGTTCAATTACTCCAACAATTTCATCTCACCTCAAGAAAATAGTCGATTAGAAGTAACTATAGATTAATCCAAAAAAATAAAAATCAAGAACAAATGAATTTTAGTAAAGAATATAAGAGAATGAAATCAATATGAGATTATATCAAACATACAACTTTTTAATCACCCAAATCAATAAATTTATAAACTACTCAATGATGATATCTTGGGCTCATCCCCATGTACATTCCGTTCTTTGTTTTACAACGTACATTCATATAAAAATCCAGGCCTCATTTGTTTTTATTAAGATTAAAGGTCTGAATGTGAATACACATCTGAATATTAAAATTTGCATTAAGATAAGATGTTTTGATCTGAATACACATCTGAATATTAAGGTGTTGTCTCTAAATCTGAATACTAAATATATAATCAATGTTGTTTGTTTTCAATATCTGAATGTGCATGTGAAATTCACATTAAATTAATAAAATATCTATTATTTGATTTATCGGTTTTTTATCATTATCAGTTAACCGTTAAGATTTGACACAAAAGAAAAATAATTGAAAATCACTTAGAAACAAGGTGACAAACCAAATAAATCATGCACTTGAGTTCACAAGTTACATCTTGCTCAAAAGCAAACACTTTTACATTGTAGAATAACCAAGTGTTTGACACAACCAAAAATAAAACTAGAAAATCAAACTCTAAGTCGAGGACTTAATATAAAAAATGGTATAAATATAATTATTTAATTTACTATCTGATTATCATTTAACCGTTTAAGAAAAAAATTTAAACCGTTAAAAACCGATAACCCGATAACAAAAAAAATTAATACCGTTATCAAAATCATTAAACTAATAACCCAATATTATAACCGAATACCTTTTTCTATCGATTCAACTTATCAATTTTAATTCGATTTTGAACAGCCCTACTCATACTCGTCGTACGTAATAAGCCAAGCTGGAATGCAATATCTACTCTCATGAATTTATCTTAAAGAATGACCAATCTCAAGTCAACAACAAAAAGACCAACATGTTTTATGTAATAAATATAGCTACGGTTGTCAATCAGTTTCCTTTTTCTCTATGTCTATTTTCTATCTTTACTTATTATTAAATTTTTGAATTTCTTATCGTCTTTCATGTATAGCAGATATTTTATTTATTTATGTATATTCAAAATTAAGCTATAAGTAAATTCATGTATCCTTTTGGTAGAAATTTTTTACTCCATTTTGTAACTTGTTGCACTAATGGAGACTCCGTTGACGACATTATATATATTTTACACGTATTAATATATCAAAATTACTGGGAAATTTCCTTTTGCTTTTTGGGCAAGTTATTTTACGTAGCCTCTTCATTTCATGCATGACAATAATCCAATCTTCTTCTCTTTTTCTTTACTTTTTCTATAAGTGTATTACAACTATTATCCAACCTGTTTACTTTTTTTATAAGTGTATTGTAACTATTATTCGAGTCGGAAATTTAGTAGTTTGATCAAAGACGAACTCAAAATTTGAAGATTTGGAGGTATGCGACTCAAGGGTAAGGTTAGGAGTGGCACCAAGGTAATGTTAGCAAAGTCTGCTTAGGCTTTCAAAAGTTTGAGGCCCGATAAATTTATCAACGCAGTCATTATTAAATAGGGTGTGCAAAAACAGAATCGAAAAAAATGTTATTGGGTTATTGTGTTTTTGATGGATTTATAAAAAAAAAAAATTATTGGGTTATTGATTCGGTATCGATTTTTAATATTGAGTTATTGGGTAAATCGATAACCCAATAAGAGGGTAATAATTTATTGTTTTATCCTTCCTAATTATTAAATATTAATAATTAAATATATAATTAGACACTATAACCATACAAATTATTAGTACTCTAGCAACTTTACATTTCATGTCGCTTTACTAGTTTTTACTATTTACTCAAAACATAAAGATTAAAGTAATTCATTTGATTTTAAGTTTGTCTTGTTGGACTAGTTTATTTTAGTTTTAGTTTGTAATTGTAGTTTGTAGCATTTGATAGTTTGTAAAGGTCCGTAATTTGATCAACATAAAAAATTTCATACTATGTTTTGGTGATAACATGTAATTATAGCCTTTGCATTATATTTTCTCTTATTAATGTAATTTCTCATTATCTTTCTTATTTCACTATATAAAAGCATTTAGAAAAGTGACAAGACATATAATATTTTGTGAATATTTTCTTATTTGATAAACTGAAAACCAAATCGATAATCATATATTATTATAAGCATGAAGCTCAAAACATAAAAGTTGAATTACCATTTTATCCCACATTTAATGAATTATAAGAGGGAACAAAAAAGTTAAAAGTTGAATTACGATTTTACCCTTATTATAAATTAAAATATTATAAAAATATTTAACTATTTAATTTAAATATTAAGTTACATTATTTTAATGGAAATGTTAATGATTTTTGCACTTCTTTAGAATAATTCTTAATTAAAATATCTAATTTAATTTATTTTTTTGAATTATTTACCCTTTAAATAGATACATGTATATGATTTATCTTCTAAATTAATTTATGTTCTTAATTAATATTTGTCTTAAATTTTTGTAACACTTGACCTTTCAACTTTGTAAGTGAATCTTCATATTCCAAAGCTATATTTTTTCCTATAAATACAATCTTTTAACATTATTTTTATAGGAAGATTTATATGTGAGACAATTTTTGTGTGGAAGACTAGAGAAGCTTTAATCAAGTGAAGAAAATTTCAAGGCAAGAAAATTTATGTCAAGATTACAAGGCATAGTATGATTCTACTAAAGTATCGAAGCTTGATGTATTTTTTTTTTACTTATTTGTCGAGATTGGAACTATGGTAAGACCTCGCCATTTATGTAGTTAAATATCACTTCCATTAACTTGTCTTCCAAATATTTTAATTTTTTATGGTCAAAAGTTGAATGTTTATTACTAAAACTTTGTTTCAATTTGCATTATCAAGAAAAAACAGGAAAAAGATTGTCTTAGAATTTTTCTATTTTTCGTTGGTTGCGTTATGCTAAACTTGCTCCTATATATGATACTTTATCTTTATATTTGTAATTTTGTTTTAAGAATATATTTGATTTTAAGGGTGTGTTTTTTGCTTTAGAAAATGAGACAAATACAATCATAAAAATAGTGTATAAGACATGCAAAACAATTAATGCCTACAAGATTTTCTAATTTCAAATTATTAATAATTACGTTTATGCATTTTAAATTTTAAATATTTGTAAAGAATCATTCTTACATGTGCTTGTGGATAAAATCTATAGTTTTTCGACAATTTTCATTAAAATTATCATGAGATCCAAATCCCAAAGTCAAAAAAATGATACACCAAAATGCTTAAGAAGTTAGAAGATCTTCTATTCTTTGACCAAATATTGCTCCTATTAATTTTTTAACAAAAAAATTTAAAATATATTTTAACAAACTTTTAATTGTAAGAATACTAATATTGTCATTTTGACTCTCCATTAAATTAAAATCTAATTTATTTAATTAAATATTAATATTTTGTTTGTATAATTACATAATTTAAATATCAATCATTGCATTTTAAATCTTAGTTATTTCCTTCTAATAAGTTTTTTATTTATAAATTTGAATTACTTAATTGTCTTCTACTTAATGAGAAGGAGAATTTCATCTTTTACTAATTAATGTCAAACATTTTATCTTCTTGAAATGTATAAATATTAATTTAATTTCAACATTTTTATGAGACAAAAAAGACATTTTAAGAAAGTTAATCATAAGATAGTGTGCCTCCATTTTTGTTTTTGCTACTTTATTTTATCTTTTAAAACAAAAATTATTTATCATTTTATTCATCCTTATGAAGTAAACGTGCGACGCACGTTTCGGAAACTAGTAATCAAAAACTGATAAACCAAAAATCGATAAAAAAATATCTTATTAATTTGTTAATAGATTGCTAAAGTCTTTAATTACATACTTACCTATAAAATATTGATTATAAGTATACATATTCATTATTGCCGCTAAATATAATATAACCGCAATAATCTAATTAATTTACACAAAATCCATTATTTATCATATATAAAATCAGCATAAGCAATCATGAAATTATTATGTATAAGTATTCTATCATTTAAAAACTCCCAAAAAATACAACCCAACTCAACAATCATTGTACTGATCACTTTTTATCCTTAGCTTGCTCCTTTTGCCTTTTTGCTTTTCTTATTGCTTCTCACTCGATCACATTCACATTAAAATTTAATTATTTTTGTATTCGCATCAAATAAGAACTCCTTTCAAAACAAAACACTTTTTATTAAAAAATTTTCTAATATCTCGAACTTAAAACTTTTTAATTAAGTAAAAACAATCTCATCCACTACAGCTTGCATCTTTGCTGCTTTTTTTTTTGTGTGTGGTGTCCAATACTTCATTGCATGATGACGTCAACCGTTTTTCATTCTCTGATAAGTCATAGTCATATATATAAGCCAAGCTGGAACCCAATATATACAAAGCTTGTTAAAACAAAGACCAATTTCAAGTCAAGAACTAAACAACAAACTTACTTTTATTATTAATGCTGCAACTTCCATGAATCATATCATCATTACCTCACTCTGAGCAGCCTATGTGTACGGTACACGCGGTGTTCCCACGGCTTACTTTTGTCAATAAACTAACTTGTATCCATCAGCTTGTTGATACATCAAATCCACATTTTTACTCTCTTTACAAAAACTTGACATTTCAATCTCACCAATATTGTTACCAAAAAATGATGTGTGATAACATATTGCAAGTCCAGTTAACGCCTATTTTAACGTCCCCCGCAAGGAAGAAATGGCATTGGGCGTATAAAGTTGTCTATAGTGCCAGGGCATTACTGTATACAGCCAAGAAGATTGTTGCTGAAAACAAGCCTGACATCTCAAGCAACTATTCGCGATCTCAATCCTATACAGCTGTTGATATCGAACCAGGATGTTTTTCCAAAATCGACAAGCAAGTGTTAGCAAATCTCGTTCGAGAAAGAGATGTTGAACCGTTTGGTGGTGTGGAAAATGTGTTGCTTCTCCTGAAAGCTGATGCTGACAAGGGTGTATTAGGTGATGCTGAGGATATTACTTCGCGGCGTAAACATTTGGGGACTAACACATTTAAGAAGCCGTCAGTAAATCTATTGCAGATCCTGTTGAAGAGCCTAAAAGATCCTAACATCATCGTTGTACTACTGTATGCTGTTTTATCACTCGGTTTTGGCGTTAAAAAACATGGAGTAAAAGGATGTTTGGATGGGGGAATTATACTGATTTCCCTGTTTCTTGCCATTAGTCTCTCTGCTTTTTGTAACTATTGGCATAAACAGCAGCTTTATCAACTTTGTAGGCCAATTGAAACTGTCCCAATTCTTGTGATTAGGGATGGGAAGGATACGCGTATCGCGTTATCTGAAGCAGTTGTTGGAGATGTCATTCGCTTGAAAGCCGGAGATCAAGTCCCTGCGGATGGGATATGCATAAGTGATCAAACTTTACATATTGATGAATCAAGTATAACAAGGAAAAATGACCTTGTGGAAGTTAACAGTAGCACCAATAGGTTCTTGTTATCGGGTAGCAAGGTCTTGAGGGGTAATGGACGAATGGTTGTTACAGCAGTTGGCATGGATACAGCATTGGCAGAAATCATTAGTCCAGCTTGTGTCAATCATGATCATAAATCTCTTTTACAGAAGAAACTGCATAAACTGACCTCGTGTATAGCGAAGGTTGGTTTGGCTGTTAGTTTCTTGGTTTTCTTAGTGTTGTTGGTCCGTTACTTCACAGGGAATATGCGAAACGATGGGAGGAAGTTGTTCATTGGAGGTAAGACAAGTGTACACGATGTATGGAAAGCCTTTCTTGGAATTCTAGCTACTCCTGTTGCAATTGCATCGGGTGCTATTCCTGAAGGTTTAACGTTAGCTTGTGCACTAACCATAGCTTACTCAACCAAGAAGATGATCGCTGATGAAGCACTTGTTAGAAGTCTTTCAGCTTGTGAAGCAATGGCCTCCGCTACTGTGATTTGTACGAATAAGGAAGGTGTACTGACTGAAAACTCTCTGCAGGTCAGACAGTTTTGGCTACGTGAAGAGTATATTGGAAGTTGTGGTTTCCCCTCATTTGCACCAGAAATTCTTGATCTTCTTCATGAAGCAATGTCTCTGAACACAACCAAGATCTCACCTGGATCTTCGGTTGAACACATTGAGGATCAAATTCAAAATGCAATTTTGGCATGGGGCATCAAAAGCATGAATATGAATGTACAACAACTGAAAGAAAGATGTACACTTGTCCATGCTGAAAGCTTCAACTCGGAATACCAAGGGCGTGTTTTGATAAGGAGGAATGCTGACAGCAGAGTACATGTGCACCACAAAGGAACTCCAGAGGAAATACTGGCCATGTGTTCACGTTACTACGAGAAGACAGGGGATGTCAAAGATATAAGTGATGATACTAGAGCATTGTTGCAAGAAAGAATTACACAGATGAAAATGGATGGTTTGCATGGTGTTGGTTTTGCATATAGAAGTGTAACAGCAGAACATCAGATTGATCATGAAGGGAATTTCCATCCCAAGCTCAAAGAAGATGATTCGATTTTATTAGCATTTGTCGGTCTGAAAGCTCCATGTAGAGAGCAGGCAAGGAAAGCTGTGGAGGACTGTCAAGATGCTGGAGTGAACATCAAAATCATTACAAAAGATGATATCCAAACGGCTCGTGCATCAGCTGTTGATTGTGGTATAATTGATCCTCACAACACATCCACTGGAGAAGTCATTGAAGGAACAACATTCCAAGAATATACTGAAGATGAAAGGATGGAGAAAGTTGATAACATTCGTGTGATCGCAAGAGCCTCAACACTGGACAAGCTTCTAATGGTACGATGCTTGCAAAAGAAAGGTCATGTTGTTGCAGTTACTGGAGACAGAGTGGAAGATGCAGAAGCTCTTAGAGAAGCCAATGTGGGGCTTTCATTGGGTAATCAAGGAACCGATGCAGCAAGGAACAGCTCGGATATTGTCATCATGGATGATAACTTTGCTTCCATAGCTAGAGTTCTAAGTTGGGGCCGAACCACATACAACAATGTTCAGATATTCACCCAGTACCAACTAATAGCAACCATCGCTTCTTTGGTGATAGACTTTGTGACAGCAATTTCAGCTAACGAGCCCGTGACCATCAACATTGTGACAGTAATTTCAGCAGGCAATGTTCCCTATGCAATGCTTCAGGTACTTTGGGTAAAGCTGATGGTTGGGACATTAGCAGCTGTAGCTCTCACTATTGACGGGCCTGGAACAAAGCTCATGCAGCAGCCACCAACCAACCAAAACGAACCATTCATAACCAATATTATGTGGAGAAACATATTGGGACAAGCATTGTACCTGATCTCAGTGTTGCTTACCATCCAATTCACAGGTGAATCAGGATACCAATTAAGCGACAAGGAAAAGGACACGATGATCTTCAACATCTTTGTTCTCTGCCAACTATGCAACATATTCTACCTGAGGAAGTACGAAGGGGGTCTCATCAGAGAGCTAAAAACAAAGAGGTTATTTTGGGGGATTGTAGGAATGATAGTCGTTATCCAGTTTGCAATGATCGAAATGCTGAAAAGGTTTGCATGTACTGAGAGATTGAATTGGATGCAGTGGAAAGTGTGTATTGGGATAGCTGCTTTATCATGGCCAGTTAGTTTGCTCATAAAATGCATACCTGTTCCAAAGACGCCTTTGTTCAGTCGTTGGAACAGGCAAAACTTTAGTTACTCCAGATTTAGATCAAGTGTTACGTTATAGCAAGTTTGCTTTACCAATTTCTACTATATTTGCTTGTACATTATATTACACTTACATCTGTTTGTATTTTCTTTTTGGCTCATAAAACTGTCTTTCTTTGGTGTTATAATTTTGGTGAAAATGTGTGCTGATTTGCATTTTCTTCTTAGTGATCATATCTCCTCGCAACAAACGGTTTGATGCATTGAATTGAAACCTGGTACATAGTTCATTTTCTTGAACCAATGCAAAGATATAACACCAGAAAACCTGAAATTCATATTTATGACAGAGCAAACCTATGATACAACTCCACACAGATGTGTCGACTAAGTTAAGTTGCCATGTTTTGTACTTAATAATTTACAAGATGGAGACACTTTTTCTCACACCAACAATACCTGTGTCTCACTATTATTATTTTGTCCTTTGAGAAGAATGTAGTACCAAACTTGGGGCTACATTAATCTTTTTTAAGGTTATCCCAAACACATTGCCATAAACCTTGATAATGATGATAACTTCAAACTGGGACAGGTTGAGGAACGCTGCCATTCTCGGATGGAGTCAAACTATCATAGTAGTCCACCAAGACCTTCCAACCACCGGGGCACATAAAACCATCTGGAGGGCTCTCTTTGTTCTTGGCAAGCGCTCGCATCTGGGAAGAAGGACAAAAAACAGTTGAGCCTAAAAGTAAATACAGGAGATAGCTAAGTGACCTTTCTACAGAATACATACTGTATCCAACTCAAACTTTAACTACTTGGGAGTCGATGTCAAATATTGTCTTCTATCTATAGCGTGGAACTGGAGGACTTTTCTTTCGGTCAGGAGTATGGTGGGAGAGGGGGGAGAGAACAGAGTAAGACAATGAAAAGAAGATACCTTGGTGCCTGATATGAAAAGAAAATCTTGAGGCCTAGAGGGATCAAAGAATGCCATTCCATTCTTAGTCTTATCATATGCAGCCACCTGCCAGAAAATTCAAAAAAATTCACATTGTAGTCGGAAAAAGTAAATGATATAGAATGCACTTTACACCACAAGTCATTGTTGTCATACCTTGAAAGGCAAGATATTCAGACGCTCCAGCCCAGGAGCCATACTGAGTACCTTCTTTCCATGATCTGCATCATACAGATCCCTCTTCTCCATTGGATGGCCCATGCCAGCTGGATCACGGCCCACAATGTAGAAGTTAGCACCTGCATTGATGCGAGCCTTTGCATGCCATTGGACTTCTGTTGGACCAGCATAGTGCATAGGAGATGGGAATATAGAGACTACGGTGGTCTCTGGATCAAGCACCCCATCCTCAAGTACCTAAGAAGTAAGAAGTAGCACTATACTATAAGAATTAGAATGACGATACGACAACTACTACTTCAATTTAATCCCAAATTAGCAGGGGTAAGCTTGAATAGACAAGTACTCAAAAAAAACTCATTTTGTTCGGCTAGGACTATGAACAAAATGGGTACGGGTAGTTGTTAAATGCTTTCTTATATAGCAAGTTTAAAGAAAAATATTAAAACATCTTAATGTCCAAGAGCACAAACCATCTCATGTTGCTTCATTCGCCACTCAAGTGGAACATCATCTGCCTTTGTGTAACCTCCAAGAGGATGAAGCAAAAGGACAGGATTCTTGTACCCCATCTCAAGAAGTCGACGACGTGTGTCAGTCATCAATAATGCATGGCCATTATGCACTGGATTTCTGAGTTGAAAAGCAAACACTGCATCTGCATTGCGCCTTGTAAATTCATCTCGAAGTTCAGCAGGGGAAAGCCGGAACCTGTCAAGACCATCATGATACTTGATTGGTTCTATAACTTCCAAATCACCACCAATTAGCCAGTTTCCAGCATGAGTTACTGCTTGCTCTGCATAAGGTAAACCTGGGGCAGTGGTTCCCCAAGTTCTGGCTGTCCGTTCTTCTTTATTATGCTTGTAGATCTCAACACTGAAATTATGAAATGAAGAAAGAGGGCCTTGTAAGTGCTTACTTGAATTTGCACACAGATAACAAGCACAATAACAATTAGTCCAGAGAAAGGTAAGGTAAATCAATTTGCTAAACACTGAAGGATATCCATGACATCAATGACTAAGATACAATTCAAAAATGTAAAAAGGTTTCACTAAGGAAGCCACAAAGCAAGGAACTACATAATGTAATTGTTCCTTTAGTTTTCTTCAAGCAACATCCCAACCTTTCTTGCAGATTAGAAAGGTAATGTTTGTTTTAATATATTGACGCTTAAATTTAAATAATCCATGGAACTACATAATGTGATGTTATTTTCGTCGAGGTTATCCAACAGACGAACCTGGTTGTCTTTTAAATGCCTATAAAAAGTTTCTTGACAACAATGGTTGACCCAAAAGGCCGAAACAGTACAAGCTTTTACTTTTTCTCCTATGCAAGTAGTCCTGCATGGTACAGGCATTTTGTTTTCTTCCATGCAAGTAGTGTTAGGGGTTATTGATGTGTACAAGAGTGTATCATTGACGTGTAGTGGTGTTTGTCTCTGTTCAAATAAGGATCACTTTATCAAATGAATAGGGGGGACCATAAGGATGCACCTAATATCCTATCCAAGAACCATATATGGTAACACCAGTCCTTATCATTTTAATAGTGAAAAAGACTGGATAATGAAATGAATCGAGCATGGTAGGATGTCAAGTGTTATATCACTAGTAAAGCATGGGCACACAAAAACATTGAGCAAACATGAAACAATTCTGTCCAGACAACACAAGACAGAGATTTGGAAGCAATACATATTACACGATGCCTGTAACACCCATTTGGACCCAAAATCAAGGACTTATAGAATCATCACAGATCATCTTACATCTATTATATGTATGTACTTTATGTCTAAAGAAAAATATTCTTACACACGCAGCGATCGCAAATGCCAACTCAATTATGTCCCCAAATAACACAAGTAACCCCAGAAGTACTAGCCTATTCACATAGAAGGAGTTCAAAGTTATCATAAGGTACCTTTGTTTCAAATGCTGAACTGATAATAACGATCGACATATGTTATCTACTTATCTTAACTGCCATCTAAAAACATGAAAATACTCATGCAACAAGATTCCACTTTATGAATTACGATAATCGATAAGAGACAAGTTTGATTTTTAAAAATCCACTTATTAAATCACATAATCAAAAAGACTCCACATTGTGTTACTCCTTATTAAGTTCCAAGGTTATGTAAGGTATACAATATACTCCCAGTGCTTGAGAACAAACTTTTCATTTGGGTTGCATCACATTACAAACAAAGTTTTTGCTTTTGATTCGAATTATGTACATATTCACTCCTGTCCATTTTATATGGTCCCAAAAAATGTCAATTTCTTATAATTACAAACAATTTAACTTTAAAATTCTCTTTTTACCTGAAATAATTTACGATCACACAAATATATAACCTCACAAGTTTCAAAATTTCTTTTTTTTTTTCTTCTTAAATAAGATGTCAAATCAAATGGGGCCACGTAAAATGAGATGTATGATATATATGAACATATCAATTAGTCGATCATCTAATTGATTTGAAGGTAGAAAATTTGCCTTAAACACGAAAATATCAATCCAAAATGTATAAGAAGAGTAAACAAAAATTGTCAAAAATGTCCTTACTCGTTAAGAATGGCAATAGGATTGTCCTTATCATCAACAAGGGCAACACTGCTCGAATCACCGATGTTATTCTTATTCGAATCATCAATGGCGAGCACAATCGGCACCGACATGTTGACGACTGAGCCGTCACCTAATCGGAGCGAATTGAAATGAAGAGTTTGGAGGAACTCGGATTCTCTCATGAATCCTTTCAATGGACTAGCCCAGCCTTCACTGAGCACGTGTACCCATTGGATATCAATCTTCGATAACTTGATCTGTGGAAGAGACAAAGCTTGTCTCCTCTTCAAATCTCTTTGTGGCTCCTCAACTACCAGCTCCACAAGTTTTCCACCATCCGGCTCGATCAGCCCGCATCGGATTCGGGCCGCCGCCAACGGCCCGGCCCGATACTTGGGACGCCATGAAAGTGGGATATTTTGAGGTAAAACGAAATGGGTTTTGTGGGTTTTGGGTAAAGATTGAGATGGACCTGGAGTTTTGAGAAACAGAGAAGCCATTGTCGCCATTAGAGAGATACAGTGTGGCTTTCTCGTCTCTGTTTGGGGGTTTGAAAAAAAAAGTTGGGTTTTTAATGGAGTTAAAATGGAGAAAAAGAAAGTTGGTGGGGTCTAAGGGAATTAAATACTAAATATTTGGACTGATAGTGAAAGAAAGGAGAAGAAAATGGAAGATTAAGTGCAAAATGACTTGGAAATTTTTTGGAAGTATTTGTTGTTAATTTTGGGGGGGTGAACTTGGACACAATTGTTTTGGATTAATATGATCAAATTGTTTTGAAAATAATTATTGTAGTTAATTATGTTAAATATGATTTGTGACTTATTATAGGAAAGCAAATTTATTCAATGCATAATTAAAAAATAACGACACTTTTCTTGGATTTTCCAAAAAAAATGTATATCATGTAGTGATCGCATAATATATTCTTTGTTTTAAAAAAATATCATCTTTTTATTTTAAATTGTTTTAAAAAGAACGATTTTTTTTCCTTTTTAATAACATTGTAATTTTAATTTTTTCACGTGACATGTTTAAACCACAAGATTAAAGGGCACTTTAATATACTTGACATAATTTTAATTTAAAACCATAAGATTAAAAAATTTTCTATATTATCTTAAACTCTATTTCAAGTTAAACTATGTATCCTTTTTAAAATCGAGAAAGTATTTAACTTTGTCTGAATTGACATGTAAGTTCTCCTTTTTGAATGTGTACAAGTAAACTTAGAGCTTGTTTGACTTGATTTTATTGTTTTTATTTTTTGCTATTTTGGTTTTAAAAGCAAATATTTATAAATATTATTGTATTTTATTCGAGCACTACAAAATTCCTTAAAGTTATTTTGATTAAAAATATCTAAAATAAGTCAATTTGAATAAGCTCTAATACTTGAACAAAATTAAATAAACGCACAAATCTTAATGACAATTTATGTAAGATACTCCTAAACTAATGTGTACTTTATTTCTATTTATTCGATATTTGATATTTATTTGAAAACGTTCAAAATTAAAACACACACATGTATTTTCTTTTTATGACATATTATATTTTCTTTTTATGATCCGTTATCATGCAAGTGCCGTAGGATCGTAAAGTACAAAGTGAAATGGTCAAAGATGTGAAGTTCTAGATTCTGATCCCTCTATAAAAGGGATAAATCTACTGTAATAGTATTCTTTTTTTTTGTGGAATATTTACTATTATAAGTTTTTCTTTATATATAATAATTTATTCAACTTTTTAATCATGAGTTCCTTGTGTTGCATCTTGTCATTCAGAAGTAAATATTGTTTTTTTTATAAATAATAAACTCTATTAATCTGAAAAAAAACAGATAAATTAAACATAATTCTGCTTTCCTTAGTAATTAAACATGATTCATATTTTGTCCGTTTAAAAATATATCTTTTTTTTCTTTAAAATCAAATTACATAAATTTTAATTAATATTTTTAATGTATTTAATTATTTTAATATAAAATAAATTGATAATTTACAGTGTATTTTTATAGTTTTTAAATATCTAATTTTAATCAAATTAAATATTGAAAAGTAAAAGATAACATATATTTTAAGATGAACGGGTATATAACCTCTTTTTAATGTGAATAGTAAACGACCCTTAGGATGTAGATTCGGGCATGTTGATTATATTTTTATTTTGTTGGTTAGTGCTTTATATTAGTGTTAATCATGAAAGGATTATGGAAAAAATGCATAATTTTATCCAAACAGAAGGACAAGACAATCATTTCGTAATTACTGCCCTCTCCGTTTAAAAAAGAATGTCTTTATTTTCTTTTTAATCTGTTTCAAAAAAATATTCCCTTTTTTTGATAATATTTTAACTTAACTTTTCACGTAGCATGTTTAAGATCACAAGATAAGATTAAAGGGCATTTTGGTACATTTGATATAACTTTAATTTAGAATCGTAAAATTAAAAATAAAAATTTGAAGTTGATATTATTTTTAATTAATTTTTTTAGGAATTGGGGTGGGTGGGGGCTGGTAAGGGGGCTGGCAGGGGGGGAGGGGTAGGAGTTAAAAATAGAATTTGAAGTGAAAAATATTTTAAAAAGCAAAATTAATTTTTTGGGGAGGGGTTGGGGTTGGGGGGCTGGCCGGTGGGGGAGGGTCAACGATCAGGTGAAAAAATAAAATTTTGAAATTGAAAATATTTATTTAAATTGATGTTCCCAAAAAAAATGTAATTTGAAATTGGAGGAGAGTTATGGAAAATGTTTTCCTTAATTTTTGAAGGGAAGTCATTTTACTTAATTTTAAGGAAAATAAATTAATTTGGAAAATATTTCCCGAAACTTTTATCCAAAACAACATGGAAAAATTGAAAAACATTTTCCAGAAATGTTTACCTTCGTACCAAACACACTCTAAGTTCAAAATAGTCTCTAAAGTATGTTTTAATAGTATTGGTCTATAAAGTTTGTAAAAAATCAACACATTTTTTTTATTATCTCCATGACATATTTAACAAGCTCTATTTTTTAGATTTGACAAAAATGAGAGGTGAGTGGTTATTATATGTTGTTTTTTAAGTACAATTTTTGTTATTTTAATCTATTTTTTTATTTGAATTTCAGTATAATTTTTTCTATTATAATTTCTACAATCTAATGAAACATTGCATTTTTTAAATTAAATCCTTACTCTCCATAATTTATGTCGAATTTAACATGTTACATATTTGACGAAAGACTTAAAATATTAGCTTTTAACATATTTAAAGGATCAAAATTATTAAGAGCATACTTTAGGGTTTATTTTGCACCTATCCTAAACACAATGGATCATTTTTGACATTTTTCTACTTTAAAATTGTGGTATTCTTTTAATCAATTACTTTTATGATATAATAAAGATCCAAGTGGAAGTTTTGTCTTTACCTTGTCTTTATATTATTGTTATGTACTTTGTCACTTTCCACGAATCAACTTTTTATATTGCATTCAAAATTGCACAAATAAATACTATATAGTAATTTCTGTTTACATAGGAAAGTGACATAATACCCTCTTATTATTCAGCGCACACACTTATTTTTATCCAAATCATGAACCTTGTTCAGTATTATGGCAAAATTCAAATGTGGTCTTCATTAGGTTATAAGACACTTGTCTTGCAAAATAATAATGATATAATGACCAAATTATAACATTAAATAATATCATATGACTTAATGGTTAATGAAGTGGTTGAGAAATCTGTTCAAATTTCAGTGAAAATAATCTTTTTTAGATAATTCTTGTCGTGTATATCTGGTAATTATTGTTGGTAGGAGATATTTGATATCCCACAAGATAATCGAGATCTACAAAAACTAGCTCGAACATCATAATTATAAAAAAAAAAAAACTTTCAAACAACACTAGAGTAATTAGTATCAGGGTAATGCTACATGGCTAAAAATATTGGTTTATAATGTCTTTTTTATTTTAAAATAAATCAATTTTTTTTTTTTAATTAAAACATATTAAAGTTAAAAGGGTAAAAATATTTTAAAAGATAAAATAACATAATGTGAAATATGTTATTATATCATTTCAATCAAATTTTCTGGTTAAATTTTTTTTTTATTAGTATTATTATTATAATTCAATTAGTCGACTAAGGTAGTCAATGATCACCAACATTCAGGACTTATTAATTAATTATACATACTTTTAATTGCTATTTGTTTGGGTTCAGCTTAATCACGTAAGCACATAGGTAACTCAGTGCTACGAAGCAACGTAACACATTACACATACGAATGATTAATTTTTTTTATTTAGTAATAGAGAAAAGATCTAAAGTGACACCTGAAGTTGTTTTGAATTTTTATAAAAACACTTAAATTATACAAATGTCCTATTATCCCCTTAAACAATCCTGAACTGATATTATTACATTTTTTTTGTCCACCTGATATGGAGAGTGTATGCACTCTGTTAAAGAGCGTGAACAAACTAAAAAAATAAATATAATTTTATTTTTACAAGTATTTTGCTATAAAATATATTTTCTTGCTTTTATTATTATTTTAAACTTTTTCTCTTTATTAATTATTTTTTTCTTCCTTCTTCTTCAAAAATTCATTGTCATTTTCATGGTAACTTTTCACTTTCAATATCATTTTTTATCACAACTCCGCCTCCTTTTTTTACTACTATTAGTTTAACTCACTTCACCTTTAAAATTATATCTAAATATTTTATTACATTTCGAACAATTTGAGAACCCACTAGATATCAAGATGATTAGTAGGTATTATTTACTTTTTAAAATTCAAATTTCACTTAAATTGTTTCAATCTTCGGAGAATTTTGATTCTTACAAAATTATAATTTCTAGTTTTGAAGTTATATGAAATGAGATAGATTAATTGATGATACCTTCAAAGTTTTAATTTTCTTACAAAAATTATTAGTTTTATTATCAATATCACAAGTACTAGAAAATAGTATAATTTTGAAAAAAAAAAGAATTTAACTGAAGAAGAAAAAACAATGGAGGGACTCAACTTGACGTAGGGGTGGGGTGAGATAAGGGTGGGAGATGAAGAAGAAGAAGAAGAAGAAGGGAAAAAAAAGAAAATAAAGAGAAGGGTAACTTGAAAGTAGGGGTGAAAGATTAAAAAATTTAAAGTAAAATTAAAATCAAAGCAATAAATTAAAATAAATCAAAAGTAAGAGAAAGAAATAAAGAAAAGTTAAAATTAAAAAAAAATATATTTCAAATTCAATTAACACGTGTCACTCAATGATTGATGTGTGATAACTATTTGCTATTTAAAATCTGGTATTGGTCGAAAAATGTTGTAATAATATATTATTGAAATTGTTTAGGAGGTAATAGGACGCCCGCATAGTTAAAGTGTTTTTTTTTTTGAAAATTTGAAACAGCTTGAGGTGTCATTTTATGTCTTTTCTCTTTAATAATATAAAATATCATGTTAGGTTCCAAAAACCCTGTCATGTTGGTCAAATATGTACTTCTATATTCTTTAAATAGTACTTCCTCCGTCTTAATAATATGGTGCTTTTTGAATTTTGAGATTCAACTAAGTCTGATTTTGATCGTTAAGTTTTCATAATTCTTTTTAACATTTTGAATTATCTTGTTGTGACTCATAGTGTTTTTACGTAGTTTATAAATATATAAATTTCATTTCAAAAATTAAAGACTTCATGTGTAAATTTATGATCAATCTTATATTGTTTGACTCTCGAAAAACGAAAATGTCGCATAAATTGGGACGGAGAGAGTAGATACTAAACTGTATTCCTGGATATATACGCGACTTCCTTGATATGTCCATTGCTTTCGAATACAGTTTTTGATTGTCTGCTTACTCAATGAGATGGAAGTGTCCGAGAGGGGATGAATGCATTTTACATGATAGAAAGTATATGATCATCAAAATTTAAATGCAACTAGAAGTTATTATTGGAATTCAAAATAATCCAAAAATTGGCTTTCACTTTAGGTAAATTGTATAAAATAACAAATTATTAATTCAAATTAAATGTTATAACCATAGTTTATTTTATTGTAATTTGCAGCAAACATCCCCTTTTTTTCATCAGGTTCGGTATATAATTAATCATTTCTGTATACAATTACTATTCGGTATATAAATGTATAAAATATTTTGTATTTGTATAAATCGAGAGAAAAATGTATATACAAATACAAATAAATATATTTTCGTCCTATACACTCTTATAGTTATACAAGTACGTATTTTATTATACAAATTACAATGTATAAATGAATTTATACAAAATTGAACAATTTATATCAAATTGGATGTATCTAGCGAATTATACAAATCAAAAGTTTCATAGCAAACATAAAATTTGTTATGTAGCGCAATAATGCAAACTATAGTTATAACATACAAATATGATTTTTATATTTGTTTTATGTGAAAGTTGCTCTTCACTTTACCCCTTTTGTAATTTTTCTTTTCTCAAATTTATCCTAATTATATTTATATAAAATAGGGATAATGCTCTGAAAAGTATCTCAACTTTGATCGAATTTGTTGTGCGATACTAAACTTTCATGAGGACTTATTACCTCCCTAGACTATTTAATACCATATTCGAAAGATATATATTTTCCACGTGGACATAAAGATAATGTGAAATTATAAATAGTACTGTGTCTACGTGGGCACATATATATACATTTAAAATACACTATTAAATAGTTCAGGGGATAAAAAATTATACTATTAAATAGTTCAGAGAGATAATAGGTGCTCATGAAAGTTTTAGTATCTTATCAACAAATGCGACCAAAAAGGAATATTATCCAGATCAATATCCATATAAAATATCATTTTCATATAAATTACATTCTAATTTTAAAATTTTCATTTTAAACTTACAAAAATATAATCAAACACAATTACAGTCTAATTTAAATTTTTTCATATAAATTTTTTATTCCTATTTTTTTTTTCAATCACCCAACCACAACAAATTAAATAGAGTAGCCCTAAAATAGTGTACTACTTGTGAAAAGTTCAACTACAAAATCTTTGCAAAAACGTGTTCACATATATTTCGTTTATGTTTGATTTGTTAGGTGCTTATTTCGTGTTTAAATTAAACAAAAAATAAATGCATATCTGCCAATGTTAAACATTGTTGATTAGGAAACTTAATTAATTTATTTCCTTTTATGCTTTGTTTAATATTTAAATCGATATGAAAAAGTAAAACTTCTACCTTTCTCCTAACATAATTCATGGCTCCAAGTAAGGGCAACATTTAATTAAGTCAACACCGATACGAAAATATATTTTTAGATTCTTTTTTTAAAAAAAAATTAAATTTAAAATTTCTAAGATATATTATTAGCTACAATATGTAAAAATACCTGGTATGAAAAATTTCAGAAAAATTATTTTTAATTTCATAAATTATTTTCTACTCTAGTAAAAATAAAAGATGTCTCTAAAAAAAAAAATCATTCATAAATCAAACACTAAAAATCATTTCCAAAAAATATTTTATACTGACTAATTAAACATGAGAAAATAAGTCGAAATTCTGTTTGTTTTTTAAGAGAACATTTTCCATAAAAAACATTTTCCTTCTTACCTGACACACCCTAAATGAAGATTGTAGAAGTTGATGTAATCTCACACTTAAATAAATTACTATAAATTGTGGCCTTCATTATCAAGCAAAAGCCACAAGCATAACAACTACAAATTAACTCTTTTTTTTTTTATAAAAAAAAAAATCACTATGATTTCCTCATCACATCATCATCATCATCATAAATTTTTCCTTTGCATCTTCCTACTTAGTATTTTATCATCTAATTCACAAAGCCCTTATTTTTTTATCGTATACATTGAAAATCAAACTCCAAGTCCTGTTGCAACAAGATGTTACGTATATGGGTTATATCGCGGTGAGTCCTTAATAAAACCAAGAGCGATTGATAATTTCTTGGAAAGCATTATTCCCGGAATAAATAACACACTTTTTTGTGGTTTGACATTAGAAAATAAATACGGATTTTTCAAGTTATTTGACTTGAATGACGCAAGTATGTGTTACATGACTACTGGAATATATTATTGTAATTGGAAAATACGTGAAGAAGGACTATGCATATTGTCTGAAGGTAATTGTGTTATGTTCAAATGGAATAATACTACTCGATCTATCACAAATTAAATATATTGAAAGTCATGAACACATTATTTGGAAGCAAACTCCTTAGTGAATGATAAAATTATTGTCATGATTTGAAGTTTTATAAGAAAAAATAATAATCATGAGTTGAGTATAAAACCTATTCATTCTATTTATTAATTCTTCTCACCAAGATCAGTTTGACGTATATTAAGTCAAAAAGAAGACATATTAAGTTAGACGGGTTGCTAAAGTTTAAATATATTGCTTATTTTGACTATTTCTTAAATAGTGGCCCTAAAAGTGGTTATTTGTGCACTATTACTTTGCAAATGCTAATAATAAAACTAAGAATTAAATTGTGTTTATTTTTAGTTAAACAAAATGCATATCTACGAATGTGAAATATTGCTAATTAATGAAATTAATCAACTTCCTTCCTTCCAATACTTTGTTTAAATCGGAAAAAGAAAAAAAAAAGAAAAAGAAGCAAACTTCTACCCTTTCTCCTATCATAATTCGTAGATCCAAATAAATAGCAATATTATTAATTAAGTTAATATTAAATACTTTATTAATAAAACTGAGAAAGTCTGAAATTTCAAATTTTGGACGAAATTGTTGTTACAATACCAAACTTTATGGAGGACCTTTTACCCCCTAAATTATTTAATAGTGTAATTTTTTACCCCCTAAACTATTTGATAGGGTATATATATGTGCCCACGTGGACACATTACTATTACAATTGTGCAATACTTTTTTTATGTCCACATGAGCACATATATATCTTTAAAATATATATTAAATAGTGCAAGGGAGTAAAAGGTCATTTTCCAAAGTTTGGTATCGTAACAACAATTATGGTCTTCGAATATATTTTAGACCTTTTCCCTTAATAAAATAATGATTGATATAGTGAGTTTTACCATTTTACCTCTATTAATTATGAAGTGGATGAATTAAACGTTTAAACTTTTCAAGATCTTCTATCTTTTTCAAAGTAATTAATTGAGGGTATTATAGACAAAATTTTTTATCCTTTTTGAATTTGTCGAAATAAACAAATAATAAGGGACAAATAAAAAAGAAAAATTGAACAAATAACTAGGAACAAGAGGAGTAGGCGAGTGGCTAGTACAATTTTTGTAAAAGTTTATTTTTTATACATTAACAATAAATACTTATCCCGATATTTATCATAATCATATAAATTTATTATAGTCTAGTTATTCAATAAGTTAAAAGTGCATGTTAGTTACACTACACGTAAAATAACTTTTCGCTGCATTAAATATTGACACTAATAAATAGTGCTAACGTCTTTACCGACATTAGTTAAGTGACATAGAACCAATATCGCTAAAGGCTTCAGGGACATATACAAAGAGTGACAATTGCCGCTAGAAATACATATTTAGCGGCAATTAAAAATTAAATGTCGCTAATGATCATTTTTGTTGTAGTGTTAATCATGATTAAGTTGTAAAAGTCGATGTGCAAATACATGTTATGCATATCTTGGCATGCTTGGTGCAAATATTGGTTGCCAATAAGTTTTTACGATACAATGATAGAGTAAAGAAGATTTACAATATCATATATATCACATAAAAGATATTACAGATAAATTGAATTGAAAAGAAGATTTACAATATCATATCACATAAAAGATATTACAGGTACATTGAATTGAAGTTTAAGTTTATATAATATTAGACCAAACTATTAGATCATCCAAAGAACATTTATAGAAAAACCTTCTTGAAATCTTAAATTTTGAGTTACGTTACTTACAACAAAATTAGGAAAAAAAATACTTGATATAAATAAGATTAGTAAATAATTGGAAAAATAAAAGACATTATTTACACTAATATGTTAAAATCAAATGAAATAGTTAATGCAAAACAACATCTATATCTCACCCCTAAATAAATCATAGCAATAATTTTCCTTTCCTCATTAAAAATATTACAAAGTAGATTCAATAGGAGTTTAAGTTTCTATACACTATTATATGATACACACTATTAGATAGGATATGTTTCTATTACTATCAATAAAATATTTCATAGTAAATATTATATTATTCATTACGTAAACTCAACTGGCTATAATAAGTGTGCTTAGTAATTAACCTGAAAGTGAGACACTATTATATGATATACACTATTAGATAGGATATGTTTCTATTACTATCGATAAAATATTTCATAGTAAATATTATATTATTCATTACGTAAACTCAACTGGCTATAATAAGTGTGCTTAGTAATTAACCTGAAAGTGAGACACTATTATATGATATACACTATTAGATAGGATATGTTTCTATTACTATCAATAAAATATTTCATAGTAAATATTATATTATTCATTACGTAAACTCAACTGGCTATAATAAGTGTGCTTAGTAATTAACCTGAAAGTGAGACACTATTATATGATATACACTATTAGATAGGATATGTTTCTATTACTATCAATAAAATATTTCATAGTAAATATTATATTATTCATTACGTAAACTCAATTGGCTATAATAAGTGTGCTTATGTCACGACCCAAAAATGGGCGTGATGGCACTCGTCTTATCCCACCAAGACAAGTAAGCCTAAAACTCAACTATTACAATAAAAATGCGGAAAATTTACTATCAACTTACATTATATCCCAAAACCTGGTTGTCACGTCTACAAGCCTCTAAAGTATTACAATCGGATCAAATGAAAATATAAGTCTCATATGATATTGTTTCTAGAGTAGAACAAAAACATAAACAAGAGTAAGGAGGGATGCTGAGATGACCAACAACTACCTCACAAAATCTCCAGGAAGCCTCGGAAAAGAAGAGAATATATCATAAAAGTCCGGGCTAGTAACCTACAAAAATTTGTAGAAGCAAGGGGTGAGTACCAAACCACACGGTACTCAACAAGTAAACCTCTAAACACAAGCTAAGGGGATGAAATACGGGTACTCCTACCACCCCCAACCGAACCTCCAGAACTACAACCTGCATAAACATCAGCCCAACCTAACAACTCACAGTTTACATAGAACGTAACTCAACAAAAACATTTAGACAAATTACATATCCTCCACAACAACACTTTAACAAATTACATATCCTCCACAACAACACTTTAACAAATTATATATCCTCAACATCAACACTTAAACAAATTAGATATCCTCAATAGCAGCACTTCCACAAATTTACATATCCTCAATAACACACTTCAACAAATTACATATCCTCAACAACAACACTTCAACAAATTATATATCCTCAATAACAAGCTCAGTATTCAACAATCACAAGTTCCGCAAAAAGGCAATCACTAGATCAGCAAAACACAATATCAAGTTCACTAATGATAAGTATGTGCAATGTAATGGAATGCAATGTCAAGTATAATGATGCATGTCTGACCTAGTGATACACACCCGCTGTCTCTCAGTCCGGGACCCATGGGGGACATATCTGTCCATGCATCTGTCGCGGCGCACGACACGACCCTCGATAATAGTAACCATCGCGGCGCGCGATACGTCCCTCGTAATATAGTATCCATCGCGGCGCGCGATACGTCCCTCGAAATGGTACATCCTCTTAAGTACCCATTATTTCTCAATACACATAACACTTGTCACAACCAATGCCTCAGAACAATGCAGATGACAAGTTCACACATATAATGAGGAGATGACCATTTTCATAACATCGCACAGTTCACAACCACACAAACATGAAGTTACATCAACAATGATTCAACAAGCCTTCAACCCTTTCTCAACACAACACACATAAACAATTAATCACATTGCCTTTTGTTATCCCCATTCTTTTCATCATTAGAATTAATCAATGTGGACAAGTCAACCCATCACCAATCCCGTTACTCCCAACATATACCACAAGGACATACACGCATTTCATACACTTAACAAGAGCTTAGAAATCCACTTGCCTCAAATAGTCGAACAATCACTCCGGAACCTGAGTCTTTCCCTTTCATTAGGCTTCCAATCAATGCCATCTATTCAAATAATTAATCACAATAAAATTTTAAAACTATCAACAACCACATTACTATAGATCTAGCCTAGGCCCAAAAACTTACACAAACCTAAAATCAAGTTCCAAAATTTTGATGTCACCCTCCTATTTCCAAATTTCAAGCCTAGGGTTAAGTTTTCATTCTCCAATTCCATAAATCTAATGATACTTGTATAATACAATGCCCTTAATATTTAATTACTAATCTCAACATATATAAAACTTGAATCGTGATATGGTATTGTACTAGAAGTTCAACCACGAAAGATAAATGTATACCAATTATAATGTGTCAATACCCGCAACTATAGAATATTATACACTAGTGAAATTCTTTGTAATGAATTCAATATCACCTATCATTGCTCTTCCAAATCGTTATCGTATAATCCTAAGAATAATTACTCGATCATCTACCATGGAATTGCCTCCAACATTTTAATACCATCGACACTAGCGTAAAAAAGAAAAACGACAAACATGAATTCGTTCACAATTGTGCACCAGGATAACCTCATTACCTTCAAATCAAACATATAATAATAAATTCCTATATCTACATTATTTTATTATTATTACAAGGGTTAGTTCCTTAGCAATTCAACATACCCAATTGAATAATCCCATGTTGCACATAAACCCATATTTTTTTCTAAATTTCAAATCTCTATTCAATAATACAATAATGATATGAATTCTCTCCCCCCTCAATTAATTAGTATATGTAATTTAATGCAATATCGAATTTGAATTAAGCTATTTACCTGGAGAATTTTTTTGTAAAAAAAATTAATTTTGTCGGCATCAAAGTTGAGGTCTCTCCATAATAGTTTCAGCCGCAACTAATTAGTGTTAGGGTAAAATAATAATAACATCTCTTTAATTTAATTTAGTGTTTTACATATTAACTAAATCATGGGTTTGCCCCATTAAGCCCAAACTAAATTAATTACTTAAAAATTATCTCATTAATTATAAAATTTTAACTAAAATATAGTAATTAAAATTTATGTTTAAATTTATTTAAAGGGTATTTTGTGAAAGCAAGGGCTAATTCTTAATATGAACTTACGGGTCATTACAGCTTAGTAATTAACCTGAAAGTGAGACACTATTATATGATATGCACTATTAGATAGGATATGTTTCTATTACTATCAATAAAATATTTCATAGTAAATATTATATTATTCATTACGTAAACTCAACTGGCTATAATAAGTGTGCTTAGTAATTAACCTGAAAGTGAGACACGTAATTATTAAGTTAAAATTAAATGAAGAAGTTGAAGTAAAATAATATATTATACTACACGCAAATAAACCACTATAAATTATGGCATGCATTAACATGATGAAAACCACAAGCATAACAACAATAAAGTAAAGTTAAAACAAAAAAAAAATACTATGCTTTTCTCATCACATCATCACTTTGTCCTTTGCCTCTTCCTAATTATTTTTTTATCTGTTAATTCACAAAGCTTCCCTGGTGGTTATGTTGTGATCTTAAATAATGAAACCCCAATTGTGGTTACAGGAAGATGTTACACGAATGGAGAATTAAGTCCTGATAGCGATATCTCGTTAAATCCAGGATGGTCTGATAATTTTGCTAGAGATATTGTTTCTGGAAAAAATAACACTTTTTCTTGTGACTTGAAATTAGGAGAAAAACACGGATTTTTCAAGTTATTTGATTTGAATGACACAAGTATTTGTCACATTTCTAGTGAAGAATGTCGATGGAAAATACAAGAAGATGGACTATGCATGTTCTCTTTAGGTGTATGTAAGATGTTCAAATGGGATACTAATTTATCGACTAGACATATTGCAAGTGAACCAACCAAATATATTGTAAGTGATGAACTAAAAAGTGATGAAAACAAGAGAATTTACTAAGTGAATGATAAAATTATAGCATGATATATCAAGATTTGAAGTATTACGAAATATATGAAAAAAATGTTGTGGTATAAAAACTTGTTAATCTATTTATTATTCTTCCAAAGTTAATATTCTTAATGAGTAAAGATCGTTCAAAATTTCATTGGGATAATGGGACATTGATATTCAGGATGCTCCAAATATCATTTCAATTAGAATTTGTGTTAATTATTCTTGAATTACTATTTATCTTCTCTTTACTATTAAAATTATACAATTAGATAAACTTTACTATCATATTTACTATTATTATCTATTTTAAAAATATTACGTATTTTACCACTAAATTAAGAGTTTTCTATTATATATTGGAAAAAATATATTTATTTAAAATGTATTTTTGTTACCAAATACACTAAAGTAAAGAGATAAGGGAGACGGAGAGGGAGGTGAACAAGATTTTATTATATTATCCAGATACATGTAAATCACACTAGATATGTATATATATTTGTATGTATTTGATGTATTTCATATGTATCTACTGGATACGTACATAGGAGAGTGGGGAGCGAGATGGGCGAGAGGCGAGCCATGATTTGTTATGCATCTCAAATACATGTGAATTCACTTGGATACAATATATTTATAACAAATTTGACCTCATGTGTTCTGAGATACATGTATCTAGGCTATCTAAACGCACCAAAATCTGATAAATTATGTAATATTACAAAGTAAAGTGAATTTATAAATTATTAACTCCTAGACTATTGAAATTTTTTACTCAAAGTTTGTTGGTATATATAACATATCGAGTGGAATGAATTTAATGATATTCAACTACAAGAATAATTATATCAATTCAAAATATTTCTTAAAACCCTTTTCACAATATATATTGTTGGCGTAACCCAATTAAAAGTATAAATCAAAAAGAAAAAGAAAAAAGACAAAGTGGTGTTTATTTTTGTGTTAAACAAAATGCATATCTACCAATGTGAAACATTGTTAATCAGGAAAATCAACTAACTTCCTCCCTTTTAATGCTTTGTTTAAACCTAAAAAGAAAACGTAAACTTATACCCTTTCTCCTACAATATTCGTAGCTCCAAATAAAGAGCAACATTTAATTAAGTTCATATAGATACTTCTCTGTCCAATAATAGTTATTCACTATTAACTTTACAATATCACCCTTTGAATATAATAAATATAATATCTTAAAAATATAATAAGAAAATGATTATAATGAATGTAAGGGTAAAGTAGGAACTAAGTCTAAAATTATCTAATTGTTTCATAATGTGGACAAGTATTATTGGATATTATCCCGAAATAGTATAGCGAATAACTATTGTTAAATCGAGTACAATTTTTTTCTTTTTTTTCTAAGAGTTCATTTTTTTTATGCATTAACGCTAAGCACTTAAGGAATTTACGCTATCATTACCGTAAATTCAATTAGAGTTTAAGTTAATACACTGTTAGAGTTAAAAAAAAAATAGACTAGATATTAGGTTATCAAAAGGGCATTTCTAGGAAAGTCTCCTTAATTTAAATTTGAAATTTAAATTCTTAAACATTAAGATATGTTTTACTTAATAAACTAGATAAAAATATCTTATAGTAAAATTATTTACACTAATAATATACATTACGTAAACTCAATAATTGACTATAATAAGTGAAATTAATTATTAATTAACTCGAAAAATAATAAGATACACATCTAGCTACCACAATAATTTAACATTCAATGAAATACACTACAATAAAAATATCATTAGCGACAATTAATTCTTAATTATCGTTAAATATGTATTTTTATTGTCAATTGACATTCTTTGTATACGTCTCTAAAGATTTTAGCGACATTGATTTTAATGACACTTAACTAATGTCGGTAAAACTTTATCACTCTTTATTAATGTCAATATTTAATACCGCTAAAAGTTATCATTGTTGTAGTGATAGTTGATGTAAAATCATATCTCACACATAAATAAATCACTATAAATTGTGGCATGCATTAACAAGACCAAAATCAGAAGCATAACAACAACAAAAAAAATAAAAAAATCCATGACTATGTCATACTCATCACATCATCACTTTGTCCTTTGCCTCTTCGTAGTTAGTTTTTTATGTGTTAATTCACAAAGCTCTCCATATTCTTTTGTTGTGATCTTACAAAATGAAACTCCAAGTATGGTTGTAAAATATTGTATGGCATATGGAAAATATCTTGCTGAAAATGATCCCTATTTAAAACCAGGAGGGGTTGATAACATCATCACAAAAATTTTATCTGGAGAAAACAACACACTTGAATGTCACTTGGGATTTGAGGGAGAGCACGGTTTTTTCAAGATGTTTGATTTGAATGACACAAGTATTTGTCACGTTCCTAGTGAAGAATGTGTATGGAAAATACAACAAGGTGGACTATGCATGTTCTCCCAAGGTAAATGTGTGATGTTCCATTGGGATTATAATTCTTTATCGATAAGACATATTACTAGAGAATTACTTAGTTATAATAATAATATTGCAAGTGAACAAATGAAATATATTACAAGTGATGAACTAAGACATTTGGAGGAGAGAACTCCTTAGTGAATAATGATGAAATTGTAACATGATATATCATGATTTGAAGTTTTAAGAAATATATGATAAAAAGTTGTTAATTTATTTTTTCTTCCAAAGTTAATATTCTTTGAACTTTATTCTCAATGAGGTAAAGTATTTCATGGGGAAATTGATATTCATGATGATCAATATCATTTGAATATGAGCTTTGATATCAATTGTTTGTCTCAGACTACATAAATATGTTCTGCGTGATATCGTCTTATTTGAATCAAGTGTACGCGTTTTTTTCTAAAAAATTTGTGAAAGTCTCACATCGTACGTTAAGAGATCTTACTTCCCAATCTTTTAAGCTACTAATGTGAAACTTTTATTTGCTTCAAAATAAAACAAATTCATACTTAATCTATTGTATTATTTCAGGAATGTCATTCACATTTTCAATACAATGACTTGATAAATATTACCAAGTCTTTAATGTGAAGAACTTGATAAATGCTACCAAGTCTTAATAATACCCAAATATTATATCAAGTAGTTTTTCCCTTCTATTTTTATTGAAAAAAACTAATTGCTTTGAAGCGATTCATTTAAATAATGGTGGTCGAATAAAAGTGGATATATAATGATACATATTTAAGAATATTGATTAATATGTATAAGAATTTGGAGAAGAGAGAGGTTCACATAAATTTGAATATAATAAATGAAAATCTTGATGAATTGAACTTAAAAATTAAAGGTGAAATTTGAATGGACTAACAATGAAGAAAATGAATGTGATTGAGAATACGAAGGTTCACTTAGATGAATTTTTTTTATATATTTTCTCCGTTTCAAAAAGAATGTATCAATTTTCTTTTTATTTTATTTAAAAAAGAATGACCTCTTTCTTTTTTTAACAACACTTTAATTTTAACTTTCCATATGACATTTTTAAGACCACGTGATTAAAGATCATTTTAATACATTTGACATAATTTTAATTTAGAACCACAAGATTAAAAAGTTTTCTTTCTTTTCTTAAACTCTGTTTCAAGTCAAACTAGGTCATTCTTTTTTAAACGGATGAATGTTTATCTAATTATTAATCTGATAAAAAAAAGTATTTGAAGATGTTAGTAATGAAGATAAAATAATTGATCACCCAAGAACAAAAGTAAGTTAGAAAATGGAGAGTGAGGTTCTAATATATATTTATGATAAGAGACTGAAAAAAGAAATTGTTGTACTTATTGATGGGAAAATATTTATTCTTTCCGTTCGATATTATTTGTCATGTTATGCTTTTCAAAAGTTTAATTTTGACTAAAAGTTAGACTCTTGTAAAATTTACTTTCTTTAGAATTCAAGAATTCAGTGACTTAAATCACTCCAGATCATGTTCTAGTTTGTATCAATTATCCAACTAGGTACAAAATTAGAGTCCGAAACTCAAACGGTAGAAAATATTAACAAAAATTCCAAAAGGGTATATAAAATTTTATATAAACCAAAACGGTAAAATCGCTCCGCCCGCAGCGATTTACTTCAACTGAAAAAGTAAAATCGCTGCGGGGGCAGCGATTTTGCCAAAAAGTTTTTTCCTTCTTACAAATCGCTGCCCTGGCAGCGATTTGTAAAAAAAAAATTTTTTAAAAAAAACATAAATCGCTGCCTAGGCAGCGATTTACCTAAAAAAAAAAATATTTTATGCAGCGATTTACAAAAAAAAAATAATATTTTTTATATAAATCGCTGCTACTGTAGCAGCGATTTATGTTTTTTTTTTTAAAAAAAAATTGTAAATCGTGCTACAGTAGCAGCGATTTATATCAATTTTTTTAATAAATCGCTACTGTAGCAACGATTTATTTAAATTTTTTTTTTTATTAAATCGCTGCAATAAGCAATTTTTTAAACTAAAAAAAAATTAAAAATTTTAAAACAGCGATTTTATATATATAAAAAAATTATAATTAATAGGTGTGATTAGAGATGTACTTGAATTCAATTAAATAATTTTTCTCCTTTAATTTTTTATTTAAAAAATTAATTATTTAAATTCAAATATTATTTAAATTTAAATTCAATATAATATCTTTTTTTAGAAAGAAAATATATTTATTACTTTACTTATTTTTAATTTTTTTAAAATAATGTATATTTTCTTATAAGTTATATACATAAATTTTAAAAAATATTATAATTTTTATATATATATAAAATCGCTGTTTTAAAATTTTTATTTTTTTTTTAGTTTAAAAAATTGCTTATCGCAGCGATTTAATAAAAAAAAATTAAATAAATCGCTGCTAGAGTAGCGATTTATTAAAAAAATTGATATAAATCGCTGCTACTGTAGCAGCGATTTACAAAAAAAATTTTTGTAAATCGCTGCTACAGTAGCAGCGATTTATATAAAAAATATTTTTTTTATAAATCGCTGCTACAGTAGCAGCGATTTATATAAAAAAATATTTTTTTTTTGTAAATCGCTGCCTAGGCAGCGATTTACATAAAATTTTTATTTTTTTTTGTAAATCGCTGCCTAGGCAGCGATTTATGTTTTTTTTAAAAAAAAAAAAAAAATTTATAAATCGCTGCTAGGGGCAGCGATTTATAAGAAGGAAAAAACTTTTTGGCAAAATCGCTGCCCCCGCAGCGATTTTACTTTTTCAGTTGAAGTAAATCGCTGCGGGCGGAGCGATTTTACCGTTTTGGTTTATATAAAATTTTATATACCCTTTTGGAATTTTTGTTAATATTTTCTACCGTTTGAGTTTCGGACTCTACAAAATTACTTATGGATCTAAGGAGCTATCATAACTCAAATCAATCTCGTTAATCTAGAATATTAACTTTGGTCTAAATTATATGACTTAAATCAAATTCAAATTACATTTGGTCAGTCCATTAAGTTGACAAGACGAGCGCAACTCATGATCTTCAAGCTCAGAACCAAAATTACTTGGACGAAAATACCCCTAAAACCCGAACTCTAGCATAAGGAAGTCTTCATAAGACCAAAAGAAAAAGAAAGAAAAGAAGAAGACATATAATGCTTGCTTTTCAGTGGTGATATGCAAGTCTCCACATACGAAGAAATCTTCGCTCCAAGTGTTGAGCCGAAAGTACAAAGAAGTCTTCGCTCCAAAAGTTGAGCCGCAAGTATTCCATCTCTTCACCAAATACTTATACTCGTCTTATCGAATATGAGCTCTGATATCAATTATTGGGATTAGTTTGCCCAAAGATTGATACTTTTACATGGTGTGATTGTTAATAAATGTAATATGTGACTATATTAAATATGTTGACTACTCTCTCCGTTCGGAATTGTTTGTCATGTTGCGCTAATCGAAAGTCAATTTGACTAATTTTTAAAGGTAAATAAGATCATATAAATTCGATATTTTAAACAAAAAAATTAGATATTCTAAAACTACATGAAAAATACTATAAATTACAATTTTTTGCATGTTTATATGATGAAAAAATACATCTTAAAATGTTAGTCAAAATTTTTATAATTTAACTCAAAAAATGGAAACCATGACAAACAATTTCGTACGGAGTCAATTTTATAGAGCGCTTAACATAAAGAATTTCAATCTTAAATTTAACTCCATCCAAAATATACCTCTGACATTTTGTTTAGAAAATAGCAGAGAGAAAAAAAATAGTTTAATGCTTATTTTTCAATTACTTTGCAAATGCTAACAAAACTAAGAAGTGGAAGCATTCAAAAGCAAACACAATGACTTAAGAAACATTGTGTATTAGGAAAATTAATTAATTTACTTTCTTTTTATGATTTATTTGATTTGAACAAGAAAAAGTAAACTTCAACCACTTCTCCTAGCATAATTGGCACTAGCTCTAAATAAATATCGGTAGCAAGTAAAATTATTTTCAATTCTAAGAGTTTTACCCCAATATTTACATTAAATTGATAAGTTTTACCATATATCAAATAATATATAAATTTTATTGGAGTTTAAGTTTAACTATTAGGATATCCAAGGAATTCTAATAAAAAAGTCTTTTTTTAAATATAAACTTGAAAATCTTAAACATGATTAATATATGTTACTTACCGCAACAAATAAAAATACATAATAGTGGAAGTTGTTTACACTTATAATATACATTAGGTAAACTCAATTGACTATTTTAAATGAGATTAGTAATTAACCCAAAAAAATAAGAGACGTAATCTAGATACTTAAAATTAAATGAAGTAGTTGATGTAAAACAATATATCACACATAAATAAATCACTATAAATTGAGACGAAAATCACAAGCATACCAACAACAAATTAAAGTAAAAAATAAAAATAAAAAAATCAGTATGCCTTCCTCATCACATCATCAATTTGTCCTTTGCTTCTTCCTACTTAGTTTTTTATGTGTTAATTCACAAAGCTCTTATGTTGTGGTCTTAATAAATGAAAGTCCAAATAATGTGGTTAAAGAACGATGTTATGTAAATGATGATATGGATCATCCTGGAGAGGGGATCTTGTTAACTCCAGGAATGTCTGATCACATAACGACAACTTTTTTTCCTGGAGAAAATAACACACTTTCTTGTACCTTGCACTTAGGGAGGAAATTATCGATTCTTTTCACGTTGTTTGATTCTGATGATACAAGTACTTGTCATAATCCTCATGAAGAATGTCTATGGAAAATACAGGAAGATGGACTATGCATGTTTTCCCAAGGTAAATGTGTGATGTTCAATTGGGATTATAATTCTTCATCGATAGGACACATTGCAAGTGGATCAACAAAGTATATTACAAGTGATAAATTAAAAAGTGAACACATCATTTGGAAAAAAAACTCCTTAATGAATAATGATGAAATTGTAGTATCATGATTTGAAGTTTTACGAAATTAATGAGAAAAAGATACGGATATAGCATATTAATCTATTTATTAATTGTTTATTCTTCTCTTACAATAGCCAAAGAAATGTAATGGTATATTTATCACAATACTTTTTAAAAAAAATTGTGTCAACTATAATAATGTCCTACAAAATCGAACGTGCAAAATAACTTTATTATATATATTGTGCATAAATCCGAACTAAGATTTTTGTCACAATATAATGGTAATTAAATTGTAATGTCCTCAAGTTTATGGACTATAATCTTATGATTTGTATCGAAAGGTTCAGCAAAATAACTTGTCTATTTTCATATATTGGAAAAATAAAAATAATAGAGAGTATAACAAAATTAAAAGTCCTTTTGGATTGGCTTAAAATAAGTAGCTTTAATTTTAAGTCAAAAATAAAAAAGTTAAACTGAATTAATTTTTTAGTCGAAAAAATAAAAGTATGAGAGACTTACTTTTGATTTTTGACTTATATTAAGTCATGTTATTTTAAGTCATTTTTTTAACTTGCCAAATACTTCGTTACTTTTTTTTAGGTATTCTTTTACTTTGTTAAACACTTCTTAACTTATTTTAAATTATTTTTGACTTATGTAAAGTTATCTTTTATATTTTTCACACACTTTCATAAATAAAAAATTGACTTAAAAGTAAATTCGATCATTTTTTAGGTCAGTTCAAACGCCCTTTAAAAAGTGGAAGCTTTCAAACCCTAACCCAAACACAAGCGTAATGAATTAAATGGTGTTTATTTTGTTAAACAAAAATTAAATGCATATCCACCAATGTGAAACATTTTTATTAGGAAAATTATTTAATTTACTTCCTTTTATGTATTGTTAATTAAATTCGGACAAGAAAAGGGGAATTTCCACCCCTTCCTAGCATAATTCATACTACATAGTCTTAAATAAAGGGCACCATTTAAGCTAATACTAATAAGAGAAAATTGTATATAATATCAAACTAATAACCTAAAATAAATAGAGTAGCTAGGGTTTGATTTAATTGTGCTTCATAGCAAACGTTTGCAAAAAAATTGTCAGGCGTCTTTCTCCCAAATATCTCGCCACTCTTCTCCAATCTCTCGCTCGCTTCCTCACTTTTTATACAAACACAAGTGTATAAAAATTATTTCGAATTGTATAAAGCAGAGAAAATTGTATAAATACATATATTTTTGTTGCCCTCTCTCCCCTCTTCCAGATCTCGCTCGCCATTCTCCCAAATCTCGCTCGCCACCCTCGCCTTTCTCACTTATACAAATAGAAGCGAAATATATAAATTGCGTTTCTGTTTGTATAGAGCGTGAGAAAAAATTGTATATACACATGCAAGTACATATATTTTTGTCCTATACACTTATAATTATACAATAGAAATACTCCCCTACCCAGTTTCTTTTGCCTTTCTCTCTTTCTCGTTTTATACAATTTTCAAATTGTATCTAATTTCTCTCTTTCTCGTTTTATACAGTTCGATTCAATTGTATATTCCTTGTCAAGTCTCTTTTGTCTTTCTCTCTATTTCATTTTATACAAATTCAAATTGTATATAATCGTTCTATACACTTATAATAATACAATTCGTTTTATACACTTCATTTTTATACAGTTCTCTGCCCAGGTGTCTTTCTCTTTCTTGTTTTATACACTTCGTTTTATACAATTTTCTTCAACTGTATATGTATAGAGAATTATACAGTTTCTATGTTTGTTATGGAGCGCAATTATACAAACTTCGTTATAGCATACAAATATAAAATTTTTATTTGTTATATGTGAAAATTACCCTACTAATAATTAGTAAAATTGTTATCTTTTTTAAGAGTTTCACTTCTATACGTTAATGATAAATATTTATCTAGATACTACAATATAAGTAAATAGGTTAACATTAAATGTACGTAGTAGTTGACGTAAAATCATAACTTACACGTAAATAAATCTCTATAAATTGTGGCATGCATTAACAAGACGAAAATCACAACACCAAATTAAATTTCAACAAAAAAAAAAATAAAAAATTCATGACCATGTCTTCCTCATCACATCATCACTTTGTTCTTTGCCTCTCCCTACTTAGTTTTTTATGTGTCAATTCACAACCCCCCCATGATGTTTTTATTGTGATCATAAAAAATGAAACTCCAAGTGTGGCTACAAGATATTGTTCTATAAATGGAAAATATCTTAATGTAGATCAAGGAATCGAGTTAAAACCAGGAGAAGCTAATAACATCACAGAAAGTATTGTGCCTCGACATAGAAACACATTTATTTGTCTCTTTGAATTAGAGGAAAAACGTACGATACTCGATTTGTTCGATACGAACGACGGACATATTTGTTACCGTATTAATGAAGAATGTGTATGGAAAATACAGGAAGATGGACTATGCATGTTCTCTGAAGGTATATGTGTGGTAACATTCCGATGGGATGAACTAAAAAGTGAAAAATATTATTTGGAGGAGAACTCGTTAGTGAATAATGATATGAAATTGTAGCAATGATGTATCATGATTTGAAGTTTTATGAAATTAATGAGAAAAAGTTATGAATAGATGATTATTACAACTTATTATTATTTTGCTTATTCTTCCAAAGTTAAATATGCCTTCAACTTTATTAAATTAAATTTGTATGAGCGAAATAGTAAAGTGTTATATACATTGGGTCGATTTAATACTATGTTAAAAAAAGTATAAATTTAAGGAATTTCATAGTATAATACAATAATTAAATTCTGTCCCGACAAATTTAGTATTTACTAATAATCCCTTAAAATTGTTGTGGCGTGATATATTAGTATGTTGTGATACATGGTAAATGATACACAGTAACTTTAAACTGTTAAGATTAAAAGGAGAAAAAAATGAAACATTTAAATTTGTTATCTAAATCAGCTTAAATTATGGTAATAGTTCATTAATAAGCATTAATTCAGCACGTAATTGGATAGCAATTTCAAATTTTAAAAATTCAAGATTATATCATCTAGTTTAAAGATATTTTTATGAACATCCAGTTATTAAACTTATTGACTGATACATGATAACAATTTTTAAAAACTCATGATACATAGAAAATCATATGATACACATCAAATTCATGTATCAATGCATCGTCTAAACACTATAACACACTGAGTCGATATGTATCAGCAAGCACACTTGATGGAGCAGTTATTAAACTTATTGACTGATACATGATAACAATTTTCAAAAATTCATGATACATAGGAAATCATATGATACACATCTAATTCATATATCAATGCATCGACTAACACACTATAACACACTGAGTACTTATGTATTAAACTTATTGTCTGATACATGATAACAATTTTCAAAAATTCATGATACATATGGGATTTCTCAGTAAAATTTTTACTAATTTCAATTTTCAAAAATTCATGATACATATGGGATTTCTTTAATAAAACTTTTACTAATTTCAACAACAATGGTTGCTGCTTCTTTTCTCTTTTTTTGGTGTATTTTGTCAACCTTTGATTTAGAGGATTCGCCAAAATCTTTGTTTGAATCCTTCCGAACATTCATAGGATCATGCAAAGACTTTTTTCTATTTTCTTTCCAATTTTCATCGTCCGAATCATAAATCCTTCTATTAGTAAAAGGATCCATTAATATGATGTAATAGGACAATGAACAAAAAAAAAAGAACGGATGATGGAGTAAGAAGAAAAAGAAGACCTAGAGACGGCTTATGTAATATAGCAATGAACAAGAAGAAGAAAAAAAGAAAATAAGAACATATGATGGATTAAGAAGAAGAAGAAGAACTATAGACGGATGATGGAGTAAGAAGAAGAAGAACCAGAGAACAATGGTCCAATATTCAGAAATTTCAAATTTTTTTAATTTTGAAATTCAAAATTTCATATTAAATGTTGTAAAACGTTTTTAATTAAAATTAATAATTCAAAATTCAAAAAGTGATTCAGAAGATTGAGTGTTTTAGTGGAGAAAAAATAGGCATGATATTGGGGAAGTGTGTGTTATAAGAGAGAGAAGGTTATGTATCTCTAAACTTCTACTAAAATTAAAAAAAAAAGAATTATGTAATATTTAAAAAAAGAAAGGAAAATTAAAGAATACTAAACTTATAGTTGTGTATTTAAGTTATTTTTCCTTAAAAAAATTCGAATTTTCAATCATTACAAGTAGATTTTTATCAAGTGTAATATGAAGGGAGAGAAATTAAAACTTACGACGTTGAGTATTGCATCATGACATAATAATACACTAATGTGAAAAGTAATTTTATTTAGTCCAAATATACTATAAAAACGCACTTATTAATTTATGTAACTATATATAAAATCACTCAAACGTTTCAAAAAATAAAATAAATGTAATATATGATTATAATTTAAATACGATGACAATTTTTAAAATAGAAACCCTAAAAGTTGCTTGCACTTCCGTACTCCATTTCTTGCTTGAAATTTAAGTAGGATAGTCAATTTTCTAGAGCGCCAAAAATAAAGAAATCAATTTTAAATTTAACTCAATCTAAAATTTATCTCTGAAATTTTATTGAGATAATAGCAAAGAAAAAAAATAGTATAATGACAATTTTTCAAATTACTTTGCAAATGCTAACAAAATTAAGAAGTGGAAACATTCAAAAGCAAACGTAAACACAAACACAATGGATTAAATAATGTTTATTTTTAAAAATAAAATAAAAATTGAATGCATATCTACTAATATGAAACATTGTTTATTAGGAAAATTTGTTATTACTTCCTTTTTATGATTTATTTGATTTGAAAAAGTTATCTTCTACCCTTTTACTAGCTAGCTCTAAATAAATACAGGTAGCAAGTAGAATTATTTTTCTTTTTAAGAGTTTAATTTCTTTACATTCACGATATATTTAACTTGAATTATGTAAATTTACTATAGTTTTATATTATTTAATAAAGCTAAGTGCATGTTAGTTAATTATAAAATATGAGCAAAATATCTTATATACCACAACAAATAAAAATATATGATAATAAAAATTGTTTACAGTAATGATATGTATTACATAAACTTAATGCTTATTATATATGAGATTACTAATTAACCCAAACGTATCTAACTACCACGATAGATTAAAATTAAATAAAGCAGTTGATATAAAAAAAAAAAACTCACACATAAATAAATCACTATAAATTGTGGCCTTCATTAACGAAACAAAACCACAAGCATAACAAACAACAAATTAATTAAAGTTAACAAAAAAAATAATAATCCATGACTACCTCATACTCATCACATCATCACTTTGTCCTTTGCCTCTTCCTAGTTAGTTTTTTATGTGTTAATTCACAAAACTCTTATGTTGTGATCTTAAGAAATGAAAGTCCAAATAATGTGGCTACAGATCAATGTTATGTTAATGATGAGATAGATCCTGCAGAGAAGGTCGTGTTAAATCCAGGAATGTCTGATCACATAACCACGACCTTTTTTCCTACAATTAGGGGAAAAACATGCGAATTTTTTCACGTTGTTTGATTCGAATGATACAAGTATTTGTCACAACCCTAGTGAAGAATGTTTATGGAAAATGCAGGAAGATGGACTATGCATGTGCTCTCAAGGTAAATGTGAGTTGTTCCATTGGTATTATTAATCAATTTGACATATTGGAAGTGACGAACTAAAAAGAACTCCTTAGTGAAATAATGATGAAATTGTAGTATAATGAATTGAAGTTTTACGAAATTAATGGGAAAAAAAAGATATATTTCGATTTGAATAATTCACACCAATGTCATTTTAATTTGAATTTATGCGTTTATTATAACTACTCATGAAGTAATTATTTAATCTTCTCTTACGATAACCATAGAAATATTATGGTATATTAATCACAACACGTTCTTACGATATTTTTAGAATGTGTCAAAAGTTTTTCATTTCTGTCAATTCTAATAATGTCTAAATAAGTTTATTATATATATATTGTGCATAAATCCGAAGAAGATTTTTGTCGCAAAATAATGGTAATTAAATTGTAATATCCCCAAGTTTATGGACTCTAATATTATGATTTGGGTCGAAAAGTTTGACAAAATAACTTGTCTATTTTCATCTATTGAAAAAATAAATAATAGAGAGTATAACAGAACTAAGAGTCTGTTCGGATTGGATTAAAATAAGTAGTTTTAATTTTAAGTAAAAAATAAAAAGTAGGGGAGACTAAGAGCCTGTTTGGCTCAGCTTAAAAGCTGGTTAAACTGACTTAAAAGCTGTTTTTGACTTATTTAATTGTTTGGCAATACTCAAAATAGTCTTATTTTAAGTTAAAAAAAAACTTATTTTAAGCCAAAGTTAAAAGCTGGGGTAGGGGTGCTTTTTTTTTTTAGCTTATAAGCTGTTTTAAGTTGACCACATTTTATGTTTTTTCCCTTAATATTTTTATACAATCTCCAAATTACCCATATAACCCTAACATATCTTTCTTCTATTTTTCTCTTTTCACGTTTAGCATAACAACTTCAGCACTTTTATCCAAACGCATAACTTTTGGTTTTTGACTTATTTTAAGTCATTTTTTGCCATGTCAAACACTTCCTTACTTATTAGTCAAACACTTTTAGAAGTTAAAAACCGATTTAAAAGTAAGTTTGACTAACTCTTAAGTTAATTCAAACATCCTCTAAAATGTGGAAGCTTTCGAACCCTAACCCAAACAAAACGCAATGAATTAAATGGTGTTTATTTTGTTAAACAAAAATTAAATACATATCCACCAATGTGAAACATTTTTATTAGAAAAAATATTTAATTCACTTCTTTTTATGTATTGTTCAATTCGGACAAGAAAAGGGGAACTTCCACATCATCTTAAATAAAGGGCACCATTTAAGCTAATACGTATAATTAGCAAAAATTAAAAAAAAATTAAGAGTTTCATTTCTATAAATATTTATCTAGATACTACAATAAAGTAATAGTTTAACATTAAATGAAGTAGTTGATGTAAAATCATATCTTACACGTAAATAAATCTCTATAAATTGTGACAGGCATTAACAAGACAAAAATCACAAAACATAACAACAACAAATTAAATTTAACAAAAAATAAAATCATGACAATTTCTTCCTCATCACACCATGTCCTTTGCCTCTTCCTATTTAGTTTTTTATGTGTTAATTCACAACTCCCCGATGATGTTTTTACTGTGATCATAAAAAATGAAACTCCAAGCGTGGTTAAAAAACATTGTACTATAGATGGAAAATATTTGAATGAAGATCATGTGATCGAGCTACAACCAGGAGAAGTTGATAACATCACCGCAAGTATTGTGCCTGGACGAAACACAGTTGATTGTCTCTTGGAATTAGAGGGAAAACGCAAGATATTTAATTTATATGATTCAGATGATACAGATATTTGTAACATTCCTAATGAAGAATGTCTATGGATAATACAGGAAGATGGACTATGCTTGTACTTGGAAGGTCTATGTGAGATGTTCGATTGGGATTATAATTCTTTATCGAATAGACATATTGTGAACTAAAATTTTAAAATATCATTTAGAGGAGAACTCCTTAGTAAATCATGATTTGAAGTTTTTATGAAATTAATGAGAAAAAAAGTTATGAATTGAGTATAACAACTTTTTATTTTGTTTGTTCTTCCAAAGTCGATATATGACAGTATACGTGTGAATGATAAATTTTTTTTTAAAATATAAATTAAAAGTGTATTATAAATGTATTAAAAATGATTAAGTGAAAAAAATTTGTTATTGCTATAAATGATAAATATTTTTAATCTATAGTATATTTATGTAAATTTCCCTTTTCGATATTTAAAATTAAATGCATATCTACTAATATGTAACATTGTTTATAAGGAAAAGTTGTTAAAGTTTACTTCTTTTTTATGATTTGTTAGATTTGAAAAAGAAAAAGTAAACTTCTACTACTTCTCCTAGAATAATTCGTACACACACCATAAGTACATTGGCATCTTTGGCTTGATATTGAAAATATTGTGGGCTGGACAGTCGATTAGTTTTTACCGTACATTAAATTATATGTAAATTTTAATTGGAATTTAAGTTTAACTATTAGATATCCAAAGAATTCTGATAAAAATATCTTCTTAAAATATTAGATTGAAAATGTTAAGCGTAATTTAAATATGTTATCTATCACAACAAACAAAAATACATGAAAGTGAAAATTAATGATATACATTGTGTAAACGCAATTAACTATTATATATGAGATTAGTAATTAATTCGAAAAATAAGATATGTAATTCAACTACCACAATAGGTTGAGATTAAATGAAGTAGTGGATGAAAATCATATCTCACACGTAAATAAATCACTATAAATTGTGGCACGCTTTAACAAAACGAAAATCACAAACATATAACAACAACAAATTAAAGTTAACCAAAAAATAATAATCATGACAATCTATTTCTCATCACATCATCACTTTCTCCTTTGCCTCTTCCTATTTAGTTTTTTATGTGTTAATTCACAAAGCTCTTATGTTGTGGTCTTAATAAATGAAAGTCAAAATAATGTGGCTACAGAACAATGTTATGTAAATTATGAAATACATCCTGGAGAGGAGATCGTGTTAAAACCAGGAATGTCTGATCACATAACCACAACCTTTCATCCTGGAAAAAGTAACACACTTTCTTGTGACTTACAATTAGGAGAAAAATATGTGAATTTTTTCTTGTTGTTTGATTCGAACGACGCAAGTATTTGCCACAATCCTAGTGAAGAATGTCTATGGAAAATACATGAACTTGGACTATGCATGTTCTCCCAAGGTAAATGTGTAATGTTCCAATGGTATAATTATTAATCGAATTGACATATTGCAAGTGACTTGATTAGATATAATAATGTTGCAAGTGAACCAACGAAATATATTGCAAGTGATGAACTACAAAATAAACACAAGAATTTCTTAGTAATTAATAATGATGAAAAAATTATAGCATGATATATCATATGAAGTTTTATGAAATTTATGAATCGAGTATCAACTTATTATTTTTTTTACTCTTCCAAAGTTTAATATGCCTATACCATGAATCCTTTCTCATTGGATTTATGGGTAGATTGATATTCACGACACTCCAATGTCATTTGAATTAAATAAAGGGTCTATATAATCTATTTTGGATAGTTCGAGAATAGTTTTGATATTTTTTCATTAAAAATAAAGAAATTAATTTTAAACTTAAATCAATTTAAAACTTATTTTTATATTGTGTGTTGAGAATATAATTAAATAATAAAAATATATTCTGTCTAATAGTTTAAGTTTTTAGATGAGATGGTGGTACACTTCATCGTGATATTAGAACAGGCATGGTCCTGAAATCAAATTTCATCATCCCTCATATTTTTTTTAACAAAAATTAGAAACTGAAGTAAACAAAATTTACCGATGTGAAACATTGTTTATCAGGAAAATCAGAAAATTTACTTTCTTTTACTGATTTGTTCAAGAAAAAGTAAACTTCTACCTTAATTAGCTATAGTAATTCGTGCTAGCTTTAAATAAAGGGCAATATATTTAGTTAACCCAATACGGATAACTACTACTAAAGAACTTTTTCTTCTTTTTTTAGAGTTTTGACTTTTATACGTTAATGATAAATATTTAGCTTGATATTTACCTTAAATTATGTAAATTTATTATAGTTAAGTTATTTAATAACGTAAAAGTGTGTATAAGATAAATATTTAGCTTGATATTTACCTTAAATTATGTAAATTTATTATAGTTAAGTTATTTAATAACGTAAAAGTGTGTATAAGTTAATTATAGCTAAGTTCTAGAAATATGTGCAAAATACACATTATGCATAGATTAGTGTCATTGGCTTGATATAAATATTAAATATCGAATTGCTGATTAGTTTTTGCTATACATCTAATTTTATACAAATTGTTCAGTTTTGTATAAATTCATTTATACATTGTAATTTATATAATAAAATTTGTATTTGTATAATTATAAGTGTATAGGACGAATATATAATATATATATACACACACACTTTTCACTCGTTTTATACAAATACTAGTGCATTTTATACAATTTTATATCGAAATGTATAAAATGACTAATTAATTGTATACTGAATCAGATGGCAAGAAAAAGGGAAGCACTACAACAAAAACAACTTTTAGCAGCATTAAATATTGACATTAATAAAGAGTGTTAAAGTCTTTACCGGCATTAGTTAAATGTTACTAGAACAATTATCGCTAAAGCTTTAGGGTCATATACAAAGAGTGCTCAATGCCGCTAAAAATACATATTTTGTGGCACTTAAGAATTAATTGCCGCTAATGATCATTCTTATTATAATGATGACTGTTTCGAAGTATAATCAAAATAAACTATGGCTATAATATTAAATTTGAATTAATAATTTGCTATTTTATACATATTTTCCCTGGGGATAGCTCCAAAAAGCCCTTTAATGCTCAACCTAGCAAAAAGTCCTTAAGCCCAATAAATGAATTTAACAAAGAAATTGGTAGTTATATTTGAACAATAACACACAAAGAACACATTTTGAGCCCTTTTACACATAATGAGTCAAAAGTCTAAATCTAGAAGTCCAAGCCCAACACAAAAAGAGAGAATTTATGAATATTTAGACACAAAATCTTACATAAATATACTCTTCGACAGCCATCAAGCTTACCAACATAGCCGAAGTATACACTAATGATGCATTCCGATTGAATATATTGTGTATAACTATGTATATTAAGTATATTGTATATACTGTGTATACATTATGCACATATTCTATAAAATTGATGATCAAAGCTTGATCCTTGTAACTTCCTTTTTTTCTACTTAATTTACTTCCAAAACTCTCATCAATCCAATAATTTTAAGAGATGAAAATACACAAGTATTAAATCCTAGATTTATCTCTTGATTGGCTCCACACATGTGAACATTATAAAGAAAGATGATGAATATATTCTTTGTATTCAATGGTGGGTAGCCAATCTTTCAATAAACTTTTGCAATAAGGATGGTCAAATCAAAACTTTTTATCACTTTCACTTTTAAGACCATAATAATAATATGACTAGTACACTAGACAAAAAATAATAATCATGAACACATTATTTACCTATCTTTATGTCTTAAACAGCAAATTGCCAAAAAATAAAAGGGACAATGAATCATGAATTCCCACACCCTTTTCCACCTTTTTTTGGGGGGGTCAATTCAAACAAGATCGTGAGTTTAAGAGATTCATGTATTCAACGAATTTATAGCCTAATCACTAATCGTTCGGATAATCTTATATTTTTTTGTGACAAAATAAAGAGAAATTTATATATCATGATAAATTAATAAATCAAATTCAATGTTATATTCACACTTTGATTTAATTGTGTCCTGTAGCAAAATGTTTGTCAATCACTTCTCTCGCTCGCTTACTCTCATTTTTATACAAACACAAGTATAAAATGTGCTTTTGTTTGTATGAAGCGAAAAAAATATTGTATATATACATATATTTCGTTCTTCTCTCTCCCCTCTTCCAGATCTCGCTCGTCACTCTCTCAATCTCGCTCGTTACCCTTGTCTCTATCGCTTATACAAACAGAAACAAAATGTATAAATTCATCTTTTTTTGTATAAAATGGGAGAAATTTGTATATACACTTACAAATACGTATATCTTCGTCTTATACACTTATAATTATATAATACAAATATTCTTCTGCCCAATTTTCTTTTGTCTTTCTCTCTTTCTCGTTTTTTACATACACAAATTATACAATTGATTTGTATACAACTACTTTCTTTTGTATATGGAGCGCAATTATATAAACTTTGTTATAACATACAAATAGAAATTTTGTGTTTACTATATGTGAAAGTTACTCTAAAATAAATCATTATAATTATTCAACGTGAAATTTTTATTTAGTAAATAAAAGTTATCAACTTGCGTTAACTACGTCCCAACATGCATAGCGTCGGTGAATGAGAAAAACAAATAGTTGTTACTTTTTTGCCAACCTAAGTCGGAACATATATATAAACATTGTCATAAATAATTTCAAAAAAATTATAGATCTGCACTTTTTCCATGCAAAACAATATGATCCACTTGGTAATGTTTCTCTAGTATTTATGTAATTAATAACTAACCTACGGTAATAATTTCTGCTGGTAGATTGTTAAGATTTGTAATTTATATTTTTATCTGGTTGACTATTTCAAAAACTTTTAAATTTATTAGTAAATTTTATTAAAACGCTCGGTTATGATCCTTTTCAATTGAACACTAGGATGAAAAATACAAAAATTTCGATTAGACACGTGAAAAAAGTTATATATATATTATATATATATATATAATATATATATATATATATATATTATATATATATATTCAATTTATAATAGATATTATAGACGATCAATTATCACTTTCAGAAAATCATTCATTGATATATCAATTTACTTTTAATTATCTTATAAATAAATTATCTACTTATATAAGCATTTGTTATATAGCTCGTTACATAGAATTTAAACTCAAAAAGTTATAGAAGTAAGTTCACTTTTTTTTTTGTTATTGTATACCCAAGAAAGAAAAGAAAATATAATAAAGTATAGCAAATAAAAAAAGGAACCAATATACAATATATCCCTCTTTCAAACGCTTTACACAAAGCAAAACACATAGAATATCTAATTATCTATGCATCACTTAACCCAAAAACTTTTAGGAATATTTTCTTGCATGTTATTGAAGTAACATAATAGAACATATATATCGTTTGACCAGTTAATTACTATATCTACATGATCGAAATAAGCATAATATATTCAATATATCGGTATATATATAGTGTATATGAATATATATACACAATATATTCTTATATTTTGTACATATTTTGTAAATTAGATGACCGAATATCGTAGACTCTTTGTAATTATCCCTATTACCATATACTATAAGAAAACACAAGATGTTCTTTCTCGTGGCCCAATGGTCCCAACAAAAACACCCTTTTGTCATCTCCAATAAATAGTTTGAAAAAAAAGAAAAGAAGTGAAATTAAATTAAAGTAGTATTAGTAGTAGAAAACTTTATTTTTGTCTTTTTGACAGAGGCACTTTGGAAGAAAATGATGTTACATTATCCTTTCACTTAACATGATTGTGGTTGCATCATTATCAAAAGGTACTAAAAATCATCATTTCACTTACTTATAAGTATTCATTGTCTCCTATTTTTGTGAAAAAATCCTTTTTGTCCAACTACTAATCTTTCTCTATGCATGCGTGCTTCTATCATTATATTTTATTATATATATATATATATATATACACACAATTTATACATTTAGATATCTATATTAGAGTCTGACTAAATTTGAATTCGTATCAGGAGTAGAATGCGCAAACAAAGGTGATCTCGTACCAAAAAAACTCAAACCTAAAACAATATTTTATTAGGAATGAAAAAATATTTATCACGCCATTATATAACTATTTAATCAGCTCATACAATCAAGTGCATTTAAAATGATACCCTCATTCATGAGTTTTTTTTTTGTATAAGAGACATTGACAGGCAGAGAAAGAGACATTTAGTACGCGTGGCAATATATTTTTTATGTAGAAATATTTAGCGGTAATTGAGTTAATATTGTTGTATTTAGAGTTGTTAAAATTTTAGTTGCATTTTATGGAACATTGATTATAAAGACTCATATTATATAACTGTTGTTAATTATAATATAGCAACAATTATATTATTGTCAATTGCCATGAATTCTTTATTTGTTATAATGATTTTGGTTAAAATTTGTCTTAGTTTTTTATTATTTTATCTTATGCTTCCTTCGTTCGGAATTGTTTGTCATGTTACGTTTATCGAAAGTCAATTTGATTAATTTTTAAAGGTAAATTAGATCATATTAATTCGATATTTTAAACAAAAAAAATTAGCAATTCTAAAACTATATGAAAAGTATTATAAGTTACAATTTTTTGCATATTAATATGATGAAAAAATGCATCTTAAAATGTTAGTCAAAATTTTTATAGTTTAACTCTAAAAATATAAATCATGACAAACAATACCGGACGGAGAAAGTATTAAAGAAAGGATAATAAAGGGTTTATAATTCTTTCAAAAACAAATTCATGATATTTGAAGAAAAAGTAAGTCTTATAAACACATAATTCAGTAAAAGGTCTTTTTATTTAGGTATAGTCCAGCAGTTAGATTAACTGTAATAATTAGTAGCCCAACAAAAACTATATAATTAGGTATATCCAGAGATAAATTAAAGCTTCATAAAATTGATATTATGCGACCAATAAAAGATCCCAAATGCCTTTATTTTCACGAAAAGATTGTAGATTGGCGATATCATTAAAGGATAAATGTACTAGTACTTATTTTCTTTTGAAGAGGAAGGATCGATATAAAGATAAATATTTTATTTGCATCGAGAGTTTATAGTAAATTATATAATTATATAATATAACAAAAGGTTTTGTAAATGCATATTAATTAATAATTGTTAATTTTTTAAAAGCTTATGATGTACAAACACAATCATATGTTTATTTCCATATAATATGTCAAAAAAGGGAAGATACTTATCGCAATCGTGACATTAATATCTGGAATTGTTTTAGATTATTAATTTATCATGAAGTTTTATGACTTAATTTTGATATTTATATCTCTTTATATTAAGTATAACGTCTCGTTTTCTACCTAAATCTCTTAAATATAATAATTTTCGTTTTTTAACTTTCACCCTTACTTCCAATCATCATGATGCACATGTATGACCAATGCATTAGAAGATAATTAAGTAGAATATGATCAAACCATATAATAAATTTGAAATCAACTTTCCCTCTTTTAATGACTTTAATCACTCAAATTAGGAGATGATAATCCTGTTTAATTAGTGGCAAAAATCCATTTTGTTACATGAAAATGACACGTGGCAAATTTATAGACGTTGATTAAAGTTTTGGAGTACCACAGAAGAGGAGACAAGCACTCTACACAACTGCAGCTATTTTACCCTTTTAGGTAAGGCTGACAAAAAGAACCATGGCCAACAAATATCTTTTCTTTTTCAAAAAGTGGCATTTTTTTTAAATCTTTTTTAGTTCTCTAGAAATTTCATTTCTGTAATTCACTAAATTTTTCTCACTTTTGCAAAAGTTTTTTTTTTTTTAAAAAAAAAAAACACTAACTTGAATGATATATCACTAATAAATGAACTTTTCTTGATTGGTCATGCAGATCTATAGTATATAGATTCTTCTTACCTAAAAAAAACTCTCAAGAGCATTCTAAAAATAAAGATTAAATCTTTTGATTTTTAGTATCGTAAATCCAAAACTTCTTATTAAGAATGAAAGAGTCCTTATCACTTGACAGAGGCGAAGTCAAAAATTTTGTCAAGAGTGTTCAACTTTTAAAGAATCGATTATTTCTTTTAGCAAAGTGGGTACACAAAACTTTTTTTTACTGATGAGTAGATGCACAATAATAAAAAATTTTGTGTGTTTTTGTTCAGAAAGAGATTTCAGTGTGTGAGTGTGCTTACCACTATACTATTTGGTTTTACTGTGTGAAGAGTTTTCAATTTATTATAAATCCAGATATTAGACTATATTTTACTTATATACTCAATATAATTTTTCGACAAAGGATGTTTATATGACCACCCTTACTAGAGTGTAGCTCCGCCGCTGTCACTCCACCACAATCTTCATTGATTAAGCAAAAGAATTTCCGATCACGAACAAATGAGCTTTCTTATGTTCACGGCCTAAATATTCGAAACAATTTTGTGACAAGATATGATTCATAAATTATGGTTCTTTATGTTATTTATATTTATCTACATATGGTTGCACTATTACATATGCTAGTGAGACGAATTAATAATCCTACATGTTTAGGAGAAAACCAAATTAATAAGTAATTATAATTAGCACTCTTCATGAGTGGACATAATCTAGTATATTGCATTTTCCAACCATTATTAACCATGAAAAAGAGTGATATATAGTGTCCTAACAAAATCATCACTTTTTTTTAAAAAAAAAAAAAAAAGTATTATATCATCCATAAGAAAAAAGGCAAATTTAAGGACTAAAGTAAGTCACATGTGAAACTTTAGGGTATCAAAATGTTAAAAAGTGCATATTCACTTTCTCATAGAGATGAGATTGAAATAGAAGCTTTTCTTCTTCTCTTATCTATAAAATCACAAAGTGACTTTTAAGAGTACTTACTAAACTTTTCTTTTTTTAAAAAAATGAGCTTAATAGATTCTCTTCTTTTTCATAAGAGAAAAAAGCATTCTTCTGATGTTTAGTGAGTGGTAATATATTTAACAGCTTTTTATAAAATGAATCTATCTATAGATTTTATTTTGATATTGCTTTTACCTTCTCCAAGAGGATTCTTGCCTTTTGATGTTTACTAGAATGAAGAATAATATTAGAGGAGCAAAAGCAGCACATAATAATATGATTCATCTTTGAATTTAAATGGATTAATAACATGTCTATTTTATTAAATCAATTCGATTTGATCCGTGTAGATCCAACATATTTAAGAATCGGCTAATTAAATTATGAGAAATTCTTTTAAAATATTTTAATTTTTTATATATATTATATTTAACAATAATAAAAAGAACTTTATTGTTAATTATTTTGGTAATTAAATAAAATATAATAAAATAAAAACTTGGTAAATGGTTGTGTAGGTTGGGCTTGGATCATTATTTAGCCAATCTCACCCTTCTTCCATCGAACTTAATTTAGGTCCATTCAAATTTTCCCCAACAACCACGCTCATCATGACAAACACTAAGGGGACGTTTGGTAGGATGTATTAAAAGAAATAATCCATGTATTAGATGTGGTATAATTTAATACCGTGTTTGGTAGGAATGTGAGCCTATGTATAACTAATCCATGGATTAGTTAATACATCCTACATGATATTATGTGATGTATTGCTAATACCTTCCATTTGGAGGTATTAGCTCTAATACCATGGACTATTCTAGGTAAAGACAAAAATACCCCTCAAATCCTTTTAAAATATTAATTTATTTTTTTGATTTTATATTTTATATTTTATATTATACTAATAAATTTATTTAAAAAATTAGCTTACAACTTTATTATTTAGATATAATTTTTTGTTTCTAAAATATGAATTACTTAATTTATTTATTTATTATTAATATAAAATATTATAATCCGACTAATATGTTAATGTTGATATATGAATTTAAGAACAATTTATTAGTAATATTGTCTCTTAATGAAAGTTCATTAAACATTACACAAGTAGTCTAAAACAAGAGTGTGTGTGTGTGTGTGTATATATATATATATATATACACATCTCGAGTATAAAAATAGTTTAATTTATTTTTCTATTTTTATTTTATATTTTTATTTTATTTTATGATAAAGAGTTTTTTAAAATTTATTGATACAATACAAAGTTCAATAATTTTCTCTATAATCATTATAGTTGTGTGACCTTTTGAGTTATCAACTCTAATTTATTAAGATGTCAATTATTTACTCTCAAATAATTTAAGTGAGAAAATAGTGAACATGACAATAAAATTTAATTCTCCTAACTAGTTAAAAATGTTATAAAAAATAATATTCTCCGTTAATTATTTACTTTGACTCAATTACATGAAATACAAAATCTCATAATAACTCTAGGGTATAATTGGAAAGATTTTTTTTTTTAACTTTTAAACCACACAAAAAATTAGATAAGAAACAATGAACCAAACACTTGATAAAAATAATCCCTGCATTGCTAATCCCTGCATTACTAATCCCTGCATTGCTAATCCCTGCATTACTAATCCCTGCATTATTTATTTTTGTACCAAACGACCCCTAAGTATATTGATATAGACTGTCACATTATATACGAGAGCTTACTTTCGATAAGATTCTAACTAGTCGACAAGTATACTCTATCATTAATTGATTGATATGTTTATTAAATATTAATTTGTGAATCTCTAACAAAATTGATTGATGATTCTAAAGAAAATTTACTATTTTAAATTTTTAGTCTCGACTTTGTTTCTAATTGTACTCACTTTTGTACATACTCCCTCCGTCCAGAATTGTTTGTCATTTTGCGCTTTTCAAAAGTCAATTTGACTATTTTCAAAGGTAAATTAGATCACATTAATTCAATATTTGAAGAAAAAAAAAAGATATTCTAAAACTATATGAAAAGTATCATAAGTTACAATTTTTTGCATATTAATATGATGAAGAAATACATCTTAAAATTTTAATCAAAATTTTTATACTTTAACTTTAAAAATAGAAATTATGACAAACAATAACGATGAAGGAAGTACTAAAAGAGGAACATTAAATGCACGATTACACTCTAGTACTCTACTAATTAAAGTCTACATCTTTCACATTATACTAATTAATTGTAGCCTAAAATATTCCATTATCCCAACGCAACAACCACCACGGTATTGAAGAAACATTTACCCATCCACTACTTTTTTACTAGTCCATATAAATTATTTTCTTACTTGTCCATGTTAATAAATTAATTATTTTTCAATTAATATAATTAAATTTAGATTCTCAAACATAGTTAATATATATATTTTGATAAACTAATGATTTTTAAGGAGAGAATACAGATAATCAATATTGGGTTAGTAAAGGAGAGCGAATATATATAGTGTTGTTCAGTCATCTGTTCTTACTTATCTAATTATTAAAGTAATATATTTCATATAAAATAATAAAATTTAGATTTTCAAGCATAGCTAATATGTATATTTTGACAAAAACAAATGTTTAATACTAATAATATTTTTTAAAAAATCAAAATACATCTATTAATACTGAATTAGTAAAAGAGAACGAATATACACCTTCAATCATCCAAGCTTAGCACAAGTTCATATGTCAATTATTAGGGTGTTAATTAGAGTCATAAATCTTTAATATATATATTCTTGACATTGACAGTTATCTTTGACTGGGGGGTTGAGAATCATTTAGACTAGAAAAGAATATTTAAAATAGATGTCCAATAAATAAAAAACATGAAGGGGGTTGTTTGTCACTTTCAAGAAAGTAATCATACTTGTATTGACTCATGTAGTAGATGTAGCATGTTGAAAAATAAATAAAAAAAGATATATCTATATACTAGCATGTTGGAAAAGGAATATATATTATATGCATCAATTTTAATTTTATTCTTCTTCTTCTTTTTTTAGTTTATTTTAAATATTTATATGTTTTTTTAGGGAATCTTTTATTTTCAACACAAGATATTTAAGATCACGATATTAAAGAATGGTGTATTTCATATAATTTTACATTAAAATTATAATTAATAGAAAAGAAATTACTTGATTTTGTGATCAGACGAATCGAAACAACGAACCATAATACTCCCTCATTTTTACTTGTCCATTATATTGATTAAGAAATAATGAATAGTTTTACTATAACATTCTTATATTAATTATATATCATTTAAATGTTATAGAACAAATAGTATTTAATAATAAAAATAAAATAGAAATAAAATAATATATTATCTCTTGATTTTTAAAATTAAATTGCTAAAGTTGAAACAATTATTTTGAATAAGCATAATACATTAAAACATTGCTCATTAATATATGACTTCAACTGACATATATGCCTATTAATGCTCTTGGTTTTCACCAAACACTTCACTCTATGTATAGCTATAAACAAATAGACATATAAATTATGTGCGACGTTTTTTATACAATTTGTATCGTAGATGAATTTTATGTATATTATGTTATGTAGATTATTTTTTTAGCTCTATCAATTATTTTAAATATAATATACTGAATAAGTAAAGACGAACGGAGATGTAGTTGATAGCATGGGAAGTGAAGCCTATGGAATATTGGAAGAATAAAGAGAATTAAGGCAGCTATCCCTAGTCAAATTCTGACAATAAAAGAATGTCTTATAAGCATGCCGACAAACATAGCGTTCCAAAAACTTTATTAAATCTTAATAGTAAAAATTATAATAATCACTTTATTAATTCAATTTATATTTGAAAATTAATATTTACACGCATGCATTACTGCACCATGAAGCAAGTAATAATATTAATCATAAAAAACAAAAAAGAGATGATTATAAATAAGCTAATTAATAAATTATATGATCTTTACAACATCAGCTATATATAGCCAGTGCTCGCCATGTGTGATATAAAAATAAAAAGATGGTAAAAATAATATTGTCAAATAATAATATTTGTCACAACTGAACTTATGTTTAATGTTATGTTTATTTTTTATAATATTCTAATACTGTTGAAGCATTGCACATGAACATGATAAAGACTGATCGAGGCAATTAATTGCTTAAATGGGTTAAAATGTGTTTTAAAAATAATAATTTGAATTTGATTAAGCAATTAACTTCAAGTCTTTAATTTTGTGTTTGATAAAAAAAATTTAAAAAAAATGCTAGTTAGAAAAAATAATTTTTATTTTGTTTTTTAACTGAAAATACTTATTTTTTTCTTAAAAACTTGATCAAATACTTTAATAATTCAAAAAAATAATTTTGTTTTTGTTTTTTTTACTTCCGAAAAGTACGGCCAATTTTGGCTATAAAATAAGAATATGATTTTAATGTAATTATGTACTTGTCATAAATAAGTACACGCTTGATCCAATTACAAGTGAAACACTAAAAAGTGAATGCTATTTTTGGACTAGTACTGTAGTACAATTGGCGTAGTAGACATGCTACAAATCATAGAATTTGTGTTGATTGTGCATTTAGATTAAGGAAGAAAAAAAAAAACATATATGAAAAAGAAAATTCAAAAGTAAATAGTACTTATATAAATGAAAGAGGGATCAGGTACATTAACAACACCTTTAGCTAGCGTTTGGCCATAGATATTTAAATATTTTTGGCAAATATTATTTGAATGAAAATTTAGATGAAATTTTACCATGTGTTTGGCCATAGAATTTGAGAAACATATTTCATTTTTTTAAGAATATGATTTATACCCATAAGTTTTTAAAACTATCAAACTAACCATAAATTTATATTACATAGCACAATAGAAATCTCACGTAACAAGATTTATGACTTTCGCAACAAATCAACAAGAATCATTACAGTAAATATTCGTATAGTGAAAAGGTCTTGGTACAAATCATGATAATGAAAATATAACTAATATAAATTCGGGAAAAAAAAGAAAAGAAAATAAATATTGCAATCACTGAAGAACCTATGATTTCTCATCTGAAAGAGTTCAACCTATTCTTTAATATAATCTTCCCACATTTTATGAACAATCTCTTCTCGATGAGCTTGCATTTTCGAATCAGATGATCGAGAAGATGAAGCGATGTTGTTACCCTGAGCCAATAGTTCGTCACTTTCATCAACAACCATATCATCATTTTCATATTCATTGAATATTTCATTACTACTTTGGTGTTCACGTTAAAAATTATTGGTTGGTGTCAATAAATATATTATTTTGTAAAATAAAAAGTTAAGGGTAAAAATTGAATTTCTAAAACTTTTCAAATAATGAATTTGGCCCAAATACTAGTTTTTTCTAGTATTTGGGAATTTGGAAAATTTGCCAAAAAAATTTGCCAAATAATAAAAAGTGTATGGACAAACAAAATTTGCCAAGTTTTTTCCCAAGTTTTACTTGCAAAATTTATGGCCAAACGGGCCCTTAGAGTTGATATATTTTTGCTATGAAAGTAATTTTATAAGAGAAGTATAGTAATTATTGTTTATAATTTTTGGAGGTTACTCTACCGTAAATAATATTGAAAAAGATTTCTAACAAATAATAACTCATACATGTATAAAAGATGACATATTTTCTAGAAACGACATAAATTCTTGAGACATTCATAAAAGAGATCAAATATTAAATGTTACCTCTGTCATAGCTACGATCTCGAGTTCTAAGTTATCAAATACATTGCAAGGAAGTTCATCGTCCTTAAGTTCGAGATAATTGGTACGAATAATACTGAGAAAATAAGGAAAGGAAAAAGGTTATACTCACAAATATTCATCAATTTAGCTGAATACACTTGTTAAATGTGGCAACCAAATGTATCTTATTTGTTACGCACACAAATACAATGTATTCCGATATAACATACTACGTGTGCAAATATTATCATGTCTCATAATTAAGTAAAATCTCGTTATTTTTCTATAGATATCGCTATTTACGAAATTTTCTAAAGGGGTCCACCACACGCACGACACTCAATAGGGTAACGTTTTTCCTAGGAAACTCCACCATGGCAACCCCACAAAACACTAGAACTTGTCAAATATCCCTCCCCTTTGTCCACAACCACAATGTGCCTTTGCTCTTATCTTAAAATTAAACATAAAATTAAACCAAAACTTAGAAACCAAACAAAAACAGCCCATCTATGGTTTCAACATCAATTTTAACCTTATTTGCTCTTAATGGATTCCCTTTAGACGTGGCTTAATATATCTCTATGCGTTACGAAAGCGAGCATTAGCAGATTCAGAATTTAAAATTTATAGTTATTCAAAATCTAGAATATTAGGTTGATATAAAAGTTTATGATTAATTTTGACTTTTGTATAATTTATATATCCACTAGTAATTTCTCCTATTCTTCATTTTTTTTTATGTGTTAGTAGAAAATTGAAAGCTCTTTATTTGTTTGTGGTATGTTGGATTGATTTTTGGTTGAATTTTTTTGGACACTATTGGTGAGCTTTATTAATTGAGCTTGATGTCTAAGAAAGCAAAGTGAATTTGTTTATTTTTGAAGGTGAATCTAATACTAAAAAAAAATTAGTAAGACTTGTATTAGAATTTAGAAGGTTAGATATAATAACATATGAAAAAATTATATAAATGAATACATCTTAAAAAATAATTACTAGTTTTATCGATACTTTTTGTTTATTACCATTTATAGCAATATTGTGATAAATCTGTAATATGTATTAAAAGTGAACTATGTATGCAATATATTTGAATTATAATTGTTTTTGAAATATCTTATGTTTGTTTTGTAAAAAATTGTCACATTCTTATAAGTGTATTAAAATGTGTGATAAATGTATTATCCATCATTAAAACTTGTATTATATGAAAAATAAATTGTTCTTTGTAATATGTATCAAACTTGTATTAGAAATGAATTAAAAGTGAATAAATAAAAAAAATCTTATTACTATAAATGGTAAATATTTTTTTATTATAGTATATTTATGTAAATTTCCCATAAAATATTAGTCATGTGTGTCGATTTGGAATAATTTGGATCAATTTTTACAGGAAAAAGTATGTTGTAAACATTCATATACAAACATGTTAAAGGTACAAATATTTAGATAAATTCGTCCAAACTAATATTATATAAATTAGACGAATTAACTCCTCGCCAGAATATATATCTCTTCTTTAGGTACCAAATCTTTTCTTTTTCTTAGTAGTACCATATGATTGTAGTAAAATTCAAACTTTGATATGTCATTTTTGCATGAAAACAAGAAACTTCCCATACCCCCAACCCCCAACCCCCCACCCCAAACCTTAAGAAAAAAAAGAAATGAAAAAACATTTTTTTTCTTTTTATTTATTGTAAGTAATGATATGGTGCATTTATGGGTATGTGTAGTGTATTGTTGATGACACCAAAAACCAAACAAAAGAAGGTACATTCTATTTTAATGATGTTTGTTTTGATGTGCAGCAAATTGTCTCTCTTCATACCTCACACAGGTAGAAGATCCACCTAATGATGAAAATTTGATCCATTTTCCACTATCATCTCTTGACTATTCATGAATCTTTAAAAAAAATGTCATCAATACTATTGAATTTTTTTTACATTTATAACACTTTGTATCTTTGCTGCTTTCTTGCTTCTCTCTGACAAATCAAATGAATATCCAACCACACACATACTAGTTCAAACTAGTAAATTATTTCTCTTTTTCAACAGTAGATATTCCGCATTCGCTATAACTTTTTGTTATAATCGTTGTCTGTCAGATAAACATTATATGATGAGTACTTTATGCGCACTAAATAAACTTATTATAATGTAATAATCTTTAAGTTGTTGAGTCTTAAAATAATATAATCCCATAAATATTATGATATAGTTTTAATTTTTTTTTTTGTTCTTTTAAAAGAGAGCCAATGGATTTAGGCAACATAAAAAGGTACTCTGGTCTCCCATAATCCACAATTTTACTGGTTCACTTATTTTGTCACATTCAAAAAACAACTTGAATACAAAAACATCAATTCAAAGAGTAATATTTTTTGGTTGAAATTTTAATTTTACTGTGTACTTTTTTATTTTTACTCAATGATTTTCGATGAGTTTAGAATTAGTGAGAGTTTTACCTCACTTCGCTCTTAGTGAAATTGTCTGATATAAATTCAAATTTAATCAGACTTTATAAAAATATCAAAACAAAAATTGATAGAAACACCTCACAACCATCCAAAGAATTTGATGAGTAGTGGATATTATTTTTTCTCTCACATTTTATTGTCTATATAAAATAGGACCCCCATTGTAGTTCCCCAAGTCTAGAATGTCATCATATGTCATAAGATTTTATTTATTTTTACAAAAAATATACACTAGCTTACTTTGATTCTGTCTCCAACACATACACAATCACAGAGACCACTTACTCCCACTCTATAAAGTCCATAGATACCATCATGCAAACCACAGACCAACTAAGGTCCATTATTTCAAAGTTGGAATGAGATGATCGTGATCTTTTTATTTTTAATCAAATAATTATTTATTATTAATTATTGATTAATTGTTCATCATTTCAAGTTAGGATTAGATGATTGAGATTTTTTGATTCTTAATTAAATATTATGATTTTAAGCTTTTGAAAAAAAGAAATAAAATCTTATTTTAGAGTGTTTCTCTCAATAGGTTATGCAATACGAAAATTTAAATTTAATCAAATTTTAATATAAATATCAAATATTTCGTGAATAATAATAACAATATACGAAATATACCCTTACGTATGTTCCCTTACTAGACATCATCATCCCAAATCTCAATCAAGAACGCACCTTAATACTTATTAGGTCCACTTTGGATCATACTCTTAATTTATTAATTAATTATGTAATAAGTAATAAATATGTAATTTACGGGATTTTACAAAATATGTTTTGTTTACAAATTTTAAAATAAAGGTGGAAAATAATGGACAATCTCAAAAGACTTTTGGAACAAAAACCTTCTTATTCCCCCTTCCCCTTTCCCCAATTAATAATTAATTCATTCTCAAAATGATCCCTAAATTAATTTCTTATAAATAAAAGATATTTATATCTAATGTTTAAACTTAATCAAAATCACAGAGAAATTGTGAATCATGATATGTTAATACTCTATTTGGCTAAAAATTTTGAGAAGCCAAAAGTATTATTTATTTAATTTAAATAAATAAAGATATTTAACCAAGCTTTTTGAGAATAATAATAATAATTTAAGTAGTAAATAAAAGTTATTTTTCAGAAGTATTATTATTTTTTGTTGTATTCTAATGAGTAAAGTGTAGATTTTAATTCATTTTGTAGGTCTATTTTTAGTGGAAGCAAAAGCTAATGATCCCCTATAAATTCAAAAAGTAGAAAAAGACAATAATAAAATAAGGTCCACACCCGATAGATATTTGAACCGACCGTTACAGCTTACCGAAGCTTTGCTGCTTGAGGTACATAAGAGTTTTTGGACATAAATAAATATTAGTTTCGACGTTTGAATGCAGAAGTAGAGTTAAATTTTTTTAATAAGAGAGTTTAAAATCTAAAAAGATAGATATACGAAATAGACTAAGGAGGTTTAACATATACTATGTATATTGAAAAAATTATTTTAATCGTATAAAATTAATATAATTTTTCATCGAGGGGGTTCGAATGAACTCTCTAGAGATATGGTGCTCCGCCACTGTATGATTTCATATTATTATTTTATAGTTATTGTGATTTGGATGAATTTTTTCATTAATTGCTAATTTAGGTGGGCTTGTTTGATGGTTCGTTAGATCTTTAAATAAAAAGAAATGAAGATCAAGTCATGATAAAAAATTAGTAAATTATAAATAGTTTGATTAGTGATTATTGTATAATTTATCTGATCTATTGTTAGTATTATACATGAGCCAAAAATTTGTTAAAAATAATAGTTTTACCTTCATAAATAAAATAAGAATAAGTCTATCTATATACCTTGTGACTCCGTGTTATTGTTCTTATAATTATAGCTTGATTAATAAGAATACATAAAAATAGAATTTATAAATTATGTGCATTTTTCACGATTATAAGAAAAAGTACAGTTTGATATCAAATTTTGTTTACAACTTATGACAAAATACAATTTTAATTTCAAATTAGTCTTCAACCAAATCAATAATTTCAATATGCAAACTCAAATTTTTTATATTAATTATTTAGTATTTAAAATTTAATCGCAAGCCGTAGACCTTGAAATGGCCACTATTCATATCTGTGCCATAGAAAATTTACCCTGTATTGTTTTTTTTAAAAAAAGTCCAAAATTTATAATCAATTGTTTTTTTAATCCAAAGTGAATAAGTTTAATTTTTTTTAATCATATCATCGTAACCTTTGTCGTATGTTTTTTAAATTATATAATATAGTATTCAAAATATATTAATTTAACTAATTCAGATTAATGAATATTAAATAGGCCTTATGAAATTTTAATAGTCCTTAGTTATTTAATTAGTTAAATTTGTGTCATCGAAATCATATGGTGATCACATTTTTTTCATTGCATCACGTATTTTATAATGCTAACTTACTTATTTAATTAATTATTTGATATTCAACTTTTAACGGAATTCAAACTCAAAAAACATGATTAAAGAGTCTTGTCACATTTATTGTGCATATACTGAAATTATTCTTTTGCACTAGATCCACTTCAGTGCCTTTTTTCAGCCTTTTAAATTTGGTTAGTAATAAATATCATTTTAATAATTTAAGATAATATTAATTTTTTTTCTTTCAAATATATCCTTGTTATAGTAAATTAACTATACAGCTTTCTTGATACAAATATTTCTATGCTTAAAAATAACAAACAGTGAGTTCAAATTATCAAAAATAGTTTTAAAAAATAAATAAAAAACCAAGAGAGGGCTTAGGGGTAAAAATGCAAAAAAAGGGATAATTTAGACAAACAACCTCTCATAATTAGTGCCACTAATTATTTTTTTTCTAGATACGCGGTATGTATATTTTGATAAATATCGAATTATGAAATTAAACTTTTTGTTTCTTTAATTTTTATATTATTTAATATGTATTTGAAAATTTATAAGTATTCCATACAAAATTCATAAAAATATACTGAAGATTGGAATATGTTACCAAAATATTTAACTACATACACTATCCATATAATTATCAATATAATATTTTTTTGTTAATTTAAATTCAAACTAATATAATACTTGAATTATAAATTCCTTCATACTAAAAGATTCTTACATTCACAATTAAATACTATAAACTAAATACATTATTACAAATAATAATAAACTCAAATATATGTGTTGTTTTCAAACAAACAATACACACTTCTCGTTTATTTCCAGTTTGAGAAAGCTCATATTGTTGTTAAAAGTCACAATTTTTTTTCGATATATATGTAAATTAAATTTAAATAAAAGTTATATTATTAAGTTAAACTGAACTTACAAAATTAAAAAATATTGAAATTCAGTATGAAAGAGTATTTTTTCAAACATCTTTTAAAGCAAATATGCAAGATGGAAGTGTCTAGGATTAATTTTTGATAAAATCAAAATTATCAACTCGACATTTTCAAAATTAAGTCATGAACAATCATTAACTTTGATTAAACTTTTGTATTTATACTAAGAAATCTATTTAATTAGGAGTCGATTGACATGATTAAAAATAATGATATAATATATATATAAATTATTCTCTGTATCTTAATTGTATACTCTATTTGATATTCTGTTATGTATAATGAATAAATGACAAATTATCATATTTGCAATGCAAGAATTTTTTAATGAATGCACTTGTATGATAAAAACACTCCCCCCTTATTTTCACATTTTTTTAACGTATTTCATGGATATTTTGTAAGAAATAAATATTTTTTTAGAAATTATGCAATGCATATTACTTATATACAATAAATATAAAATATAATCTCAATATAATGAGTACCACCATTGTCAAAATCAATATTATAAGGTCCCTTTTCAAAAATCTAGAAAATTTATAATTTTCAATTACATTCATAACGAACAAGATAACTATTTATTTCTTAAATTTATTAACTAATAATCCAATGCTTTTACAAAATATAAAACTAAATAAGAATTATATAGTAGCCTGTTTAGCCTACCTTTTAAAAAATGAGTTTATTTTGAAAAATATATTTTACAAATATACTTTAGAAAAACACTTTGGTTAAAATAAAAGTAGTTTGTATTTAATCAATAAATTTTAAAAACACTTATAAATAGTAAGTAAAATAAAGTAACAAGTCTTTGGTCAAACTTTTAAATATACAATTTTCTTCCTTCGTTACACAAAGAATAACCTGATTTGATTTGACACGTAGTTTAAAATTATAATTTCTTTTTGAACAGTGTGTTCCTAAATTAAAATTTGGTCAAATGTACATAATTGACCTTTGATCTTGTGACCTTAAATATGCAACATGAAAAATTGGAATTAAAATGTTATCCGAAAAAGAAAAAAGTCATTCTTTTTAAACAGACTAAAAAAGAAAAGAAAGTCATTCTTTTTAAAACGGAAGGAATACTTATTATTTTTTAATAATATAAAAACAGAAACATAATCAATATAATCTAATCACAATTAAGTAAAAAATACATTTCTTTTAATTTTTTAAAAGAACAACTTCCGCTACTCCACAAAATACTTAATTATTACCAAAATCATAACCAAACACCTTATTATTATTTCTAGAAAATTAACACTTTCAAACCATCAAAAACTTGATCGAACAGACTATTAATTCAATTATCCAAAATAACCTTCAAAATTTACTTGGAGAAATTAAAGAAAGAGTGATGAAGGAGCACTGAAGAGAGTGACACAGAAAAAGTGTGGCCTAGACACAGCAGCACTATAATGTGTTTGTGAAAAAAGCAAAAGTGTTGTTTGTGTAGAAGCAGGTCCCTAACAAATGCTTTTACATGTGATAAAAGAAAAACACCACATACACCTACATTACCTTGCATGCTTCTATGTAAAAAAAAAAATAAAAAATCATCATCATTATTTTTTACTTTTTCCTCTCTGTTATATATATATATGTTTGAAAACTTGATAAAAATCCCATCTTTTTTCTCTCTCTCTCTGTTTAGTCTTTGCTCACATTATTACTAAAGTCTGTAATATTCTTGGAATCAACCAAAGACTTGGTCTTTCATGGTTTCATTCATTTGGTGATTAATTTTTCTAGACTCCCTTTAAAGATTTCATTTTTATTGTTGTGTTGTTGATTGTGAGTTTTGGGGTTTGGGGGGTGTAAATGAAATTTTGGGGTTTCAAAGTTTATTCCTTTTTCTTGTTTTTGAGTAATATTTTTTATTATTATATACTTACTTGGTTGCTTTTTTGATTGTTTCAAGGTGTTTTTATTCTCTATTCTTGAGCAGTCATATATGGTTTTTTACATTTACTAATGCTTGTAACATTATCATATAAGTCTTTCTTTGTCTCATTTTCTTTGGATTTATTATTCATTCTTTCTTCTCTGTGGGTTTTCTAGTACAAAGTTTTTGGCTTTCTACAAATTGGTAAAAAAAAAAAGATTATTTTTTGCACCTTGATTTATGGATATTGGGTTTCAAATAGAAACATCTTAAGAGGGTTTTGGGTTCTGAGGAAAATTTTGATTTGTCTTTTAACTCTGTGTTTTTTTCTTTACTGTTTCTTGAAAATTTGTTTTTGCTGATGTTCATGCAGAAGGAGAAATAGTTTAAAAAGATTTTTTTGTGTACTCTTGTATGCTTGTTTTTCTGTGTATGCATTTATATTAAGGTGGTTACATATCTATTCATTCTTTATCTTTTGCAGTTTTATCATCATTTTTTACTATTTTTTTGATAGTCTAGTCTTCTGCTGTGACAAGACCTGTGACAATTTTTAATTGCAAAATTTCATTTTTTTTGATATTAAAGGTGTTATCTTTATTAATGTTAAGCTACTGTTGTGTAATGTTTTTGGTTTTATATGTTGAAGGAAATGTGATAATGTTTGGATATGCAAAATCAAGAAAATTTCCATTTTGTGTGTGAAAGTTGAAAGCTTTTTTCATCACTTAGCTTCCTGCCAAATTCATTATGTAGCTGACATGTGTTACCCTTTCTGTTTTTGGTGTTTTCAGTACAATAATCTTCAAATCTTGAGGCCATTTGGAGTGTTGAGAACTATATTGGACTGTGCCATCTAGTGAAAGACATCATTACTTTTGAACAGTTTTCTTCTTGTGCTTATCTAGAAAAGCAAATAAAGATAAAATAGCATCATCATGCCTATAAGGCAGATGAAAGAAAGTTCAGAACAACACATTGTGATCAAACCCCATTTGCAAAACACCATGAATCCAGTTCAGAAAAACCCCAAGACTACTCAAAATGGCAAAGGGCCACCAAATCAAGAACCCCAAAACAACAAAATCCATAGCCAGACTTCACCCCCTTCAAGAAATAGAGGTAGAAGGAGAGGAAGAGGAGGCAAAAAGTCAGATCAAGGTGAGACCTTTATGAGGCCTAGTTCAAGGCCTTGTACAGCAGCTAGCAAACCAGTTATAGCAGCTTCTGTTGAAGCAACAAATGTGTCAGGAGTTGAGAGTAATGGAACTAGCTCAGGGTTTCCTTCTTCAAGTAAGTCTTTGTGTTTTGCCCCAAGACCAGGTTATGGGCAACTTGGGACAAAATGCATTGTAAAAGCAAACCATTTTTTGGCTGATTTACCAGACAAAGAGTTGAATCAGTATGATGTAAGTTGCTACTCTTTCTATTTTAATTTATTGTGGTCTTAAATGTACTAAAATGTTTGTTAATTTGTGATTTTAGAATTAAAAAGAAAAACAAACAAATAAATTGTTGAAATAGAGTGTATTTGCATTTTTGATGGTTTCTTTGAGCATCTTTGAATAACTTTAGTAAATTTTTGTGTATTACTTTTTGGGGCCCTTAATCTGACATCCCCTTTGAAGTTTTTTTACCCTTGTTATTTCACTTGTTTTTACTTAGCTTTTTTCACATAGCATTAATGAGACTCTGAATTATGGTCAGAACTGTTGTGATAATTCTCTTTGTATTTTTTGTATGTATTCCCCTTTAGAATACCAACTTTTTGCTGCTGTTTGCAGGTTACTGTAATCCCTGAAGTGTCATCAAGAACTGTAAACAGAGCTATCATGGCAGAGCTGGTGAAACTGTACAAAGAATCCCACCTAGGGATGAGATTACCAGCTTATGATGGCAGAAAGAGTCTCTACACTGCTGGTGAACTTCCTTTTAAGTGGAAGGAGTTTACCATTAAGCTTATTGATGAAGATGATGTGATCAATGGTCCAAAGTAAGACTTTATTGTTTTTGTCCTCATTCATTTTGGATTGTTTCATACTTCAATTCAGAATTTACCACTAGATAGCTTTAAATGTAGAAAATCTTTTTATTCCTAAGCTTCTCAAGTCTTGTCAAAATATTACTAAGAATAAATAAATAAGAAGATATCATTATCTCAAGTGTTGTGCTGGAAACTAGTTTTGGAACTTTCTCAGTTGCGTTTGGACATGCGTTTTACTTGTAAAAAAATTGAAGTTTTTATGTCTGGAAGTGAAAAATTGAAGATAAATTTTCAAAAACTGACCAATTTTCACGAACAAACAGTGTTGTAACAATATTTTTTAAAAATCTACTCCCAAAATCTATGGCAAAACGGGGGCTTAAGAAAGATGTTCTTTGTTTTCTTGTGTAATCATTCAATGAAATGTGCCGTAATCCCAAAGTAGTTAGACGTCGGGCTATGCGATTATCTAAAACAGATTCATTTCCGGTTAGGCCTATTTCATTCCAATACTAAATAATTTGTTTTTGTTCTCTCTTGTGAATCGTAAAATGTTTTAGGAGAGAAAGAGAATATAAAGTGGTGATTAAGTTTGTTGCAAGAGCGAATCTACATCATCTGAGTGAATTTCTTGCTGGTAAGCGCGCTGACGGTCCAAAAGAAGCTCTTCAAATTCTGGACATTGTTTTGAGAGAGCTTTCGATCAAGAGGTAGACACTCCTTCAGTTTTTGGACCAGCATTTGATTTCTGTTAGTCTGAATTTTTGTCTGATAATGCACATTTCTGTATAGGTATTGTCCTGTTGGAAGATCTTTCTTTTCACCTGATATACGGAAGCCTCAACCTCTTGGTGATGGTTTAGAAGCATGGTGTGGATTCTACCAGAGCATTAGACCGACCCAAATGGGCTTGTCGCTTAACATTGGTAATTTTATTGTTATATTCAGATTAAATACAATATGACTGTTGTGAAATTTCTAAAGAATTATATGATTGTTGTTCATGTAGTTATTCATTCCTAACTGTATTGGGTCTTTGGATCCTGAATAACAGATATGGCTTCAGCTGCATTTATTGAAGCTCTACCAGTGATGGAGTTTGTAGCCCAGCTTCTTGGAAAAGATGTGTCATCAAGACCCTTATCTGACTCGGATCGTGTAAAGGTAGTACCATCTAACTGGACTTGAATGATTCCATTGTCGAGTTATTGCTGTTAAGCTTGCTGCATTGCTTTTTGATGAAATGATTTGGCCACTTTACACTTAGATTAACCTTTTAATTTTGCCTTCAAATGTCATCTAGATTAAGAAGGCTCTTAGAGGAGTGAAAGTTGAAGTGACACACAGGGGCAATGTCCGGAGAAAGTATCGTGTTTCGGGACTAACAACTCAGCCCACGAGGGAACTAGTGTAAGCTTTTTGTCTTATGCCTTTGTATTTGATCCCTTTAACATTGTAATACAATAGATTCGTCTGAGAGTGATAAAACATAGGTTGACCTAATGCTAATTGTTTCTTTGCTCAGATTTCCTGTTGATGACAATTTAACCATGAAGTCGGTTGTTGAATACTTTCAAGAAATGTATGGCTTTACTATAAAGAATACGCATCTTCCATGCCTTCAAGTAGGGAACCAAAAGAAAGCCAACTATTTACCTATGGAGGTGAGAATATTACTTGATATGCGGTATAGCTTGAAGCCTTAATGTTACTTTCCAGTAGTTCTGAACTTGAAATGTTATCGTTTTCTAGGCGTGTAAAATTGTTGAGGGACAACGATACACCAAAAGGTTGAGTGAGAAGCAAATTACTTCTCTTTTGAAGGTCACATGCCAAAGACCAAGAGATCGTGAGAACTCAATCTTGCAGGTATGCTCGTTGAGTTGTACTTCATGATTTCTTTCTTAATTTTAATACATTTAGCTTGTCAATGATACCTCTACTGCTCGAACTAGTCAAAACCAGCTTATTGGCTTTTCAAATGTTTCAGACCCTTTATATTTAGAGTCTCCTTGTTTTTGTTATGCTAATATGCTTTTGAATGGTTCTTGACTGTCTTGTAAAATATAGACTGTTCAACACAATGATTATAATGAAGACCCATATGCAAAGGAGTTTGGAATCAAAATTAGTGAAAAGCAAGCATCTGTGGAAGCCCGTGTGTTGCCTGCTCCTTGGGTAAAAACACTACACACAAGCTTTTATTCTTCAGTCTTGTTAACCTGAATGCTTTATCTTTGACATCTACTTCTCTCATTTCTCCACAGCTAAAATATCACGAGACGGGGAAGGAGAAGGACTGTTTACCTCAAGTTGGGCAGTGGAATATGATGAACAAGGTCCTTTTTCCGCTTGTTTCTTTCTTTGGTTGTTACAACAAGCAAATCATCAGTTTACCTACTACTTCTATGTTGCACTATTCATGCATTGACGTCACGAGTTCAATTTTGTTTTGCATGGTGGCAAAAAGGAAAAGATCCAATATCTCACTCTTTGTTTACTAAATCATACTTTACTTTGTATTGCTTATTTTTCATATTATGGTAACAATCTTATTCTCTGGGGTTTCTCATTTACTTTGTATTGTCTATTTTTGCTTTGCATTTTGCTAACATCTAAACTTGATGTGTGCACAGAAAATGATAAATGGGATGACAGTCAACCGTTGGGCATGCATCAACTTTTCACGAAGTGTCCAAGAGAGTGTTGCTCGTGGCTTTTGTAACGAACTGGCTCAGATGTGTCAAGTATCCGGAATGGTAGTTGTTTTGCAACCTCTTTCTCTTTTTTCCTTGTCCATTTCTCTTTCAGGTCGATGTTTGTTAAAGACACGAAGACGATTGACCTTTGCTCCTGTGCGTTATGCTGACAGGAGTTCAATCCGGACCCAATAATTCCAATATACATGGCTAGGCCAGATCAAGTAGAGAAAGCCTTGAAGCATGTATATCATTCATGCGTAAACAAGCTAAAAGGAAAAGAACTTGAGCTTCTGTTGGTCATTCTACCAGATAACAATGGGTCCCTCTATGGTATGGTGAATATAACTTTCTTATGTTGAATTGAGATAGCTTTGAAGATTGCCGCCTTCTCAAACATTCTTACGCCATTATCTTGTAGGTGACATAAAGCGGATATGTGAGACTGATCTCGGTTTAATAACCCAATGCTGTCTGACAAAGCATGTATTCAAGATCAGCAAACAATATTTGGCAAATGTATCCTTGAAGATCAACGTCAAGGTGTGTCTGAGTTAGCTTCCTACTTATAACATGCATTAAATCCTTTTATTTCTAAATTTGCGTTCTTACAAATACTTTCTGCTGTGGTAGCAGATGGGTGGTCGAAATACCGTCCTGTTGGATGCTATTAGCTGTAGAATACCATTAGTAAGTGATATACCTACCATCATATTCGGAGCAGATGTGACCCACCCTGAAAACGGAGAAGATTCTAGCCCTTCAATTGCAGCTGTAAGTTCCTTATTTGAGGCCATGCTTCTTAATCTCCTCTGGTGTAGCAGGAACCTCAATTTCCTAATCTGACTGCAGGTAGTAGCTTCTCAAGATTGGCCTGAGGTGACAAAATACGCCGGTCTTGTTTGTGCTCAAGCTCATAGACAAGAACTTATACAAGATTTGTACAAGACATGGCATGATCCTGCACGTGGAACAGTTAGTGGTGGCATGATAAGGTATTCTTTCTATGAGTTCTGTTTTTTATTTTCAATGTATTTACTGTCGTTTGATAAAAGATCGCTTACACTGGTGTTACTGTATCTATTTTGCAGGGATCTTCTTATATCCTTCAGAAAGGCCACAGGCCAAAAGCCACAAAGGATAATCTTTTATCGGCAAGTCCCTTACTCTAAGTGCTTTGATAGATGACCCTACAGTGACTAACATAAACATTTATTGATTTGTGCATTTTGAGACGTGCATTGTAATTAGTGACTTCTATTGTCGATTCTTATGATTTGCTTATTTCCCAGTCTTATAAGAGCATTTTGTGTGCAGGGATGGAGTGAGTGAAGGTCAATTTTACCAAGTACTGCTTTTCGAGTTAGATGCAATTAGGAAGGTCGGTGCTAATCCTGTCAATGCCTCTTCCTCTGGTTTCTACTTCACCATATATGATTTTAATCTGACGAAAAGTTCTTTCGTGCAGGCTTGTGCATCTTTAGAACCAAATTACCAACCGCCAGTAACTTTTATCGTGGTACAGAAACGACATCACACCCGACTATTTGCAAATAATCACAAGGACAGGAGCAGCATTGATAGGAGTGGAAACATATTGCCTGGTAACTATCCTTCATCTTAGACACACTTTAGAGATATGGTCAAGCATCATGAATGCTTACCATCTTTTTCTTCTTCAGGTACTGTGGTTGATACAAAAATCTGTCATCCAACTGAATTCGACTTCTATCTTTGTAGCCACGCTGGCATTCAGGTATATAACCGAAACAACCTTTTTCCTCTGTTGGAATCATTCATCTACAAATGCTAAAAGCATTAACTTTTGTTCATCTTGGCAGGGTACGAGCCGGCCTGCACATTACCATGTTCTGTGGGATGAAAACAATTTCACAGCAGACGGAATCCAGTCCTTGACCAACAATCTCTGCTATACATATGCAAGGTGCACGCGTTCCGTCTCTGTGGGTAAGTGTAAAATGTTAATATAAAGTTGGGCTATAGTACTAAAGATAATATAAACCTCAAGAAAATGTTGATCTCCAAGTAAAATTTTTACATTTTTCGTGTATAACTAAGCTATCGTATGCCCATAGGTTTTGAAGTTGAAACATGAAAATTTGAGTTGTTGAACCAAATATTGTCATTGTATGTTTCAAAGTTTTAAACTTGAAGCTAAAAAGATTGGTTCTTTGCAGTTCCTCCTGCATATTATGCACATTTAGCTGCATTTCGAGCCAGATTCTACATGGAACCAGACATGCCTGAAAGTAATTCAGGCAGCCCTCATCAAGGCAGCAGCAAGGCTATACGAGAGATGGGTGTTAGGCCATTGCCCGCGCTTAAAGAAAATGTGAAGAGAGTGATGTTTTATTGTTAGGAAGAAGAGATAACAAGTGAGTAGCAAATGTAACAAATAGTAAGTAGGGAGGGGTTCAGTTCAGACCACATGCATCTTTGTTTGTAAATGTATGTTGATCATCCTAGGTTAATTTTCATGTTAGTTTTAATGATGTAAAGCGGCTTTATTTTCAATTAATGGTAATTAGTTTAGCATTGTAGCCAGGTTAATCCAATGTTCATCAAATCCAAGTAGAAATAACTCTTCCTACTACTGTCTTTTTCTCTTACATATGTCTCTTCTTTGATTTAAAGTATTAGTAATTCGGTTTTTTTTGGTTAAAATCAAAATTAAATTTATTTTAGGCGGTCTTTTAACTATTAAAATTAAATCAAATTAATCATCAAATGATTAGCTTGATGAATTTTTTTTAACAAATTGTCAAACATTATTTGGCTGTGTATTAGCTGTTGATATATACATAGATTCGCGATGTATAGCCACTAGAAATCAAGCCATTGACAATGGACTTGTAAATCGATTCATAGTTTTTTGGGCACTTCGAACTGTCTACTATGATGAATAAATACTTTTGTATTTAAAAAAGTTTAGCAAAAAATATAAAATTATTAATTATATATCTTCGATCAATACAAATTTGTTCATTTCCATATCTCCTCTTTTTTTTTTTTTCTCATTTGGGCTGGCCCAACATTTATCAAACACTTCCATTCAGCAACATGAAAGTATGAATTCACTATAACCGTGCTGTCTTCAAATTCTAGGTCTGCCTCTTGCTTAATTATCGAGTACGAGAGGAAAAGTATAACACATTTCGATATGTAGAGGAAAAAAAATCTAGTTATTTTTTGAATGGTAATTCAGTTAATATTATATTTTTAAAAAAAATCCAGTATAGTTTCCCTAGGATGGAATAGTTGCACTTCAAATTCCTCAATTCATCTTATAAGATTTGGGCCTAAGGATAGTATATGAGAGAGAATTTTGGGCCATCTAAAATAAATTGATGATATTTGAATTCAACTACAAGAATCACGGTTCAGGCGATAATCTTTCTTTGTATAAATATCTGAGTGCAAATAAGTATTTTTTTGACATAATATTAAAGAGAAATCAAATCATGATTTCGGATTTAAGCTTTATAGACACTATAACAAAAACAATCTTTAGCGGCAATAAGTATACACATTAACAAAGAGTGATAATGTCTTTATCAGAATTAGTTAATTGTCATTGGATCCAGTGTCGCTATAGGTTTCAGGGAAATGGGAAATTTCAAAGAGTGCTAATGCCGCTAAACATATTTTTTAGTGGCAATTAAGCTATTGCTAAATGCCGCTAAATACATATTTTTAATGGGAATTTAGCTATTGCCGTGAAATTAATTGTCGATACAAATCATTTTTGATGTAGTGACACATGATTCTAATTGCATTATCCCGAAAGTTTTCTTAATTACCAAAATTTTGAACTTTTTATTGCTCTCGAGTACATTCCTTGATTGTCTGATACACTGCTAATAATACATGGATGTATCCGAGAGGGAAGAGGATATATCTGAAGGGGAATACGAATGTATTCGAGAAGAGATATCGATGTATGATGTATGAGAGAGGGAATTTTTATAATTTTTCAAGTGATAATTTTTTATACAAATTATGATATCTTAAGTGTATTTATATAATTTTTCCTTACCTTTAGGCTTTACAAGATTAAAAATAATCAAGTATTGGTTAATTAATTCTCCCTCTTTGTCATATTAATTATCCACATCATTATAAATCTAAAATTCTTTTCATTTGAACCTCTATTGAAAACAACAAGTAAATAGTAGAAGCATTTTTTTGATAAATAATTAAAAGATTTCGTGAATATACCATGATGCAAAATTTAATAGAACTACCCGCGGTTTTTGTTGCGACCCTTTCGTATGTTCGATACAAATAAAAAATATTTTCTTGTTAATTAATTAAATTTATCGAAATTTATTCTCTACAAAAATAAGTTTCTTATAAAAAGATTCTATCTATAAGAAAAACAAATTTCATACTTGGCGAGTGTGTCATTTCATCCAACACATCTCATTTAGTGATTTTCAATGATCTCATATTAAAAAAAAAAACTTAGTTGAGTAATTTACTTATACACAATAATGTTAAATTATTTTGATATATATTTTTCATAGTTCATTGATCTATTAAAAATATCTACTCTACGAATTAAAATTACTTACATTTTCCTAAAAAACACTTTCAAATAAGTAATTTTCCACCCTAAACTCCATGTAAACTCAACAATAAGCAAATATAACACTCAACATCTTAGAATAAAAATTATATATCTTACTCATCCTACACTTATATCTTGTAACAAATATTCTTATTATGGTTCTTTAATATTCCCCCTTTTTTTCAGCCTCAACTATATCAACATTTTCTTCACTAAATCTCTTGGAGAATTGAAATTCCTAGCTGGATATCACTTCATGGGACCATTAACCATTTGTAGAATACAACAAATTTCTACAAGTAAACTGATATTTTCCTCTTATTTCCATGAAAAGTAAATAAATAACAAAACATCATGAGTCATTTTGAACAAAATATTGCAAAGAATCAATTAACTTTTATATGCATATCTTTTTTAATACTAAGTATAAGAAAAGTCTCAAGATTCTTGCACCATATATGAACCTTCCTAACTAGAAAAACAAGACAAAATTAAAAGTCATGTTCAACTGAAATTTGCATATGCATATGTATACAAAGCAGTTTCATATCAACATCATATTAGAATATTTTTTTTTAAAAAAAAAATAAAATAAAATTGTGGGTTGTATATATTCTGTGGTTTCACATGCATCATCTGTTTTTTAATGGAAAAAGATGTATTCCAAGCTGTCTACTATGATTCCACATAAAGAAGATCTTGAAGGAAATGTATAGATCATCTTGTTTAGCAAAATTGGAATGTGTTTTTCATTATTTTTTGAGTTAATGGTAAAAAAAACACCTAAATTATCAGTATTAATTCACGAGTTTCATATCTTAACTATCCATTATTCTCTGTATCTATCTAATTATCTCTCTCTCTTTTGTATTTAAACACATCTCGATGCTGAGTTGGTCAAATATATGTTTCCAATCGAGTTGTATAGGTCAACTTAGCATAGATATATGCTTTTATACAACAAGAGTATTGATATATTGTAGAAATATGAAACTCGTGAAAAAATGATTAAGTATAAGTAAAAGAACAATGGCTCGTTGAGGTATGAAACTTGTAAAAATATGAAAATTAATTTAGATATGCTTTATATCATTAACTCTTTTTTTTTTCATACATAATTTCATATTTCTCCACCTAACCAAACAGAGAATAACCTAGCTAGCTAGTTAGCTAATTAATCTTTGTTTTGAAAATCCCAGACACAATATTTAAACTATAGTTTATGATGTATGTAGGGATGTAGGTGGGGTGGGGGTAGGGGATTTGTTAGTTTCACAAAAAACAATAACTATGCGTCAATTCTAAACAAGTTATGATTGAGCGTTTGAACTTTGAAGCTTCACATGTGACTCGATCTAGACTCATCCAATAAAATATTATATCAATGAAACTAAAAATTAACAATAATGAAATTGACTAACTTAACACGAATAGTTGGTCAATTTTGACATACTTCATATTGAACACGTTGTTGATCGATTGTTCTTCTTTTAGAGCTACGAATCTAAAATTAAGCTTAAATCGACATGTCTGAAGTTAGATTTGAGATTTGAATTTGATTAGACTTCGTTCTAAATTCAAAACTCAAGTTTAAAATTAGGTTTTGTTAGACATAGTTCAATTTCAAACTTTAGATTTAGATTTACGTATCTGAAGTTAATTTCGGAACAGTTAAATTATTGTCATAAAAATGTGGGGCAATGGTTCTTTATTGATAAATTGCAGAGGACAATAGAATCTTTACGTAAGACAAAGTCTGTTTGTTTCATTTTTGTACTCACTCAGATCCACATCCACTGGGAGTTTTATGAAATAGTCCTTCCTTTTTTTGGTTTTTATTTATTATTATATTATATGATCTCACAATGTAGTAACATAAGACAAATACTTTGTAACAACACATGGGATGAAGAGAAATTTTGGAAAAAACAAATATATATTTCTGATCCACAATTATTATTATAGTTTCTATAATTGAAAAATAGTCGTTGTTCTACAAATTTAAGATTGAAAAGTAGTCGATAAACGAAATTTCTACCTCACATTACATGAGCGAATTAACAAAATTTCTCCTAAATATCTATACTTTTATATTTTCAATATGAGAAAAAAAAAATTCAGTGTATTTGTAAGTAAATGACTACATTATTAATGTTTAATAGGAGTATATATATATATATATATATATATATATATATATATATATATATATATATATATATTATTTTCCTTTTTTTTTTTTTTGCTTCCTTCTAAGTTAAGGTGTCCATTGCACTTGGTCATTGTAATGGATTAGCATCATGTGGTCCTAATTAAAGAAATAATAAACCGTAAAGAGGATTACATGATCATTAAATGGCTTTTATGTGATGTTATACCAAACTAATTGATCATAATTAAAGGTCTCTATGTCTCTTCCACATTATAAAGAATGTAGAATAAAATGATTTCATTTCATAGTTGAGAAAAACCATGAAGGGTAACTTTGGATGTTGTCTCTCTACTTAGGTCACGAATTCAAATCGTGAAAATAACTATTACCTACTAATATATATCAAGTCATAAGAATCGTGAAAACAATTATTACCCACTAATACTTGCATTGACATAGGCGTGTTAGCTCTTTCTCCAAATCCTCATTTTCATAGATTGTCTACGTGACACCCTTTAGCTATTCTAGCTTTAATCCATCTTCAGATCCTGCGTGAATACGAAATGAGAAAAACATAATGATGGATTCTTGACTTTAACATGTTTGATGAACACTTATAATGTGTTTATGTTAATGATTACTAGAAGCAAAAAAAAAAAAAAGATCCATAATTTTCTTTACTTTACAACAATAGTGAATAAAGCAATGAACCAAACTTAGGTTAAAAAAAAAAACAGGGTCAACGACAGCCTCAGAAAATAAAATAAATGTAAACTTATCAAGATTTGGTTCATTTTCTGAGAAAATATTGGTTTTATTGATAAGGCTCACTTCTCAAAGCATATTAACAAATCTTCAAACTAATCATAAGTTTGTTAAGACTCAAAAATCAAAAAATACAAAAACACAATTAGAAGATAGAAAAAAAAAATTACATCAATTGGTGGACATCAAATTAGCATGTATATAAAAAAGCCCTTTTCTAGATCTTATTTTGTGAAATTATACTGAATACACTGTTATTGAAAAAATGAATAAAGATATGAAAAAACCCGATTCAAATGAAATTCATAAAATACAAATCTAAGAAAGTAGAGAGAGTACATAACATTACCCTTAAATTTAATTTCTTTCTTTCTCCACGAAGTAGGGTTAAGATTATTTTTCGTAGTACGAACTAACAGGTGAAGCAACCACATGATCTGATCTTGCCTTAATATAAATTTATAGGTAAGTTTAGATCATGCTGGCAGCTTCAACTGATAGTAGTCTACGCTATCAATATGACAAAACCCTAATATTGTTGAAGAAGAAGAAGAAGAGACCTAAGTTTATATGACTTTCTCAACAAAGAGGGCTAGGGGTATAAATAGGGGTGTGAGGAAGAAAAATAAAAGGGAATAATCACTTTAATTTTATTTTTTTTTGGGGTGGGGGATATGTAGTAAAGATAAAAGAGAAATTTAATAAATATTGGTGAAGGAAATTAAAAGGGTGTCCAATAAATAAATGAAATTTTATCGGTTCATTTTTACTTGTTTATAGTTAACTTAACATACAGTTCTTAAAAATGAAAATTTTACTATAATTTCTAGAAGCAAAAGTTGTTAGTAATTCCAACAAGAGTTAGTAAAAATTTTGAACTATAAAACATGATTTCTCTAACTCATTTCACTCGCTGAACAATGTACGATAGAAAAAATTCTTAGTTAAATGAAAAGAAACTTCTATTTTTATCCATATAAAAAACGTATTATTTTTTCTTTTCTCGTTGATTTAGTAATTAAAAGATCGTCGAAAATAAAAATAGTAATTTTATAAGTAATGTATATCTTAGTAATGAGTCATTTAAATATTTAATAACAAAGACAAAAAATTATATACAATAATAAAATTATCTTTTAAATTTTTAAATTAGATATATATTTTAATATATAGTGAACATGTAAAAATAGACACAAAAATTTTATATAAAATAGGAGCAACAATATATTTATATGTTGATGTAAAGGGTGGTCCCAAAGCCAAGTGATACAAATTGAATATTGTCACGCCAAGACTAGCCACCATGCAGATTGCAGATAGGTTAGTGTGAGTTTCTATATTTTGTAAGAGCATTTATTAACTTTAGGGTTGGAAGGTGGGGGACCCTTTCATCCTGATCGCGAAAAATCACATGCGCGCTTGATTCTTTTTTCTTAACGAGTTAAAGTTATAATTTTCTTTTTCTTTCTTAAATATATGGTGGTGAGAATCAAATCAATACTTTTTATTTACGTTTGATTGAGTATGACCTTCTCATTTGAAGAAAATTGAAATATTTAAGATAAATGTACTATTATTTACTTAATTATTTTTATAACTATAGCTTTCATTTTCTGTTTAATTCAAATTATGTTAAGAGTAGTGTGTATATATATATATATATTCAAAACATATTTCACTTACAAATATAGTTCAAATCGAATAAAATATATACACACTATAATAAAAATGATCATTAACGACATTTAATTTTTAATTCCCGCTAAATATGTATTTTTAGCGGCAATTTTCATTCTTTGTATATGTCCCTAAAGCCTTTAGCGGAATTGGTTCTAATGGCACTTAGCTAATGCCTGTCAAAGACTTTAGCACTCTTTATTAGTGACAATATTTAATGTCGTTAAAAGTTGTTTTTGTTGTAGTGACAATATGTCTATCATGTCAAAGGACGGAGTTAAATGACCGAAAGGGTATTTAATTGAATCTCTCTTTAATCATAAGATTATCATATGAAATTTTAATTGAGTCTACGCTAAAAATTTTATATATAGTATGATTTTCCAATCGAGTATTGTATTTCGAGGTTAGATCTAACTCTCTTCATTATTACTTTTTGTTGGAATAAAATTTGCACAATTGAATAATAACTTAATCGGAAAAATAATAATTACTTCATTATATTTTGGGAATTTTTTTTTTAATCAACAATTACTAACTCAACTAATAACTTCCATCTCCCCACCCAATATTTCACAATATTTTCTCCTTATAAACACGTATGTGGATGAACGGTTTGTGCACTAACTAAAACACAACTACATTAATTAAAAACGTCATAGCAAAAATCAACTTAGCGAATACGCATCAGATATTTATATTAAATCATATCAATTTATTATTAATTAAATAGTCTTATATAAGATATTATATATATTATACTGTAATTAATTATAGTTAAATGATTTTTATAAATAAAGTTTATATATCATACAATTATTGACTTATAATAAATAGCTGCTATAAATAAGTTAATATTTCTGTTGGGATCGGTCCATATGAAAATTTTTTATTAAAGAAGCGTTTCTAAAAAATGATTTCTACAATATATGAATTTAAATTTAATCGAATCTTGATATAAATATCGAACATTATTCGTTAGTTGTTTGAGTTTATTTGGCACTTCCCTCCAGAATTGCCATTTGTTGGATACTTAATTTATGACAGCTGGTTTAATTTATGACTTTTTCTAATTAATAAAAATACATATGACTTTGATGCAGACAATCAAGAAAATGACTTGTGTTACTAATTAAACTGTAAAAGTAGAAAAAGAACCTTTAATTCTTCCTACAGAAAATAACTAAGAAATAAAATATATAATAAAAGTGGATTTCCTAAACAATTAATCTTCTAAATAATTTTTCTTTAATGTTATTTTTGTTTTTTATATAGAATCTAGATAGAAAAAAATAGTATAAAGCCTAGCGATGAATAAAATTAATATAAAGCTAGCTCGATTTGAAAATTATTATGAAGATATATGCCCAAAAGCCACCATGGCCACTCACTAAAATCAGAATTTAACTTATATATACGAAAAGTATAACAAATTTTTAAGATTATGACATTAATTTAGTCATTTATTAATTAAAGTTTGAGATTTACCTATAATTATTCTATTGAGTGGTCGATTATATAAATATTACTGCATGAATCTTAAACTCTTTAATTGTTGCGTGAAAAAATAATTAAGAGAGAGATATTGTAGGATTATTCCTTTTAAAAAAACTTTCAAGATTTATGCGTTGATGATGCTAAAAGCTTCTGGATGGAAAATATTATTTTTTCTAACAAAATAAATCTTTTTCTTTATTTTTTCTTTTCTCTTTCACATTTTTTTCTATAGTTTTTTGTTTTTTTTAAAAAAAAATCCTGGAACATATTCCAATGGTTTTTATGTTCCCCAGTATCTAATTTTAGTATGTTTAAAATCCAATAACATGTAGACACTCGAGAAATTAAAGGAGGTTAATTATTTTAATGTGTCAATTAAACAGTTTGATTCAATGATTAATTGATTATATCCTATGATTCCCTAGAGGATATATGTGTACATGCATTATTGGTTTAACCAATATTTGAAATTAAACTATGAATTTTTGGTGGATTTTCAAGGGAGCAATTAGATGTTTAACGGTTAAAAGATACTTTTAATATAATATGATATATTGTTTGTATAATTTTTCCCAAAAAACTTATACTATTAAGAATATTCAAACTTTATAAATAGTTTATTTATTTTATCAGCTACTAATGTGGGACTAATTTTGTTTCACCTATGTCAATCAAATACATATGTCCATTCTTTTTTTGCTTATGCATCCGTAAAACTATGGGTAATTAAGGTAACAAATTGAGCCATAAAAGGGTAAAACGCTATGTCGTGTGTCAGCCTTTTCATCACTTTGATGTATTCATACTTATATCGTTGAATTGTTAGCTTTGATACTAAAATATACTTTTTAACATGATATGATATTGTCCGTTTTGAATCAGGTTCATATAATTTTCTCAAAAAAAGCTCACATCATTAAGAATAGTAAATATTTGCCAAATAACTTACTAGTAATTTTTTTCAATCATGAATGTGGGACTTAGTTCACAAAACCCAACATTAGTTATGCTTAGGAATCCAACACTAATTAAAGGCTCTAATAAAACATAATTAGCACTTTCGAATAGAATTCGTGCATCTTATGAATAATAAAGATACTATAATATATAGAAAAGATTTGGGGATTTAACACCAAGGGGTCACAATAAAGAGAGAATATAAATGACTAAACATGATTGGTCTCTATGAAATCCAATAATTTTGATATGATAAATAAAAAAACACGTAAAAGAACATAAAGAAGGCAAAAGGAAAAAAAATATTAAAATCTATGTGAATCACTTTTTATTTTGATTCACCATTAATCTTTTTAAAATTATATTTGAAACCCAAAATTATAAAGAGAATATGGCCGGGAGGGGTCGAAGATTGATAGATATAGTGACTTAGATTATATGAAGTATTGTCAGATTATAGTTTCGTCTAATCAAAATATTAAAGAAAAAAAAACTAATTATAAGAGTAACTAGCTAACTTCTTTTTTTACGAGACTAAGACGCGATCGTCTAAAAAACGAAAATAGCAAGAACTGAAATCTCATCAAAATGATATAATCAATAATCATAACGTGCTAGTTTGCCTAACTATGTTCAAAATAAACTAGCATCATCATAATTCATATCCAATAAGCTTGATCCCAAAATTCAATCAAGCAATATGCTAATATTTTTATTATTTGAAGATGTGAAAGCTGGGAAAGCACGTTCCACCGAGTTATATTTCACATTTATTGTATTTTCTCCGTCGTTCAGCACACCTCATCTTTACTTCACTTTCGTAGAATCTATCCCCACCACCACACACCCCTAACCCACCCAATTATATAAATGATCCAATTCAGAGCCCTATGTAAAACGACACTCTTTTTCAACAACAACGAAAAAAATTGATCGTAGAGAAGAAGATTACAATGTGGGGTATCGAATTCTCATCAACAAGGTGAAAGTTCCGATCGCCAATCACGAAGGCTATAAACTTTCTTTTAGCAAGTTAAATTGAAATAACATTTCTCGACAAGTTAACAAGTTACTAATATGTGTACTATTACATTATTGATCAATGAATTAATAAACTTTCTTGATCGTAAAGGGATTATCGTTTATTTATTTGTAATATATATTGTCATTTGCTAACATTTAAACAACCCTTAGAAAAAGATCAGTTTGAGCTGTAAAAAGAATCACCAACTAATCAGCAAAAATTAAATTAAGAACAACTAGCCATACATACTTTTGAAAAAATTATTTATGGTTTGACTTAAAAAGCAAAGCCCTAGACCTAAATTTCTTTTTATTTTACCGGACTATCTAATTTAAATTTGTGTCATGAATAAAGAATCTTTTTATCAAAGGCAACTTTATTTCCAATACTCAACTCCATATTAGTTAAAAATTTAAATTTCGAAATACATACCGCCCCACCATAACTAATCCACTCAAGTTAATTAACACCAAAAGCATTAGTGTCTCCATTAGCACCTAAAAGGCTAAGACCCCTAAAACCCTAGCTATACATAAATATACATATACACACATAAAAAAGTTAACATAAATATAAATATAATTATACTATATATATATATATATATATGTATATATCAAGTGAGTACACAAGAAGGAGCCAGGCAATATATGGGTGGTCCTAAACTGATAACAAAATGGCTGGCACAACAGAAACATTTGGTTTTTTATTTATATATACATGTATATATATATATATATATATATTAGACTAGGTGTAGACTGATACTAGTAGAGTGGTCCTCTTATAACGGTTCTTCCTTCTATGTAAATAAAAATATACTATTCTTCCACCCACCCCACCCTCTTCGGTGGATGACGATGCTAGAAATTTTAATAAGAGGAATAAAAAAAATCAAAAGAATGTTACAATCGGAGATATATATATATATTTTTGGAATAATGTCCAAGTACCCCCTCAACCTATGCCCGAAATCTCAGAGACACACTTATACTATACTAAGATCCTATTACCCCCCTGAACTTATTTTATTAATAATTTTTTACCCCTTTTTAGCTTACGTGGCACTATCTTGTGGGCCCAACGATGGTTGACTTTTTTTTCGAACTAGTGCCGCGTAGGCTAAAAAGAGGTAGAAAATTACATATAAAATAAGTTCAGGGGGGTAATAGTTTCTTAGTATAGTATAAGTGTGTCTCTGGGATTTCGGGCATAGATTGAGGGGGTACTTGGGTATTTTCCCAAATTTTTTTAGTTAATGTAAATAGAGCCAAACTTGTATATAACAAATGTTATTTGGTTGTTGTAGCGAGATGTTGTTAGAAAGAGTAAGTAATAGTATAACAAGAAACGAAAAATCGACTCCATAGAAAGCACAATTATTATAGAGAATGATTATATCATTCTTAATTTATCTCTCCTTACTCCTCGATGAATATTATTGCATTTGCTATTTCAGTAATAATAAGTTTGGACTTGTATATATAATAGTATATATGAATATAATTATACATAAAGTTTGCTTAAGTTATAGTAGAAGTTTCTATTACACACTTAAACTTTACGAGGAATAATCTATACATTGCACCGTGTTAGACCTTTTTTATATATATTATTTTAGATTTTATATAAGTAAATTTGGCTTATAGGTTTGTAATATAACGCTATTTTTATCGTTTGCCTACGAAATATTGCCAAAGTTTTTTGTGGACAGTAGATATGTTCAATGTTGATATATAAATGTCTAATTGGATCATTTACATCTTAGGATCACGTACCAATAAACATATTGAACTATTCATGTGGTCGAGAGGTCTTGCCATATATCAACGTAAATGCTAAGGAAAAAATTCATGATATGTAACAGATGAACTTGATGACCACATAATATAGTGGCTGATAGTAATATATGATGGAGACAGCAAATCTTCACTAAACGTATGAAATCAGCCATAGGATCCAAATTAATATTCCTTCCGTCTCAAATTACTTATCGTATTTCGTAAAATTATACTCGAGGTTTTAACCAAAGTAAGTCATTATATAAAGTTATTCACCAAAATACATGTTTTTCTAAAATTTTACAAAAGTAGTATAAACGTATTTCACAGTAACGTTTTAGGATATATTTTATTTTTTAAAAGTTGATGGCGTCATATTGATATACGTTACTCACAGTAACGTTTTACTCCTAAAACGTTACTCACAATAACGTTTTAGGAGTAAAACGTTACTGAAAATAACGTTTTAAAAGTAAAACGTTACTTACGGTAATGTATATCAACCTAATGTTGTTAGTTTTTAAAAAATAAAATATACCCTAAAACGTTACCGTGAAATACGTTTATACTAGTTTTGTAAAATTTTAGAAAAATGTATTACTTTAGTAAATTATTTTATATAATGACTTAGTTTGGTTAAAAATACCATCATATCTTAAAGACAAAATCCTTAGTAGTAACACTATATCAAATATGATCTTTAATGGTAATAGTCTAGTATATCTTAGAACCAGTGGCGGAGCCACATGTAGTGAAGGGGTGTCGACCGATATTCCTTCGTCGAAAAATTACGTTGTGTAGCTAGAATTAAAATATTTTTTATGTATATCTATATTACATACTGGCATTCCTTGACTTCTATACAATTTTATTTCTTTATATTTTGACACCCCTTAAACCAAATTCTAGCTCCGCCACTGCTTAGAACCAATAACACTCTTTGTAAACGTCTCGATAACCTATAGTTATATTAGATCCAACAATAATTAACTAATGTCGATAAATGCTCTTTGTTAATGTCTATATTTATTGCTGCTAAAAATTATTTTGATATATGTAATTATTCTTGAATACTACAAACACGTCAATTATGAAACACAAATAAAGTAAATATTACATCTTCAGACATAAACAAAAGCTAAATAGTTGAATACCTTCTAGATTAATATTTTCTTACGAAGCATATAGATGAAACACGATAAGTATTTTAAGACAGAAAAACAATTTTTTTTATTTTTCTTTGGTTGGTGCAAGAACATTTCATTGTCAAAAGACAGATATATTATCCATTTTGAGTAAATAAATGGCATAGTCATGAGAAAGGATGACAAAATAAATTGAAAGGGAAAAAAATAATTAGCATTTGCAGAGGGGCAATATTCATTTATTAGTCTGTTTTTGTTGCTATTAAAAGAAAAGTCAGACAAATTAAACATAGGTCATATTTGAACTTATATAATCAAAATCTGAGTTGCTTTCAGCTTTTCAAATTGTTAATAATTTGTTTGTTGTTCAGCAAAAATGGTCCATAAACTTATTTTCTTACAAAATCTTTTTTAAAATAATGGCGCACGATTCAAAACTTGATATATATTTGTTTTTTATTCGATATTAGGTTTTGCTTTTGTAATTAAGGGCAATAAAATTAGCTAATGAAAACATGATTATGTATAGTAAATGTTATTTCTCATTAATTAATTACGGACTTGAGTTTTTCTAGCGAGAGGGGCAACACTTCATTTTAAGGTGCTTTCGGCTGTAGTTCGAATTTCGATTGCTAAATATTTATAAGATATTAATAAAATTTATTGATTATTAATTATTAATGATTCAATTATCATTTTAACCGTTAGTTAAAATCTAAATTAAAAGCAAGTCACACTAAGAAAGTTATATTAAATTAGTTAGTGCAACCTAAAAGCTAAATAACACCAACATTTCTCAATCAAAAACACCTTAACGCTCATATTAGACTATATAGTAGTTGATTTTTTTTTCATTTTATAAAAACACAATATTATGCCAAATCCCCAATAGCTTAACATACCAGACCCCCAATTATTATTGAGTTATCGGTTAAAATGTTAAGAAAAAAAATATAAAGAACCTAGATTGTTACCAAATCGTTAGACAAATAATCTCAATAAATAAACACTATTTTTTTTCGATTGATTTTGAACGGTCTAGTTATAACAACACTTATTGGAACAAACAATTGACAAAATACTCCTCTTCAGTTTTATTTTTTAAACTTTTGCGTTATGCATTTCCTTTTCTCCAACAGTTAAAAAATTAAGAAAAGTATTTTCAATTATTTTTTATATAATATAATATATATATATATATATATATATATATATATATATAGATATATATATATATATATATATATATATAATTATATTTTTTTTCTTTTGGCAAAGCCTAGAAGAAAGGGTTATTATTACGTCCATGCATGCTCAAAAAAAAAAGGTGATTATCTTTTACTTTGGAGGCTTTTTGCTTCTATGTGACTTATAATAGTACATATGATGTTCAACTTTTTTTGATTATTTTGTTTAGAACATACATTTTTTCACTATTATATGGTACAACAATAAAATAAAAAAATGAAACTAAGTTTTTAGCCAAGCAAACAATTACTTAACAAATGTGGAAAAGAAAAAGTAAAGATAAAAAGAACAAGCATGAGGCAACTATTATAACTTTTTAAAGGCAAATGATGGAATGGAAATGACAAATGGACTTCAACATCACATAATCATTGGTGGAATTTCCTACCAAAATACTAATGACTTGATTGGGATCTAAACTAGAATTATCGAAGGTATATTTGTAATATAAAGTTATTAATTATATAAATATTAGTTATGCGAAATTGCAATTCAAATTCAAATTTTACATATGAATAACTTACTTGCTAACTACGATTTCGAAAATATACAACTCTAATTCTAGATAGACAATATTCACCTGTAAAATGACACTCTTTTTTCAACAACAAAAAAATTGATCGCTGAAGAGAGGATTACAAAGTGGGGTATCGAATTCTCATCAACAAGGTGAAAGTTCAAATCGCCAATCACTAAGGCTATAAACTTTCTTTTAGCAAATTAAATTGAAATAACATTTCTCGACAAGTTAACAAGTTACTAATCTGTGTACTATTACATTATTGATCAATGAATTAATAAACTTTCTTGATCGAAAAGGGATTATCGTTTATTTATTTGTAATATATTATATCATTGCTAACATTTAAACAATCCTTAGAAAAAGATCAGTTTGAGCTGTTATTAATTTGTAATATAAAGTTATTAATTATATAAATATTAGTTATGCAGGTTAGAAATTGCAATTCAAATTTTATATATGAATAACTTACTTGCTAACTACGATATAGAAAATATACAACTCTAATTCTCAAATAGACAATATTCAATTATGTTATCGAAAATGTACAACTCTAATTCTCAAATAGACAATATTCGATTATGTTTGGTCGGACTCTCCAATGATGTTATACTCACACATGGGCATTTATGAAAAGGCCAAGCAACATAGATATCCAGAAGAATAATAAACACAATCATCAGACTTATAATCCCATTTGCTACAAGGAAAGTAAAGGTCTTAAAAGAACAAGAAAAGAGTTGACAACTAACAAGATTAAAATCCAGAAATTCCCTTTAGCAAAATCCAACAAGTCTTAGAGGCTCAGAATACATTTCATAATTAATCAGTTGGAATTTGTGAAGATGGGTACAAATGTATACAACTACAAGCTAGGAAAGGACTAAAGAAAATGATGCACAACACACACACACACACACAACAAGACCATCATAAATGTCCCATGGACACGACTACGTCCTTATGGCTTTTCCATTTCAAATAAGGCTAAGAACATGTTACATTGCTCAATGAGGGGACACCAGACCCAAATATTGGGTCTGTAACTCCTGCTGAATAATCTAATGCTAATCTACAACATCCTAAGGCTACCAAAATTTGAGGAAGATCATGAATCTTCTTGACTTTGTTGTGAAGGGAGGGAATTAGCACAGGTAAGTAAGAGGTTGTAGAGGTTCTCTGCTGTGGGACGGTCGTTTGGATCCTTCTCAGTACACCAACGATAAATAGAAACAAGAAATCTCAGGATACGAGATTCAGATTGTTTCTTGTCAAGGTCTGAGCTAGAACAAGACTTTGCTAGATCCTCTAGCTCTGTTTTGGACGTAGCCATTGCCTCTAGTTCTTCGGTTAATTGTGGCCGTTTACCCGCCTGCATGTGTTAAACATGAATTACATTGTTTTCTACCATTTAAAGCAATTCAAACAAAAACTTCTTTTATAAAAAAAAATAAAATTGCATGCGACCAGGATACTTCTGCAGGCAGTTCTTATGATCGAAAGTAATACAGGAAGAAAACCATCAGAGCTCCGAAAGATCCAACGACCGAGATGCTAGAACCATTCGCCTTTTAGCAACTAAGAGCAGCCATAATGAAGATTGGACATGAAGATTGTCCAACGGGGGACTTTGGAATTTCTGAAGTCCTCATCACACAATGGTAATTCAAGTACACTAGGTACTCATCATGGTATTTAGAGCATTAATAGATCGAAGGTTAGACATCAAGAAATACCTGAAGAGAATGGTGGATATCTAACTCGGATGACTCTGAGTAAGGAAGTTGCAGTGTTAACAATTCCAGAAGGACGCACCCAAACGACCAAATATCAGCACCCTACATCCAAAGAAAGACAAGTAAAAACCTAGTTCAGAAAACCTTCGAATACATTAAGCTAGAATTGCAGTTTAGACATGACAAAAACTCACTTTATCTTTCTAGTCATCAACTCAAAGCAATTAAACTTATTTGTTCATCTTCAAAAGGAAATATATAATACAGGAAATTAGCACCTATAAATACTTTTTTGTTGTTCAATAACCCATTCTAGCCAATTTACCCATCTATTGAATTTGGGTTAAGGGTGAAATAATCTACCCGCCCCCTGCCCCTCCTGATATTTTTTGGCAATAGTGGACTTATTTTAGGTCATATTAGCTTTCATCTACCAATTGAAAAGGGAAACCTGCAAAGTTAAAGCAAGGAAAACCTTTTTACCTTGAAGCAACTCATCTATAAGACTAACCCAGAGTTGAAGACCTTTTCAACTTCAAAGAAGTAAGAGATGGTACCCCCAAAACCCCTTTTGCCACAGGATACATCCTCTGAGATTAGCCGTCATATAAAAATACTCAAAAAAAATAATTCCTTATCTACGAAGTAGATTCAAGCATCAAAAATGAGGAAATTTAAACAAACAAATTACAAGAAAGTAAGGTGAAAAATTGAATGTGTCAATTAGTACATATTATTGTTCTTCAATTTGTAGCAGTGCCGCAATAGAACAGACAAATTATGCTTTCTTTTCTAGCTTAAAACATTTGGAGTCAATAATGACAAGATAAAGCTGAATTCTAATAGAGGAATGAGTGATATATCAGTTTATAGTAGAAAATGTGTGTCTTTTGAAGGTGGTAAGTTCTTGATTGTGTTGAATTGATTTTACCCCAGGGTGACAAATTAGCAAATCAGAAAGAACCGCATTGTTTTAGCAGATCATCGCACCCGGTGGCATTTAACTGGTACTTGTTAGTAGAGAATTAAATAGTTAGGATTCTAACTTCAAAGAATTGGTGACTTACCAACCCATAGATATTACGCTTACTCATCGCCTGAAAGACCTCAGGAGCCATCCAACGAGGTGTACCAACACAAACATCTGGTGGAGGAATTCCAGCATGGGCAATGCAGCAAGTATGTAAGTATGAACGAAGGGGAATTGCCATATCGAAGTCGCATAGCTTTACTGTAGGGGTACCATCAGCTCTCTTCTTATCCAGATCTATGAGGATGTTTTCACTTTTTATATCACGATGTATGATATGCCTAGAATGCAGCTCGGTCAATGCACTTGCTACATCGCGGGCAATAAATACCGACAGCTCAATCGGAAGACGCTTCTCACCAGCATTAGATAGCTTATCTACATGTTTCTGCCAGTTAAGGACAAGAAAGTAAAATGAGCTGAATACAAAAGGCAATCAGATGTTATTTATACCCTTCCCACCACAAAAGGGAAGGGAAATAAAGGAGAGGAAAGTCAGGTACGACAAGGGTTCTAGGAAAACATATACCTTTAGTGAACCCCCCTTAATATGCTCCATCAAAATGGCAGACTGCAATGTACGACTTTCTGAACTGCCATCTGATGAAGGAACCCATCTTGAAGATATTTGATGACCATAATATTTGACGATGCATGAACTGTTTAAGACACCCAACACCCTAACTTCTCCAATACAGTTAAACTCAAAATTCTTAATCTCATCCCCCGTGGACTTCGACATCTCTAGAGTTCGCACCTGCAGTGGCAAATAATGTTCATTCAATCTAATCTCAATCCTGAACTAGTGAGTATCAGTCATATGGCTCTTTTATATTCATCCCGCTCAATTCAGGTTAATTGAGCAGAAAAATTTTTTCCAAAAAATCAACTATGCATTGTCAATAAAGATGTTAGCCGAGAAAAATTCCCACAGCTAGTGGTATGTGTCACCAATCAAGTTTTATCAGTAGACAATGAAGAATTTGCAAAATGAAAAGCATAAGCCTGCAATATAATGGATTCCAGCTGAATAACAGAATAGTCAAAAAGGGTTGTTTTGCTTCTTATCTATTTCAGATTTCCAAAACAAATCAAAAGCACAAGGCCAGATAGACTGGTAAATCCCAGTCAATACATGTTAGAGTTCAGTCACTCTAAGAATAAAACATATTTAAATCAAGTCATTGAAGTTGGGAACAAGAACTTAAGTATATTTGCATAATAATAATTGAAGAAGTAAAAAGCAATCAGGAACCACACCTTTGCCAGAGTCTCAAGGGATCCCAATTTACACTGGACAAGGGTTGAGGAGGGAGCTTTATGAATTTTATCAGCACCGGTTAGAGAAGGAAAAGAACTAACTTGACCAGGACTAGCATCTGGCACAACAGGAACATTTATCCGGTTCAGTGGAATATACCTAAAAGAAACAAGAAGCTCAGTGATCTGGCCATGTTCATTCCGAAATAACTCAGGTAAGCTAGAGATTTTTAGTAACTTAGAAACTACTCAAGAAGCTGGCCATTTCATCCCAAAATAACCAATAATCACACTGGCTAAATTGAAAATGTAATATTGTCATACACGTGTATTGATATAAATGGTTTTAGTACCAGATACTAGTCATGAAGAAAGTAACACAGAATTGGAAAATCACTAACCTGCAAAAGTATTCTGGATCTGTCTCTTCTCTGATATCAAGGGGATGACACGCATCAACTATCATTCGAACCCATGATTCACCCCTCTTTACCACGATCACATTCCACGCATGCGGTGAAAAATCCAAATAACCCCTAACAAGCTCACAAGATATTCGAGGTTCTATTCGGTCACACAGGTACTGCAGAAGACAAATGAGATTTATCACTTCATAATAATAAACTCAATTCAGAACCACCATATCTAATTAGAAACATGTCTGATGACAAAATACCTTCATAAGCAAGGCCCTATGCCTACACACACCAAACTGCAAACTCCCAATAGGAACAACAACAGAATTTTGCCTTGATTTTATTGAGTGAAGTGCTTTCTCACAAAGATTAAGGAAAAGTATATCGTCTAAGATGCTAGGACTCTCTTTTGTGACAATGCTGGTAGTGTCGTCATTTCCAGTAGGGCATGTGCAGACAAAAGGCTTGCTATAGTTCGACCCAGATACATCTTTCCTTGCCTTCTGTATAATACTACTTTTGTCACTTCCACCAAAATGATCCGACACTAAAAGTGCAAGCAGTGATGCAATTTGCAAGTTGTCTACAGCAACATGTTCTCTGTCTTTAAACAGACCATCTATCTGATTAAAATGAAAGATTAAAGCTTGAGCACGTAGAGCAATGGCATCCAGCATTTCATCTCTTTGCCTGAACAGATTAAATAAGCAATCAAAATGAGTAGAGAGGCAAAGCATTCCCTGAAGTTAGTAGTTGAGGTCAATAACTATTAGTCTATTAATGGCATGCAAACATGGAAGTTACCTATCAACTAAAATAACTTCCCGTGAATCAAGATGCAAATTCTGCTCATAACTCCTCAGCGACATAAATGGCCGATCTCGCCCAGCATCATAAAAGCCATCTGGTAAATAATCATCAATACCACAGAAAGACATCATGCTGTATTTGCAGGATAACTCTGAATGATCTGTTGGTCTGCGGGTTTTGCATGGTTTTGGATTATCAATGACCCCATCCAGGTGCCTTTTCGATTTTGGAGGACTATTGGACACCTCAGAAGACGAACTTCCCTCAACCACATCAGCAGCATCAGAAACAGAACCTACTGAAGCATCACATGTTTTACAATTCTGAATATCTATGCATGTTTCAATGGAGTCAGAAGCAACACATGAAGATCTTCTTATATAATTGTCCTCCTTTAATCTGATATGTTCATCAATACCACTAGCTAAAGAGCCTTTGCACTCAGCTTCTTCAGTAATCAGTTCTTTATCATGTGTACCGTCATCCACTATGCTTGATGAGGCCTCCACCAGAGAATCATTAATTAGCTTAGAAGGTTTGCAGGCAACACATTTCCTGCTGTTGTTTAATCGTTCTTGACGAGCCCTCTGTTGCATATAATACTGCCTCTTCCATTTCTTGGATTTTCGAGGCCGAAAACATCGATGACTAGGTGACGAGCCACATAAATGACCCGACAATTTGATAGAAACTCCTACACAATTGGAAGTTCACACATCAGACTTCTCAAAGGTACTACCCTTCCTAACAACACTTCTTAGAAGGGCAACAAACAAGATCCAAAGGAACCAGAATGTGCAGATAAATATAAGGAGGGAGACGAGAGATTCCAAGGAACTCACCATTTTGGGTATTCTCAGAAGTTTCCTGTTCATAACTTTCAAGCACGTCCATTTCTGAAGACGAACTGGTGGTGTCATCCTTGGACAAATCTATGAAATTCCCCTCCAAATTGCAGCATACCCATGAAGGAATCGAACAACACCTAAGAAGCTTATTGTGCTTCAGCAATTTCAATGAAGATATATGGGTCAGGATAAGGTAATTATAATATATCAAGTTACTTGACTAGACAATTGAGACAAATACATTTCGGGTTTTTTTTCCAGTGGGATGCAAGAATTTCATCCACATTAAGAGTAGCTGCCTCTCATGTTATAAACATTTATCGGAGAAGGAAAAGAAACTAGAGAAGAAGCGCAAAAGCAATAAGACTGGAAAAAGACTGTAATTTCAGTAACACATACCTGAAGATTGAGACTCTGCAGATTATACATTGAAAGGAGATCAAGATTCTCCAAGGATGTTAATCTATTGTTAGAAAAGTCCACTCTCTCTAATCTTTGCAGAGAAGACAACCCCGGAGGTACTTCAATCAGTTTATTATTAGCAACCTTCAGTGACAGTAAGGTGTTAAGATGAGTTATCTCAACAGGTAAATTCTTTATCTTATTGAATGAAAGATCAAGGCACTCCAATTTAGTGAGGCAGGCTATTTCAGGAGGTAAATATCTGCAAGAACAGCATGGAACAATGGCATTATAATGGAGTACAAAGATGAAAAAGATAAAATGGTTATAGATATGAACTGAATCTACAAGTTTATGGTTCACAACTTTCAACCTCTAGCTACCAAAAGTAAAGCACTGCTTGCCAAAAGAGTAGCAGAATGAAGTTTCAGCTTTCAGATATCAAAACAATAAATGCGATGTACAAATATCTTTAGATATCAGACCTCATCTAACAAAATGTATCAAGTGTCAAACAACTTGAACATGACTTTTATCTGAAGAGTCAATATTCTGGCGTAACTGCACCCAATAAAAGGAACACTAAAAAATACAAATCCTAACACCTATTTCCAATTTGAATCCTCCTTCTAACTGCAAAAACGACTAATTTCAAGTGGTACCAACATTAAGTGATAATATAGAACTGATACACATGCTAAGCAATAGTTCACTTAATATGCTAGTAGCTATAGTACATACTACTGTGATGGAAAGATGTGACAGCAACAGGCTCGCAATTCTGAAGTGTTAAGTGTGTGGACACCTTTTGCACCTCAAACCCCTTGAGGCAGTGTATTCTATATTCCATACTCCAAGCGAACAAAGTCACTTTTCATATACTTCCCTTTTCTTTTTTTCCTACAGGAGACCTGTGAGATTTAAGATGTCTATAACTTAAAAATAATGTGACGCACTCGTGCATAGGCTTTTCATAACACCAGCTAATTAAAAGTAGAATGATGTCTTCAGGGACCAAAAGATAATTCTCAAACAAAATGGGGACCTTGAGAGGAAAAAAATTGCCAGGAGACTACAGCAACCAATATGCAGCAAATTGATTAACCAGGCAGATTTTTAATGTCTCAAAATCCTTTAACTCGTTGTAGTTGCAAGGAACAACAAGACGGAGATAGAGGGAAAAGTCTTCTGGTGGCTGCATAATGCCAACCTCAAAATAATAAATTTATCCATTATAAAAGGCAAACCATATAACCTCTTCAGCTGTCAAATTACATTAGGTAAAATAATAAGATGATTTTGACCAAACTAAGATGCACTGTAGATAAGAATTCCCAAAAATAGGAAATAAAATTTCAATTAAAGGAAACACAAATAAATAGTTAAAAACAAAACTCTTTATGACCCTTCACCAAGGGCTAGTTATGCTATGTACTATTGACTAATCCTAATATCGTATCATATATCCTGGATAAACCTAGCATGATCCTAGAGTAGAAACTAATACCCTTTGAAGAGTGATAAAGTCTCCCGATAAACAACTTACAAAATTTTGTGCATATCTTCTAGTCCTAATTAACAAACTTCAATCTCATGAAGCATCTAAGCAGAACAAACGAGTCTTTATTTTCTTTTATGCTCCAGCTGTGTTACCACATCCAAAAATTCTTTGAGAGAATCTTTTTTTTTTTTATAAAAAAAAAAATTCCTAATCATGTATAAAATTGTTTTGCTTGGTTATGTTAACTACAAAACAAGTTTGAACTAACAGGAAAATTTTATACCCGAGAACTGAAACTATTACCTCAGAAAAGAGACCGCAAAAAACATCCTGGTACGATGCTCTACCTACCTAGTTCCCTTGTATTAATGGAAGTTTGAGTGACCATGTACCATGCTTAATGCTATTTAATTTGTGGCTTATAGTTGCAGCAGCTAGCACTTGAAAAAACTCTAGTTTAGCAATAAACTTGTTCTATTAAATTCAAATTACTTTTAAGGAATGCAGCAAAAGCAAAAAGTGCAGATGCAACATAATCTTCCAATAACACCAAAAGCATATTGAGCTGCAACCTGCACATGAATTTAGTGCAACAATATAAACAAGTTCACAGAGAAACATCATCGAATTGGTTAAATATTTATACATTGGCAAAGTCATAAATTTTATGTTATCAAGTTAACTGACAGCCAACTACAGGTATTTGTCTATATTAAACATGAGTTTAGTGTAAATAAACTTAGATAGTATAATTGCAAGAAGAAACAGATCCTAACCTGATAGAAAAATGACAGACAGAGAGCTTAGTCAGGCGCTTAAGACCAGCAATATCTCTTAAAAGTGGGAAAGCTGAAGGTCTAGAGGGAACTTTACATAGCTCCAATTCTTTCAAATTCTTCAACTTCTGCAAATCCAGTCCACTCATCCCAGGAAATGATACCTTCACTTGCAAACTCTCTAGTTCAACCAAATTCCTTAACTCTCCAGTTGGAAACAAATTAACCTCATTCCCAAAAAATTTAAGTATCTTGACCTTCCCAAGTGCACCAATTGCCTTAGGAATCAAATTAAATACATTCTTATACATATACAAACCCTCAACCCCACCTTCTACACCTTCCAACAATGGAAAATCCAAACTTTTCCCCGAAATATCACAACTTGAATCAAACCCAGAAACCATCTTGCTCGAATCTTCCTCTAAACCCGTCAATTCATCACCTCCGTCGGAATTTTCAGATACATTCTTGGGTTTGGCACTTTCAGAGCTTTCTGAATCGTTTTCACCCATACGAACAGCTTGAATAAGAAATCAAAAGGATCAATAACGAGAACCCCACTTATATATAGAAGAAATTCCAGAAGAATCGTGAAGAAGAGGAGGAAAAGAACGCCTCCCGTCGGTGGAGAAGAGAAACCCTAAATTCTTGAAGAAGAAAAGGGACTAAAGAAGTGTAAATTATTAAAGTGGGCTTTGACTGTAAATTCAAAAATCATGCGCCCTCTTTTGACGCAATGATGTTTTTAAAATTGACTATTTAGACCCCTAAATTTAAGGGTAATACAAATTGATACTCTGATTTTATTATTTTATCCCAAGTAGGTGAGGTGAGCACTAGCTTCGAAGTTTCGAAGATAAGTTTCAAATATTAAAAAGTTTTCAAATATTTCACATCGTTTATTTTTATTTGTTCATTATAATTTACCATATATAAAAATAATGTACCTTATATATTTTGTAAAATAATGTACTACTTTAATTTTGGTCCGTTCATGAAGGGGTAAATTTGGACCCAAAGGTGAATTTGAAGGGTATTTGGGGGCCAATAGGTGGATGGAGGGTAATTGTGTACCATTTTCAATACTTCGAGGGTATTTTAGGCCCTTTTCCGTATTTTTAATTTTGGTCCGTTAATGAAAGGGTAAATTTGGACCCAAAGGTGGATGTGAAAGGTATTTGGGGGCCAATAGGTGGATGGAGGGTAATTGTGTACCATTTTCAATACTTCGAGGGTATTTTAGGCCCTTTTCCGAAAATAGAAAAACAAGTCTTAATATTTTTTAGAAAAATTATAATACTTAATAATAAGAATGATATAGATATAAAATTAAAGACTATTTCTCGACTTTTTGAAATATTTGACAACAGATAGAGGAGGTCTTTCTAACTAAATAAGTAAATATTAAGAAAAAAAAGGTTTTAGTTCAAATTTTGTCTAAAATTGTCCAAACGAGTTTTTCAAACTTTAAAGCAATGCCACGTTCACTCTAATTTAATTTGAAATTAAAGTTGATATGTCACGCTCTTTGTACTAATTTTCAATTGAATTTATTTCTTTACAATATTATATAATTTTAACAAAAAAATATTACTAATCGATTTTTGCATATAACTCATTTATTATATGCTCGATATATTTACAATAAATATAGTTAATACTTGCTCACATTCACAAAGTTTATAATATATTATATTTTACATTTATATAAAATTATAAATGAAAGAATTCTCCACAATTCTTGTTAGGTAAGAATATTGCTGTTTGTATCAATACTACAAATGAATAGTGGATACTAACTTTGGATACACAGTATTTTATTCTCCTAGAAAATTTAGTTTGTAAGTAACGTAAATTTTCTAATTTATGTGTAAAGTATATTCTAAAATAATTTCTCATGTTTTGATTTAAAAATTTGTTGGTCGACAAGTGGCATAGCCACATAGTGGTAAGAGTGTCCAACGAAAAAATATTATATATATACAAGTAAAATGATATACGAAATGATTAAATAACATATTTTGGAAAGTCTTAAAATAACAAATTGTTATTTTTTGACAACCTTTGCTAAATTCCTGGCTCCGCCACCATGATCGACATATATTTACTTTTTAATCACTCTACTTATGAAATTATATTGAACCTGTTGTTGTAATCTTACACAAGAATTTAGGATCAAGAATAAATATATTAACTCCAAGATTTGATTCAAGGATCCTAAATACAAAAATTACTTATTTAAATTTCATAATCATCTAACGTTACAATTTTGACTGCTTAGAAAGATTTACAAATTAAAATATCAATATCGAAAATTTAATAATGATCAAAAATATGTCAATATATATTTTCGTTAATACTTTAGATATGCTTCACATCAAGTGAAACATCTAAAATATATGCAACAACCGAGCATTATGACAAAATTCATTAATGTGAATAAAATTTATTACAAATTAATGACGAGTTTGTTCTTCAAATTACTACAATATTTTTATGATAATTGGTGTGTTGATTATGTATCACAAATATTAACATAGACGAGCATATTAATATGATTAAGATATATTTTCAAATTAATTTATATCAATGATATGAAAAACAATAATCGAAATGATGAAAGATAATGGAAAAATAAAGGGGGGACGAAAACCACTTTATTTTATCTGTTTGTTTGTTTTTCTTTTTCGTGAAAGAAAAGACAATGATTATCATCCTTTTTCAGAATTAAATTTTGGGTTTTGAATGAAATGATTTCTTCACTTTTCTTGTTTCCTCATTCACAAACACATAATATCACATGGTCATTTCTCAACTTATATTTCAATTGACATGATTTGAAATTTTTAAGTTTTTATATAAGATATTAAGTTCAGATTTGAACTTTAATGAGTTTTATAATGACATTAAGTTAGGATTTGAATTTATAAGTTTCTATAACAACCTCAAATTGTTATATATGATAATAATAAATATTACTGAGTTTACGTAAATTTTAATCAAAACTGTAGATTTGTAGCTTCACTACTTTCTTTGTCTACTTTTCATTGTCACATTTTACTTTATGAGAGTCGATTTAACTAATCGTCGAAGCAAAATCAAATTAGATTAATTCAACATTTTAAATTTGGATTTACAAAAACTATATGGAAAACACTAATAGTACTTCTAATATCCGAATGATGAAAAAACTACATCTGAAATGTTGATCAAAATTTATACCGTTTGACTCTCGACACTGGCGGGGCCATCATATCTTTAGGGTGTTCATCCGAACCCCTTCGACGAAAAATTACATTATTTGTATATGATAATTTTTTAGATATATATAGTAGATGTCAAACTCCATTCGACTACTTCGTGTGTCTATTTCTTTGAATTTTGAACCCTCTTATCAAAATTTTTGGCTTCGACTCTCGATAACAAAAGGTGAAAAGTAAAAATAAATGGAAAGTAGTTCCTAGTATACTAGTAGTTATTTTGTTAATGCCATATCTATATTGCCTTTTCTACTATGCATTTTTCAATAACTAGGCAATGACAAATCTTCATACAGCAGAGAAAGAGTATCTATATAATGAGAAATTTCACAAAATAATCACTAGCAGCACAGATTCATTGCAAGTGATCATGTCATTCCCAAAATCCAAACTAATAGGTGCAACAAATTATTTTCTATTTATTATTTACGTAAAAAAATTTCAGATTCTCTTATGATTCGATAGTTTCACATATCTTGATTATTCACTTGTTTGCATACATCTTTTTATTCTATATTTATTTATGACATCATCAACGTATAAATTTTTATGAATCCAAGCCAAAAATGTAGACTTCTCCATATACCTAGCAATCATAACTTGAAGTATTGCTGAAGTGTAAAAGGGCCTCCAATCTCCATAACTCTCTACACATAATCCATATCAACTTTACTGAATATCGTTAAATTATACGCAAAACTTAGATAAGTAAGTTTTAATTATTTGCACATGAAACAATATTTGATATGGTATTAAATGTGGAGTTGCAGATTCTATTATAAACATATTACTTAATATTAAATTTCTCATATTATGTTATTCACGCTTTAACTAATCAAGACCGAGCTTAAATTAACCATCAATTACTACTACTGTTTTTCAAAAATATAAAACTATGTTTACATATAACTTGCATTTCTCAACAGTTAAAATAATATCGTTCCTTAGCATGTGTGATTTCAATTACAATTTACAAACAATAACATCTCTAAAATTTCAAAGGAATTAAGAAAAAGCTCCACCAGAGTAAATTGTACGTGACCACATGCAATCGGAACCCAAACACGAAAATGAATTCAAATCCATAGAACTTCGCGGGTTCCGCTTGTGTATATAAACTCTTAACAACTCTCAGAGAGAATTCATATTTTCAAACTCACGGGAAACACCACCATTTCTATTTCCTTTCAGCAAATTTTCAAATTTCCATCACCGTTATCCTCTCAATCAGTCTGAAGATGCTTGCATTCAAGTAATCTCCAGTTCCTTTATCTCTCCTCTATGTTTACAATTTTCTTATCGTTCTGATTGTGATATGTATATCTGATGTGTTGATTGAATGTTTCAGGCCTGAAGACCAGTTACAGCTAGTTGAAAGAGAAGAGATCGACGATGAAGAAGACTTGTTTGAAGCTATTGATAAACGTAATATCATTTTCCTATTCCCTTGCGAAATTCTTATAATTATCCTTTTCCAGCTCGGTCAGTAAACAATGTATTCTCGTTTTTCTTCAAAATTCAACAGAAGCATTGTTTAACTTCATTATTCAGTGCTGCTTGATTTTTGCTTTTTAGTTAATGAAAATCATGGCTCTGTTTTTCAGTTTGACTCAATACACTGTTGTGGAGTACAATATGTAAATTTCACCTGAGAAAATCAACAGCAACGTTGTTTAGATTGGGAATTCGTTTTAGTTTACTGTAAATCTGTACCTGATTAGGTTTTCTCTGTTATATTATGTTTTTCTCTGGAGTAGTTTAGTACAGATTGTTTATGTGCATAATCACTCTTTCCTCATCGTTCAAGCTACTTGTCCCAATATTCTATCTATGCTAGCTGTTTTTGTGTGATGTTAATTGATCTTATCTCTGTGGAGAATTATCACGGTTTCAGGTTTCAATTCTTCTGTTATAGTCGATTCAAGGAACTTAGTTTAATTTTAGTAAATTCATTGCTCTCTGTATTTCTCTTCGTTAACTCATACAATTCTGGCTCCAAATCAGTTGATTACACTATGTCCATATATTTTAGTAACTGGTTTTATGCTCATTATTTTATCGTTTATCTTATATTTCCATCAGTGTGTTTATGTGTTTTGATCTCATCATTGTAGCATAACTTGCACAGTTTCGGGTTCCTCTTCTGTTTATGATGTTTTCATTGTTGATAATATGCATCACGATCCTTTTGAATGTTATGAATGTATTGGGGATCTCAATAACTGTGTTATAGGGGAGTACAAACTCAAATTTGTAGTATTATCCTTCTGATATCTAAATGTAAGGTATGCCATGCAGTAGTCTTTATAGATGGCTATCTCCTTGAACTTATACAATTGAATGTAAAATAAAATAGCAGATCTTAAACTGGAAGGATGAAGCTATATTCTCTGTTTTCACTTTTCAATATCAAATATAAATTATTGTGATCCTGATAACTTCTATAAGGATTAAAAGTCGAATCATTTGTTTAAAATGATTGGTCATTTATGCAGTGATCACTCATGGAATCAATGCTGGGGACGTGAAGAAGCTGCAAGACGCTGGTATCTACACCTGCAATGGCTTGATGATGCACACAAAGAAGGTGAAAGGAAAAAGCAACTCGTGTTACTATCCACTAAGTGCTGGTTTATACTTCCATTCGTCACTCTTCCATCTAATAAGTATCGTACTTTTCGTGTTTCCAGAACTTGACTGGGATCAAAGGGTTATCTGAGGCAAAAGTTGAAAAGATCTGTGAAGCAGCTGAGAAGATAGTGGTTGATGATTTATATCTGATAGTCATATTCCTGTTGATTATACCATCATCTGTGTTTTCTGCTACTTACTGTCTCTTTTTGTTCCTTGCAGAACTTCGGCTACATTACTGGGAGTGATGCTCTGCTCAAAGTATACATTTTCTTCTCTCTTTCCATTTTATGCATGAACTTACTGGAGTTGTTGGACTAATTCCATTATAAGTTACTAATACATTGACGTCACTAAATTAATAAATAGGATCACATTAGTATGAATAAAATAACTGTTTTTGTTTTCCTTGACATTCACTTCCATTCTTCTGCTTGTGTGGCATAAGCAAGATCAAAGTCCTATTTGTGCCTTAGATAAATAAAAACAGAAGACTGATATAACTACATGTTTGTTACAGAGAAAGGCAGTAGTTCGCATCACAACTGGAAGCCAGGCATTGGATGAACTCTTAGGAGGTAACTTTTTGCTCCTATATGATGAATGAATGCCTTATAGTTTGTACAGAAAATACTCCTGATTCTTGTTGTTTCTTTTTTCTTTTCATGTGAACTTTTGAAGGAGGAATAGAAACTTCAGCAATAACTGAAGCTTTTGGGGAATTCAGGTAAGGATCAATCAAATATTGTATTAACCTTGTGGTAGAGCTTTAGTAGAATATTTCATCTAACTCTGCTGTATGAACTATTTATTCAGATCTGGAAAGACACAACTTGCTCATACTCTCTGTGTCTCTACTCAGGTTCACCTCTGATCTTAGTCAGAAGCAATGGAACATCATTACCGTCTAGATTACTTCCGATCCTTTATATGCTTTATGCTGAAACATGATATCATTCGGAATTTAACAAGATTGCCAATTGATTTGTCTGATTTACTGCAGCTTCCGACTAGTATGAAAGGAGGGAATGGAAAGGTGGCTTACATTGATACTGAGGGAACATTGTATCCTTGCTAATATTTCGCTACTCATATGAAAATTCAAACTAGCACCTATTACTCTCTTCATTAAGTAGCAGCTGCAGAAACTCAAGTGAATGCTGCTTCCTTCCATTTTATCTTTTTTCCTCAACCAAGTGTACTACAGTCGGCCAGATCGTGTTGTTCCCATTGCTGAAAGATTTGGAATGGACGCTGGAGCAGTTCTTGACAATGTAAAGGGTCTTTTACACCCACATTTAATCATCTACTGCTCTTTGTTTAGTGTACTGATTTCTTATCCTTTCTTTTCATATTATGTGATCAGATCATTTATGCTCGCGCATACACATATGAACATCAATATAACCTGCTTCTTGGTCTGGCAGCAAAAATGGCTGAAGAGCCTTTCAGACTTCTGGTGAAAGCCACATCATCTGCTTTATCTTAAATAAGACCATTACTGGCGGCAATTGTCTCAGATACTGAAATTTTACTTGCAGATTGTTGACTCTGTGATTGCTTTATTTCGAGTGGATTTCACTGGAAGAGGAGAGCTTGCAGACCGTCAGGTATAACTATATACACAAGCATAATATTTGATTAATTACATTCCTATCTCTGATATTTATCTGTGTTAAGAAGAACCTGCAATCACCTGTTCTGATAGACTTTTTCTGAATGCTTACGCCTTCTTGCCATTTCCAGCAAAAGTTGGCTCAGATGCTGTCACGATTGATAAAGATAGCTGAGGAATTTAATGTTGCTGTTTACATGACCAATCAAGGTATGCAATCCAACCTTGCGTTTTACAAAATGTATTTGTTTAGATTTAACGCAAAAAGAACAAGTGTATAGATACACTGCTACTTCCTAAGTGTCGATGTAAATGGATTTGACTCCAAAACTTCCTATGTAATACTCTTTGCATGGCACTTTGCAAACAGCTAAACAGACTTTCTTTTTATGTTACTGTATATTGATTGCCTTTCTCGACATTGGAACTCTACCCATGCTAACACAAGTACTTGTATTGGTGAATGCAGTTATAGCTGATCCAGGCGGTGGTGTGTTCATATCAGATCCAAAGAAACCAGCAGGAGGTCATGTCCTTGCTCATGCAGCAACCATAAGACTAATGTTCAGGAAGGGCAAAGGAGAACAGCGTGTCTGCAAGGTGTTCGATGCACCAAATCTTCCAGAGTCTGAAGCGATATCCTTTTCTTATTATATTAGTTTTTCTATTTCATCTTACTGAGATTGTAATGTATAGAGACAAGAAGAAAGCTCCACCCAATACATCTGTGATTGCTGCATCGCTTCTTTCCACTGAGTCGAAATTAGTGCATTGTTAAACTAGACGGTTGAGTTATTTAAGTTCCTTGACGAAAAACACGTCTTCCAGATAACAGCAGGAGGTATTGCTGATGCTAAAGACTGAAAACCAGCTTGGACTTGCAACAGAGAGCTGCTTATGTTCTCTACTTCCCTATTTTGATGCTTACTTTTTGAGGTTAGCTATAAATATATAAATTTTGCATAAATAAGTTTGTAAGACAATGTTTTCTTACACTTATCTTGGTTGGGTGCTGTGTTATCAGTAATATAATTAGTTTCTTGCTATTAGAGGATGACAATGTCAAGAGTGTTAGTTCACTTGTATTATATCATACGTTTCACAAAATGTTGACATGCAATAGCAATAGCAGAAAAAAATGCCTATGCTGGCAGTCTTTTTAGCATGCAATTTTTAGTCCTGATACTTGATCCAATCATCTATGTTCACAAATTGCAACTGTCTCCTAATACCTGTCCTACCAGCATATATGTGTAACATGCCAAGATTAGTAATAACCATTTGAAAACATGGGAAATTTGCAAGGGTAAAAGGAAAATGGAAGCACCAAATTCGCATACAAGATAAGCAAAGCCCCTGTATCGAAGACTGTTATTTAAAGCAAGTGTCTTCCCCAGCCAAGAAAATGGCTTAATTCAGTTTTAGAAACATAGAGATTCACATGCATTGGAAGTCATATGACATATCTTCCCTCACTTTTTAACATTTCTCTACAAATCATAAAGCTCATTGCAATAGAGAAGTTATCAACTAGTTGATAACAAAAGAGTTGGCAATAACAGATAGAAGGCCAACTAATAACAAAGCCTTCATGCTGATGAGAACAGCAGTCGGCTTAGTAGTGTTGTGACCAGTTAGCAGCACTACCCACTCTGGGCATGCCTGAATCCACTTTCTTAGACTCTGAGTCCACCTTAAAATTTGCTCCACACACCTCGCCCGAGCTGTCCACCCTCGGTACTGATTTCAACTCATTGCGTGGGTGTTCATAACTCCTCAAGCCACCAGAAGATGTGAAAAAGCACCCTGAAGTAGCAAACAAGACAATACGACATTAAGTATTATGCAAAGATTTAAAAGTAAATCAATGGACATCAAGGATCTTCAAAAAGAAACAAAACAATTAACATAAAACACAGGGAGAAACCAATTCCAAAAAGCTGATAAGAGTGTTAGAAGCATATGACACACAGAACCAAAACAGAGGTTGTATATCTCATGTGTCAACCTGATTTGATTGAGATTTATGAATAAGCATATTTCAGTCTTGCCATGCCAAGTGAACCCAACTAGTTTTCCCTAACTCACCCTCTTTGTCAACCAGAGAAAAGGAATGATAGTTATTTGCACAAATAGAAGTGGTCTCGGTGATCTGACAAACATCAAATCACTCGATTTCAATATGAGAGCATGTTTTTCAATTTCAATCACCCTATAGATGAGCTGCCTCTTTGTTTTTCCTTTCTCTTACTGATTACAGTACGTACAATCCTTTCCCTTCAAAGTTAGAATCATTGACATTACCTTTGGGAAATGGTGAAAAGGATTTCCCACAGCCTTGTTTCACAATGTCAGCATCATCTGAGAGAACTAGGTGGCCTTCAGAATCAGTACCCCAGAAGAAGGGCACACAGCCATCAACATCCTATAACACCGAAACTCATACATTTAATCCAAGACCGAGAATATCAAAGATAAGTCAAGATCAAGATAAGGTGATAAAGAAAACTTACAGAAGCTAGAAAGGTACTCTTAGAAGCGCAATCATAAAGAACGAATGCAAACTTTCCATGAATATCCTTCACAACCTGATCTGGAGGATAAGGACCTCTATCCCTCAAAGTCCTGTAAGCCTCAATAACAATGATCACTTCATTTGCGGTCTTGTTTAACCCATACTGTTGCTTAAGATGTGCTACATTCTCGATGTGGCCTTGAAACATGCAGAAAATGTCATCCACAACAGCAAACAACCTACAAGAACAGAGAAGTAATATCAGTGTGCAATCATCCAATTAACTTCATCCATTTAACAAATTCAAATGGCAGGCAAAACACTTAAACGAAGTTGCGAGACTGTTTTAGGTCCCAAGAATGTTCCCACTTCCTTGTCTCCTAAAAATGAAATAAGGCATAAGGAAATATGCATCTTGACTACAATCTTTAGTTGTGGCTTTTCTTCTGCTTCCAGTCCAGAGGCTATCCAGGAGGGGCCGAGGGGGTCACCTGGTTCACGTGAACCCATACTCCCCCCTCCTGAAATGATACATAGTTGTGTTATATTTTATTTTTTTTGACACTGGTAATGTTGTATTCCTCGGCATCAAGATATGCTGAAGACCTCCAAAAAGGTAGTAACAAGCTAAAACAAGAGACTAATTACAGTAATCCTAAAAGATCTACTAATTGTGAAGCACTTTCTATAAAAATACTTAAACATAGATGTGTGAACTCACACTTATAAAGTATCATATTATATTTATATGTGATGATGATTAGGCATACCTCTCTACGTGAGGCTAGAAATTTGAATATTTTACTTATCTTGTTTTGTTTTTCCTTTCTAAAATTGAATAACACCTCTCTAAGTGGTTTGGATAGATAAAAAATAATTTTGGACCTAATTTTAAAATTTAATGGTTTTTCGTGATAAGATTCTAAATGTTAAAACCAATAACGGATCAAATTTATATCTTGATCCACCTTTTTCATAATAGTGCACCCATCATCTCAAAATTTTGGATACGCCTCTGCTTCTAGAAACAACAACCCCAACTCCCACTTCACCACTTAACGAATTTCAAAATCGCACTAGTGAAGTTTATCTACAGATTGGTTGGATAACATTACAAGTTTGATGGTCAACTAGAATGACATTATTCTAAGGCAGAAGATGTATATAGAAAATGTGTTTTGGCTAGAATAAAAAATCTAAGGAATTTGATCTATTTGATTTGGCTCCTACACTTAGCTAGAAATGGTGGAAAAGAATCTACAAATGAAATACTCCATTCCTCTAAATGACATAATCCGAAGAGATTTTACACAAATTACTAATCATACTAAACCATCAACTCAATGATGATTGTAACAACGTCATCAACACAAAAACATATTCAGTGTAATCCCACAAGTGGAGTTTGGGAGGCACTACCTCGTAAACATAGAGAGTGATTGTTTCCGATAGACACTCGCTTAAATAAAGCATTTCCAAACAGTTTGAATAATGATTATGACAGTGATGATGAAATAAAAAATGAAAAAGTATTAAACACCAGAATTTTTTTGTCCTGTCATACAAACAAGTCTTGTTTCTCCTAAAAACTAAACCCCAGAAAACACCACCATTGTGTTAGATCCAAACCAAAACTTACAAAAAAAAAAAACACATCACAAACTAGCAGATACCAGAGCAACAAAAGAACACAAAATCACCTGTTGACCATTTAACAAAAACAGATCATGGTTTTCCCAAAAGAAAAAAGTCAACATTCTGAATCAATCAACTGAAAACTTTAATGCCAAAATGAAGATCTAGTCATTCCAAAATCCACAAAAAAATCAGATCAAAGAAAAAAAGGGTAACTTAGATTTGAGAAAATTTAGAACCTGGGAAGTAAAGGGTTTTGGCGTTCAGATGAATAAGCCAAGAATCCAGAAGAACCAAGGTTGATGGTAACTGAACCAGAATGGGCAGATGAGAAATGCTGTGCCAAAAAACCATCTTTGAGTGCTGAAACTGCACCATCATTGTTAGGACTTTGAAGGGCTTCTGGGCTTTTAGCCACAGATTTGTCAAAAACTGCAAGCATTTTTTGGATGATGAAAAAGTTACAGAGATTTTATGGTATGTGAGAAATGAGAAAGATGGTGATCAAAATGGGGTTGAAATAGTTTGCAGGGGAGATGGTTTTTTCTTCTTTGCTTTCGAAAATGACATAAATGCCCTTTCTTCATAAAATGACAAAAGAAATAATATAGATATGTGTAAATTTGAAGGAGAATCCTCTTTTTCTTTTTCAAATTTGACAAAAAAAAAGGGGAAACTATATGGTCAACTTTTTTTTTTTTTTGTCTATACCCGTTTAGTACTCTGCATTTAAGCTCGATTAATTTGATAAAAATATTACACATTCATTCAAGAATAACTCAAAATTAAGACTTTGGTAAGGGAGGAGTTGTATTGTCCGCTGCATTATATTTTTTAGTGATTTATAAAGACGGAGTCAGGTAAGATCGAGTGACAATAAGTGAAAGGTCTATAAACGGTAAAATATACTATATATACAAACCTTTTCACACAATCTTATAAAGATAAGATCTATTTTTAAAGATTCGGTTCAATACATCAACTCAAATAAAAAAAGAAGAATACAATAAAAAAAGAATAATACACACAATTTCATATATGACTAAAATTATTTTTTATTATATGATAAATGTTATATCCTTTTTGACTTCTACCAATGCTTACCCTTCATATTTTGAACCACTATAGTAAATGTTTTTGCTTCAATGTCACTAGTAGATAACATATGGTCAACTTAATTAACAGTTATCCTTTTTGTTTTTCTAAGATATAAAACTATATAATAAATTAAAAAATCGAGTTTAATTTGAATTGGTTTTAACAGATAATACGAATCTAATTCAATTAAATAATTTTAGTTCACTTAATTTTTGAATAATTAGATGTTTATTAATGTACCAAAATACAATAATTATTATGTTTTTATAAAATGTTCTTGAAGGGATCAATAATTATAATTATTGATGACTATGAATGCTATGAGTATTTTTCTTTTATAAAAATTTTGAATATTATTATTATTTTGAGCAATGTTGAAGATCCAGCAAAGTTAATGTCGGTGATAATTTATTTTTACTTAGTGGATATCCTTAAACATTATAATAATAATAGTTAATCCCCAAAGTTGGAATAATTTTATTTTTTTAAAATAAAATGTCCTACTCATGAGCACGTAAGAAGTTGAAAATGTGACTATGACTAGTAAACATTAAATATCCAAAAAATATTATAGGGGTATATTCGTAACTGTTTATAATGATGGAGGAGCTTATCCAAATATTACGTGGACATGAGACAATTACTGACAAAATATTAATATCTTAGTACTATTATACTATTTATGTTAATTTTGGATTATAGTAATTATTCTTTTTTAAAGGATAATTTACAGGAACCAATGTACGTGTGACGTGGCAACTAATATGTGGAGCCATTTTTTCTTGAGAGGTGTGGAAAATTTTATATTTTATTTATTTAAAAAAAGTTTTTATTTTTTTAATGTTTATTTGATTAAAAGTTTTGATTCTTTTTAATAAATGAAATGACCATTTTAGTTGAAGTAGAGAAAACAAGATCTATAGCTTTCATTCAGCTTGATTATGTACTCTTCATCTTTATTTTTTTGTTTTTATAGTCTCGATTCTCTATGTATTCACACCTCGTCTTACATAATCTTGATCTAGATTATATATGGAGTAATTTTTTAAGATTAATAATTATTTATGACATGTGAAAAAATAAATTATTTGGTGATTGGTTAAAGTTATTATAGATGTTTCGTGTATTACACATGATGTTTTTCAATTTTGCGTTAAATAGTTTATCACCTAACAAATCATGAAATGTAATATGATTTATACAAAAAGGTAATTCATATATAATCCATCTCCAAACCAACTCTTACACGACTTCTTATTAAGAACTTTATATATATTTTAAAATATTTTTTTTTATTATCGATCAGATGATGAACTGTTAGATACTGATTCCTCGCGAAAAAAGAAAAAACAGAAAAAAGGTAGGGAAATGCCTTTTACCTAAGTGGAGGTCCAAATTATTGAAAAGAGCTACAATTAGTGGGTGACCCCACTTATCTAATCCAAAAGGTAGAAGTGGACCATTCTAAAAAGGGGTGTTGGGTTGTTAGAGGGTGTCAAACATTTATACATGATAATGTTAATTAATATTATGATATAACTTGTGAAATTTATGATATAATAATACTACTATATACTAAGAATATAAAATAACAATGGGGAGGTAAATTGGGTTGAATGTGATTTCACTTTTTATTTTCTACTATATTAAATGAAAGTCAAAGAAATCCTCAAAAGAGTTGTAACATGCTCGAAAAATCAAGCATAACGTGTATTAAAAACTTTTTGAGACTGTAGAGACGCTACAACAATCAATCACTTCTCACCTAAAACAAAATTAGAATTTTGACTTTTCATGTATACAAACTAGCAAAATAGGAAAAAACAAATGAAATAGTAGTATAGAATGACAAATTAATATTATAAAACAAATATAATAGCTATTTTTTGATTTAATTGTGTTTTATAGCAAACTATTTGTCAGTTTCTCTCCCTCATATTCTCGCTCGCCACTCTCCCTCATATTCTCGCTCGCCACTCTCCCTCTCTCGCTTGCTTCGTTTGCTCACCTCTCTCGCTTTATACAATAGAATTTTCATTCCCCTCTCTTCCCTCATATTCTCGCTCGCCACCCTCACCTCTCTCGTTTATACAAACGGAAACGAAATGCATAAATTGTATTTCTAATTGTATAAAGCGAGAGAAAATTGTATATACACATGCAAATACATATATATGTGCTTATACACTTATAATTATACAATAAAAGTATTTTCCTGCCCAAGTTTCTTTTGTCTTTATCTCTTTCTCGTTTTATACAAATTCAAATTGTATATAATTTCTCTCTTTCTCGTTTTATACAATTCGATTTAATTGTATATTCCCCGCTCAAGTTTCTTTTGTCTTTCTCCCTTTCTCGTTTTGTACAAATTCAAATTGTATATAATCATCCTATATACATATAATTATACAATTCGTTTTATATACTTCATTCTATACAATTTTCTGCCCATGTCTCTTTTCTTTTTTCGTTTTATACAATTCGCTTCAATTATATATGTATAACGAATTATACATATATATATTGTTATGGAGTGCAATTATGCAACTTTGCTATAGTATACAAATATAAATTTTATGTTTGTTATATGTGAAAGTTGCCCAATAAAAATACACAATCTTCCGCCCCTATCCATTTAATAATTCATTAGCTTATGTGATAGAGTGATAAATACTTTGAAATTGATTTCTCAATAATATTTCATTATCTGTAAATAGGATTTATGTCAAAAATAAAAAAATGGAGCACGTAACAGAAAACAATCCATTCATCAAATAATAAATTCCATGCATCAATCTCAGAAAATTAAACCAGCTTTTGTGAATGGAGAAAATCCTTTTCAAATAATTTAGAATCACATGCTACAGAAGTATATGTTTTTTTTCTCTAAATTTCAACTGCTAATTAAAATAACTCTAAGTTCCAAAAAAAAAAAAAAAAAAAACAGTAGCTGGTTCCTGAATTTGTCAAACCCGGTTATAGCCAACTGACTTGCTGAACAGACGTCTAATATACACAACCTGAAGTCCGCTAGCCAATATAAGCAGCATATACTCTCCAATTGTGTAAAATATAACACGATTCCGCGTGCTCTCGTTAGCTGCACCAGATAAACACACATCACATAAGCAGTAGATGGCATGAGGAGTGAACAACTCAATTTTTTCAAGATTCGGTACCTCACGGACAATGACTAAAATGTAAACAGAGAGATTGTAACGGGAAAGTGAATATAGCCCCGAAAACATTTGTAAGGTTCAGAAGAAAGCAGATACATTGAGTACCCACCAATGGAAGCAGCAACCATCTTCAAAATTAACATTTGTTGGTTCAAATGTAAATAGAGGGTTGTCTACTACTGACAGTAAATCATTTAAAAGTAAATCCACCAATCCAGGTTTTATAAGCTAGTTGGTCTCAATGCCAGAATTAACCGCATAAATGATGTTCAGCATCGTAGGAGAAAGGAAAACCATTTCAGTAATATCCATTTCTAAAAAGAGAACATATGGTTCTTATTAAGGGACAAGAATGGAGTCTTACTATGACGATGACGGGCATCACGTGCTCTTAGGTACTTCTGCTCTGAAGTAACGGATTCCAACGCCTCTCTTAGTTCAGCAATTTTGACATTAATGGGGTCCAAATGTTCTGAGCAAAGGTTAGAAAATGTTAAATGAAAAAAGATAAGGGATGAGCAGGAAACATAATAATCCACAGCTAATCCTAGCAATACATAAAGAACCTATCAGTCAAGAAACATGATGCATAATATCCCACTATCTTACCAATACATATACGAACATATCAGACAACTAACATAATGCATAACAGCCTCCGCAGCTACAAGTATATATAAGGAATATATGTCATCTTAATCATGGAACCAAAATTATGTAAAAAGCAAAAAATTATATTTCTAAAATATTAATTGATGAAATAATAATACAGCAAATAAGACTAACCATCTTTGGCAAGGTCATGCTCATTGGGAATGTGTCCAATATGTATGTAGAAAGAGACGGTTTCTGGTGTTGAATAAGGATTCTTAAAACAGAACTTGTACATCCCACTACGAGGGGCCTTGAACTCAAATTTATTCCCAGATGTTCCCTTCATTGTGTGTACAACATTTTCTCCAGGTGCTGTCACCTGCATGGGAGTAACAAGACTTGATAAGAAAGATTCAACATTTATTTTTCATTAAGAGGTTGCAGAGACAGAAATAAGCAAATGAGAACACACTAACAATGAGTTACATCTTCTTTACTCAATAAACTCCCATTAGTAGTCATGTCAATAGCGGACATGGCAAATAGGTGGAAGCAGTCTGTTTATTGTACAATAAAAAGCTTTTGACATTAAGATGTGCTACATTCCTGTGACTCATCATCATCAGAACCAAACAGACAAAATTTCTGGTGATGGAGTATCTCTCTTATACTTTACCCAGGGGCGCAAATGAAGGAAAATATAAAAATTAAATATGTAGCTCAAAGATATAACTTAAAACCCAGACAGTAATTACATAAAAATGAAAAAAAATCATAAATGAACATTTATTGTTTACTGACACACTCTTCCAGATTTACTCCATCAGGATAAGGCGCACAGCTTAGTGGCTTGAAACTGGCACTGATGCACCACCTAAGAAAGATGAGGCACATAGTGTATGTTGCACCTTGCTTCAAGCTTAAGTGTGCCTTAAGCAAGCCTTTGACAATACTGCTTCAGTGATAGGGCTGATCGAGTGGGATGGGGGACTAGACGTGAGTTTGCAAAGAGAGGAGCTAATGGTTATTAAAGCATGTTAAAATGGATGAAAGAGAAAAGAGGGGGGAAAAGTCAGGTAGAAGAATGCAAGGCTGTATAATTGGAGGATAGTTTCAGAACTTATGATGGCAGCCTGTGCTTTATGAAACAGAGATTTTAGGTTTATGGATAAAATTTCTCATTATGAAATAAAGGTCAGGTAGAAGGATTCAAGGGTTGTATAATTGAATGATAGTTTCAGAAGTTATGAGTGGCGGCCTGTGGATTTTGAAACAGAGATGTGAGGATTATGAATAAGATTTCTCATTATGAAACAAAGGTCATGTAGAAGGATCCAAGGGTTGTATAATTGGAGGATAGTTTCAGAAGTTATGAATGCCGATCTGTGGTATGTGAAACAGAGATTTTATGTTTATGAATGCGGTTACTTATTATGACAATAATCAGGAAGCACCGGATCAAAAGAAGTTAACTCTTATGATAGAGAATAAGAAGTCTCCAAGTCCAATGAGGTTCAGACAATGAAGATGACAGATCCAAGGGTTGTATAAATGGAGGATAGTTTCAGAAGTTATGAATGCCAATCTGTGGTATGTGAAACAGAGATTTTATGTTTATGAATGCGGTTACTTATTATGACAATAATCAGGAAGCACCGGATCAAAAGAAGTTAACTCTTATGATAGAGAATAAGAAGTCTCCAAGTCCAATGAGGTTCAGCCATTGAAGATGACAGAGGAGCATGGTGCTTTGTAGCAAGCTGTTGGTGAAATAAACAAGGAAACTACATGGACTACTCAAACCCCGACTAGAGCAAAACCAAGTCCTTGGAGTAAAATGGCTCAATAAAGGTTCAGCAATGGTAGCTCCAATGTATATATGATAAGATGAGAAATACAAAGGGTTATGTCAACAACAGCTAGGGCAGGAGAGTCAATTCTGTTACTTGATAGAGTCAGAAGGCAATGGCTGGTTCATTCAGAAAAGATTATATACAGATTGAAAGAGCTAATTCAAGCACTTGGCTAATTCTCTGAAGCTTATTATTGTATTACTTTTGGTACCAAACAAGATAGCTCTATGATAAATTAGGACTCATAATCAGGCATCCCATGGTCAGTAGCCAAAAGTGCAATCAAGCTAGTCGGAGTTAAGAACATATAGGACTCGTAATCAGGCATCGCATTGGTCAGCCAAAAGTGCAATCAAGCTAGTCGGAGTTAAAAAACATAGCTATGAACGGAGAAATTTGGAAACCATGAAACTTTATTGAGGGAAAACAATTTCCTCAATATTTTTCACTATTTATCTCAAAGGGGAAACTCATTAAGTATTGGAGCAACATCAACCAAGTGAAAACATATACAAGATCATATAGCCAATCCTCTGTGGAATTGGAATTGAGGCATGGTTAATTGATTGAATTTTCACTATTTCGTCTAAGTTAAAATCTATGTTGCTTGGATTCTTCAAAAATGTCAGTGGGTGCTTGTCGGATTCTCCAAAAAAAGTATATTTTTGGAGTATCCGACATGGTTGCAGCATCGAAAGTGAAGAGTACACACAACTTAGGTTGAAATAGTTGAAAAGCATTTTCTTGTACTGTGGGATGATTAGCAAGTATAAATAATGAGCAGCAGAAGAGTGGCTAATTTCTAAAAAAAGAAATGATTGGCAGTACATAGCAAAAGATCATGTCATTGAAGCACACAATTCAGGGCATCTCAAGGATTTTATAGCATCAAACTAGAGCCTATTTAGATTGGCTTACTTAAATGCATTTAAGATAAAATATCTTTTAAGCACTTACGTAGTGTTTGGGTAAACTAAAAAGTGCTTTTAAGCACCTAAGTTTAAGTCAAAATAATGAAAATAAGCCAAAAGCCAATCCAAACGAACTCTAAGAAGGCGGAAATATGCTATTTTACTTCTTTAGAGTAAATCCTAATCCCTCCTATATGATTTGAGAATTCAAGAAAACTCAACACCTGAATGCTGAATTCGGATGTTCAATTAATAATTTTTTTACCTTAATTTACATGAGGAGGAAACCTTTACACTGTGTCTGAATTTTAAGAGCAATTCATTTTAGACAAACAATATCAAGAGGTACAGTATAAAATATAAACGTTTTCCGTGAAGAATAATCCATTCAATAGTGCTTATCATTGTTATCCATCAAATCTATACAAAATTCTACAGAGCAAAATCATAAAGAGAGACAAGAAAAAAAGCGCACATCTAAAGCAAATTCAAAAAGTGGATCGACGAAATTGCTCACAGGTAATGCGTTAATCGATACTGAAAAATTGCATAATCAAGCATGGAAGAAAAACTTTACATACAGTGAAATCGATGCCTGGGTGATCTGAGCTCCAGAAGATGTCATGATCGACAACGACAAAGTTTCCAGAAATCGTGTCGTTCTCATAGAGAACGTATTCGTATACGCATTCCTCGTCGTTCACTGTTACCGATAACGCCGATATGTCGTTCACGAAACTGAATAGCAAAATCGCTACCAAAGCAAAGACCTTTGACCGTCTGATTCCGTCTCCGGTTCTCGTTCCCATCTCCGGCGCCGATGATGAGTTTCAGCTTCTTTACTTCAGTGAGATATTGTAAAAATTCGTTTTCGGAGATTTTGGGGCAGATTTTGTAAGAGAGAGCCGGTAGGGTGGGTGGGTGGGTGGGGTGGGGATGGCGTAGGTGACGCGTTGTGCCTAGTTTTTCTCTAATCTCTACCATGCAGAACGACGTCGTTTTTGCTGGATTTGTTGTTACCTCTAGTCTCGATATTGGATCGTATGTCTTGTGCAACATTCCTTGCAAAAATATTATTGTATTACTCCTCTGGTCCATTTTTATTTGTAATGTTTTGTTTTCAAAAATTAATTTGATTAATTTTTAATGTTATATTAGATTATATTAATTTGATACTATAAACAAAAAAAATTAGATATTCAAAAACTATATGAAAGTACTGTAAATTGTAATCTTTTTAATATATCAATATGATGAAACAATATATCTTAAAATGTTAGTCAAAGGTTATTATAGTTTAACTTTGAAAATAGAAATCATGACAAATAATAATGAACGTAGGGAGTACTACTTAGTGGTAATTAATTAAATTATCCTTATTTGTACTCGAGCAACTTTCATAAATCACACCAGTATAAATACGGATTAATGGACCTATTGATAGTTTTGATAATTATATATCTTGTTTGATTGAGTTATTTTTTTTATATATTAAACGAATATATCTCACGTCCTCTTTCGTTCGCTTCTCCCTCTCTCTCGTCCGCCACCTTTGTTTTTAAGTTTCATAATGTTTTTGCATTTTATAATGTATCTAAACTTCACAATTATATGTATTTGATATTAAAATATACATTGAGATATACTTAAATACATGTGTTATCTATACATGTCATCACCAGTGAGCAGAAAAAGAGAAAGTGGGAGAGAGGAGAGAAAGAGGGGAGAGTGAGAGTGAAAGAAAGCGGGGGAGGATGAGTGAAATGTTGTGTAATTATTTCAAAGTATAATGAGATTTAGTGTGTTTGTCTAATTATGTAGTTCTTTTTTAATCTCGATTTATTATTATGAACACATTTTCGGCGTGGATAATTAGTGGTGACCCAGAATTTTCATAAGGGGGTGTCAATGGTTATGGTAAGAAAAAAAATCAATATGAGCTTAGTGTTAATAAACACACACACAAACACCCCCCCACACACACACACACATATATATATATATATAAAAATTTGATATCTATATATAATGTAACTTTCCGGTGAAGGGGTCTCGCTTGACACCCTTTGGCCAAGGTGGATTCGCCATTGTAGGCCAAGGTGGGTTCGCCATGGTATGATATGGTGTATCTGAAACTTCATTCACTAAATAGTGGTTTTTCAATTTATAAAAATATTAACCTTTACCGTATTAAGTTAAAGTTCAGTAATTTTAACTTTGATGACATTTATATGGTGCAATATGATAATCATAATTTATTCGACTCGACTTACATATATTCTTATAATAGAAACTTATGATTCAGCTTTTAAAAGTCATCTCAATTATATCATATTAAGCTTTTACACATGTAAAAACATATATTAAAAAAAATTTAAGCAACTTCGTTTGCTAATCAATTAAGCAAAAAGACATCCAATCAACATAGATTAGTTAAAGTTTCAATGACTAAGCAATTAGTTTTGTACTAATACTAGTAATGCATATATTTGTTAATACTATAATAATATATATAAATTATATATGTAAATATATACCTTAGAATGATATTTAGTATTTTATTTATAGAAAACAAATACCATATCAAATATGAGAAAACTTAAAATCTATATCAGATACGACACCAAATATAGTATATTACCAAAAATAAGATATTTAAAAAAATTACATTTGATATCTATCCTATCATGCCTCCCTAGTCATTTTTTTAAATATAGGTAAAATTGAAGTGTTTGATATTTATCGTGTGAGATGTGACTTATTACAAAGTTTTGAGGGCATTTACTCCCTCCGTTCCTTTTAAGTTGTGATAGTTCTTTTTCTAAAATAAAAAATAATTTGATAAATATTTTAAAAATTATTTGTATTTTATTTTAAAATTTTAAATTAATAATTTAATACATGACAACGAAAAAAGGATCGAGAATATTAACAATCAGGACATTGTTACAAGCTAGTGTCTCTTGGTCATGCCAAAGAGTAAATAAAAGCCAGCTTGATGCACTAAATCGTTTGCGAAGAAAAATTTCAATCACTTCCACCAAAAAAAAAAGTAAATGGTGACATCTGAATTACATATTATCAAAACAAATTTTCATTGTCCTGTGTTCATCGCCATGAAGGACATGAATTAGAAAGAAAATTAGACAAACGACTGAAGAATAACGATAACCCAGTGCACTAAGCTCCCGCTATATGCGGGGTTAGAAAAGGGAAAGGGTAAAAATATAGAGTAGCAGTTTTATTCACAACACTAGATTTTCATCTGCCCTCAAAAGAAAACAAAAAAAACAATTTGCAAAACCAAACAAATTCTGAGTTATTTTCTCACATCTCTTGAAACCAATCTAAGCACTTTCTGCAAATCCAATTTGTAAATTGTCAAAATCAAAAACTGTGTGATATGCTCTCAAGAATGCATCTCCAAGAACCCTGCAGAAGTAGTCATACATATTGATGTTATTTGTCAAGCTATATGACAATCCACGAGTGAGGTCTGAAGAGGACAGAGTGTACGCAGACCTTATGACCCTACCTTGGGAGGTAGATAAGTTATTTCCAATAGACCCTCGGATTAAGGAAAACAGATACTAACTTGTGAAAAACTAACAATAATCTTACCAGAGGGGACGTTGCGGATGCATATTCAAAGCTGTAAATCCACTGAGACAATGAACACCTCGGTGATCATCAACTCTGATAACATACTGTTATAGAAATTCACAGAAGAAAATAGTAAGTGAAATGAAAAAAGTGAGTATCAAGTTAGTCATTTGGTTGGCTTTATTGTGTTTTTGCATCAATCCCTTGTTGGTGTGTCATATCTCACTCAGATAACAGAGAAGTAATTCCATATTCAAAGTTGCGATTAGATCAATATATATAAAGAATCCGTTTATAGTGTAATAATTTTATCGAAGCAGACTGTTTCAAACTCATAATAGTCTATGAAGAAGGAATTGATGACCCTCAATACCACTATATGTTAACACACGGCCTAAAAATCTGATACTATAGATAATTAGTTCAAGTTGTTGAATCAAGTTTTAACGCGAAGAGAAGCACTTGAAACAGTATGACAAATTTGGACCTTAGGAGCAATTGATAACTACTTCCAGCTTTCTCCAAAATCTCATTCTTGAATCCTTTAAAAGGGACATCATTTATCAACTATTATCCGTCGACAGGAAGATAAAAAGAAGCAGAATGTTGAGTTAGAAACTTATTACTGCAGTTGAATTTGGTATTGTTTTTGTTCTTTTAACATCTGCAGAATCAATCAGAACGGGAGCCTTAGAGCAACGATAAAATTGTCTACACGTGGCCTATAAGTCACGGAGTTGAAGTCATAGATTCAGCCATTTATGTTTGCGTCAGGCACACTACTTTGGGCTATGGCCCTTCCCCTGACCCTGCATGAACACGAGATGCTTCATGCACCTCAGATATCTTTTTTCTCTTTTTGGTGACAAGTAGATTAATCTAGGTATGATCTTTATATGTCTAGTTGTATACTATCACCTAATTATGCCATCTTCACAACTTTTCATACATCCTAAAACTAACACAACATCATACAATAAAGTGAACTAGAACATGAGTATGCATTTAACTGCCTTACGTTGCTAAAAGAATCTCGAAGAGGAAGGAACAGATACAGATAACGAAAAAAACCTGATCGGGAGAAAGGGGGAAAGACTTGTTCCCAATGGTAAATGTTATATGTGGCAGGGAAAAGACATCACAATTGATATATGATCTCCCACCAGGATTTGGTAGCTTCTCACATAGCTTCATCACAAATTAGATGTATTAGTGAAAACATCAGCTAACTAAGAAGAACTCGAAAATAACAGAAATTGTCACACTACTAAAGAAAAACCTTACCTGATTAACATATTGAAATGCCAACTCTTTTGATCTCTCTTTTCTAATCTCTACTTGTATCCAAAATGCTACCATCTCACAAACATTGCATAAAATATCCTTTTCTAGCCTCTGGGACTTTGAATTTCGCATTCTCATTCGGGGTTCATGACTGAAACAGAATTTGATTTAACGTTTTAGATCAGACATCAGTCGAAATGAAAGAAAAGAATCTGAAAATTCTAACCTTACACCTAATGTCTCATTATTCGAACAGATACCATGGCAAACTGTATCAGGATGTAACTGCAATAGAGAAGAGGGACGAGATCAAAAGGAGAGACACATAATATACCATATTGCAAATTGATGAAAGAACTTACCCCTGAAAGCAATCGTTCCCAAAGCGTTCTGCCATAATCATGGACAATAGTTTTGCAATGCGAACTAACAACTCCTTCCGCTCCAATAGCATGATTTATTTGAGTTAGAATGGTCTGAAATGAGGGTTACATGACGACGGTTGAGCAGAAACAGATTCTTGAAAACAAGAACTATAATCAAGAGTGGTCTAAATACATACTGTTGGACCAGCAATAAAAGCTGTTCCAGTATCCACAATAGCTGAACAGCCATCCTTACAAAAGCCTGCGAGCGAAAAGAAGAAAATTAGACTAGAGATGTATAAGATGCATTATATGTAAACTGTAAGTGACATTACCTGTTGAATTGTTTCCTATAAAAAGATCCCCTATCTCAATCTGGAACGTTCGGAAAAGGTCAGTTTGTTCAGATACAAAGTAGACGATATCACGATACAAATTTAGTTCTGTAAAACACGAACAGTAATAACTGGACTGAGGTTAATTACCTCCCAATAACCATTTTTAGAAACTGGGACATATGTATGTAGACCCCTGAAATGAGTCCAATCCATGCCTCCAAAGAGAATTTCACCAGCAATCCTAGACGTGGGATCTCGATTTAGCCAGAATGAGAAGATTGACTTTGAAACTATTTTCTGAAGCACCATGTTATTCCTGAAATTGTCGTGCTAAGTTACTGTCGGAAAGTATAAGCTACTATGCCCAAAAATTATAATATGAACAGATATAACTTACCATACTGGTGTGACATTCCTTGAATCCGCGCCCTGGAATCCAAGTCCTAGTACTCCATCGAATCGTGCACTCAAGAATGTGAAATATCCCTCCTTAGTTACCTCAGTGAAGACCTGTTTGAAAGATTTTATTCAATGTGTAAGTTGAAAACATATCTAGAACTTCAGCTACAAAGAAACAAGATGGCACCTGCTGCTTTATGACAGCATTTCCAATTTTCGTATCGTCTTGGCTGAAGAATCCATGCACTGATCCAGTGCCAAAAGGGATTTTGCAAGAATTCCCTGTCACAAAAAGCACACGTAAACGCGTTCAGCATTTCCCTTGAGCTATTAAATCAATGAGGCATTTAACCAAAATGAAAATTTTGAGGTCCATTGAGTAGCTACCATTCTTCGTATACGTATTTGATAGCCTTGATTTGTACGTGGAACGAAGATAACAAGCAATCTGCATAGAAAATTGATCATTCGAAAAAGGTGTTTCATGTTATGAAATGTGTAAATCCACAACTACTTCACAAGACTAACCGAGAAGAAGCATCTCGAGGATGGAACCCAAAGATTGGAACTTCCAGTATCAAACACAACAGTGAAGTGTTGAGGTGGTGAACCAATACCAATTTCCGCGAAGTACTGAACATCTCGATAATTCTTTATGTAAACTATCTGCTCATCAGAAGAAACCGAGTTTCTATTGGAACCCCTCAAACCTTTAACATAGATTCTTGCACCCCTTATGTTATTAAGGTCCAAAGATTGCCTTTTTAGCTCAATCCTAACCACACTGTCAGCGTATACGTTGAAGCCTAAACCGCGTGTTATTTCCCATATCAGAATTGCTGCAAGAATAACTTTGATCCCCATTCTGTTCACAACCTAGCTCTCTGGTTTCACATAGCAAAACAATTAGAAAGAAGATAAAAATCTTTAATAATTTACCCTTCAACCAATAAGTCCATCTGGTTCATTTCAATCAAAATGCATGTCAAAGGTCTTAAGTATAATAAAAGCTAACCTCTAATACTATCCATCTACCAAATAGACATCAATCTCGAATTAGTTGGGGTCGACTATATGATTCCTTTTTATCCGTTCTACTCTATTCAGGTCAATTTACGAAAAATACCGGATGCAAGTGTAACACAACAACAACAACAACATACCCAGTGGATCGCTCAAGTAAGGTCTTGGGAGGGCAAGTGTACACAGACCTTACCACTACCTCGTGGAGGTTGAGAGGTTGTTTCTGAAAGACCCTCGGACTCGAGGCAAGTGTAACACAACAACTAAAATTAAATATTATCAACTTTTAACTTCTAATAAAAACTGCATATACAAAACCAAGTAATCTAACATCACAACAGCAAATTAACTAACTATAGTACCTGACTGAAGGCAAAGACAGATGCCCATTCCAAAATTCACAAATTTAGTGTTTATATATGAAGCTGAAGAACACACAAGTGTAACAGAAGTCATTATAGGCAACAAATGAGTACAAATTTTGAGGAAACCACCTTGCAGTTTCTAATGAACTTCATGATATAAGCACAACAAAAAAGTACAAATTCTATTGCACTATTGCATAGTGATTTTGCAAACGTTATTAAGTATATATACTTATTCTTCTCACTCTCTTTCCATTTATATTGTATTGTAGTATTGTTCGTTTAAATTTATTATTAGATGATTTTCGTGTGATCAGTTATAAATAATATTTTGTTCATTTAATAATTTTATTTTTACCTTTTATCTTACATTTTCATTTTAGATCTATCCTGTTCTTACATGTTTATCACTCAAATTGTTGATTTATAATATTATATAAGGACAGAGAGCGATACAATCTATTCAAACGTTATTTTCATTAAAACAATATAATATACCGTGAAACAATATTTATTGGGTACAAAAGATACTTTCGGGGCTTTCTTGTTATATTTAGAGTAAAATTGAACGATTTTTTTGTTAGTTTAATGACTATAGTACAATAATATGAAATTTTTCGTTGTTTATTATCCCCTAAAGGAAACAACATTACCAACATACGTGTTTTCCTAATTTTTGGATTTGGGAGAAGAAATTTCGTAATTCACACTCAAGCTCATCAGTAATATTTTTTTTTTTTTGGGAATAATTTCAAAACAATGATTTTTATTAACACCCTTATTTAAGTTATTTATTATAATGTAAAATAGTTATGATGTAACAAATTTAATCTTACTTATATACTTTTTTAAAATTATTTTGTAATTAGTTTTCAGTGTCTTGGAACAAACATATAATAGGATTATAAGAGTAATTATATATTGTTATGAAACTATATGAAATTAGAAGAAGAAGAAAGTTGGGAGAAGAGAAAAGACTTTGAAGTATATTCAGGATTCATTGATCTTTTACAAATCTTCTTTACAATGAAGGAAAACCCTTTATTTTAGGGAAAACCTTACTTGATCCCCAAGTAGGATTCCTAAACATATCCTACTAGGACTCCACATAATTAGACATTCACTATAACACAAATATGTTTATAACACTCCCCCTTGAATGTCGGTAGATTATGTGCCTCATTAAAACCTTACTAGATAAAACCCAGTGGGAAAAAATCTAGTGAAGGAAAAAGAGTACACATATCTAACAATACGCATTATGGATGCCTCATTAAAAACCTTACAAGGAAAACCCAGTGGGACAAAACCTTGTGAGGGAAAAAGAGTACATCGCGTATTAACTCCCCCTTATGAGAACATCAATTCAGAGACTAGAATCTTTGTTTTCCAAGCTTGTGCATCATCTTCTTGAAAGTTGTAGTTGATATAGACTTGGTGAATAAATCAACAATAATGTTACTTGAACATACCTCTTGCATGTTGATATCACCATTCTTGGGAGCTCATGAGTGTAGAAAAACCTTGATGAAATATGATTTCTTCTATCTGCTTTTATGATCTTCCTTTCATGGTCAAAGATTTCAGCAAGTTCCTTACTTCAACTTCTTTAAGCAAATAATTGCCAAGAGTTTCAATTCTAGTCATCAACTTGCATAATAAAACTTGTATATGCTCTATGCATTTTGAATCTATTTAATCCTTATGAGGATGATAAACAAGTTTTCCAAAAACTTGTATATGCTTTATATTTTGAACCCATCGGATATTTTCATATCAATTTTGTCAAGTAACAACATTCAATATTAGATGCATGACATCTTCTAGTGCCTAGATTGCAAGTCACATAAGCTTTACGCTTACCAAGATGCATCATTCCACTTTTCACTTGATAATTATTTCTACACAAGCATGCTTTAATAGATGTAGAATTTATATCCTCATTATATTTTACAATATTGCGCGCTATTGTATCAAAGATATCGTCAACGATATATCATTTTGTATCGATTCACAATACGACAAAACTTATTGAGATCTCATCACTTCATTATTTTAGGTAGCTACCCCTCTCATGAGGTTTCATAAAGTGTTATGTCGTAGGCTCTCCAAGAGCACATTATCTTCTTATTATGATCATTTTGATTCTTTGATCCTCCCCCCTTTTCAAGGATTATTTTATTTAGAATTGATTAGTCTATCATAGACTTTATCCTTAAGGGACATTCAATAGGAGTATTTACAACTCTTCTGTTGCTTCTAGTCTCCCCCTTATGTTAGACAAACTAACATATATCTCAATCTTTTGGAAAAACTATCTTTGTGCATCATAGTATATTCATTAATCATATATTGCACATCAAAATTATCAGATGAAAACCATTTGGTCCTTGACCATAAACCAATTAACATAAAAATTGATCATAACTTATTGGTTTGATTCATACAATTATGTTTGTATGTAATATCATATTTCATATAAACATATGAAACTTTATTTTCGTAAACAATGATTTTACTATTTGAGACATATAATGTCACATCATCTTGAGTATTTATCATTATTATCAAGATAAATTGTCTTGATTACACATTCTGAAATTGTGCTCTTAACTCAATTATTTTTGCACAAACAATTTTGTGAATGTCAAACTACATGTTGACAACAAACCCACATGTGATTATCTTATAGATGCATCTTTTTATCATATCACATGATAGGTCAATGGGCCCATATTCACCTTTTATAACTTTCAGAATTTAGAGATTCAATCTCAACATTAGTTGATCCAATCAACTTGTCAATGTATGTTCATTACTCAGTATGCACATTTTTTGGATGACCAAATTATTCATGCCAACTAATAAATTATTAGTACTTGTAAACTCCAAGTTTACTACGCCATGTGCCTTTTGCTTTAGTAAATTTCTGATTTACTATTATATGAGTAAATTTCAATTTTATTACTCCGAAAGTAATTTTCAGATTTATTTCTTCTCAAATACTTTACCCTTTAGGTAAGTCATGATCCCATCTCAACTTTCGTTTATGGTGGTCTCACAATTAGCTTGCCTTGTTAACAAGCAGTACAAGAAAATTCACCATTTAAAAGAATTTTTAGTTTATTCCATGAAAGTCCATTTTAATTTTTCATAATTCGTCTAAATATTATAGACTAACGATGTCCCAGACAATCGTGTCAAACTAAGAAAGTATAGGAATTAGTAAACTTCTTATTTACCATAGAATGTGCCTCAATTGCATTGATTCTTGTTTAATACAAGCCTGAATATAAAACATGAAACTTTTCTATAATACATGTCTTCTTAGAGACATTCTTGGTGATACCACATGATTGACCAATGTCGCAATCTTTCTTATGCCTAGCATGGTGGCTTACACCTCATTCACTTTAAAGAATGAATTTATATTTTTAGCATTTATTAAAAGTTCTCATTCTTGATGAATGGAACACAAACATGTGCATAATTCTTGATGAATGGAACACAAACATGTGCATATCAAATTATGATAGCTTTAGTACCTCATTCTATATTTATGTGCATTATTTAATCACTTGTCTTCTTTCAGACGTAATATGCCCGACTATCACATTCACTTTAGGGAATGAAAGCTTTCAATTGTTGCTGCAAGAGCACATTCGAGGCATGGAAAGTGGAGAACGTCTTTTCCATCATATCAATCTCACTAACCGTTTCTCCACATAATTTCAATTGAGAAGTGATTCTGAACAGGGCAGAATTGTACTCATGTATAGACTTTAAGTCTTGTAGCCTTAAATCATATTGTGCCTTTGGATGTATGACCATCTTCAAGTGGTCAAATTTTTCTTTTAGGTTTTTCCACAAAACAAGTGGATCCTTAACTGTCAGATATCCGATTTTCAAAATCTCGTCAAGATGATGACGCAAGAATATCATTGTTCGTGCACAGTTTTGATTTGATGCCTTATTTTCTTCTTTTATGGTGTCTCCAAGACTCATTGCATCAAGGTAGATTTCAGCATCCAACACCCATGAGAGGTAGTTCCTGCGCGAACTTTATTAATTCTTCAAATCTAACCTTCACTTGTGCAAGATCTCTTTTGTACTTTTCCCGTCTTCTTCATAATTCTTTAAGAATAGAACAATCGTGCTGATAACGTGTTATGAAACTATATGAAATTAGAAGAAGAAGAAAGTGGGAGAAGAGAAAAGACTTTGAAGTATATTCAGGATTCATTGATCTTTTACAAATCTTCTTTACAATGAAGGAAAACCCTTTATTTATAGGGAAAACCTTACTTGATCCCCAAGTAGGATTCCTAAACATATCCTACTAGGACTCCACATAATTAGACATTCACTATAACACAAATATGTTTATAACATATATCATATTTTTTTTTGTTTTTCTTAATATTATTTTTCCTAATTTACCCTCTTAAATAATTTTTAAGAATTAGGAATTTTATAAGAAAATGAAGAGATTGTGGTGCAACAACAACAGTGTACTCTGTGCAAATCTACAAGTAAAACCGGAGCCAGCTAAGTTAATATGAACCCCTTCTAAAAATTATATTATTTATATATAATTATAATTTTTTTAAAGTATGTATAGAAGATATTAAATCCATGCGACTTTTTCATATGTTTGCCATTAATATTCTAATTTGAACTATCTTAGTGAAGATTTTGCTCCATTACTGTCCAAAATTAAATTAGTGTTTACGCAATTTTATTCCTACTTTGTGAAGGTAGTAAAATTGTTTTGGATGGATCGTCAACCCAAGTAATTAATGAATATAACTATAATATGAAAAAGAAATATAATAATAAAGAAACCATGTCAAGTTGAGAATAACGGAGGAACAAATTTCATTAAAAATAACAAACAGTATGATATATAAATGAAGCAAAAGGTAATAAAAACAACAAGCTATAAAAAAAAAAATAAAGAATAAGATAATATATACAGTAAAATATCTATAAATTAATAACCTCTCTAAAATAATATTTTCCTCCGTTCCTGACTTGGGCCAATGAAAAAAATCAGCAATTTCAATAACATAATAAAATAATATATTTTTAGAAGACCCCTATATAAATATATGGTCCCATTAATATCATAAATTAATAATTCTTTAAAAGTACAAATATATCTAAGACAAATTTAGTGAAATATGATTCTATTGTGTTCTGGTTTTTCTTAATATTTAAATCTAGTTGAAGCTCATCTATAACTTTTCTTATTACATCCAAGAGCACCCGTGTTGTCCTTTTGAACTGCATCATAAAATTATAAAGAGTCCTAGATGCGATAAGTGTTTCCTTACGTGTAACTGGTTCCAAAGGTATAGTACCATCTTCAACTTCATCATCAACATTTCTTTTTTCGATGGTATCCCTAATTTCTTCTAAGCTTCGGACATCTGAACATGTATCACTTTCACCTGGATAATCCGACGAGTTATTGACATCCATTTTATTTGGGTAACCAAGATCATTAATCATGACCTCAAGTTCATAAATGAAGTTTTCATAAATAGGTTCGTTTAAATTCTATGAGATTGTATCCCCGAATGAATTTTACAGTTTCTAAAACAATTTGTTATTGTATCCTGCTAAACATTTGTCATCCAAACAGGGATTGCAAAGTTAATAGCACCCACAATATTGTTTACAATTATGATATTTGTAATTGAATAAATTTTCATTATTCAAGTTTATACAAAAATAGTTGAATTATAGAAATGTACCTATGAATTATACAAACATGCGAATTATACAAATCTGTGAATTATATAAACCAAACAACTTAAACTATAGCTACAACTTGTAAATATACAAAATATAGCTATGGAGCATAATTAAGTTTTATAGCAGCTATTTGCAAAAGTTCCTCATAAAATTAAGGGAAAATTGTATATAATAGCAAACTAATAACCTAAAATAAATGAAATAGCTAGGGTTTGATTTAATTGTGCTCCATAGCAAACGTTAGCTAAAATTTGTCAGGCGTCTCTCTCCCAAAAATCTCGCTTGCCACTCTCCATTCTCGCTCGCTTCTCTCGCATTATACACAGAAGTGTATAAATTCTGTTTCTGTTTTGTATAAAGCGAGAGAAAATTGTATATACACATGCAAAAATTTATATCTTCCTGTTATACACTTAATTATACAATTTACAAACATTTTACTTCAAATATTGCAGAGAAAAAGGCCAACGAATTATACAATTGCAGTAAAATACAATTTTCTCTAGCTTTATACAACAGAAGTGTATATATTGTGTTTCTGTTTTTGTATAAAGCGAGAGAAAAATGTAACGATTCAAAAAAAAGAGAATTATCTAAATAAGAATAAATAGGTATTTAAGGGCATAATTGTCCTTTCACGTTTTAAATGAATAAATAAATAAATAAATAAAACAGATTTGTATTTATTTATTTTAAATGTTATTTGATTAATTCTTGAATTAGTCTCCTAATCCAATTAGTCCTCTCTCTCTCACGCTCCTTAACTCCCTCTCTCACGTTCTCCATCTTCCTCACATTATTTCTACCAAAATATCAACAATTTTCATGCTTGAAGAACTCACAAAAATTTTTAAGCAAAAGAAAAAGTAATCAAAACGTCAAGGCTAAGAGAGGTTCGTCGAGTGAGGTGTACGTTGAAGTGAATTGGAAGTGGTTTGGAGGAGTTTTCCGAGCAGCAACATCAAAGTTTGAACATCGATTAAGGTATGGGTTTCTTCTCTCTTGGTCCCTTTCCCAAGAGACCCCTTAAGGTTCAAGATATTCATTCCGAAAACTAGGGTTGTTCCCTTTTGTATGTCCTTGTCACTAGCTCCCAATGAAATTTAGGTTGGGTATGATTGCTGGTAGATTTAGATGTATATTATGTTTTCGCGATGAATATGATTATGTTTGTGTACTTGGAATCGTATGAATGGCAATCATGTTTCTCTTGAAATTTTGTGTAAGTATGTTACGGTGAATGAGGTTCTCTATGTAATGCTCCAAAGTTTAATGTAATATGATTGTATTTATTGTGTATTTTATGTGTATAATGGGTGTACAAGATGATGTCCATTATGGTGAAATATATAGTAATTGATTAACAATCTTTTAGCCAAACAAACCCATAAAAGATACACTTAAAATGTGTTAAAATAATCTACGAATTTTCTTAGAAATTCAAGTGAAAATATTGATAAAAACGAATTGAAAAATGACCAAAATTCCAGCAACAATGCAACTTTAATTTAGACTAAAGTTTAATGAAGGAAATCTGGAAATTTTATAAATTTTAAAGGGATGAGGCCACCAGGATTCGAACCTGGGACCTCACCCGTGAGGCAGCAGTAGTTCACAGGAAGAATTAATTAAATGCTGGGGGCGGGGATTGAACCCACGACCCCCATGCGCGAAAGAAATATAAAAAAAAAGGAAACGAGGCTAGGGGGAATCGAACCCCTGGCCACTGGATTCGCGAAAAAGGGAAAAGAAATGGGACTGAAGGGAATCGAACACGCGACCTGGGGAAAAGAGGGGAAGGGAATTAATTCAGTAAATTAAATGGGAGGCGTGGGATTCGAACCCACGACCTCCAAGTGCGCGCGAGAGAGGGAAAAATGGGGAGAAATAAAACGTGAGGCGTGGGAATCGAACCCACGACCTCAAAGACTGTAGCAGCGTATAAAAAAAATATATATATATATGAGGGGTTGTGGGGGTTCGAACCCACCACCTCACAGCCTCCTCTTCAGCGAAAAAGAGAGGAAAAATAAGGGGGCTGTGGGGGTTCGAACCCACAACCTCCCCAATGAGGTGAATTTAAGGAATAAATTAAAAAAAAAAAGAGATTTAATTTAGAATTCTAATTAAAATAGAAAAATTATTCTTTCATGTAAATATGGAGATTTAATTTAGAATTCTAATTAAAATAGAAAATTTATTCTTTCATGTAAATGATTGAAATTTACTTTAGAATTCTAATTAAAATAGAAAATTTATTATGTCATGAAAATGTTGAGATTTAATTTAGAGTTTTAAAGTATAAATGTTGGAAATAAAAGCAATGAAAAATATAAATGATATCCAAATAATTCAAGACTTGGGTTCCCGTGCCCAAAACCTCCGTATTGATACATAAGTCATACGTGAGTGAAATATTCAAGAATAATGTCATCTACTTAGATCAAAAATCAAAGATCTTGGCATATATATACAAGATACATAAGTCTTGTAATACATAATCTTAGAAAAATAAGAATTCACTTAACGAACTATAAATGAAGCCTCATGGCTTGTATGTATAGACATATAAGTTTAACATACGTTCAAGAATAAGTGAACCTAAGATATACGTAATGAAATGAAGAATGTGGTGACAATCATGATGTGAGGCTAATGCATATGATGAGAGCAATCTCAAATGAGCCTAAGTAAATGTTACCAATACGTACTCACCAATGAGAGTGTAAGATAATGAAGGGACCAGTCTCTATGAACATTCTAATGAAGAATATTGAGTTTAAAACACTTAATACTAATGATGAGATGAGAAATCATCTATTGAGCTATGATGTCCTCATACTAGAAGCCAGCTTCCATGATGTATGAGTTGAATGTAATGGAACTTTATACTGAGCACCGATAGACTAGCTATGAGCGGTGATGCCTTCTTTCGGGAAGGGCGGAGGTTCACGTAACTCTCATGAGATGAGACTGTCCGGCTTGCCGGGTATGGGTCTCCATACATCTCCTAGTCTTTGAACCTATATTGCCACTATAGGGATCTGACGGGGTTAAATTCCCATAAACGCCAGCATGTTATTGAATCACTTTGGCCGGTGGTTCCACCTCTTTTCGGTGTGGGGGAGACACTGGATTTCATGATGCTCACATGATCTATGTCGGTTAAAGTTAAAGTTCCCAATGAATGAATGAGGCCAGCCTCAAATGAATCATATAAAGAAATGAATGATACCGAAGGTGTTAGGATAGGATAATCAAGAGGTGAGTTAGATTCAGGTAATGACATTAGGTCATTCCTGATCATTGCACAGCAAACCCGATGAAAGTCTTAAACTACATCCTAGGTATAGTTGGTGTTCGCACTGGCCTATGAATGAATTGAAATGAAATACGAATGAATGAATGAAGCAGACTCTGTGTTTGCTAAAGAAGGCTCCCTAGTTGAGGTCCCATATGTTGAGCCCTCATTTTGGAAAGTCTTAAGGTTAAGTCTATGATAATAAGGTCTTATGGTATATGAATGAATAATATGAAAGAAACTATGTGTTATATGTTATGTGCTATGTGAAGATGTTATGTGTTGTGTGCAATACGATGATTATAAAGATGCATGTCACTCTCATAGCATAACTTTCCTAATCTCATTTTAGCAAGTCCACTGACTTGACTTCCAAATGTCATGTTGTTAGGAAAGAGCTCTTCTTCCTCATGCATGTCCCTGGTGTGTGCTTGCATATACCCATACTTAGTACAAGTGTGTACTAATTCCATACGAACATCTACTTTTAGGTGCAGGCACAGGTGGACGCTAGAGCTACAGGATCGTTGTTGCAGCTATCCGGACGTCAGCATTCATCCGGAGTTTGGTAGGTCCTCATGCTTTCGAGGATGCTACTGTTTTACATTCTAGCGTAGTTTTAGAGTTGAGCTAGTGGAGCATGTTCCACTAGCGTTTCTTTCCTGTTTTGGTTCAAACTTTGTATTGGTGCTATTTTGGCCGATATACAATTAATACTTAATGAATTATTTCTTTCACTTGCTTATCTCTTAAATATTAGATGGTTGATGATGAACGATTACGAAATGTTAAGAATGTTTAGCAAGTATGATTAAAGAATCAAAAATTTCAAATTTTCCGCTAAAATTAATCTATGTAAAGTAAGAATGACGTAAGTAGGCTTGTCTGCGACCTCTGAGAGGTCAACGACGCCGGTCTCGTCTGGGGTCTAGATTCCGGTCATGACAAAAAACATATATATCTTCTTGCTATACACTTATAATTATGCAATATACATACATTTTAATTCGATTCAACTGTATGCAAAGCAAATTTTATAAAAATATTGCAGCGAAATAGGCAGCGAATTATACAATTGTGCATTATACAATCGCAATGAAATAGGATAGCGAAATAGGCCAGCGAATTATACAATTGTATATGTATAGCGAATTATACAGTTTTATGTTTGCTACGGAGCGCAATCATGCAAACTTTGCTATAGCATACAAATATGAATTTTTTGTTTACTATATGTGAAAGTTGCCCTAAAATTAATAATCTTAAATTGGGCCAGTGAAAAAAATCACCAATTTCGATAGAATAATAAGATAGTAATATATTTTCAGAAAACCCCCATACAAATAAATATATAGTCTAATCAATATTATAAATTACTAATGCTTTAAAAGTACAAATATAACTAAGACAAGTAAAATATGATTCTATTGTGTTTTTTTGTTAAAATTTGAGTCTAGTTGAAACTTATATTTAACATAACTTTTTCTTACTGCGTCAAAAAGTTCTAGTGTTGTCTTTTTTGCACCATAAAAATGTAAAAATTTTAGATGCGCAAGTGTTTTCTTAAGCGAATTGCAACGGTGTTGTATCATTTTTAACTTCATCATCAACAATGTTTTTTCTTATGGTATCCATAATTTCTTCTAAGTAATGGACTACTGAACATGTAACACTTTCATACGGATAATTTAAAGTGTTATTGACTCAACTTTTTGTGGTAAGGCCATTAATCATGACCTCAAGTTATAAATAATGTTTACACAAAAACTTTTTAAATTAATAAATATTAATTTATCGATTCAATAATATATGTATAAAATAATAATATTTCATAGTCCATCTATATTAATTTACTTTTTAAAATTAATAAATATTAATTTATTAATTAAATAATACATATATAAAATAATAATATTTTATAGTCCATCTATATTAATTTATAGATGTTTTACTGTATCCCAAATTACATTCAGAAGATGGCATTAAGTATTATCTTTGAAGAATAAAACTAATTAATTACCCGTGCGAATTCACCCAAATCTCAAGTTCGATTTTTACTCCATACAAAAAAAAATATTGTTGTGCATATTATAAAAATAATACCAAATAAAATATAGTAAAAACTGTAAAAGTGAAAATAATCATGTTTTTCATCTATGCAGTAATTCTCCCCTTTATTATTTATGAGTATGAGTATTAACAAGGAAATCAAGACAAATAAATTAATATGAAAAAAAATATTAAATATTGATAGAGAAAATTGGAGGAAAAAGACAAATTGATCAATTGACCAACTAACTCTAAGTTTCTGAGTAAATGGCATAAGTAAAATTTTGAGACTTAATTATTATGTTTATAATTGTTTTAAATATTTAAAGTTATTGACTATTGTAATTATAGTACTATTTTTTATATTTTTAAATACATAATGTACTAAAAAGGAAAATAAGTGAAGAAATACCAAATATTGTAATTTATGATACGTCCCATGTTTTGTTAATTTTTAAATTCAGAATATACAAAAAAAAAATGAAAATAAATGAAAGAAATAATAAATGTAAAATAGAGAACATTTGGCTGATATATTTAAAAGGAGTTAATTTAATTAAATGCATTTACTGACTAAATTTGTATTGACACAGTCCAATATGTATTTTTAATAATAAATTCACTATAAATAGAATTATATAAGTTTATTTCTCACCAAATAAAATAAAATAAAATAAAAACTATTAACCTTTTTCTTGGGGAGCCTCCAGTATCATCGTTTGACCCGTAAGTTTTTTTTTCCTTTTTTTTTTTTTTTTATCAACAAACATTTATATATTTGTATAATTTTGATTAGAAATTTCAGTTCATTCATTAAAGAGAAGGGATTTTGTTTGTAAAACTTGATTCTTTTTGTTGATTTTTTGTTCTTGGAATTCTTCATTGATGAATGTATATTTAGGGTTTTTAATTTGGGTGATCTGAAATTGGTTTCAATGTATAAATCATGTTCAATTTAATTTTGAAATTGAATTAAAGTTTTGTGGAAAATATAATTTTTTCCTTTTCATTAAATTTATGAAACATGTCCATGTCCATGAATTCGATATATCAATTTTCTAGTCAACCTTTCCTAGTGAAGAAATGTGTTATAGATAATTTTGACCTAGGTTTTTATATTAGGGTTGAACCAACTAGTAATTTTGATTCAATAATCTTTTTATAGACCTAGATTTTATGTAAATAGGAAGCAAGATCCAATATAGCTTTGTTTATTCTTGTATGCTCGATAAATTAGAATAGTCATGAATTTCGAACATGAAATTATATACAATTCTGTTAAACTGATCTTTTATGTTATGTTATATAATAAGTACTTTGATATTGTTATACATAAAAAAAATGGACCATATAAATATCATAATTCATTATTCATTAATTTTCGAAGTATATTATTTCCTTAAAGATTTCTCGATTATTAAAAAGAACTATAGCTAGTAATTCCTCTTTAAAGATACTTGTTTTGGTATAGCTAGGAACATAGATTGGTGACATGCTATTATATTGTTATTTATATTTTAGCCTTTTTATAATATGTTTGCTTAATTCTTTTGTTAGAAATAATAATTCAAAGATGGAGTACGAATTTTGTTATAATTTATATGTATTTAATTATGTCTAATTAGTATTTATTTGTCTTAGTTCACATGGGGATAAATTTCTAGTCCTAGTTTTATTTACTTCTTACTATTAATATAAATAACATCTATAAAACTTGAATAAGGTTTTAGAAGTTTATAAAAAAAATATTTTTATTCATCGTTCATACTTTTTGCAGAGATGTAATGGATACCGTTGTGGACACATTGGAGAAGAAATATAATGAGCTTTTAACATCACTAGCCATTGTGCTAGAGACTTATAATGGTGGAGAAAAATCAGAAGGTGTAGATTCACATCTTCAAAGTTTCCAAAAGAGTTTTTTATCCTTCCAAGCTTCTTGTGAGGAAGCACAAGAGTTTGTTGAGAGTTTGAAGAAGAGTGTAGGGTGTGAACAGTTTCAAGAACAGGTGTTTGATAGTGATTCTCTTTCTACTATGATCGATGATGAGAAAATGTCAAAGACAGAGATATAAGTACATGAATAATATTCCAGAACAAATTGTTATGAAGCGTCATTAGCTAGATCATAATGGACCTTTTGAGAGTGAGAAACAATTCGTAGTTTCACATTACTTGTTTGTTTTGAGATATTTGACTAAAGATTAGTTTATTTTCTATGATTTTATTTTAGCAGTATTTTGTCTATTAACATAATGCTCTTTTTTTTTTCATTTTATGATCAAATGTTAAATAGAACTAGTTATAGATCCATTGCTAGAATATTGTTACTCTAACATTTTCGTTGCTAAATAGGATTAGTGTTTTAATAAGATTCCAACTAGGGTTGAGATTTTTCCAAATTTTGTTTTTGAAAATTTTAAATACAAAAAAGTGGTTGTGTATTTTTTCCCCCTTTTTTGAAATATTTGTGAGTGTTTATAATTTGTGGAAAAAAAATGGGAAAATGTTGTTTATACATCATACATAGCACTTCTTGTGGGCGTTTACACAATTTATGTTAACATAATATTTATATAAAAGTAGCAAAATAATGGTGGTGGTAAAGTGTTTTTAAGTTTTGAATGTGCAAACATAGTAAAAAGTAGAGTACGGTTGATTCTGACATAGATGACAATGTTATGCTTACTTTTCCCTTTTGAACTCGCTAACTTTCGGGTTAAAAGTGAGAATGCTTACCATCTGAGCAACTCTCTCGTTGACAATAGTATGCTTACACTCATTTCTTCAAACACTTATTCCTATTCTGTTAACTTTCATACATTACCACTAGACCGTGTGATCAGTGCATACTTCGAGAACTTCGTTGCTATACATTTGTTTTGGAATGTATAACATCTCAATAATTGAAATTTCAAGAGTTTGATCAATTTTACTCTTTCATTCACTCTTTCTTTTTACGTGTAACATATGAAATTTCAAGAGTTGATTAATTATCTTTTTATAATTATTATCAATAAATATTTTAAGTTATTCACTATTGTAACTTCTAATACTTTTTTCATATTTTTAAAAATATATAATAGACTAAAAAGGAAAATAAACAAAGAAATATTAACTATTGTAATTTATAGTATTTTTTTGTTAATTTTTAAATACATAATATACAAAAAGAAAAAGAGAGAGAAGGAAAATAATTGAAGAAATACGAAATATAAAATAGAGAAAATTTGAGGAAATAAACAAAACATCAATTGACAAATTAAACATTCGCTCTTGTAATATATGACAAATTAAAAAAGGAAATTACTTTAGTTAAATGCATTTACTGATTAGATTTGTATTTTCACAGTTTATTATTTATTTGATAATAAATATTCACTATAGATATAATTATATCCGTTTATTTCTTAACAAATAAAATAAAAACTATTAACCTTTTTCTTGTGGAGCCTCCAGTATCATCGTTTGACCCGTAAGTTTTTTTTTTCCTCTTCTTTTTTATCAACAAACATTTAATTATTTGTATAATTTTGATTAGAAATTTCAGTTCATTCATTAAAGAGATGGGATTTTGTTTGAAAAACTTGATTCTTTTTGTTGATTTTTTATTCTTGGAATTCTTCATTGATGAATGTATATTTAGGGTTTGTAATTTGTGTGATATCGGTGTATATATAATGTTCAATTTAAACTTAAAACTGAATAAAAGTTTTGGGGAAAATATCTTTTTTCCCTTTTTTATTTAATTTATGAAAAATATCCATGAATTCGATATATCAATAGTCAATCTTTCCCAACGAAGATGTGTGTTATAGATAATCTTGATCTAGGTTTTAATATTAGGGTTGAAATTTTGAGCCATTCATCTTTTTATATACCTGAATTTATTTAAACAATGTATTAATAACAATCTATTTAGCGATAAAATTCATAGCTAAATTATTTTTTTCTAAGAAAAAGGAGGCATGAAGTAGGGTTATTTCTCATATCAACCATAATAAATTTGATATTCTTTATATACTAAACTATCATTTTTGCTTAATATTCCACACTCTTTTTGTTGGGATACTATTTTAAAGTTAGAGTAGGAATCCTAAGTTATTTAGAATTTGTTATTTTGGTATTTATTTAATTATGTCTAATTAGAATTTGTTTGTCTTAGTTCATATCGGAATAAGTTAATTCTAATCCTAGTTTTATCTACTTCTTACTATTATAGATAACATCTATAAAGAAATAGAGAAAACTTGCGAGAGTTTTTGAGTTTATAGATAAAATATTTTCATTCGCGGTTCATATTTTTTGCAGAGAGATAATGGATGCCGTTGTGGATACATTGGACAAGAAATATGATGAACTTTTAACAGCACTAGCCATTGTGCTAGAGACTAATGGTGGAGAAAAGCCAGAAGGTGTAGATCCATCTCATGAAAGTTTCAAAAAGAGTTTGTTATCCTTCCAAGCTTATTGTGATGAAGCACAAGGGTTTGTTGAGACTTTGAAGCATAATGTAGGATGTGAAAAATTTCCAGAACTGGTGATTGATAGTGAATCTATTCCTATTAAGATCGATGATGAGAAAACATCGAAGACAGAGATATGAATGCATCAAAATTTTAGAAGATCGTTGAAATATTCCAGATAAGTTGTTATGAAGCGTCATTAGACTAGCTAGATCATAATGGACCTTTTAGGGTCATTGTGTTAGAGGCTTAGAGCAAAGTAACTTTTTAGTTTATTGAACAATTCACAATTTCACATTACTTGTGTTGTTTTTGACATAATAGAATTAAGTCGAAAATGTTTTTGAATTTTTGATTAAATATAGTTTATTATCTATTGTTTTATTTTAACAACATTTGTTTACTAACATAATGCAATCTTCTTTTTTAATCAAATGGTAAAAATATTACTCGTTGAATTTCATCTTTTAACCGTAACTTATTGAAGAGATTTCAACCTAAAATAGTTATGGTCCGTTGCTAGCTATTGTTGCCAAATAGGATTAGTGGTAACTTTTTCATGTTTGGAGACTTAAATTAATACGAAATAGTATTTACGCTAAGTCAATATGATTTTTATTAATATGTGATTTAATGAAATAAAATGAATAATAAATTTCAATACATGACATGCATATATTGATTTGATGTAAACATCCGATGTGAATAGGTTTTATCCAATTAATATTGTTACTACAACGACTAACCCGCCTTGGTTCCTAACTAGTTAGAATCGATTTAATTATTTTAAAAGCTCAATTATTATTTTTATTAAATCGATCAATTTTTTTGGAATTCGAAGTTAAAATGAGAAATTTTTTGATTCAATCATTTAAAAAAATCAATGATCTAATTGACATAAGATTCCACTTCCAACCAATAGGAATGATATATCTCCAAATTTTGTTTTTGAAATTTTTTTAATACAACAAAGTGGTTGCAATTTTTTTTTATTTTTGGCTCTTTTGGAAGACTCTGAGCGTTTATAATTTGCAGAAACAAATCATTTTTCATTTTGTTGCAAGAAATGCTAAAACCCCTTAGTTTTAAAATCAATTGTAAAAACTTATTGGAAAAGAAATGCCAATATCTCAAGAAATTATTTTCCATGTATAAATACAGACAAATGAATAGCACAAACAAAACTCATATCTACTTGTTAGATTAAGGTTATGCAGGAATTTCTAGTATAATTATATAAAATTTAACTATGCGGATTTAGTTATTCATTCTTATATATTACATAAAATAATTAATTATATTAATTATTTATAAATATATAAAATTTATGGATTAAAATTGATAAGAAAACCACGATTTGTTGAATTTTATGCCTAGCAATAATATTACTACCAAATATGATTTAAATGGAATCAATCACCACTTTACTATCAAGAAAACGACTCCTCAACTCTGAATGGAATAAGTTCGATTCCGAAAATATGTTTTTCAGTATGTCTTCAGATAAAGCCCTTACAAATAGTACCTCCAATAATATTTAACTTGACATAATATTTTTTTAAAAAAATTGAAACTTAAGGTATACCACAATTTAAATATTTATGTGATTATAAATTATTTTATTAAGGGTAAAACTGAAATCCTCATGATCTTTGTGTAAAGCAATAGATATTTAAGAGTCGAGGACAGTTGTTTAAGAGGAGGAAAGAAGATTATGCTACTGAGATTCAAGGGTCTATTAGAAACAGTCTTTTTACACAAAAATCAAATATAGGAATAAGATCGGCGTACATCCTATCGTCGAGATAAAACTGTTATGTTATTGTTGTTGTTTATCCTTATGTAAAGTGATGAATTCACTGTTTGCAGTAATTTCTTGTATCAGTTTTGTTAGAGCGGGTTAAAGTCCCACATTAGTTGGGGAATAGACTGATGGTCTCCTTACATGGACTTGGATTATCTTCCTCTGTTGAGCTAGCTTTTGGGGTTGAGTTAGGCCTAGTGTCATATCTTTACAAGTTTATTTTATCACTATGTTAGGCATAACGCGATTTATGTGTAAAACTAGTCTCTTCTTATTTGTTATTGAAATTACTTTATCACCACTCCCATTTAAATTTATTTGTCAACTATTTTTAATATATATATATATATATATATATATATATATATATATATATATATATATATATATATATATATATATATATATATATTACTATATTAGAAAAAAGATAATTATTTTTTCTATTTTATACTCAATATTGATTGAGTTGAAAAATAAACACATGAAACGCATTCGTCGAATGTGATTTATGTATTAAATTAGTCTCTTCTTATTTGTTGTTGAAATTACTTTATATTCTTCCCGTTTAATTTTATTTGTTGGCAATTTTTAAAGTATACTTATTTCTTTTATTTTTTACTTTTATAATACAAGAAAACATAATTATCTTTTTCATTTTATATTCAATATTGATTGAGCTTAGAAATAAAGACATATTAAAATTACTTTATTACCCCTTTGATTTAGTTTTAGATCTAGGCTATTTTTGAAATATATTTATCTCTTTTATCTTTTACTTTTATCATATCATGAAAAGATAATATTTTTCCTTAATTTTACTCAAAATTAAATACATAATTTAGACTAAATTCTTTGATTAACTAAGATGTCCATCAAATGGGGAACACTTTATCATATCATATCAGCTCTAAAATGAAAAGTAAATTACTATTTTGCTCTTTCATTAAATTAAAATTTAATTAAATATAATTTTTTTAATTACATAATGTAGAACTTGAAGTTCTTAAGCCCTTTATAATAAATTATCATTTTCTTGATAAATGAATATATTGATGTTGCGTTTACTCATAATCATAAATCTCACAATAGAAAGTTTTGAAAAGTTATGATATGAAAAGTCATTCATCACTTAAATGTAGAAACCAACTTATAAAGATGAAGCTCACAATAAGAAATCGAATTAAGAAAATTGCACAATTCAACATGAGAAGATAAGAGAGTTAGAACTTGCAAGTAAGGATAACCAAGAAAATGCTGAAAATTGATAACTAAGAAGAAAAAATAGCAGCGAGAAAAAAGTTTTTTTTTATTGATAGCAGCGAAAAAAAATAGTTAGATATTGGAAGTGAGTACATGTATAGTATTAAATATGAAGAGTATTATTATTGATATGTTGATCTAACAATAACAAGTTTTCTTTTCGGGGCATGAGGACTTTCTTTGCAATATCCTTAACTTTTGGTTCTCCATTAGAGATTTTTCCCCATGAACATTTAATTGTATGGGTATTAATCATTTTTGCACTTACCAATATATCATATGTTTTTTGACCGAATAACATAATTGTAACTCATTATTTTAGTTACCAAACTAAATTTTGTAGATTCATTAAATGTCTAATCATTTGACATACAATAAAGAAGTTATTTGAATATATTGATTGTTCATCTATTTTAAATTATATAATTTTTTAATAGCTTGTAATACTAATTAATATGTGAATTTGACAGTTATTTATACTTTTCACAGGACTCACATACAAAGCACGTGTTCAAGACTAGTATACCACCCTCAAGAATTTCTCGATTATTAAATAAAAGGAAATGAAGCTCATTCCTCTTTAAAGATGATGCATATGGTAATTGTTAGCTAGGTATGCTACTAAAAGAACATGAATTGGCGACAGATAATTTTCATGTTTTGGATGGATTTGCCCCTTGGATTCAAACAAGTAGAAGAATTCATTTTTTTTTGTATAATAGTATATAATATCCCCTAGTATTATATATGGTGTATAAACATTTCATATAATTTAGTTTATGTTATTATATACCAAATATATAATATTATATTAAAATTTGAAACATTTAGAAAAACAGTAGCTATCTTACATAAAATTTCAAAATCTAACTACCTAAATAATCCAAAATAAAATGATCCATGCAATGAAGAAATATTAATTTTGCTAATTTTAATATATTAATCATTCACTTTCAAACCAAGTGTGAATGGTAAGAGGAATAGTATATCACCACTTCACTAGTAAGAAAATGACTATACTCTAAATGGAATTTTTGTCCCCACTTATATCTCTTAATAATAAAGCATATATTCATGTCCAAATATTGACAAATTAGTAGCTTTTTCAACTTCTTTTTCCCTTCTTTTTTTAAGCATTTGGTACTGTAATTTAGCAGTCTGCACAAAAAAAAAAAAAAATGGAGCACAACACACAAATTCAAATTCCAAGAGTCAAATTGGGTAGCCAGGGTCTTGAGGTAACTTACAATTATTTTCAACCTTGATTTCAATTTTCATTTAGGTTTTGATTTATTTTATTTTTTAACTTGTATTTTGGTAATTTATGGAAAAGAAAAAAGTATTAGTAGTACTTTGTGACAGTCAATTGATTTGTGTTAAATTTGTTTGCAGCAGTATCAGTTTTAGGTTTGCTGGATACAACTTAAAAGCTCAATCAATTTAATTGTAGATTTTTTTTTCATTCTACCTATTTTTGAATTTAAAATTTGGAATCTTGAAATTTTAGCATAATCTTTGCGTAATAGCAATAGATTTTTAGGACTATTGTTTTAGAGGAGGAAAAGGTTTTAAATATGCGCAAAGCATCCCGAGTTAGTATGGTCTAGGGAAAGGTCGCACGAGGGGTGTGATGTAGATAATCTACCTTAATATGGTTGCTTTCATGACTTGAACCCGTGATCTATATATGACGTAAAGACAACTCGGCCGTTGCTCAAGGCAATGGTGGAGCCACATACACCCCTTCTTCAGAAAATTATACTGTGTAGCGAGATAACAATATTTTTTGTATGTATATATATATGTTACATAGACACTTTTAAGCTTCGATGCGATTTTATTTCTTTATATTTTGAGAACCCTTAGTCAAAATTCTGATCCGTCGTGGGCTCAAGGTTCCCTTATGAGGACGAAAAGATTATACTACAAATATTTTTGCTAAAATTGATTATATTGTCAAATTCTGAGGTTTATCCTTCACATATTAAGATTTGATGTTTTTACTGAGGCAGTGTTTATTGTCCTTCTTCATTTCATTTCTGTAATAATGATTAGTCCCTTGAGTACTATACCGCTTATGCAGTAGCGGAACCAGGATTTCTGTGAAAGAGATTAAAAAATCGAAAATGACTTACCTGGGATTTGAACATGTATTTCTCTTATGTTAAGGGATTCAAAATTTTATGTATATGCTCAAAAAGATTTATCTTTAGCCTATTTATGCTGTATAACTTTCTGATAAATTGCATCCCTTCTTTGCATGTGGCTCCGCCTTTTCGCCTATGATTATAGTTATGTTGTGTATGTCCATTTATCTCACTAACATTTTCGTTACTTATTCGTTATCAGCCTCCAAAATTTCACTTAATTGAGAGAGTCCAACCTTTTTGACACCCATAGTTCTGATCTTGAAGAGAAGGGCTTTAGGTTCGCGATGGTTCCGAGATATGGGACATCTGAAAAACATTTATGCTAAAAGAAAAGGCAAAGTTTTACTTCTATGCTAGAAACTTTTAAATCATTAGTTAATCGTCTTTCCAGGTCTCGAAACTTGGCTTTGGTTGTGGAGGACTTTCTGGCTTTTTAAATGATCCTCTGTCACATGAAGCTGGGTGTGCAATCTTAAAGGAAGCATTCAGCAAAGGCATCACCTTCTTTGACACTGCTAACGTATACGGGCATGACGGTCACAATGAGATAATGGTGGGAAAGGTATATGCTTAATTGATCAGTATACTGTTCAATTTTTTGTGTTGCGTGTTTGAAGTTTTGGAGTCATATAATCACTCGATGTTGTTGAGACCTGTTCCTTTTTTAAAACTATCATGTAAGTAATGTTTTTGTTTCTAAATTGTCATTTTGAGATAACCAGGTATTGAAGCAGATTCCTCGTGAGCAAGTCCAACTGGCAACCAAATTTGGGTGTATATTTTCCGAGGACTTGGATGGCTTCCAATGTCAAGTCAAAGGCACTCCACAATATGTAAGGCAATGCTGTGAAGAAAGTCTCAAGCGTCTAGACGTGGACTACATTGATTTATATTATCAGCACCGGACAGACACATCTGTGCCTATAGAGGAAACTGTAAGTATCTACTTTTATCCATGTTCTTGCCTATGGTGATAAATATGTTGTACAGAAATTTGATTTTCTTGAATCAATTTCACGATACAAAAGATGGGAGAACTGAAGAAGCTTGTGGATGAGGGAAAAATTAGGTACATTGGCTTATCTGAAGCCAGCGTTGACACAATTAAGAGGGCACATGCTGTTCATCCCATCACTTGTGTACAAATGGAGTATTCTCTTTGGACTCGTGAGATAGAAGAGGATGTTATTCCGCTTTGTAGGTATATGCTCGTATCTGATGAATGTTGTCACTCAAAGATTAAGATAACTTTAATGACTGGTTACTCATTAAGCTATTTGTAGATATCAGAAAGAACTTCAAGAATTGTGTTTTAGATTTTTCTGCCTCCTTAATACAGAGAATTAGGCATCGGAATCGTTGCATACAGCCCCCTTGGCTGCGGGTTCTTTGGTGGGAAGGCAATCACAGAAAGCTTGCCTGAGGGAAGTATGATGGTAAGTAATTGCAGTAGTTCCTCAGACCGGTCCTCTCAGATTTAGTTCGTATGAATGAAGTAATCGTCCTTCTCTTTTCATTGTTTGGTATAACTAAAGTAGTGTGTAATACATCCACAAGAGTTTGAAGAGTTGACGGAAAGAGAGTGCAAGCTTACTACTCTTATGTCACACCTTCTTCGTCCTAGCTAACATAGTCAAACATGTTTACTTTCTTCCACATCTATCTTAACACCTACATTTGAACGACACATGTTGCCAACTTAGCATTGACGCTTACATAACATTATTGGTCTCATAACGTTTTTATGTAACTTGTTTTCGTCTATTATGCATCTTTTCTACTGCATAGTACTTCCCTAGAACTTCTTTGTTCTACCATCTATCATAGTTGTGTGTGTATCTCAATCTCTCTGTTTTGTTAGGGTTCTCATCCAAGATTTTCCGGAGAGAACTTGGAGAAGAACAAAGCTCTTTTCACAAGATTTGCAAACTTAGCAGCAAAGCATGGTTGTACACCTCCTCAACTAGCTTTAGCTTGGCTTCTACATCAGGGAGATGACGTGGTTCCGATACCTGGTATGGAATATGCCTTCTCCATTCACATACATTTATGCAAATCAAATTACTATTTCTATTAGTTAATTGAATTCCCCTCCTCGAGATGTTGTTGTGATACAACTTGTTAAATTCTTGATCATCGTGGTGTTCGTTTATTAACTGCAATAAATCATTTAACCTTGGACCTGTTCTAAAAAAGTCGAGGCATTTCTGATCATACTTCCAATGTGTTGTAGGAACAACAAAGATTAAGAACCTAAATGCCAATATTCAATCTGTAGCAGCGAAGCTTACACCAGAAGACGTGAAGGAAATCACGGATGCCATCCCCGTTAGTGAAGTCTGTGGAGCAAGAGAGTCTGGAGTGATGTCTAAGTATGAGTATCGATTAGCTGATACACGTTGGTGAGAAATCGTATGGGCTGTGTTTGATATGGAGGATTTATGTTTTTTCTCATGTTTGGTTCGGTCAAAATAATTTGAAAAACCGGAAAATAAATTCCTTAAAGTAAATCTATATAGAACTTGTAAATAAGGAACCTGAGGAGGTGAATCTGTGATTATGTTGCATGAAGGAAAAGTAGTGCTTGTTTATGTAATAATGTAATAACTCTTGGCACTGGTACTAGTAACTAGGCAGAAGTAGCTGCCTTAGTTTATACAATCAATTGGTGCATGTTCGATTCAAAATCGAACCGAAATCAACGATTCGAATGGAATAAAGTTATTATGTTATTGATGATGTGTTATTGACTTAGCGGTTTCGATAATAATTTTATTTTTTTAAATTGCAGGCTATCATTTCTTAATGATTTGAGATTTTTCATAACGGGTTACCTTATAATCCAAATGGAAATTAATAAATTTTATTTATATCATTTGTATATAAAGCTAAGGTCTAGTTAAAAACTTTCATATCTAATTGTTTCAAATTATAAATTGTTCTACTATGTGTCAGTGTTAACTTTGAATAAAATACAATATGTCAATTAATGTGCATAGTTTATTTTTTATTATCATTTAGTTTTTAAGTGATTTTCAATGGTTTAAATTAGTTTTCCCTTACGAAGGTCAGTAAATGACATTTATTATAGAATAAAATATAGTTTGCAATATTATTGTTTTGCTTTTTTTCCCAAACTCCTTTACTCCCTCCATTTATTCTACATAGATTATATTTCCTCCGTTTAAAAAAGGATGGTCTAATTTGACTTGAAATGTAATTTTAAAAAAAAAAGATTTTTTAATCTTGTTGTTCTAAATTAAAGTTCTGTCAAATATACTAAAATGCTCTTTAATCATGTGGTCTTAAACATGTTACGTGAAAAGTTAAAGTTAAAGTGTTGCAAAAAAAAGGATCATTCTTTTTAAAACAGACTAAAAAGAAAATAGGGTCGTTCTTTTTTAAAATAAATGGAATATTTTTTTTCTTGTGTTAAAATTGGTGATGTTTTTTACCTAGTATGTTAATTGAAACAAAACACTTCATTTTTTAAGAATGGTCGGTTTCTTTAAAAATGTGGCCAAATTAAAATTTTCATGTATTTTAAAATAAAATAAGAAATTTAAATTAGAGATAGTTGAAAAACTTATTAAAGAAAAAGTTAATTATAAAAACAACAGGTAAAAGAAAAAGTATAAATTTAAGGAATCTCATAGTGTAATTCAATAATTACATTCTGTCCCGACAAGTTTAGTAATTACAAAAAATCCCTTAAATGTGTTGAGCGTGATACTTAGACTGTAGTGATACATGGTAAATGATACATGGTAATTTAAAACTGTTGAGAAAAAAACGGTAAAAGTTATGTTGTTAGTAAAAGCTTAATTTGTGGTAACAGATTATTAATCAGCATTAAATCAGCACTTAATTGGATATTAATTTCAATTTTGAAAATCAAAGATTATATCATCTATAATGAAATATAAATACTAAATAAAACAACTAATAACTTACTGATACATGGTTTCAGTTTTCAGAAATTCATACTACATGAAAAAACATGTGATACATGTCTACTACATGTATCAGTGAATTACTAGAACATTATAACATGTGATACATATCTAATACATGTATCAGAAATATCGACTAAACAATATACAACTGATTCTATATGTATCATCAAGTACAGTGGATGACACATTTTATTAAACTTTGAATGATACATTATAACAATTTTCAAAACATGTATCAGTACATACATCTAAACATACCTTACTCATTTATGAAAGTGAATATCATATATATATATATATAATTATATATATATATTATCTATATATATATATATATATATATATATATATATATATCATTTGAACCTTTGTAAGGTGACCGTTCATTTTTCATTCTGCTTGCCTCCAAGAACAAGAAGATTACCAAATTCATCTGCTTTTTGTTGTTCGTTTAATCTTTCCTCTGATTGGAATTTGTTTCTTCGGTAACTGAACTTGGGGGTTTAGGGTTTTTATTTTTGGGAGTTGTTAAGCATGTGGGTTACGTTGAAGTTGCAATGGCAGAGTAAGTAATCTTTAAGAGAAGGAAGATGATTATGGAAAAAAAGAACTCAAACTTGATGGAGTAAGAACAAAACGGGAGAATTAAGAGAAGTTGTCCTGATTTTTAAATTTCAAAATTTCAAAATTGGGTCTTTTATTTAAAACTAATTAAAATTAATAATTCAAAATCAAAAAACTAATTAAAAGTTGAGTGTTTAAATGGAGAAAATTCAAAATCCAAAAACTGATTTAAAAGGTTGAGTGTTTTAATGGAGAAAAAATAGGCATTAAAATGGGTAATTGTGCATTATAGGAGAGAGAATGTATGTATCTATAAACTTACACTAAAATTAAAAAAAAGAGAATTATGTAATATTTAAAAAAAAGAAGGAAAAATTACAGAATATAAAACTTATAGTTGTGTATTTAAGTTATTTTTCAAAGAAAAATAGAGAGTGCTATAGAATATTCAAAGGAATCCTAAGTAGCTTTTATTTAATTGAAGACTTACAAGATCTTTTGAGCACATTTTTTTTCCTTTAATTTGGCCACTGCTACAGCAGCTAATCAAGAATTTGGTGTTTGAAAATGGAGCACAACTCCCAAATCCAAATTCCTAAAGTAAAATTGGGTACACAAGGGCTTGAGGTAATACAATTTTTCAGCTATGATTTCAATTTCTGTTTTTTTTTTTTCTTCAAGTTTTGCATTCTTGTAACTGGAACTGTAGAAAAAATTGTGACAATCAGTTAGCCCCCATTTGAGCATAGATTTTGAATTTGAAACTTGAAATTGTGATTTTTGGAAGTTGAAGCTGTGTTAAGAGTCCATTTTAGCTTTCTGGGTTACCATGTAAACAGCTTCACTGTAAACATATTATCTTTTCCCACCTTTTTCCCAAGTTAAAGTTATATTCTTGAAATTTTGTTATTAGCCATTTTTTTAATTAAAAAAGTTAGAGAAATTTTGATGGTCTAAGAGTTTGACTATTTTAATTTGAAAAAAGTAAGAGAAGAAGATTATGATACCAAGGTTGTAGCCAAACTTCAAATGAGCATCAATATGAATGAAACTAGAAATCTTTGTTGCTTAATTGATTGGTTATCTGAACTTTAACATTATCGGTGGGGATTTGATTCTCCAACTTATAATCCCCTCCCCCTATACCCAGGGGACATCCATATGAATTTATCTTTACTTTTGTGTATCTGTGCCCCACAAAGGTAGGGTACGGTCTACGTAACCATACTCACTCGTAACCTCACTTGTGGAACTATACTGGATGTTCCAATTGAACACTGTTCGTTCTTTATTATTCTGAAAGGATAAAGATTATTCTCTTTACTAAACATATGCGGATCCAATCACGATCTTATAGTATGTTGTTGTTGTTGTTGCTTGTGTTTATACCTATCCCGAAACTTGATATTTCTTTTTCTTTTTAGCTTTTTGCCTTCAACAAAACTGAGTCAAAAACCTTATAGTTGATCCCTCTTTTCATTCTCCTTGAGTATCTTATAGTTATTCGAGCCATTCACTGAACTGAGAGATTAATGCATTTTTGTCTATTGGAAGAGAAAGGTTGTTCAATCTAGAAATTATGAAGTTTTTGCGAGTGATGATAAAATTCTTGCTAAAAGAAAGCCAACAGAGTACTTAGCTTCTATGATGTATAACAGAAATTTAAACAATTAGATCAATCTTTTATTGTTGCTAGGTCTCGAAACTAGGCTTTGGTTGTTTAGGACTTTCTGGAATATTAAATACTCCTCTGTCACATGAAGCTGGATGCTCAATCTTAATGGAAACATTCAATAAAGGCATCACCTTCTTTGACACATCCGATTTATATGGGCATGAAGGCGACAACGAAATAATGATTGGAAAGGTATGTTCGGTTTGATGATGGAAATAATGGATAAAATGTTCTGTTTGAAGATTTTTGACCAATAAAATCACTCTAGTATTACTGAGACATTTTTTTCTTTCTTTACACTATCACATTTTCTTTTTGTTAATTGTCATTTTGCGATAACCAGGCACTAAAGCAACTTCCTCGTGAGCAAGTCCAACTGGCAACCAAATTTGGGTTGTTAGTTTCTGAGGGCTTCCAGTTTCATGTCAAAGGCACTCCGGAATATGTACGGAAATGCTGCGAAGAAAGTCTGAAGCGGCTTGATGTAGACTACATCGATCTATATTATCCTCACAGAATAGACAGAAATGTGCCAATAGAGGAAACAGTAAGTTCGATCTTTATCCACTGTTCTTACCTATTGTGATGTATGTAGTACAAGGGGAACTTGATTTACTTGAACCAACTTAATGATTGAAGATGGGGGAACTCAAGAAATTAGTCGAGGAGGGAAAGATTAGGTACATTGGATTATCGGAAGCCAGTGTGGACACAATTAAGAGGGCACATGCTGTTCATCCCATTACTGCTGTTCAATTGGAGTATTCTCTTTGGACCCGTGATATAGAAGAGGATGTAATTCCGCTTTGTAGGTATGTTCGAAATTAATAACTTTCCTTCCTCTAAAAAATTAAGCATATCCTTAATATTTTCCTTGCCTCCTTTATACAGGGAACTAGGCATTGGGATTGTTGCCTATAGCCCTCTCGGCCACGGTTTCTTTGCGGGGAAGGCAGTCACAGAAAGCTTGCCTACGGGAAGTATAATGGTAAGTAAATGCTTGAAAAGCTTATGAAGATCATGGTCAATACTGGTGTCAGCTATGTTGTTCGGACTCTCCAAAAATGCAGCTGCAGCCATGTCGGATCCTCTAAAGATGCACTACTCTTGGACATGCATCCAAGTGACATTTTTGAAGAGTCCGACCAACATAGGGTATCACTGAGGTAGTTATTGCATGTCGTATATCATGGATACTATGATCTAGTTATAAAGTGTTCATCATTCACCTTTTATTGTTTGGTACAACCATATTAACAGAGGGAATGGTACAGCCAGCCACTTTTATGTCGCTTTTGTAATATAGCAACATAGTGTAAAATAGGGATACATGGTTCTAAAAACAATTGATTACATGCTAGGGAGTTCGATAAAGATGAATGCAAAGGCGTGGAGTTAGGTTTCTTATTTGAGTCTCTTTTTTACTTCAGGGCTCACACCCAAGGTTTAATGAACAGAATTTGGCGAAGAACAAAGTTCTATACTCACAATTCGCTAACTTAGCAGCAAAGCATGGTTGCAGACCACCTCAACTAGCTTTAGCGTGGCTTATGCATCAGGGAGACGATGTGGTTCCAATACCTGGTACGATACCAAATGTTTATACACATCAAATTACATTTTCTACTGCAATACTTTCATGTGTCTAAATGTACGCGTATTCAAGACTAGTTGTCCTTCCCTTCCATCCATGTGGCGAAATAATACAGTGGTGTCTTGTTTAACCTTTTATATGAGTTGAAATACTCTGCTGCTGTATTGCAGGGACAACAAAGATCAAGAACCTCAATGACAATGTCCAATCTCTAGGTGTGAAACTTACACCGGACGATTTGAAGGAAATTACTGACTCAATTCCTATTAGTGAAGTGTGTGGAGAAAGAGATGATGCAGTGATCTCAAAGTACGATTATCGGTTTGCTAATACACCATTAAAGCAGTAAAATCGCGTCCGTGATTACTAGTGTAAATGAACTAAATCACCATTATGTGTTTCAATAAGTGAACCCTTGTCCATTTAATTGCCAGGATATTGACATTCCTAAGTTAGGCTCCCACAAGCAAATTTTTTTATGCTATAAAACATTTCTCTTTAATCAATTTAAAATAATATTGTTGTTGTTCTCCTACCAGTACTATTAATAGTACTACTATTATTTTACATTTACTTATTTCTTACTCTTACATTGGGTAATTTTACTATTTTTGTGGTTAAATATCTTTCTTTTCTTTGATATTTTCATATATGCTTCTTTTAACTCTCTTTTGTCTTTCTTCAAACCTGTTTTTTAAATCTTTTTTTTCTTCGATAGAGGATTTATTAAAAACAGTTTCTCAATAATTGCCTTGTATATATCAGAGAGGAACCATTGTGGTACCGATACAAAACGGAAACAAAAAGAAAGGTAAATATAGAGTTCAACAAGAGCATCCACTCTTCTCTCACGAATACTTTTGAATCAATTTTTTTATACTTACTTTTGTAGATAATATTTTAACCATAACAAAAATGACATCATAATACCAGTATATTCTGTAAAATTACCCTTCTAAAATAGTTATACTCAAATATCAGGTAATAATATTTCATATGTTACGTATAAATTAAAAAGATTAAATATTTTTAATAACTATCATTAAAATCACGTACATAGTAAATTTCAAGTAAAATATCTAAAAGGAAAAAGAAAATTGTATTCATTTATTTAAAATAATGTCTGTAAGTTATGATCATTACTTCACCAGAAAAGACAATTAATATTTGCTTCATTTATACCCATACGTTCTCTAATTCTACATATTTTTATTTTTAACGATTATATATACATATACGATAACATTTCATTTATAAAGAAGGTCGTGAAATTTTCAGATAAGAACTATCACTATAGTGAGGTTTAATTGTACTATTAAAAAATTGATGAAAAATAGAGAAAGAAAATATTTTTTTTGTTTTGCTTAATATCTATTCCATTTTTTGACAATTTTTTTAATTCACTTTTCATATAATTATTCATGACTATAAAAATTTTTAAAAAAGGAAGTACTTCATTTGAAGTTTTGTGAATATTTTTTATAATAAAAGACGGAGGGAAATATTAGAGGGTATTCCAAAAATTAAAAAGTACCGCCATTTCCACGATGGCAATCCTGGTTCCTTTATTTCAACCAATCAGAACGCACCATACATTACTATATATATATAACTCTACTTCCTCAAATTCTCCGTATCACATTTCACCTTCTTCCTTCTCTCTGTCTCTGCAACTCCGAATCTAGGGTTAGGGTTAGGGTTTTTTTGGTCAGAGAAAAAAAATGTCTTCAGGTGCTGGAGCAGGTAAAGGCGGCGCCGGAAGAGGCAAGCCGAAAGCATCGAAATCGGTTTCCCGATCTTCAAAAGCTGGTCTTCAGTTTCCCGTCGGTAGGATCGCTCGTTTCCTTAAGGCAGGAAAGTACGCTGAACGTGTCGGTGCTGGTGCTCCTGTGTATCTCTCCGCCGTCCTTGAGTATCTCGCTGCTGAGGTAATTTTAATTTGCTATTTTTTGATTTATTTATGCTCAAAGCTTTCTGCATGTTAGATCAATCGTGTTTATTTTAGTTTAATAGCGAGATTTCAACTGTTGATTGATAGATTTCTTAATTAAACTGTTCAATTTCTCCAAAAAGAGCTGAAATTAACTACACGTTTTTTGAATTTTTTGTATAGATAGTTGTGAAACGTAGATGAATTTCTAAGTTTGTGTTGATATAGGTGTTGGAGTTGGCTGGAAATGCTGCTAGAGACAACAAGAAGAATCGAATTGTGCCTAGGCACATTCAATTGGCTGTGAGAAATGATGAGGAGTTGAGCAAGCTTTTGGGTCAAGTTACCATTGCTAATGGAGGTGTTTTGCCCAACATTCACCAGAATTTGTTGCCTAAGAAGGCTGGCTCTGGGAAAGGTGATATTGGCTCTGCATCTCAGGAGTTTTAGATGTAAATGGGGTGTTATGTTTTGGGAAGTATTAGGAGAAAGGAGTAGAACTTGTTATGTAATATAAAAAAAATACCCTTTTGTTATTCTGTTATTTAATGGTATGAAATGAAGAAACAAGGGCAATAGCCCACCTGCAGTTTTGGTTATAGACGTCTTACTCTTTGTTCATCGCAATTTTATGCGTTTCTTTATCGATACTGACTTTTTTCTGATTTTGATTAATTGAGCTTTTTCTATGCCTCTGTATCATTTCAATCTGTGGAATTAGTTGTTCTTAACATCAGCTTTCACCTCCTAAAAGATCGATCTTATTGGTGTTTCAAGGGATAATTCAAGTCTAATGACTCTAAAACAGAATCATTAGATAATTTGCTAAAGGAACATTCCTTAAGAAGGTCTTGTTTGATATCACTACAAGTGAACAAATTCATAGTCTCTGTCCATATAAGCCTGTGATGTGTGTATTCTTTGTTTTTAGCAGATACACTAAGATGGATTTTGACAAATTGATTAAACTACACCATGATTTTGAATCACACTTGAATTTCAAAAGGGTTTTAACAGAAAGTCTTGAGAGGATATCAAACATGAGGTCTGTTAGCAATGTAGACATTGTAAGAATTGATTTGATGAAAAAATTTAGCAAAATAATTTGTGGGATTTACTCTGTTTTGTGAGTTGAAGCTGAAGGGAAACAAAACTTTGGGAGTTCCACAAAAGAGAGGAGACTACTAATTTGTGAAAGTCTCAACAAGAGTCCTTCTACTCGTGTATTTCTTTAGGCTCTTGCTTACTCTATTCTTTTTGTAATATTTATTTTTGAAGAAATTTCACATATAGTCCCTCAAAAATTGTTTAAGTTTACATAGCTATAGTTTGATAATACAATTCGTAGCTATATGTTATCGGGAGGAGAAAAGCAAGTGAGACTGAGAATAGAGAGACAAGGGAGGGCAAAAAGTGGGAGAGAGGTGAATAATATATATAAATCGATTAGATAATTGTATATTATACATATGTAAGCGAGAATAAGATAGGGATGAGAGAGGCAAGCCAGATTGGAAGAGGAAGGAGAGAGGCGAGCAAGAAAGGGGAGAGAGTGAGAGAAAGGTGAATTGTATATGTAGTTATTCATCTGAGTTGTTGCAGCTTCATTTTAGTTCTGTGCTTTGTTCATTCAGTAAAAGGGGACAAACTAGGGTTTCAATGTAGAAGTTATCCCAACATAGTGACCACATGGGGTAACATTTGGATATTTGATAGGTTCATCCTCTGTGTTTTGTGCCATTAATGTCGATCCAGACACAAGCAACATTTCATCTTTGTTCTACATGTAAAGTGTTTGAGAAATAAAAGGAGCATACACATTATCAGGATACTTGATAGTATATATTTTTGTCCAATATATCAATCGGCTTAGATAGATATATTGAGAACATTGTCAAACTTGACGTGAATTACTAATTTCATTTTTAAATTATTAGTGGTTTTTATAATATTTTTCTGTTTGACTATCTCAACTTAAATACACTCTCGATCTGCCGTATGATATAATTAACTATTGTAGCGCGAGACTCTTTATTAAAAGCTAAAAAAAATATTGAAAACACTACTAAAGTTGATGAAAATTTAAAGGTGTATTTAACTCATCTGGCAAGATTAAGAGTTTTTTAAGTTCACTTAATTAGAAAGTGATTTTAAAATTATTTGTAGATCGAAAACGAAACTAATAATTTCCATTAAATTAATGACTATTTTCATTACTTTTGTTATCGGTTAGGCGCATCCGGTGCAGTGTTATCATAGTACCACGGTCCTGACCGGGGCCTCGGATGCGCGTTCAACTATTATGCTTGTTGTGCGATTTGCGTTTACTTGCATTTTTACATTTCAAAAATTAATTTTTATTTCTTTTTGGTATGTCAAGAAAATATAATTATTATTTTTACTCAATTATTTAACAATAATCTTAAATAATAAATAATCAATTAATATAAGTACCGTGATAAAATTAGTCTACCCCTTCATTTAATTACCCAAAGCATGCAAAACACATGATGTAACTTCTAGGAGGTTCTTGACATATATGGGGTAAACTGGCAAGCCACATCACCTAGTTACTTGTTGTTAAGTAGGCTTTTGGTCATGTGGTACCATATAATGATATGGTATCACGAGATGAATCAGCGTTTGAACATATAATTTTATGTTGATTCTTTTTTATGATTTTATATCATGATATGTTATATCATATTCTCCAAAAATTTATTTCATCTTATGATTTCACATTTATCTATTAACCATTTATTTTACATGTAAATAAAATTTCTAATCATATCATTACTTTTTAAATTTTATTATTCTCACCAACATATAGTCACTTTCAATCACACTTCACGATTGTTGAGTAATAAAATCTTGAAGAGCCCGTGAGAGGCGTTTCAATTTTTACTCAATTATATTGATGAAACAATTACTTAAGTGGAGAATAAACAACTTTGCAATAATTTATTACACAATTTTATGATTTTTTCGTTTATTTGATAATATTGAATAAACAATTGGGACTATCTTAATAATTTTAGAATTTATAGAATTTTTATATTCATGAAAAAATATAAACACAAAAATTTTTATATCACATATTCAAAACTTTAATTTTATATCATGATATCGTATCCTATTACCGAACAGACCCTAAAAGTTCAATGAGTCCACGTGACTTATGTATCCATTAGAGGCCCAAAATTGAATTACGTGGCTCCTAAAATATCCACCCCATTTGTCTTCACCCTTTCTTTAGCACACTATAAATGCCACCAACTTTTGCACTAACATATAATCAAAGTGAATTGTAACAAGTTTGTACACTAGTAATACTTGTTCAACCTTTGAAAAGTAAAAGAAAAATATGACAACTTCATTTGCCATGCAATCCATAATTTTGGGAAGTCCAGTTAAGTTGTCACAAAGTAAAAATGGGTTGAATCAGTTTGTTCCTAGCTGTTACTTGCCACGCCTTCGTAGGACTTCGCGCGTTCGTGTTAAGTGTATGGCTGAGGTTCGTACATAGATCTTAAAACTCTTTTTTTAATTTATGTGATATTTCTCATTTATCGAACCAACACCTGCTAAGGTTGGTATCTTTTTTTTTTTTAAAAGTTAACATTAAGCATATTTTTCATTTATGACTTTTTAAATAATATCATTTAGGCTAGATGTGAAATCGAATACAAACGCCTCAGTAGTCATTTTTCTGTTAGGACCGGAAATAAGTAGGTGTAAATGCGAAAACTAGCAAAGCAAATCTCGAAAGATCATGAGTAAGAAGACAACGAGAAATATACCAAAAGATACAAAGATTTAACGTGGTTCGGTCAATCGACCTACGTCCACAAAGGAGATGAGCATTTCACTGTAAATATGAGAGTACAAAATACAGAGAGAAACAACCTCAACCAACTCACTCTAAATACATGAAAGATTCGCACACGTGATAACGTATCAAGGTTGTGACCCATAAATTCTCCCCCTAACCAAAACTCTCAAAGCCTTTAAGATTACATTGTGAATGCTGATAAAGTTAGAATGAACATTTCTCTATTTGCAGAGTCCTAAACCTTTTCCTACCAGAAAAAAGATTAGTCAATCCAAAAAAATTTCTTAAAAGGAAAATCTATTTATGGTAAGAAATCAAGGCAAATAGGATCGCAACATTTTCAACCATTGATAGCAAGTGCATTTTATTCAAGACATTTTATTAATTTTTTTAAAAAAACTGTAACAGCCAAAACCAAGCACCAATTTCATCGACATATTCTCATTCAGTGGTCCGGCACCTGAGAGGATCAACGGTAGGCTAGCCATGATCGGATTTGTAGCAGCCATTGGTATGGAGTTAGCCAACGGTGCAGATTTATCTGCACAGTTATCAAACGGTGGATTGTTATGGTTCTTGGGGTCAAGTGCATTGCTAACTTTGGCTTCACTAATCCCATTGTTCCAAGGAGTTACTGTTGAGTCTAAATCTGATGGGATTATGACTGCTGATGCTGAGATTTGGAATGGAAGATTTGCTATGTTGGGATTAGTTGCTTTAGCTTTAACTGAATATGTTAAAGGAGCTGGGCTTTTTCAAGTCTTAAGTATATAAAATGAATCTATAGTAGTTTACAATTGTTACTTTTAAGTACTTATATTTGAGTTTAATAGATCTGGAAAGTGATCCGTCTATGTTTTGTAACTATGACTATGTGGCGATGAGTTACGCAGATATGTGGGTTATGAAAGAGTACGGAGTTAAACAGTCTCGAATAAAAAAAAATGCGACCAAATATTCTTATATTGTGTTTTCTCCTTTTATTTCTCTTAACACTTTGCATGGTGAGATATTGCTTGTGGATCGATTTTAATTGCATACAATTCAGAGGATGAAAATATATTAAGTGAACATGGCATTTCAAAACGCGAAGCGCATCTGGTGTAGTGGTATCATAGTACCCTCCCACGGTACTGACCGGGGTTCGATTCCCCGGATGCGCATATTTACACTATTATCATGTTTTGTTTTCCGGTTAGCCTTTTAACTTGCACTTTTGCTCGTTCATTATTTTAAAAATAATTTTTTTATATTTTCATTCTCAATTATTTTACAATAATCTTAGATTATAAATAATCAATTAATATAAGTATTGTGATAAAATTAGCCTACACCCTTCATTTATAATAGCCCAAATCATTGCAAAATATATGTCGTAGTAATTAATTTCTATGAAGTATCAATATGAGTTATGATACACTGATGAAAGTGTTTCACCCCTAATCAGAAGTCTCGGGTTGAAGTCCTGCATATGCAGAAAATTTGTTAGTAGCATCGCTTTTCAAATGGGCCCGATAAAACGCGATATAAATTTATCCAGAGCTCTAGTGTAAAAAAAAAATTCTACAAAGTTATCCCTTCATTAAATTACTCCAATCATGCAATAAATAAGTCCTAGTAAATTCTAGGAGGTTCTAGACATATATGGGGTGAATTAGCAAGCCACATCACCTTGTACTTTTTAGTAAAAGCTCAATGAGTCCACGTGACTTGTGTATCTTTAAAGGCCCAGAATTGAATTACGTGGCTCCTAAAATATCCACCCATTTTGTCTTCTCCTTTTCTTAGCACACTATAAATCCCCACCAACTTTTGCAGAAATAGTATATCAAAGTAAATTAATAGGTTGTTCACTAGTAATACTAATACTTGTTCAACCATTGAAAAGTAAAGTATTTTCTCTTAAGTAGAAGAAAAAAATATGACAACTTCATTTGCCATGCAATCTATAATCTTGGGAAGTCCAGTTAAGTCGTCACAAAGTAAAAATGGGTTGAATCAGTTTGTTCCTAGCTGTTACTTGCCACGCCTTCATAGGACTTCGCGTGTTAGTGTTAAGTGTATGGCTGAGGTCGGTGCATAGATCTTAAACTCTTTTTTATTTTTATTTTATTTTATAAAATGAAACAGTACTTTCAGATTACGATATATTTTTCATTTATCGAGATTCAAACTATTGTAAATTTGAAAAATTGCAGGAGGGTGAGAAAGAGTCATCAACCCCTTCAACTGAATACTCTGCTGCAGTTCCCAAGCCAACACCTGCTAAGGTTGGTATCTTTTTTTCTTTAAAGGTTCACATAGCTTTTGAATTCATTTTTGACAAATTAATTATAGGTGAAATTGAATTCAAACGCCTGAGTCTATAGAGGCATTTTTCAACCATAACATTGATGGCAAATGCATTTATTCAAGACATTTTATATAAAATTTTTCACACGTGTTCTTGTGTAACAGCCAAAACCAAGCACCAATTTCATCGACATATTCTCATTCAGTGGGCCGGCACCTGAGAGGATTAACGGTAGGCTAGCCATGATTGGATTTGTAGCAGCCATTGGTATGGAGCTAGCTAACGGTGCAGATTTATCTGCACAGTTATCAAATGGTGGATTGTCATGGTTCTTGGGGTCAAGTGCATTACTAACTTTGGCTTCACTAATCCCATTGTTCCAAGGAGTTACTGTTGAGTCTAAATCTGATGGGATTATGACTGCTGATGCTGAGATCTGGAATGGCAGATTTGCTATGTTGGGATTAGTTGCTTTAGCTTTTACTGAATATGTTAAGGGAGCTGGGCTTTTCCAAGCCTAAGAAATATATAATGAATATATAAAATAATTCATTTTCAATTTTAAGTACTTATTTGTTGTCTGTTATTTGAGTTTAGTAGCTATACCACATCTCTTTGTTACCTAATTAACACAGATACAATGGTCACTAAATATCAATAACAATTTCAAATGCTAAACCAACTGATAAAATAATCTTTGTACCATCGTGTATCTTATCATCCACAATGTTCGATAAATGCAAAAGGTAAAAGTTCACCCTACAATGTACTATTGACAACCACCAACTTGTACAGTCTGGACAATGTATCGCTCATGTTGAACAATTTGCACAATATGGTAATCAGATAGCATAGTTACTGCTTCAAAATTTATATAATGAGAGTTGTTTTACCTTGTAGAACTATATTTTAAGCCTCACCTTGACCAATACTTCTTATTTATTATACTGATGGTATTTCAATTCACTCAGCTGTAAGAGAAATGTTCTACTCTTTAAGTTATGAACAGAAAAGAATGACAAGAATACATATCTATAGATACATGTATATACACAGTGTAGTCTTCTGAAACGACAACCCATCAAACTGGTACCTCTATCTTTAACTCATTTCCTTTCATGTCACCTTTCTGAGGCTTTTCAACATCCGTGCTAATATTATCCTGTTTCAGACACGGAACGATTCAGTGAATGATATATACTCAAAAACCATGATAATCAGAAAACTACATACCAGTAAAAACATTTAAAACACTTCTACCCTTCCAAAACGCACATCATGCTCGACATTAGTGTCAAGTAAATTTAAAATGAAACAGAAGAGGGGACGAAACAAATTATTTTGAAATGCAATGCCGAACAAACTCCCAAGATGACATAGAAGGATCCCAAAGAAACATAAATTTTTAATTTTATTTTTTTGATGAAGTAAATGAACATACAATTTTAATTTTAAGGGGGGCCATATATGTAATATTCCACAAAGACGAGCTTGTGTCATCTTTTGTGGACAGGATTATAAGATGACATTTTTTAAGAGCAGGAAAGCATACAAAAGATGGCTTTGGACATCTAAATAATAAAAACAAAACACAAACAGAGAGAGAGAGAGAGAGACACACTTTGTAAATACAAAAGAGAAGGCAATAAACAGAGAAACCCAGTGTACATAAATCCAGGCTCAACAAACCATATTAATTCAGTCAAAAAAAGTAAACCGTACTAAGGAAAACCTTCTAACATGGTCAAGAAAATATCCTGATATCCATCAAAATCCCCCCCAGCACAACCATAGACCATACATAAGATGGGTCGAGTCAAGTACATAAGCAAGCATACTTACTTGGAGAGGAAGGTCAGTCGGGAAAAGATGTATCCTGCTAGGAGAAAAGTTGAGACCACTGCAGAAAAGAAAGAAAACAAATGAGTTACAAATTGGGAAAATCCACATCCGCAACCATAAATGAAATAGGCATAAGAGGATAAATCCACTTGTGCTGTATATGATTCAATCAATAACATGTTTCAAAACAAATGAGAAAAACAAAGATATAAAACTTAGAAAAGCACATGGAATTAAAGGATACTATAACAAAAAAAATGTGTTTACTATAAAAACCAACCTCCGAGACAACACCAGCTGCCACACATATGGAATGAAGAACTCCTCAGGACGACTCTCTTGTTCATATGTGAAACGCAATTGGGTAAACATCTGGTGTCCAACAAATATGATAATCAGATACAATCAAGTCATCATAAGTTGGCATAACTATTAAATGAATTAGCATTCTACCTTTAGTCCGTCAACCCTCCAAGATCGGCAATTAACAATAATCACTTGCAGTACTTTCTCTACAGACCATTCCCCATCCATCTTTTGGGCATCCATGCGACTGTTGAAGAAGTCCAAAACCTTGAAATAACATCACAAAATCATAATGTCTTCCACACTACACTACTGAACTATTTTCAGTTAGTAGAAAGTAAGTCCCACTTTCAAGGAACCCCTTTTCAAAAATATAGGAACTGCAAACACAAAAGAATAAGCATACCATAAATATGTTGTCAAGCAGTTCATTGAACCGTGGATGGCTTCTGAATGGCTGAAAAACTTCCTGCCTGTGCATTATTGCATAAACAACCTGCCAGTTATGGAATGCAATTAATAAAAGCTGCAACAAGCAACTTATCCTCATGAACAAACAAACTATTGATGATCAAAAGTACTGATACCTCAGGATTCCGCGGCAAGGAATAGGTCAGAATAGCATTTAATATCTCAAGAACAATTCTTAAGAAGTCGGTATAAATATGCAGCTCAGCTGCCTGCAAAAATATTTGAAGAACTTTAATGCCATCAAGTACCAATTATGCTAGATGATAGCAATTAATAAAGAAAGTATAAATGATGCTAAAGGCCTAGTGTGAAGCACCGTGTCTTCTTGGAGACTATTTTCTTCCTTTGATTCACCATTGAGCACATGCATCTTATCATTTTTCATCTCTGCCAATTTGTTGTACCTACATTATAGAACAAGATCATAAATCATAATAACAATCAATCAACCCAATTTTTTTTAAAATTCACTAGTAAACACAAGGAACAAGAAACTTACTTGCGTGCAAGCATGTCAAATAGGCTCACTAAACGTTGTGATGCATAACCACTTAGGCGATGTACATGAGGTGCCATATTAGCTAAAGTTGCAAGGCAATTTGTATGAAGGTAAACATCCTGTTAAATGCATCAGAACACACATGCTTGAAATCGGCTTTCATGGTTTGATCAACTTCATCATGAAACACACCAACAAATTACCAGTAAAAGAGACACAAAATTGGTAAAGAGGATGGACTTTAATTATGCATCCCGTGCTCAAAAAGAAGTCAAGGATCCAATTCCATGAAGTTGTATTGCTCTACCCAAATTGCTCATTACAGCAATTCAAGTAGATGTATCAGTAGATGACTAAAAATACTGCCTCATGATAGTACATCATGATGAGGATAGGTGTAACAGTTAAAGAGTGTAAAATAAATGTTTGGTAGAACTGCCAGAAATATCAAGAAACAATTTATCTTCCCACCCAAGAAGAGATAAAAGAGACAACAAATAGTAGAGAGATAGAATATGAAATAAAGAAAGTGCAAATAATAAACCAACAGACGATTCATATCATACCCGCAACTTAGATAGGTTGTATTTCACTGTCCTCGTCAAAACTATGACCATAAGAGAACCAAGAGAGGTCTGATGAAGAACACGCTCTTGGTACCATGGAACACTGGGCAGCACCTGCAGAAAGATGTAGAATCAAAGATAGTCCAGGCTTACATGTAAAAAAGGTGGAGAGATTCTTTATTTACCAGTTTATGAATGCTGGCATTGAATGAGGAATCTTGGCTAAGTATAAGAAGGATAATCAGCACCATATATATCTGATTGGATGTCCTCCTAGGTGCATTATACAGTGTTTCGAGCAAAGGCATCAACTGTTAATTTATTCAAACAGACAGTAAGATTCTAAATTCTAACTATAGGGGCAGAAAATTATATTTAGCAACGCGAGAACAGTTGGAAAGTGAGGTTCTGAAAAAGGAAGTTGGAAACTGGATAAGAAAAATATGTGGAAAAAATTCAGTATCTGCTAATGGGTAACCATGTATCTGCTCTTCATCAAAACGCAAAAAACTATCTGTTAATAGATAAACAAGGATCACAGTCCACATTATTATCAAGACCTCAATTCCATAAATACAGCAACTTGCTTCGCAAGCAGTTGCGAGAGATCAAACTACGCCTAGCTACACTTTTATTGTTGATACTCTCCTTATCGATCATGTACACTCTAAAATCTTGATTTCCTTACAAAGTGATTGGTGGGAGTGATATCCACAAGCAACTGTCATTAATCAGTAAGAAATAAAAACATAACATAAGCTATCATATTTTACCAGTGTATCCAGATCAGTCCGCACCAACACATACTCAAGAAAATCTGAATTCCCATGAACGAGTGAATAAAGCAGAAGTCCAGAAGTCTCATCAGCCAAGCACCTGAAAACATAGTTGCAAGCCCACTCACTCATACCACAGCCAAATGATGTATGTGAACAATTATATCATCAAATATAAAAATAAACATATTTTATGCCATCAGATCATAACATAGAAGTAGGCAATGCATGTTTAGCACACACAAATTTGCAACAAAGTTGATCATTTTAGTAGATCCTACTTTCTGCGAAGAGAATCCAGAAGACAGAAATCTTCTTTTTGCATTGCAAGATTACCACCACACAGCTTTGGGACACAGTTTTTTGACATTTTGGGTTTAAAGAAGACTACGCCAAGAGCCACATTGGAGCTTCTAAAAGGCTGGCAAAGAAGAGACTGAAGGGCACACATTCAAGAGTTTAGAATGCAATACCAGCAAAGATTTGGTGGATCATATGAGAAGAGAGCAATTTTTCACAAATTTTTTAAGACAGAGGACAATGTATTCTTATGTTCAATTGTATTTCTTAATTTTAGCTTTTGGACCAGCATGGCAGATTTATAAGATTTGTCACAATGTAGAGTCATGATCAACTGATTAGTTCTCTACATGATCTGTGAGAACTATTTTTATGCTACTCAATTTTTCATACCAGCATACTATTTATGCTGATAATTCTATAAAATTTCACCTTACTTATCAGGAAAGAAGAAGATTATAATATGAAGTAGTATTATAATAATAGAACATCTTCTCTGCCACGGGGATATAGAAGGTCACAAATAAACTCCTTGTGCATAGCCAATTTTCATATTGAAATAGGAGCTACTATCCTACAGTGTAAGCAACTTTTAGTTGTCACCTTAGATCAACAAGTGAGATAGATTAACACTTACATGCCAAGGCTATCAAAAAGAGAAGCAAAGGGTAATCTCACAACCGGACCACCAGGTGCATTCCCCTCAACATCGACACGATCAACTGCTTGAGAGAACATAAAAAAAGCTTAGAATCATGAATAAAATTCATGAAGTAGCAAAAGGGAAACCAGAACGGAAAAAGAATCGTTCTAACATTCAATATCCCGAGCATTCTCAAGGACCTTGCAGTAAGGATTCTCAAAGAAGGATTCTTCCTTTGGTAGTGAATCTGGACTGCTGTAGTCAATTTTATCTTTGAAATGGTCCATGCCAAGACTCTTGCGGTAATGAACAAGGATGAGTAAAATATTAAGACTGTTGTCTGCCAATGGGCTTCTGGAAGCTTCATTGCTTGAACTTGCAAAGAAATTCAACGGCAGCAGCACGAGATTTGCTGCAAGTCAATGGAAAAGGCAAGCTTCAATGAGAGTGATAGGACAGCACAGTGACTAAACAAAAGGCCTAATAACTGAGTGAATTGGGGATGGAAGGATTCAACAATGACTATGTAATGCTGCATACATGAATAAAAGAACAAGAATAATTTTATAGAATGGGTATTTTGAGAATGTGGCTATAAATAGCCAAATAGGAACCAAACTTGTGCTAAGCAAATAAATATAAAGATCATACAGAATGCAGATATGAATGGATGTGGTTAAAAGGGAGAAAGGAGATGAGCTACACACTGGAGGAGGAGGAGGAGGAGGGGGGGGGGGGGGGGGGGATTAATCACTTGATCCTACCTGCAACAGAGCCAACTCTCTGTAAAACTCCAGGACGATATCCTTCAGAAAATATATAGTACGATGAAGCCTTCAGAGGGAAACGCGGCCGCGTGATGTAGTTAACAAGCAGCTTACGTATAGCCAGATTGACCAAAGAAGTTGGCTGAAGAAAAAAAAATTACATTCAGAAGTGGCTCATGCTTGCCAAGTTGCAGCAAATACTACAGCAAATAGATAAGATTTTAATATTTTTAGAGATATCTACTGAGAGAAACTAATGATGACCTGAGACATTGCTGCATCAAAGAAAGGATGAATATCATCAGCTCCAAGTGACGGCCCAGAAAGAAGCTGAGTTGATAACGCAACAAGCATGAAATTAAGCAACTCGTAATGTAGAAGATATGTATCAGAGCTGTCACAAGAACCACACAATATTAGGAGAACAACTCGCAAGCTATCAGAGAAGATATTTGTTGCACAAAGCTCAACATACCTTACATCTACCCTGCCAAGAAAATTAAGCACACTATTCACAACAAGATGCTCAATACTCTGTTCTGTAAAAGAAAATGAAAGAGGAAAGGTGGTAAGAGTAAGGAAGTAAAGGACATGGATTCCAGGACAGCTCTGAGCATAAAGATTAAAAAATTAAGTGATTCCCAAACGTAGGAGACTCAACCAGATCAAAATCAGCAAAGAACAGTTTATGAAAGCTACCCCCGCTGAAATAAGCTCTATAAGAGACACAAGTTGGAATCTGGAAGAATTTACCGGTCACTACTAAGGTATGGCTCAACTTCAACTACTGAAATCAGCGCTACAAGAGATATGAGTTAGAACCTTAAATAATCATTTGGTCATCACAAAGGTATTGCTCAATTTCATCCATAATGAAGCAACAGAAAATTTCTTAATTTACCCTAATATGAGTCCAAAAAATTGCACTACAATTGGAGACAATCATTCGAGTTATTCATATATTAGACTACATAGTAACACTGTTTTGAACAGTGAATATGATGTTTAGAATAGACTCTATTATATATATACCTTATAAAATAAAAAAGGAATCCACGATTTTAGATCTTAGAACAATTAGCATACGCATTCACTTTGTTTAAGTCATAGAGGTTGAAATACTGTAGTGATCACTTAAGTTGCTACATACTCCCATTGCCCTCCCACGCACAAAAGAAAAAGAAGATATAATTCTGAGAGAGAAAAAGGAAAGAGGAATATAGATAAGAACATCAGAAAAGTCCCACAAACCAAAAATGAATGAATCATGTTGTGAATGCATTACCTTTAGGGACATTACTTGGAATTTCCTCACTTTCATTTAGGGACATGTATAGATCTTCGAAGTTGTCAGTTTTAGCATTCTCAATGAGGTGCTTCAGAAAAACAGATGAGACGTAGACTGCATTGAGAGCTTTCACATAAGCTGATGAAGAAGCATCGGCTGTAGAAACACACTCTTCCAAGCACCAAGATAGGTGAATTAAGATTTTGGCAAGATGCCTTGTGTAGCAATTGTTCTGAGCTGCAAGAAACAGCAGATGGTATTAGAAGATCATAGCATGAGCTCATCATGCCCCACTCCCCATCCATCCCCACAACAAAAGAAAAAAAAAGGTGGAATAAACATCGAAATAATTTGTTGCCACACATGAGCAAGAATCGGCTATAGAAAAATTAAACAGGGAGTTATAGAAAGAAAATACAAAATAAGAGGATCAGATAAAGAATTTATATGGTTAGTGCCAATAGCCTGCTGATAAGTCATAAAAGATGAAAGAGCGACATCTTACAACTTATAACTATATATAAGCAAGAAAATACCTACAACCCAATATGCGTAGCATGAGACGTAAAACATGAAAAGTAGAACGAGTACCATGTTTTACAGTATGCTTTACCCAATTCTTTCATGCTTACATCATTTTATCAAAAATAAATAAAATTCTAAGCTTTAAATAATGCAATATGGAAATTAATACCAACTACTAAGTTCATTATTCCTGAAAGTAGTCGTCTGCATGTTAAGGGAGCACATGAATGCAGAGAAGAGAGTACAATTTTTACTTGCACAACATTGGAAGGAAGTTAACACTCTCCATAACATGAGGTCCAAGTCGAATTACCTAATTTTTGCACTAGTCTTCAATAAGAAATAGATTTATCAACTTAAATAATTAAGCAATTTGCATGATTCTGTTCAAAATTTCCGGAGTTAGAAGTTCTTCTTGTTTCAATAAATAACTTCGGGGAAAAAATTTATGTGCTCCAGGGTAACTTCACCTAGGATAACTGATCTTCAATTTTGTTTCTACTCTCTATGGGAGAACTTCTCCCACTTTGTACTCCTATCCAATAACAATTCTCATTTTCTTACCTCCCTTGTTCCATAGATTATTACACAAAAATTCCAGATATACTTTTTCAAATAGAGATCCAGATATACTATCACATTCAATGCAACAGAAATCAAATGTATTTCTAGGTATTCCGTGCTCTAGCTCATCTGAGGCACCACACAAGCTTGATGCAAGACCTTTTTTTGCTTTATTTTCCTAATAAAGGTGAAATTTTATTTTAAAATGGGTAATCCAAAATATGTAACTAAGAAGACAGGGGAAACTCCACAACAAGATGCAGACTAAATAGAGAACCTTTCAAAAAGATATGGTTCTCTACAAAAAGCACCCAACCTAGGGATGCTACTTCCCAAATCTCCTCCTATTTACTCCGTACTAGTAGTCATTGTATTCCAAACAGATCCATAACACACACTAAAGTTTGTCTGTCACCAGAGAGTAAACATTTTCTTCGGTCATCTTTGTTACTTTGAAAATAGTTCAGAGTAAACATCAAAAGAACATCCGGTTCATCCAATAAAATAGTTGTCCCCTTCAAAATTTTATGTTGATCAACTAGTAGCTTATTGAAAACCTTTATCATTTCAAGATTTAACAGTATATGTAGATGGATATGTAAGAAGCCATATTACACAAAATTCAAATCATACGACACAGTGTTCCTCCAAACTCGAACAATTATAAACCAAACTTAAAATTATTCTCTCTCTCCTAAACTTTCAGTTCGTTCAAATTTTACAAAGGAAGATTGGAAGATTTTGCTCTTTGATTGGAGATTATGATCCCCTTTTTGAAGGAAATTTAGACATTCGTTGTCAAAAAAAAAAATTAGACATGGAAATTACTATTCAATTTCTTCCATATCAAACCGACGCGTAATCCATTTAGAGATCTTCATCAGAGTTTCTTTCTCCGGCTCTTGGGAAGTGCAAATGCACCAAATTTTCAGAATCAAAAGACCATTGCATTTAAAAAGTTCTAAAACATCATCTGAGGGGATCAATGGTATAGAGCATTTTTATGTTGACATCTAAAGTTGTGACAAGTTCCAGTTTTAGGATTTGGGAGTCAACTAGGCTACTTAACACATTAAATAGAGTATGCAGGAACACAAAAATACTCAAAGTAGAGCTCCACAAGTGGCAAATTTGATGGCTGCTTCTGCCCTAACTGCCTAACAACTAGTATAGACACTAAGCATTTGACAAATCCTCAAAAAGAGCCAACTATAGAGTTCGGCGAATTCAAAAAACAGTGGTAAGAATCACATGCACATTATGATTTTTTTTCCTTTTCCATTTCCATTGGTTTAGGCACTTCCAACCTATGCTGATCGGTCTCTCCAAAAATGTTGCCTCACCCATGTCAGATTATCTAACAATGCGCTACGTTTGGAGCATCCAACACCTGATAAATTACCTCAAAACAGTGACGGTCAAAATTCACTCACTCAATTTCACCAATTTACATAAAATGCTTATTATTTAACTATCAGACTACCACGGAAAGCTGCACAGTAACTAAACCTAACATGTGAATGTTCTAGCAACCTCCATTCATCAATAGAAGTTTCTACACGACATTACAGATACTCGTTGCCGCCAACTAACAGAACCTAATATATGCGAGCTAACTTCACAATTAAACTACTAAACTTTTTCTTTTCTATTCACCAACAAAACTCAATAATAAATAATCAAGGAAATAAACAACTTAAAAAATTACAGATAGTTAGGTACCAAAGTGTAGGCAAGCTTGCTGAACACGATCCGAAGACCAATGAAGATTTAGAGGAAGCTCTAGAAGCTTCTGCCAGTAATCAGAAGCAAGAGGAAACGATTTCTCGCCAATAAATGCTCCAATTAGGTACTCCGCCGTTTCATGAGGCCTCGAACCACCGTTAAACCTCGGCGTTGACGGTACTCCCCCCATTCACACTGCTCCGTCCAGCCGGCCGACACAGAAAACTAAACGGTGCAAATATATGTATACGGACTCTTCTGGAATGTTGTAGTACCTTCAGAAGTGCGAATTCACGAGATCGTAGAGAGGTTTCACTGGCATTTTGCGATGAAAAAATTGTTGGAGCTGTGGATCTGAGAGAAAGGAGAGTGGCTTATGTACGAAGAGAGAGAAACAGAGGACTTTTCATAGCAATCTCTTTTCGTTTAGGAATCGTAAATGAGATAAAGAAAAAACTTAGAAATTTTAAGTGATTTACAAAATTGCCCCTTGGAGTTTATTTAATTTGGATGTTTTTTTAATTTAATGAATTGAAAATATTTTTTGTCTATATTAATTGAACTAGTTAAATAATGAAATGATTCATGTGAAAAGTCTATAAATCTTTATATCACGAATTTTAAATTATTTTCATGATGGATTATAAATAAGTTGTAAATTTTTTATTTTTAAAACATAATTGTAATTCATTTTACGATCTGAGTAAAGTACATTTTAAAAATTATATAAAATTTAGTGATTTTTATACAAAATTTTAAGATAAAAAATAAAAACCAACAATTGCCATTAAATATCTGATCTCAAATACTTCAATAAGTCATTTAACATGAGATTATAAGTTTTAATATTGATATAAATAAAATTTAATCATGGGTTCTCATCTAGGTTTTAGCAACTTTCATTTATCAACCATTAATTAATGAAAAAAACATTAATTTTGGTGTTTAAGATACACCTTTTGAATTATTACTACACCTTAATTTCAAACTCAAATTGAATTATTATTCTATACAAGTTCCCTCTCAACATCATTTCATGCCTAGTTCAAGATAAAATTTAAAAATTATTTTACAACTCTAACCCATGCCATCAAGTTAAAATTTAGAAATAATGCACAAGTACCCCTTAATTTATGTTCGAAATTTTAGAGACACGATTATATTATATTAAGGTCCTATTACTTTCCTGAATTTATTTCATTAATAATTTTTTATTTTTTTATCTAAGTGACACTAACTTAAAAAAAATGAAAAGGTATTTGTGTACTTTCCCTAAATTTACTTAAAGTAATGAACAATTGTACACTTAAAAGTTATAAATTCCCATTTTATTCAAATATTATTATTTTTAAATGATTTGTTAAGGAATATGTTCCTCCTATAATTATCATAATTATTATCATCTCATTCTCACTATTTTATCATGATAGTTGTTACGTAACGTAAAGTTATTTATGTGAAAGACTTATATTGAAAGAAGAATAGTCCTTCGTGAAATATCTACATATATATATATATGAAGAATGCCATTAATGACCTTAAATATTTCATGAATTTACATGAAAAATTCTTAAATCATTCTAATTTTAGAATATTATAGATGTCAGCTATTTGTAAATATATTAGTACCTAAGTAAATAGTATAAATAGAGGACATTCATTTGTTAAAACCGTCAACAAAAAGATCAATTAAAGTTCTTTACAGGACAATTCTTTTAGCAATCCTCATGTGTCTAACGAATTATCAAGTATCGCAATGTGTTTATTGAAGTTCCAAATTCAAATGAATTTTAGTGTTTAACAATTAATATAAACTAAATCTAACCTACCAACACAAAAACATTATATGTTCTTCTTAGTTTTAAAACATGCATATTTTTAGAATGTTTCACTTGAACATAGTTATTTACTTATTAATTTTAAAAAAATTGGCATCCATCATTTCTAATGAATTATCCTCTTCAAACATTCTAATTCAAGATAAATCTTTTAATTTATTTTTCATTTCTCATCTAATCGATTTTATATTTTTCGTATTTTCTTGAAAACATCAATATTTATTGCTCAAATCAATAGTAAACATACTTTTACATCATTATATTTTCAAATAAAATATGCTAAGTAATTTAATACTTAATTAACTTGACTAATGACTTTCATATCAAGACTTATCTTCAATTTAAAGTCAATAGATGAAAGTACATTTCCATAACCTAATAATGTTGTTTCAATTTCAGTACTAGATCAGAAGAAATTGTACTATAATACAATACAATATTTTCTTTGCTTATATATGGTTCGGGGGTGGCTCGATAGCGTTAAAAAAGGACACGTGCCTTAGGTCCTCAAATTTAAGGAGCCTCATTTTTAATAAAAATAGGTTATAAGTTATTATTTTTTAACAAATATTAAATATTATCTGTAGAAAGTCAACTTTTCATGAAAAAAAAATATTAGAAGAAATTTGACATATTTGAAGTATTATATCTTATAAAAAATAATTTAAAAATAAGAGTGACTATATTATCACTTAAAAACTAAAAGAAATCAATTAATAAAAATTATAAATAATTTAAATTTAAGACCTCATTTAATTTATATTTTAGATCACTAATACGTTTGAACCGATGTTTGACGTGGTTCTATGAAATGGGATTGATTTTGATGGTTTTTGACAATTCAAAAAATTTTATTTAAAGAAAAAAGAAAGGATAGATCAGTCAATACACTTAAATTGGTGGAGTTTCACTATGAGTTCTTAATTATATTGAGGATTTGTAGCTGGTTTTGAATTTCGTCGGCACATGAATCCACGTGGCAAAATGTAAGCTGATTCATCATATTCATACAAAGACTTTTGATGAGATCAATTGGTGATCATAAAAATATTTAAAAAGTATATTAGAATTCATTGACCTTTGAAATGTGTAACTGCATATATTTCGATTAATCAATTAATTATAATTAAATATGTTTTAAAAAAATATATCGAATACACAAATCATGTTTTTTTTAATCAATAAGTTTAAATAAATTTAAATTTTTTGCTTATAAGAGTTTAAACTTCAAATTAATTAAATTTCTTTTTTGGATATCATTTTTAGTAATATTATGCTTATTCTTCTGAAATTATAGACACACCTCCAAATCCACTTCTCACCTTCATAATATTTTGCTAAATGACGTATAAATATTTTGCTTATTTACCAAATAAAAGGAACTTAAAAGCTAATATATTTTATAGGGAAAAAAACATTTTTACTCCTACCAAACACACCCTTAAATGATACTCAAGCTTAATCTTTTCAACCATGGGCCAAATTGAATTAGTTTCTATGGATTTCTAAACCAGCAGAAAAGGATAAAACTTTTTATTTTATAAAGTTGATTTCATTTCTATTTTTTTACATTAATATAGTATAGATCAATAAGACACGAGAATAGCTGGATTCACTACAACAAAAATAACTTTTAATGGCATTAAATATTAACACTAATAAAGAGTGCTAAAGTCTTTATCGATATTAGTTAAATATCAATTAAACCAATGTCGCTAAAGGTTTTAGGGACATATATAAAGAGTGACAATTGCCGCTAAAAATACATATTTAACAGCAGTTGAGAATCAAATGTTGTTAATGGTCATTTTTGTTGTAGTAATTGTAGTGGTTAGGGTAAAAAATCTACATTCATCATTTTTTTGCTTTTATAATAATTTAAAGTCAAAATCTTAAGATTAAAAGTGTAGTATTCAAAAAGGTATCATAACGACTGAGGTCTCCTCTAATCAAACTTGTCATACCAAACTTATCTAGTATTTCCTCTTGCTCTATTTGCTTGTCCATATTTCCTCATTTAGATGTCCCTATTTACTTGGCCATTTTGACAAATCAAGAAAGGACAATTTTTTTTTTTTATATTATACCCTCATTTAAAATTGTTGAAAATTTCAAAGTTTTAATTTTTCCTTTTTGAAACCATATTTAATAAGGGCAAAATTGTAACTTCACTATGTTAATTATTATCATCATAATATGTGTGTCTTTTCTAAAGTGAACGACTAAATAGGGACAAAGAGAGTATAATTTAAATTTCTTATATGGTTCACAAGCTATTGTACAAGAATAAATTACTTAATGTGCATCAAAAGATTAACGATTGCATATTTTCATATTTTTCATACCAAATCTCAAAATATTTATGATTCATACCAAATCTCAAAATATTTATGATTCGTATAAGATACTTTATTTATCCCTAAAGATTAACTTGTCATCCTAATTAAGTTTTCCGAAAGCTAACATTATAAAAACAAGTATTGACGCATCTAATTAATCGTAATGCACTTGTTCTTTGCTACCAATAAAGTTAATTATTTGACATCAAATTAACACAAGTGAATAATGACATTTTTTGAAATATTGAAACCATCTATTGAACAAGTCTCCATCTGAATGGACCATCATGTAATTTAAAAATCCTTATGGAAGGGAAAGAAAATGTAATTGTTTCATATAATATTGTTAAGTTAATAATTAAAAAAAAGAGTTAATTATTTTAAAATACAACTAATGTAATTATTAGTCAATTCAAATGAGACTAGTCTAGTGAAATGAATAATTTTTCTTTATTATTTCCTTAGCATCCAATTGAAAAAGAGAGCGTTGTCGGTGAGAAAACGATACCCAAACAAAAGGCAAATTACTCCGTAGTTATCCATTTATATGATGTTTTTAGTTCATCGTCTAATATTAGTCGATCATCTTACTAAAAAATAATTATTTTAATATATTTATATTTCACTAAATTAAAAATAATATTAGTTAAATTTTTGTATATTGTTTTTTAATTAAGTCTTTTTAAAATATTTATATTTATTTGTATAATTTTAGAAAAAATTTAAGAAGTGAATTAATAAAATTGTTTCTTTATTATTTCTTAATCTACGTGTAAAAAGTATAAAATAAAAATATCCTAGTTAAAATACGGGAAAAAAAAGTTTAGAAAACCTTTTTTTTTTGTTTGAGCTTTTTCAATTTGAACTCTATGACTAGTTTATTGTGTTTGAACTTTATGAATATTCGTTTATAATGTTTGAAACTTTTGACAAATTCTTTATTTAAATTGTGAAAAAATTAAATCATTTTTGGAGTTTGCATTAATAGAGATTTAAAGTTTTGCAGCTTCAAATTTCAACATCATCTGTTTGGAATTTTTCGGTGTTTTAAGTAAAAATAGTTTATCAAATTTGATTTTCTCATGAAATATTAGGTAGTAGCTATTTTTAATTTGTACATCCTCCATTTATTTTTATTTTTATTATTTGATTTGGTACCCGTTAAAAAATAATTTTAATATCTGTATCTTATCAAACTATTTCTATCGATTAATGTTTAATATCGATTCTTCAAAGATGATATGAATATTTTATGTTAGAGGTAAAATATGAAAAAATGAAGAGATAATTGTAGAGAATAGCATACTTATAAATCTAATTAAATGCAGTAGTTTTCCTTTCAGTTATTTCCTTTAATAAACAAAAACTCGATCACTTTGTTATTATAGGACCACACTGAATTGTATAAATTATAAAAAAAAATTTGGAAGTTTTCTCTTTTTCGTTCATATTATACAATCTCTTCTCCTTTTCTTCAATTTCTCTCTATTATTCTCCTCAAATTCAATTTCAAATTTCAAACTTTTCTAGCACGTTCTCATCGTTTTCAAATTAAAATAAATACACATGATAATCTGCACTGTATAAATATACAAATTCATATAAACACTCAACAGTTTCATATACTTATACAATTCACCAAAACACTTAATAGATATATGTATATAACTTAAACATTCGTATAAACATTCAACGGTTTCATATACTTATACAATTCACCAAATACACTAAATAAGTATATGAATATAACTTACGAATTTCAATAAGCATTCAAGAGTTTCATATACTTAAATAATTCACCAAAAATACTAAATAGGTATATGTATGTAACTTACAAATTCGTATAAACAGTCAACAATTTCATATACTTATACATATTATGAACCCAAAAACAGGATGAGGATTTACGGTATAAAATGAAAACATAATAGTTTCATATATGAAATCAAAGAATCTCAAATTATATACATAATTCCAAACAAAAAAATTACTGTGAAATCAACGAATTTTAGATCACAAATTCAAAATTATCAACAAATTTATAACAATTTTTTCTAGATTTCAAATTAACTATCCAAATCTATTAGGAACAAAATATACACATCTCAATATACATTCCAATTAAACCGATGAAAGTTAAAAAGGAAATCTGAATTTGAACACCATTTTTGACAAAAATAAAAATAAAAATAAAAATCAGAGTATGTTTTCGTCATGAAATTACCTCCTGTTGCTATCGATAAAATCAAATTTATCTCGCTTGTTATTTAGTGACTTCAATAGCTTGATCAATTTTTTTAACTGACTACAATGGAGTTCTTTCGATTGAATGAGACAAAGAAGGAACAAAATTCTACTGAAACAGAGTAAGCGTAACTTTTGAAATTTTTCTCCTTATTTATTTAATCGAAATTACCCCCTATTTTTAAACGATTAAAATGTATAATGGTCATTCAGCGAATATACAGAAAAACACATCCGTGTCAAACTAAAATTTGCTACAGAATGCAACTTTAAAAAGTTTGCTACATTATAAAATTAAGAATGTTATATTTGCTATACATAAAATTTACTCAATAGTAAATATTTTTTTTATATAAATACGTCAAAATAAAAATTAATATTTATTTTTAGAAACAAGTCACAAACAATACAAGTGAACGAAGTTTTTTAATGGCTAAACTTTGACGGTTAGCCATTAGTTATTGACGTAGGCTTGGGTTGTTATATTTCGAATGGACTTTAACTTGTGAAACCTTCATGGTATAAGACTTAGCATTTTGGTGGATCATGGCTTAGATAATGAAATTTTTTATTTATGACTTCATTTGATACGGTTTTCATATTAATATAACTTGTATTGATACATATATGATATACAACCTTCGTATGTGTTGATACAACCTATATTGATACATATCTGAGATATGACCTCCATAGTGATACATATTGATACAACCAATATTTTTCAAAGACAACTTATATATAGTGTTTCTCCTCACTCTATCCCAAATCACGTCCACCTTTTTCTTCTCCTTCTCCTAATCTTGTTCGCCTCTTTGCTCTCCATAATAACCTTTATGTATCGAATTCAACATATGTATCAAATTGTATTCGTTGATACAAGGTGTATCTGACAAATATATAATGTATCACATTTTTACTCTCTCCCTTCTCCGAACTCTCGCTTGCTTCTCTCCTCTCTCGAACTTTTGTGGTGAATTATATTCAGATAAACTATAGCTACTAATGATAATTATGATCTAGATATATAACTTATTTATGATAGTTTATCTTAAATAATCAAGCACTCATTTCTATGTTGATAAGTAAATAAATTGCCATATTCATCCCGAAAGAACCGTTTAAAGTTATAGTAGCCATTGTATATGTAAAAATATTGTACCATGATGCTATCAAATGGGAAATATTAAAGGAAAAATTGTAAACTAGTCAAAATAAATAACATATTTAGTAAAAATATCCATACTTTATAAATATTAGCAATAATGTCAAAAATGTCATTATTTTAAAAAAATTACGTGTCCCAATTTTCTTCCTATTTTATCTCTCTTTTTCAATTAATTCTATATATCTTTTTTTAAAAAAAAAATCATTCTCTCTCATATTTATCTTTTCAAATTGTTAATTCTTTCTCCCCAATTTATTTTTTTCTCTCTCATGGTTATCTTTTCTGATTTTCCTCAACATTCAAGTTGCAAATATTCTTTTGCCATATATTTTGGTTGTTTTTTTAATCCAAAATTGAATCAACAAGAATTCCTTTGATTAAGGTATCTCTAATCTTTATCTTATTTTCAGATTTCTTTTCTAATTTTATTTTTGTTTAAATCTTAAAAAAATGTTGTTTGTATTTTTCAATTTCCGTTATGATTTACTCTCCAATGGATGAATTCAAGAGGCTTATTAGAGGTATTCATCTTAATCAACCAATTTCTGGTGATTTTTCATCCTTTAATTTATTTATTACTTAACAAATAGTGTATAATGTATGATCTGCTGCTAAAATGAGGGAAGAAAGAGGGTAAGAACATTTACAAGACTCATTGGTGTGCAAAACCTTCCTCAAATTCAGAACGCAAATGTAGAATCTTTGTTTACTCGTGAGGATCTTGAAAAAGACGACGAAGATCGGATAGTTGTCGAACAATTTTCTATTAGTTTGTTTTGTATTTATAGTTATTTTTTAGAATTTGGTATGCTTTCTTAATTTGTATTCAAATCACTATGTATCCTATCAATATTTGTATTTATTAAAAATTTCATGTTGCATGGTTTATGAATCATGTATTTGTCCCTAATTTGTATTCATCCAAATGTATGTCAACTAGTTATGTATTTTATTTATAAGAAGAACAACTTTCTATTAGTTTATTTGTATTCGAATACAAATACAAATAATAGACATATTGGAATGAATACGACTTAGAAAAGGAAACAAGATTTTGAAAAGAAAAATAAATACACAGTGAAAAATATATACGAATACAAATGTATTTCTTAAATAGCTACATTTTATTTGACATACATATTGGAATGAATACAAACTAATAAAGGTATGTCAACTGAATTTGACATTTCTTTCTAATTTGTATTTATTCTAAATGTATGTCAACTAGTTATGTATTTTGTTTAAGAATGAGTACACCAAATATTCAATTATTTTTTTTCAATTTTATATTTCATTCACTTTTTCATCATACTAATTTTTTGTATTTTATATTATTATACAAAATTCTAAATAAAAACTAGAATAAATAGAAATACAAATAAAATACATATTGAAATGAATACATACAGGATTTTTGAAGAAAAAAATAACTATATAGAGAAAAAATATATGAAAATACAAATATATTTCTTAAATGACTATATAGATAAATTCGGCATACCTATTGGAATGAATACAAACTAATAAAAAACTATAATAAATATAAATAGAATATATTGTGGAATGAATATAATTTTAAAAAAGTAAAAATTCTGGAGAAAAAAAAACAAAATTTAAATATTATTTGAAAATGTAACTGATGAGAAAATTATGGATTCTTGCCTTTTTTGAAATATTCCCCCTTAATTTTCTCCTTTTTGTTATTAAATAATTATATTCTTTAAATAAACATAATAATAAAAACATAAATAAGATACATAACAAACTAAAATGACATTTTTACTAAATATTGAAATTGTTGCTAATGAGTCCTCTTAAATGCTAAAATATTGACATTTTGAAAAATTTCCAATATTAAATTGGATCGAATGCATTTTTTTCCTTAGAAATGCATCTATCGATCTAATTAATGAAAGCCCAAGTTATAAAACTAGCAAGGATAAACTACTTTCAAATGAAGAAAGGTAATTGAACAATAATACTACATTCGTTTCACTTTAAATTGTCATGATTTTATATTTTTGGAAATCAAACTACATAATAACTTTAACTAACTTTTTACTAAATATCTTTATATTATATTGATATGCAAAAAATCGCAATTTATATATTCTTTTTATATTTTTTATTCTTTAAAATGCACCAATAGGAACACTAGTGTTTTCTGTATTAATTATTGAACATCTAAACTTTTCATTTCTAAAATCAAATTAATAAATTAATTTAACATTAAAAATTGATTAAATTAATTTTCGAGAAATACAACGAAATAAATAGAAGTGCGCATAGAAGGTATGTAATCTTGACAGCTCACACTACTTGAAAACACGAAAAATCAACTGCAAAAACTGAGGAACTAAATTGACGGATAAAATTGAGGGATTTCGTCAGCTTGTAAAGTTTTTTTCTTAAAAAATAATTGAAGAATTATTTATTTATTTATTATTTTATTTATTTTAAATAATTGAAGAAATTATATAACCTATTATTCGCATAGAATACGTTGAAACCATAAAACTAATTATTATTTTGAAATAGAGAATCGATGAATATCTGTCGGTTAATTTTGCACCATTATATTTTTTAAAAATTCTAATTATATTTGTACTTTTTAATTTATTTTTTCAAAAATCTGCAACATCAATCAGTTTTAAAGCACACGCTAGCGTTGAAAAATAAATAAAAACACATAAAAGTTGCTATTTATACAACGAATTTAACCTGTCAGTTTTTACTCGATCATAGGTCATAACTCATAACCAACTAACGTGAATCGGCATTTCACATTTTAGTTTCAATTGCATTAATTAATTGTAGTACTCCTATGCTTTTTTCCTAATCGGTTTAAAAAATAATATATTTTTACGTTAAATAACAATTTAATTTAAAAACGGAAAAAAATTGTCTAAAATATTTTTGAAGTATTAGAAATGGTACAAAATCATCCTCCATCCACTTATTGACTCCAAAATGCCCTTCACACCAACCTATTGACTCCAAAATACCCTTGTCATTCACCTTTGTGTTAAAAAATGACCACTTATTTAACGGTTTTAAATTTAAATAATTTAAATATTTTTTTAAATACGTGACTCTCAACTATCTTTTATAACTTAACTTATTAGTATAATTTATAAATCAATCTATTATTCACTCATTACAAATTAAACTGGCCCAATCAATAAATCCGCCTCTTTACTAATACAACAATAGTAATCTACTGCCAATGAGTATTCATAAAATTTTGAGGCGAAAATGACTATAGAAGTACATTATCATATATTCAAGTTGTCAATCAAAATTAAAATTCAAGTGTATAAATAATAATTATCGATAAACTTAAAAATCAAACTACGTTCATCTTAATTATTCATTCATCTCCATTATGTAATGTTACATAATAAATAACTTTTTAAAAATAATATATTATAACTTTAATATTTAAAATAAATCATATATATTTTTAAAACTATATTTTAAAAAGTGCACGAATTAATTCGGGGTTACTAGAGGCTAAACCTAAATCTCATTGGGGCTTCAATTCGGATTCAAATAAATTTGGACATTATTTTCAACAATCTGTGATTTTGCCATGTCTTAATAGTGTTTAGGACGATTTTGATATTATAATTGGTTTATTAATTGGACGGGTTTAATAAGTAATGGGTGGGTAGTGAGTTGGTTTATGAATGATATTAAAAAATTATATAATCAATAGTTGAACACCTCGTATTTTAAAAAAGAAAATCTAAATAGTTTAAATTTAAAATCATTAAATAAGCGGTCAATTTTGAATCTATGGATGAGAATGACATTTTGGAGCCAATAAGTGGATGGAGGATAGTTTTGTATCATTTTCAATATTTAGATGATATTTTAGGCTCTTATCCAATTTAAAAATACTTATTTTAGTCTTAATAAAATGAGTTTCTATTGAGAATTATATCCACTAAATAGCTGAGTTAGTTAGTTAATATTTCTTGTTAGTTACTGTTCACATTGTTAGTTAACTTTCATATTGTTAGTTAGTAGTCACATGGTTAGTTAGTTAGTTGGTTGATCACATGTTTTCTCCTCCTTTAGTTAGTCTAGAATCTTCCAAGTCACATGTATATAATGAAGGAGTTGTAGATGGAATGTAGATGATATTTTTGGAATAATAAAGCTTGAAGTTCTGTTCTTCTTCTTCCTCTCTACAATGGCTGTTTCTCCATTGTTTCATTGAAGCCATTATGATGGCTTAACTCACTGCATCAGTGAGTTCTTAATATGGTATCAGAGCAGGGTTAGATTCTCTCGTTTTGTATCTGCAAAATCAGTGTTTAATCCCAAGTTTTCATCCAAGTTTATTGGCTAGCCATGACAGAAGTTACAGCTCAAGCAAGTAGCACTAGAATTGACATGAACAATGTCTTCTATGTGCATCCTTCAGATAATCCAGGAACACCACTCGTTCCAGCTCAATTTGATGGAGTTGGATACAGATCATGGAGAAGAGGCATCTTACGAGCTTTGTCTGTGAAGAACAAGTCAGTTTTTATCGATGGAAGTTGTGTGAAGCCAGCTGAAAATTCACCACAATCTCGTCAATGGCAGAGATGTGATGATATGGTAACCTCATGGATATTGAATTCTCTCACCAAGGAGATTGCAGATAGTGTTGAATATGTCAACAACTCGTGTGAACTTTGGAAGGAGCTGGAAGACAGATATGACCAGACAAATGGTGCAAAACTATATCAGATTCAAAAGGAAATTGATGATTTAACACAGGGAACATTAGACATCACTGTCTATTAAACAAAACTGAAAAAGCTGTGGGAAGAACTAAACACTTTGAACACCAAGAGTATATGCACATGTACATGTATCTGTGGTGCAAAGGATAGTATGCACAAGTCAGAACAAGATAGACGATTGATACAATTCCTCATGGGATTGAATGAGGTTTACACTGTGATCAGAGGTAACATACTCATGATGAGTCCTCTTCCTTCCACTGCACAGGCTTTCTCTCTATTGATTCAAGAGGAAAAACAAAGAGAATATAGACCTACCAGTCGTACACCTATGGAGTCAATCTCACTAAATGCAAATGCAAATGCTGGCAGAGGATCACAAGCTGGTAGAGGATATAGAACAAATTTCTCAAGTAGTAGTGAATTGAGTAACAGTGGTAATAGAAGTGCTTTGATCTGTGATTTCTGTAAGAAGCAAGGTCATATTAAAGAGAAGTGCTATAAGCTACATGGATATCCTCCTAAGAACAATGTTCCTAACAATAGAACAAACAATACACAACAGTTTAATGGACAACAATTCAGGCAGAATAATAATCAAAACTTCAGAGGAAGAAGAATTGTGGCAAATGCACATGGAGAAGAATGCTCACAAGAAAATAGCAATTCAAATGCTGTTATTACACAAGAACAATATGGCCATATTGTGAGCTTGTTACAGCAGTTTCAGATTGATGGCTCAGGAGAGGATTCTAAGAACAATGCAGAATCTAGCAAGTCTGCAGGTACAATACTATGCACTTCTTCTATTGAGTTTGGTAATACTTCATGCAAGTGTTCAAGATCAAGTATTGACTTATGGATCATTGACTCAGGAGCTTCAAATCACATGACATATAATAAGTCTTCATTGACAAACATTCACACATTACCTTATCCTATACTTGTTTCACTTCCAAATGGATACAAAGTCAAAGTGACAGAGTTTGGTGATGTACACATTGCACCTAAAATGGTTTTAAACAAAGTATTATATGTTCCTTCTTTCAAACATAATCTCATTTCAGTCCAGTCCTTAGTTTCTTCAATGCAGTGTATGATTTCTTTTACTGATACAACCTGTCTATTACAGGCCCCTTCAGTGAAGAGGCCTCAGGCAATTGGTAGTAGCAAGGATGGCATTTACTACATGTGTGGAAGATGCTTGAAAAATGCTACTCAAACCACTGATCTTGTTTGTAGTTGTCTACCTCATGTATGTAGGAGTATTCCTTTTCCAAATTCAGTTTGTAATAAATCATTTGTGGAAGAATCTAGAAAACTTCCTGTGATGTCTGTTTGCTCATCTACTGAAAAAATACAAGTGTGTTGAATAATGGTGCATCTCTTAAGAATGATGTGGATTTGCTGTGGCATAACAGACTTGGCCATGTACCCTTTGTAAAAATGAAAACCATACCTACTATTCCAGTTAAGTTTTCTAGTAGACAGCCTTTCACTTGCACCATATGTCCAATGGCAAGGCAAACCAGACTACCATTCACCCACAGTACATCTTCTTCTAAGAGTATATTTGACCTTCTTCACATTGACTTATGGGGTCCTTACCATATTCCTACATATGACAATTGTAAATATTTCATCACCCTTGTAGATGACTATAGTAGAGCTACTTGGACATATTTGCTGAGCACCAAAAGTAATGCCATACAAGTTCTTCAAACCTTCATCAATATGATAGAAAATCAGTTCCAAACAACTGTGAAGTGTATCAGATCAGACAATGGGTTAGAGTTCAACAACAATGAAACACTTAAGTTTTTCCAAGCTAAAGGTATTACACATCAAAGAAGCTGTCCTTACACTCCACAGCAGAATAGCATAGTGGAGAGAAAACACAGATACTTGCTTGAAACTGCTAGAGCACTTCTTTTCCAATCCAAACTACCAACTAAGTACTGGGGTGATTGCATTCTCACATCCACATACCTCATTAACAGACTTCCATCCATTTTTCTTCAAAATAAGTGTCCTTATGAGATGTTATATAAAGAGAAACCAAAATATAATCAGTTAAGATCTTTTGGATGTCTATGTTATCCCACATTGCCTAGAGTTCACAGAGACAAACTAGAGCCAAGAACCACCCCTCATATCTTTATAGGATATCCATCTGGAATCAAAGGGTACAAGGTAATGAGTCTTGCCACAAAGAAAATACAAATCTCTAGAGATGTAATTTTTCATGAAGACATATTTCCTTTTTCTTTATCTTCAGAAAATATTAATTTTTCTTCTATTGCAAAGCCTCATTCTACTGATTTTTCTGAACCTTATGATACATTGTTAAATAATCATTTAGATGTAATTGATGATCATCCAACTCTGTCTCCTAATCCTCAGCATGTACATTCACCACCAACACAAACTACACCAATCCCACATATACCACAGAGAAAATCCAATAGAGAAACTAAGATACCCTGTCATTTAAAGGACTATGTATTATCACTTCCCAACCTAAAGAACAAATCTGTTTCCAATACCATTCCCAATACCAACCAAAATAGCCTGATATCTAATGCATTGCTCAGTAAACACACTAGTTCTGATGTCAATGTTTCTAAAAGTCAAGTCTTGGTTAAAAACATTTGTTGTGATAGTGAACCATATTCCTATGAAGAAGCAACATTAAGTCCTGCATGGCAAAAGGCAATGGAACAAGAGTTTGATGCTTTACATACAAACAGAACTTGGGATTTGGTTAAACTGCCTATGAACAAACAAGCTATTGGTTGTAAATGGGTATACAAAGTGAAACATAAAGCTGATGGCAGTGTTGAGAGATTCAAGGCTAGATTGGTGGTTAAGGGATACACACAAAAGGCTGGAATAGACTACACAGAAACATACTCACCTGTTGTGAAGATGACTACTGTGAGAACATTGATAGCATGTGCTGTGAAGAAAGGCTGGAAAATGTTCCAACTTGATGTCAATAATGCATTTCTGCATGGTGATTTAAATGAAGAGGTGTATATGACAATACCTCAAGGACTTGATGTAGGTGAACCAGGCTTAGTTTGCAAGCTTAACAAGTCTTTATATGGGCTTAAACAAGCCAGCAGACAGTGGTATGCCAAGTTGACTGAGGCACTATCTCTTAGAGGATACACACATTCACACTATGATTATTCCTTGTTTTACAAGAAGTCCAATTCACTGGTAGTGTTTGTGGCAGTTTATGTTGATGATATAGTCTTGACAGGCACAGATTCCACTGAGATTACTCAACTAAAGCTATACCTTGATAAGACATTCAAGATTAAAGACCTTGGTAGGCTCCATTATTTTTTAGGAATGGAGATACTTGACACTGCAGGAGGGGTTCTTATCTCACAAAGGAAATTTGCACTGGATTTATTGAAGGAATATGATTGTTTCAGATACACAGCTTTATCATCACCCCTTGATCCAAGTGTTAAGCTCAAAGCCAAGGAAGGAAGTCCACTACCTGATCCTACCTATTATAGGAAGCTTGTGGGAAAGCTGAATTTTCTTACTAATACTAGAATGGATATTTCTTTCAGTGTTCAACAACTCAGCCAGTTCATGCAAGACCCCAGAATTCCTCACTTACAAGCAGCTTTTCACCTGCTGAGGTATATAAAACAAGATCCTACATTGGGAATCTACTTATCAAAGGATCCTAACTGTGTTATGAAGGCATATTGTGATTCAGATTGGGCTACATGTCCAGATTCTAGGAGATCAGTAAGTGGATTCTTGGTATTACTTGGAGATAGTCCTATCAGCTGGAAATCAAAGAAACAGGACACTATATCATTGTCATCTGCAGAGGCTGAGTACAGGTCACTCAGGAAGGTGGTAGGTGAGTTAGTATGGCTACACAGGCTGATCAATGAGTTGACAATATCTCAGTCTTCTCCCATAACTGTATACTGCGACAGTCAAGCTGCCATACACATAGCACATAACCCTGTGTTCCATGAAAGAACTAAACATATTGAGGTTGATTGCCACTTTGTACGCGACAAGCTGCAGGAAGGGCTTATTTCAATTCAACATGTCACTACAAATGAACAATTGGCAGACATTTTTACTAAGTCTCTCACTGGCATTAAACATGCTGCAATTCTGAGCAAGTTGGCTGTAAAGTCCTTACCTCCAACTTGAGGAGGGGTATTGAGAATTATATCCACTAAATAGCTGAGTTAGTTAGTTAATATTTCTTGTTAGTTACTGTTCACATTGTTAGTTAACTTTCATATTGTTAGTTAGTAGTCACATGGTTAGTTAGTTAGTTGGTTGATCACATGTTTTCTCCTCCTTTAGTTAGTCTAGAATCTTCCAAGTCACATGTATATAATGAAGGAGTTGTAAATGGAATGTAGATGATATTTTTGGAATAATAAAGCTTGAAGTTCTGTTCTTCTTCTTCCTCTCTACAATGGCTGTTTCTCCATTGTTTCATTGAAGCCATTATGATGGCTTAACTCACTGCATCAGTGAGTTCTTAATAGTTTCTAACCATATAAATACGCATAACTTATTTTAAATCACAAATTCTGAAAATATATCTTTCGTTCTTATATATATATTGAGTTAAATTAATTCATATAAATTATATCGGAGGAAGTAATATTTACAAGCCGAGAAAGCCGAAAACAAGGACCTTTTGTGTCTATGTAAACACATAATTCTTTTCTAAAATCTTTCAATACATCTTATTTTTTTCATTTATTCAAACTTACATACTATTGCATCGTATATAGAGTATTTGAATTTTTAACCTAATAATCGCGTATTCAAATCTTGTAATATTTGAATTTAATTTTTTATTATATGAATAAAGATATATCATTATTATATATTTATAAATGAATCTTCAACTTTATGATTTTTTTATTATTTTAAAGCACTTAGATAAATACAGTAATTCGTGAAAGGAAAGTAGCAAAGCGTAAAAATGAGAACAAAAGATAAAAATTACATACTTCGAAGATAAAATTATTATTTATCCCTTATAAATTTATAATTACAGAAATTTCTCAAACTGATACAATAATATAAGCACTGATACATTAATTTGATACTTCAAGAAATATTAATCGTTAAGTAAGATGCATATTACATGATACACTAATTTGATATATATTTTATACATGATACAATAATCTAATGTACGAGATACATTAATCTGATGTGCGAATATACATTAATCTGATATGCTGATATATTAATCTAATGCACAAAAATAATTTTTTTGGAAATTCATAAAATTAATCGAGGATAATAATAATAAAAGAATTTAAAAGTGAGATTTTTTTTATTTTTTTTCCAAAAATATAGTGAACGCAAGGCACATTCTTTAAGACTTACATATATATGGTAGGTCGGCGCAGAAGCGCATTTCGGCCTTCAATTTGTACAGACTATACTTTAGCTGTACCTAATATTCGATCAATTAAAATCATATGTATGCGCCGAATTATATTATGTTCCATCCAACATTTTTTGAAATTACGAATAATTTAAATATATTTTTGATACTTCAATATTTACTAAACCTAGGTTGATTAAATTATGTCTTGCATTCGTAGTTCAAACACTAATTTGAAGAAGTACATAGAAGATTTGATAGTAAAAATCGATAATGATCTTATTTTTCTTTTTATATTATTTTAATTTGAATAAAAGAAAAATTGTGTGTACTTAGGGAGTTAGGGTAACTATATTATCACTTTTTTTTTAATTGTAATAGTTTAGGTTTGCTACCAACTCGATCTAGACCTATTTACATTATCTTCTTCCATATGACATTTTGTTTTTCTTCTTGTAGCAATTTTAAATCTCGAGGCAATGACTATATATGTGACAAAAATACTCTTTTCACTTCAATAAATGTCTTTAAAAAAATGTAATCCTTTAATAGTTATGTAAAAATTGGAATAATATTATTAATATCTTCTTGATTATACTATGAAATATCACTTTTCTTTTAAACAAAATTAAGAAAATAATTTAAAATACACTTATTTTAAAATAGAAAAAAATATATTTTGTGCATAAAAAAGAATTAAGAGTTAGGAATTAGGTTATTTTTATTGATGTGTCGTGTGAAAAAGAAATAAGAAAGGTCGGTCCGCCTCTGGGGACACACCAAAAATAAATTAGTAAAAATATGGTATCTGTTAATGAAAATTGAGACATGCTTGCCAACAATCAAACAAAATCTATGCTTTTACTCTAATTTTATAATCCCTCAATTATTATTATTCAAAAGAATCAAAGATAAATTTTTGAGCTTCATTAGGTACAAACAAAATCTCCCCTTTCTACCTTTTCATTGATAAATATCTCTCATTTTCTTTAATAAACTCAATTTATTAGAAATCAATATATCATGTAACTCAAAAAATATGTGAAATGGTAAATATTCCATCGTATTTAATCTAAGGTCTTGTGTACGAGTCTATTTGAGTATAAAGTTGCCTTTAGGACTTCTCGCGTGAATTGATCTGAATTTAGTCGGGCTCCAATGTAGATATCAGACATCGAATGAAAAATCAAAAAAAGAAAATCGATTTAGGCTTGACCACCATGCATGACATGAGCTATCAAATTAGTCCCTTTCTTTTTAATTGTGATGTTTAAACTAGCTAGCTTACCATCTCAATTAATTTTATGGAATACTTGTTACTTTCCACCGATATATATATATATATAAAAGTGTTTAAATAGAAAAATAAGGGAGCAAAATAACAATGGACAAAGTACATTCAATAATGAAGAAAGAAAGTTGACCTTCCAAGAGTTAAAAGGAACATAAAACACTTGAGAATCATAAAATCAAAACTAAATTAACTTGTGGAGTATGTTGCTTTCTTTTGCAAAAGAATTACCATCCTCCCAAGTAATTAGCATCTAATAACTTGTCTTTCCATATTAGGTAGATCGTGGAACGCAAGATACTTTGCACACTAGACTTTTTCCTCGTAGTAGAACTAAAATCCAAATCATACAAAGGAAAAGAATGGAAAACTAATAGTAAAGTGATCTTTTTTACTTTGGTGTAGAACCCAAAAATCCAAGCTGATGAGACAAAACATCCACATGATCTTCCTCATTTTCTACTTCTAGTAAATTGATCTCATCTTCAATACTTTCACTCAACAAACCCTCCCAAAATCCTTCATGATCAATAGATTTATCTTCAAAATTGATTGTGTTCTCACTTGGTCCTCCTTGCATGCTCATACCAAGTGATGTCTCCAATTCAAGATTATCAAATCCATTCATTTCACCATAATAATATTCATGAGGTTCCATCTTTATATTAAAATTTCCATCACTATTATTAAAACTATGGTCTAATTCTCCAACAATATTACTAGGGCCTTGATGATGATCAATTTGTCTCCTTCTCTTATTCCTAATCTCTTCTTCAAGTTCCTTCCTTCTTTCCTTTTGTTGCATCATTTGCTCCAAAAACCTTGGATTTTGCATTGCTTTAGCCAAGAAATTCATCATTTGTTGTTGCTTTGCTTCTGTCCTCTTAAGCTTTTCTTCCATTGATTTGATGTGTGATTTTGTAGTCTGTTGATGTTGTTTAAGCTCCACCAATTCCATCATCAAATCTTTCTTCTCGCGCCTTAATCGATCAATCTCTCCATCTAGCTCAAGCTTTCCCAATTCAATATAAGAGTCTATTCCTTGATTTGAACCTTGTCCAGGATGGAAATTACTTGTTTTTCTCCTCCTAATTGTTTTCAAGAGATGCCTTTGCCCTCTCAAGAAACCTTCATGAGCAAACTCCCAATGGTCTGGATTAACCTTCCTAAATCCCTACATGATAATTCACATTGCTAGTAATATTTATCTATTGGAAAAAAAAGCAAAAAAAAAGGATCATAAAAAGCAATCATAATAGGATTTAACTTATATATACTGATCATAATTGAGGTAATTTTATATTAATTGACTTGTTACTATCGTTATCTTTTAGTTGACATGATCGTATAAAATGTCTTTTACATAAATTGTCGTGGTATACATAATAATTGTACTCATAATAAAATTGTCTTTGTACATTCTACAAGAAATATTGTTAGTTAGGAGAAACTACATACACTAATGAAATGTTGTTACTGGACAGAAGGTAATTGGAATTGGCTCATGAGTTTTTTGGTAATGTTAACTATACATAAGAGAATGTACATTTTTTTTTTGTTTTACAAGTGAAGATTTCACTTCCTTGATTAGTGATGGAGTTGTAGATACATGTGTATAAGAGTTCTCTAAACTTCTATGTCTTTCCATTTTAAAGTCAAATTTAATTTATTATTTCTCCACAATGTATACTTTAAACAAAAGATACAAATCTAGTGCAACTTGCCAATAAAGGAAAAAATGAATCTAGTGCAAGTTGCAATTTCAAAATTCAAAATATTCACTAGAAGCTTCACAAACATGAGAAAATTCTAGAGCACTATAAATATCAAGAATTATATAGTATATATCATTATGTAGAACACATCAAGCCTTTCTCTTTCTTGTTCCCTCTCTCTCTATATATAAGTATTTTGTGTGCTAGCTCATATATACTATTTTTGAGTTGGTTATAATAAGAAGATAAAATAATGCTTACATAAGTATTGAGCTGTCTGACAAAGCTTGAGAAATTGCTATGCTTGAAGTACCTTGGAAGTAGATTCATGGCAAAAGTTTGAGGATCCCAAACAATGAAACTATTATTACCTATACTCCAAGAAACAACATTATTGGTGTTCTGATCATCCACAAATTCATAAGTCTTTGTTAGAAATGGTGGAGGTCCATTCTCATGAAGCCCCTCCATTGGTTGAGGAATCCACATAGTAGGTTCATTAGATCTAGGGAACTCTTCTTTTATTGGGACACCAAAATTAGGATCCATATAAATCTTGATCTAACAAGGGGTGTACTAGAAAGTTAAATCTTGAATAAAGTAAAATATGTTTAAGTAGTATGTTTTGAAGTTCAAAGAGGGTGTTGCTAGCTAGTTACAACATCTTTGGGAGTTTTAGGGTTTGGGAGTGAGGAGAATCAAGATTTAGAAAGAAAATGAGAAAAAGAAATATTTTCCAAGAAAATGGAGGATATAGGAGAGGTAAAAAGAGTTTGTAAAATTAGATTTGGATTTAGATTTGGATGAGAAGGAGATGGAATATTAATATGTTGTATTAATGGAGGTCAAGAGTGAGAGAGAAGAGAGAGATGTTAGGTCATAGTTTGATGAATATAGGTTTTAAAAATAATAATAATAGTTTATCGTATGGTCCTTAGATATTTTTAGTCCCTTTTACCTTTTTTTAAATTTTAATATGGAGTAACCCTTTTGGGAAGGTCTTGGTAGGAGGAGAGTTTTATTTGTTCATTGAACCTAAAATGGTAGATAAAAATTTGTACTAATCTAAATTTCTTTATAATTAGTTTGCATCTTTCTATTTCTGGTCAAAAGTAGTACTGTATTATACTCACAACATCCAAAAATTTCTTAAAAGTCTAGTATTTAATAATTCTTGACAGGAGGAAATTGAAACTTATTATGATTTCTTCTTTGTGAAGCACTTTGCATATAAAATTACTTTTCCAAATCAACCTTGCTTCTTTAAAAAATTGACTATTTACAAAATTAACCATTATAGATCGGTGATTCTGTTCAAGCGAGCCAGCTATCGAAGATCTTGCAAGTAATCTACACTAAGCTAAACAAGCTAGAAGCTAAAGTGTAAATTATATGGTTACTATGTGTTTGATACAAAGGAAATTTTTTTCTTTAAAATAGTATAATAATTTTTAAATTTTGTTTATGATATTTAATAAATAAATAAAATATAATTAATCGTGCACCAATATTAAGCTAAAAAAAGAGGTTCTAGCTAGGATAGAACCCTGCATGGATGGATGTCTTAACATGTACCTACGATACAAAGTACACCGTTACAACTATTAATTATATTTAGTTTATGCAAGTTTTTCAATCATATATATATATATATATCTACATATCTACATAATTCTTTTCAAAATTAAAAGGTGACATATACATGGATCTGCCTTTGTCAAGGGGTGGTCTAGAGAGAGAAAGGGGGAGAAATCGAGAAGAGATGTTGTGAAATTGAAATGTTATTTATGAAACTCGATATAATTTTACTTGAAGTATTATTTTTTTAATTTTTAATTAACAATATTATTTAAAAAATATATATTTCGAGCAGTCAAACAGAAATAAAAAACGGTCAAACTTATTTAAATTGAGGTGTAATATTTATTGGTATTCAAGCGTGTTTTTGAGTTTAGGTAACTTCTTCATTTTAATCCAAAATAAATTAATCGGAAAAACTCTGACATATATATTTTCAAAAAATAGAAGGCAATATTTGAAGACATAATAATAATAATATAAACTCATTAATGTAACCTTTATAAATACAACCAATTAAAACATTTCTTTATTACTTTATCATTATTTTTTGATTCTTTTTTAGCCAAACAGTGTATAAAATTCCAGAGATTTCTGGAGCTAGTTATTCATCTGGACCCCAGAAAAATAAAAACATTTAACTGGAAATTTTGTTCTCTTATGATATTATTACATACATCTTTTTCCTTGTTTTTTTCCCACAAAATGGACCACTTGCAGATTTTAAGGTAGTGGATATGGGCAATTTGGCCTTGGAAATAAAAATTTCAGACGCAGTAACATTGTATAAATATTTATTATTATCGAAAGTTATAGCGTATGATATTATCGATAATAAAATTATGAGTACTACGATATAGCTATGTTACGGTCACAATGTCCTTCGTCAGAAAATAATATCTCATATATAATTATTTACAATATATAAAGTGATTAAACAACATATGTTAAATATTTTTAAAATATTGTAATCTCTGATTTTAGATGTCTTGAAAAAATATGTTCCTAAGGTGCCCACATGTTTAAACCTTACTTTTTTTTAAACAACATTTGTGAAATTTCTGACTCTGTCATTAACGAGTTACCTACTCAAAATCGAGAATCTATGGAAATTAGGGACGAAAACAGATGAAGCTTTTGTTTTTTTTGACAGATTTAAATTAAAGATAAATGTAAAAAACACACCTAAATTATCCATTTTTTTTAGTTCCATACCTAAACTGTTGAAATTGTGAGTTTCATATATAAACTATCACTTTTTAGTTTGAGAAACACACCCAGTGGGGTACAAAAAATATATTAGATTTTATTTCATAGAGAAGATATTATTTTTTTATAATAGTTTTTTAATTTTTAATTTTAACTAATATTAATAGTTTATTTATTTATTGTCAAAGTTGAATATTTTATCTATGCACAGTGTGATGCGGAAATTCTTTTAAACAAAAAAAAGAGTGTATTACACATATCACAATAAAATTGATATAAAAGAGAGAGTTGTATTTCTCAAACTAAAAAAATGATAATTTAAATATGAAACTCAAACTTTTAATAATTTAAAATACAACTCAATAAAAAATATATAATTTAAATATATTTTTAACATTTATCATTTTAAATTAATACGATATCTTATGAAAATATATTGCAAGTAAAATGTTGGTTGGAAATATCTTGGATATGTCCCAAAAGTAAGGGAAATATCTTGGCCACTGTACATTACTATAATATATATGTGTTAAATCAAAATAAAGTTTGAAGTGACAGGTGCTACTTTACGTTATTTTATATTATTAAAGGGTCCACTATCTTGATTGTAATAAACATCTAGAACTTGCATTTAGCAAATGATTATTTTTGCCTACTTTATAATAATACAAAATATAGTATAATACAATAACATAAAATATAATATTTTATCTGTTGGAAGAAAAAGATTACTCAAAATTTTCGTTTTATTTTAATTGACGTGGTTCTTTTCTCTCCATTAAAAATTAATAATTCTTAAAACAATTGAGATTACTAGTTAATATCGTGGCAACTAATTTAAAGAAGGGTTTAGATATTATTGTTTGGTGTATTTACATTTTGCTTTTTTTTTTTTGTTCTCTATAATTTGAATCTTAGTTGGTCTCATTTGTTAATCAAGTGAAGATATTAACTTTAATTATTTAAATTTCAGTTTTTAAGTTCGTTTAAAGATTTGTATCTTAATAATTTAGTTTCTAAGCACTAGTAAGTGTATTTTTTTTAATGTTACAACCACTTGATGTTTTGAATAGATCTAAATGCTTATGATCTTTAACAAAAATTTGATATTATTAAGATATTTATTTAGAGCGTCCATTAAAAATTTCGAAAAACTATTATTATTGTCACGTCATTATTATTAGTTATTATCTTATCCACCACACATCACTCACAATTGTTATTCTCATTTACAATCATTATCATTTGTAATCACTACAATCTACTGTCATTCTTACTAGTCACAATTTACAATCTTTACAATCAATTGTTATTATTCATTACCAATAACTCATAAGAATCATCAATCAATATCGACAATGAAAGCAAGATCTAGGGATAATAATTCATTAAATTATTGAGATAATAATCAAATACGTATTTAGTTTAGTATTTTTTTCGGAGTTTCATATTTTACATGTCAATTGTTTTTCTTCTTCCAAGTGACCTATCACTATCCATTTATTAAAAACTATCTTGAATCTATTTACTTAAGCAACAATCAATTAATTTTTTTATATAAATTATCATCATTTACTCAATTAAATATAATTTAATACGTATATAATGATAATTCTGTATTAAAAAAGACATTCCAAAAAGAGGAAAATCCAAGGAGTACATAGCCCATGATGCAACACGAATATTAATAGCAAAAATTATGAACCTAAACATTATGTTTAGTAACAAAAGTAAAATAAAATAAAATAAATATGTCTAGTGTCTACTTACAATCCACAAAGAACAAAAGATGATCAAAAGTGTAATAATAATCATTAGTCAAATTGATGTAGAAAGTGCTAGTACTGCTAGTTGTTATGGGCACGGCCCAAAGCCCATAATTGGTCTTAGGTCCATATAAATTTTTATCTCGAAAAATTACATAAATATACATTATTTAATAAATTTATAAAAATTCTCCCTCGAATATATCTCAGTCAAACTTCAAAATGTTTGAGCTAGTATATAATGTCAAACTTCAAAAAATTTTGTATTATAAATTACATTCACTTATTTCTTTTTCTCTTTTTTAATATGAAATTTACCTAAAAAATATGAATTTTCTCATCTTCAAAATTTATTAATATGAAAAATGACATGTCCTCCATCCGTTAAATTATTCTATTCTTGAATCAAAAGTATCAAATTTATATCATGAAATTGAAAATACAATATTTTTTAATAAAAAGTATTATAAATATCTGTTCGATGCATATCTAAATTAATTAGATTTAATAAAAAGAAAAGTGTAACAACCAATGAACAAATAGTTATCTAACCCAAAAATGAATATGCATTCAAAAATCCTAAAAACTTTTGACAAATTTTATATGATAAGTTAGAAATTTCAATGTTAAAGAACTTTAAATGGTTGAAACTACCTAATTTAACTCTTCAATCAATATACAATCTAAGACAATAATATTATTTATTTTTCCCTGATAATTAACTAAGCCAAAAAAACCTTGACAGGTATTACAACATTATTATTTATAACATATATCCACTAATCCAAAGATTTGATGGGAAGTGACACACCTAATTGACTGCAAAAAAATAAATTAATATCAAACTTTATTTAGTAGTAATATTTTATTTGAGGTTTGAGATGAATGTAGAAATAGGACAGATCCCAAGGCCCACCTCCCCATCAAGGTTATAACAAAAGCCAATTAAGAGACATTCTATTATGTATCAGTTATTACTTTTTATTTATAAAATATTTAAGAAATTATAAATAAAAAAATGATTATTATTATTCATTTTTTAGTTTTTTTTTTGAAAATTTATAAATAGATATAAACGCTTTTAAAAAGAATCAATTATAAGAATAATATAGAATTTTTTTTAATTAATACTATCTTAATTTAGTAAGCTGATTAGTTTAGTTAATATAGAACAAGGAAGTGGTATTATTTTTGCTTAATTAAAATTGCACTTGGAAGTTAATAAATCGAGTTACCTTAGAACTAATTAAATTTCACTTTTTAAAAAGAATTAGAATTTTGCGAATGAAAATTGAGTTATTTTTATTTAATCAAGATAATTTTTAACATTTCAAGACATTACAAGAAAAGTTGAAATACAAACGCATAATAATATCGTCCATGCCCCCTTTTTTGGCTGATGAACGAACAACAACAACAAAAAAGTCTCGTCTAGTAGACAAAACCATGCCCCATTTTAGTTGATACACTAAATAACAATAAAATCAACTACGCCTCAATTTCAAACTAGCAGAGACAGCGACAAAGGGTAAGTCCATCACCAATTGAAAGTTGAGACATTTCAATTCTTGGATCATTAGCTAAAAAAGTGTTGATCTCCCTAACAACTCCTCTCAATGCCTTTAATCCTGGGGCATAGGATCATCCTCTGAAAGTGCAACTGTCCCAAACCATAAAGTGTTATCATAGCCAATTACTCCTCCAACTTTAACCAATTTTAGTACAATCTCATGGTATTTCAAATAGTTCTCTTTATCAGCATCAATGAATATGAAATCAAATGTCCCTTCTTCTTTTTCCTGTTTTTAATGTAAAGACATTCAACATTGATTAATTAGCACACATAACAAAAAAAAAATGGGAAAATTACGCGGAATAGCAAACATTTAGCGTATATTAGCTATTAGGTATCATAGCTGTAGTTAAAGAATATTGTAATTCACGCCTATCGTTTCCTCAAGTTTTGCTATTCGTCTGATTTGCATAAATCTAGAATTTTGTATATGCTCACCGTATCTATTTGTATGTGATTTATGAGAAATTCATAATAAATTACCCTATTTATAAAACGAAATATACAAAAGGAGTTCTGAAAAATTTCTAAATGTATAGATACAAAATTTGAATATACTTACCTATTTGTATATTCGCAAGCGAAATACACAAATCGACAAACCACAGTCTCCATAGCGAACAGAACTATATCTATGAAGCCCAATCACCGAAACTATAGTCATAGAGTCTTATTATGTTTATTATTTTTGCCATTTCTAATATTTTCATTAAAAAAGCCAATAGGAAGAGATCTACTTAATAGATTATACATCATCCTTCACCAACCAACTTTAGGCCTTATACAATATTACATATTTGGGAACTACACCAAAAAATGATAGTCCTATGTATATAATTTATGATTTTTTTTTATATATATAAACAATATTTCGAAAAAAGGTATGAAGCCATACGTTGAGGAGTTTTTCAAGAACAGGCAGGGCCTGTGATTGAATGAATTGAATCTTATGCTCCACACCAGCCTTCTTAATAAAAGGCAATCCAACTTCATATGCATCTTTATCTGGATCAATTGCTATTACCTGTGTATCAATAAAAATATGTTTTAATAATTTGTGATATACTTGTACAAACCTATCTAAATTACCATTTTTTGTGATCCATCACCATTTGTATATTTAAACACATTTCAGCTATCAGTTATTCTCTTGTAGTACGTCAACGATACTAATAGTTTATGGAATAAGCAGTGGAGTAGCCACATAGTGGTAAGGGTGTCCAATTAGACACCTTTTGTTGGAAAAAAATAGCATATATACAAGTAAAATGATAGACGTAATGATTAAACAACATATTGTGGATATCCTTAACATAACAAACTGCTATTTGTGAACACCCTTTATGGAATTTTCTGTCTTCATCACTGAAAATAGGGAACAACTAATGGCTGATATGTGTTTTAATACCTAGATGATGCTCGTTGTGATGAAAAAAGGGAACAACTGACGATAATTGGAGTACGAAACTTGCAAAAAGAATGATATTTTCAAATGTGTTTTTGACGATTAACTCAGATGATGTGATTATGATACTCACTTTCCCATCTTCAGGCAAAGCAAGAGCTGTAATTAGAAGAGAGTAGCCAGTGAAAACTCCAATTTCCATTGTCTTCTTGGCATTCATGATCTTTAGAAGCATCGAAAGAAATTGGCCTTCATCTCGAGGCACACCCATCAAGCTCCTGTATGTAAAATAATAGTTGACAAATGTATATATGTTGTATATTAAGAATGAATATACATATTCAGGGTATATACTTAGGAATTTTCAGTCTTAATCACTACACTAAACCTCTAATCAGTGTTAAAAGCTGTTAAAACTTATATACATATTAATCAATGAATTCTTTTTACAATAGATATCAAAGTTATCTATAGCCTACAAGCGTTAATTATGAAATGTATCATCAGTCTAATTCAAACCTAAAAGTTAATTCAACATATTAAAATTACTCGAGCCATATGAAAAAATTAAACCACTTATTCCCTTCTCCATCGATGTGAAACTTCTTTAAATTATTACTTATTGTTTGTCCTGAAAAGTACCTATAATTACTTTATAAGTTTATTCTTATAAATTATTTTTATACCCTGTTAATGCACAAAAAATTAAATTTATAATGCAAACATTCCATGGTGTTAATAAGATCCAAAAATTAGGACTTACACTATTTTATACTTATCGAATGAGGCTTGTGTGAGTTCTTTTAGTAGCTCATGCTCTCTTGGATACACACTGGTTTCCAAAATATACTACAATCAAATGTAAAAAAATAACATGTTAGAAAATCAGGTTAATATTGGTTTTGTAGGCTATTTATATTATTTTTTTAATTTTGTGTTTGTTTACGAGATATCTTTATTTTTACACATGACGAGATTAGAAAAGATAATTTTTTGTCTAAATGATTAAGAGATCTCATTTTCTTGAAATCTAGTTATATTATAGCTATATTTATAGAGGTGATAAGCAAATATAACGAGTCAAATCTAGAAGGTCCAACGGGCTAAGTTAATTAATGGGCTAAAAATCTAATCTGCTCAAAGTTTGTTGGGATCAATATGAATCGGGTCAAAATGAAATTTTTAAATAAATAAGGGAAAATTTCAAAAAAAAAAAGACTAATTTTTAGAGCAAACCAATTAGAAATCTATATAGAGGAGAGAGGCGAACAAGATTATTGAGACAGAGCACCGCGAGAGGTGGAGTGGGTGAGAGAGAAGAGATTATATAAATATAAATTGTATTTGACAAATTCAAATTATATTAACGAATATAATCTGATACAATTTGTATCATTTATATTTATGGCGATATATAAATAGAGAGTTACATTTGATACGAATACTTTCCTTTTTTTTTTGGCTGTGCACAATTGATACAATCGAAAAAATAATGTCTATGTTTTACATTTGATACAAATACTTTCCTTTTTTTTTTGGCTGTGCGCAATTGATACAATCGAAAAAATAATGTCTATGTTTTGTAGTATCATATAAAATAGAGAGAAAGGCGAGCGAGATTGTGAGAAAGCTAGAAACTGACCTTCTTGAGGGCTTCACTTCGCAGAATAGAGCCATGTCCAATTTTCTCTGCCATTGATTTAATATAAAGTCCTCACAAATTCTAAGAAGATAAAAAAGGTCATCAGTGTCGATTTATATATATATTTTAATTCTTTTTTATATATAATACACCACTAAAATTATTTAAAAGATATCTACAATTATCCTCATGAAAAAGTGATATTTTATAATCTTAAATAAGATAAAGTTATATGATAATAATAAGTAATGTGAACAATGGTGTGATTTTTACTTTAAAAAATTTTATAAGAGAAAAATCTTACCAAAAGTGGAGTACAAAATGAGCTTATCTAAAAGAAAAAAAAAAGATACTTCTTATAGAAAAAAAAATATGGCAAAGATTTTTTTTTTTTTTTTTTAAATTATAAGAAAAAAAGTGGGGAAGTGAGTGGTGGTTGCTAAGCACGCAGTCTTTCGTACTTAACGGTCAACAACCTAACTTATTTAGTTTTTTCACTATTAGTTAGTCAAATTATTATTTTCTTAATCAAATATTTTAATTGAGTTTGAATATAAAAAAATTATTACTAAGAAATATTATCTCAAATAAACCTATTCAATGTGAATCGAGATTAATTAATTTTAATGTAAATATCAAAAACTGATTAGCTTTTTGGTGACCACCTTATTGGTAGGTTTACTTACCATGCCGAAACAATAAAAGGAGAGGTATAAAAAAATGTTATTCTGAATGAGTCCCTATTTAATGTATCAGGATGTAATGTATTGTGATATGTGTGTCTTGTATCAGCATATATGATGTGTTGAGATATTAAACATGTGTCTTGTATTGTATCAGCAAATGTAATGTGTTAGACATTAGACATGTGTCTGGTATATATCAACAAAGATAATGTATTAGTACACTCGAAATTTTCATAGCTTCGCATGTGTATATCAACAATGATATATATATATATATATATATGAGTAACATGAAGCCTTTCTCTTTCTTATTCCCTATATATATTGAAAATCTCATTAAACTAGTACTTTGTTAATTAAGATAATATTTCTCCGGTCCCAACTTAGGTTAACGGAAAAAATCATTCATTTCGATAAAACAATAAGATAATATAATTTTAGAAGATCTCCATCTAAATGTATAATATAATAATAATCTTTTAAAAGTATAAATATACCTAAACAGGTGAGATATGATTCTATTTTTTGTTAAAATGTTAAATCTAGTTGAAGCTCATCTTTAACTTTTTTTTTTATTGCATCCAAAAGTTTCAGTGTTTTTTTTTAACTGCACTATAAAATTGTGAAGAGTTGTAGATGCGTCAAATGTTTCCTTAACTTTAACTAGCTCCAAAGATATTGTATCATATTTAACATTATCTTTTTCAATGGTATCCACAATTTCTTCTAAACTCCGGACCTCTAAACATGTATCATTTTTCATGAATCCAACATGTTATTGAAGATAAGGTGTTAGAGGATTGTTAGGGCACAATTAATAAGGAAGGAATGAACGTTATTGTGAAACTTATTTTTCCTACGACATTAAGGAATTAGTTTTCCTCAACAAAAAAAAAAAAAATCGAAACAACTTACTAATCATACAGGGAAAAATTATTTTCCTCCATAACAAAACACATATAACCAACAAAAAAAAAGTTGTAACTAAATTACAAGCAGAAATAGGAAATATTGGACTACTTGACAAAAACAAAGCACCTAAAATCACATAATAAATTCCACTTGCATATAAACAATCAATCTCCCATAGGGGGTGATTTATTTAGTGCCACAATACAACATTAAACATGCTTAGTAAGGCACACATCAAGAACAGCAAAAGCCACCGAATGATAATATTTATTACAATCTAGTACAATTTCAAGTTCCTCTACTATAGTTGATTTAAGCAGCAGCATTAACAGCACGACCAGCGCCATCTGCGTTGACAAACGTCTCAACATATTCTTGCCTGCATGTAAAAGACATTCATAAGCTTCCACGTTCAAAGATTGTATCTGGTTATCCAACTAAAACAAATGACTAGATAGTATAGCGAGGGTCTAGAGATAAACCTTGCGGGGAGATGATCATGTGGACGATTGTATGGAGTCCAAATTGGGTCACCAACAAAGAGACGCATTGCCTACACAAACCATTACTCTAATCAAATACACTGTGCAAGAAGTGCAATCGAGCACAAGTGTCAAAAATGAGACTCCAAAGGAGGCAACGATGAAAATATTACAGCATCAACTACATATTTTCATGTATGCTCATACGAAGTACCTTAATGTAGTTGCTTGAATCAAGCGTGAAGCGGTGATAGATTCCAGCAGGAAGGACGATCATTCCACCTTTCTTTACCCAAACGCGAATCCAGTTCTCATTCACATCGCGGACATCAAAATAACCTACACCCAGAAGTATTTATTTAGCAACAGTAGTAGGAAGGTGGAATAGCAAAATCCAATCATAAACTGCAATCTTACCACTTCCTGCAACAGCGTAACGGATCTCCTCATCAGTGTGCAGGTGTTCTTCAAAGAAATTCTTGATTTTCTCCTCGTAATTTGGTAGTTTCTCAGGGCAAACCTCACAGAAATCCTGAAGCAAATATGAACCCATAAAACTTCAGTACTCAGTACTCATAAATAATAAAAAAAGGAACCAACTTGTATCCATATTACTGATGAAAGGTCTCAATTTGTAACTTTAACATACAATGTATGAATATCCACGATCTTCCCGAATTTTCTTCAACTCCTCATCAGTCTCATAATTGTCAGCATCAAGTCTCCAGCTTAGCACTCCAAGTTCTGAAATTTTGACATAGTAATTAAGAAGGGAATACAAAGACAGGACACATCCAGCAATCAACTTGTAAGTTGTAACCACACTTGCTTCATTACTTTATTCTTGTTCATCATATGATTAGGGACAACTAGAATTTGGAGAAATGATAAAAACTATTATGTGGGATTCTCATCCACCAATGGCTACATAAAAAAGATCTTCACCTCTTCAATTTCTAACCCAAAATACCAAGAGAGTTAACAACAAATTAGATTATCAGTAATAATTTATCAGGATGTTTTAAAGGGAAGACAAACTGCCCTGAACGATTTCTTTTTGTTTGGGAGGTGAAGGGGGATTTTCTATTCCGCATAGATAATTTTTATATATATAATGCTTAGCCTGATCTTTACCAGCTAGCTTGTCAAGAGACACAAATTCCTTTGGCTCACGGTGATGAGGATGCCTCTGGTCCTCATCGCTGTCATCCATGTACCATGCCTGTATGACATCCTCTCTTGGATCCTGCAGGAATTGAAAAACAAAAAACAACATGTGAATAATTCTCCATTTCCTTCTCCAACTCACCAATTATATAGTAATCTAAATTTCTATCCTTTGTTTTTATGTGCAAGGATTCATTCAAAAACGGCACTAGAATCATTCTTTTCTTAGCAAAATAGGGGGCCAAGTAACTCCAACAAAGTAGCCAATCATATACGATTAACATGTCAAATGAAAAGCCCAAAAGGTATAACCATATGTATTGATAGTGACATCGTGAAAGTATAAGTATACAGTTAAGCTTCCCGACCCTAACCCTGAACCAGAAAAAGGAGGCAAGGAGAAATTTGGCAAGCGTAAACCCAACTAGTCTTTGTTCTCCATTTAAATAAGATTGCCTACGCTTTGATGCATTTTGTTTTTCGTTTTTGGTGTCTATTGTAAAAAAGTATTACAAGTTCTTCATTGACAAATCTCGAGAGGAGCTAACTCTATTAGAATAAATGCAAAACCACAACCAGTTACTTCTACTGAGCAAAGCAATTATCATGTCCTTCAGATTGTGCGTCGGTGGTCTATTCAATTTCAGACAGTTTCCAGATGAGATAGGCTTTCAGGTTCTTCAAGGTTATACTTCTTGAATGCTTATTGTGAAAAATCCAAAACATCTAGTGGAGAAAACATAGCATCAAACAAAAGCCGAAGTAAAATTAACTATCAGAAAGTTCATTTGAAGTTATTAATCATCATAATGTTTCCAGGGTTTGTACTCTGCAAGGCCATCTGATTGTAGTTTGAGTCTCTAGTGGTATGAGACCTCATATTAGTGCCTCGAAGAGAGGGAAAGGTAGTGGTGTTCTGGGGCCAATACTTAGGACCAACAGCAGCCCTTGAACTCGGGGATAATGGGCCTGTCCCTCTACCTGATCCACTTAAATACCAAGCTTAGTTTGCATGGCTTAAGGCTCGAACTTGTGACATAAGCCACAACTCCCTCATCAACCTTTGCCACTGAACTAACCCTGCTGGGGGCTTATTTAGCACTTCCTCCCCAGTTTGAGTTGAAAAAATTCACATTCCACTCTATTGTATGGACAGGGAAGATCATCATTTTATGAAACCATAGCTTCACCCAAGGCAACAATCAAATGATCAAGCAATAGGACAATACAAACATCAATAGAACCACGACAAGCCAATTTTGTTCTGCCAACACTCCTATAACCATAAATTTACAAACCCCTTTTGTCCAGAACTTGTATCATTTTATTAGTCTCTGTGCGACATTTTACTTGGATGGCTCAGATTTAAGCAAGGCAGTTTTCAGTTTTCACTGCAATCTATATTCTGTACAGGGTTTGCAACAAACGCAATAGAAGTCGATCCAAAAATAGAAACATTTTAAAATTTTATAGTCAATATCCCCATGACACACTAATGTGATTTCATGGACATCACAGATATTACTAAAAACCACTATATTTTGAAAAATAACAAATACTTTGGGATTAAGTTTCTAACTACCCGCATCTTATTAGAAGATCCATCTTGTTCATAAATTGATCTACTTCCATTAACTTCTTCATGAAAATACATCTAATTTTGCTTTGTTTATATATCTCCTAAAGCTAGAACTCCTTTGTTGATCCATAATGACTTCCATCTAGTACAATAAAATAGAAAATATAATACTTTTCAACTTTCCTATAGTCAAGATTGTTTATTTTTACAATAAAATAGATAGTAGAATAGCTTCAACTTTCCAGTAGTCAACATTGTTTATCTTTACAATAAAATATATAATAAGAGTAGTTTTCAAATTTCCTATAGTCACACTGTTTATTTTTAGCAATGAAACGAAACTCCTTGAGTACAGAAGTTGATGAAAGCTGTTATGTTTGCGTCTGCATACACTCTGTCCTCCTTAAAACTCACATTGTCGGACTAAACTAGAAAGTAGGTGTAGTTTTCAGGTGTTCTTTAGGTGTAATCCTTTGATTTGTCTATGGTTATTTCACATCTATTACAAAAAAACTGAACTCCTAGAGTCGCGTCAACTCCAGATTTGTTCCATTGAAAACACCTCCTTCCCCAATAGCAACGTCGTCTATGTATATCCATAAGCACAATATATACCTAGCAAACTATGACCTTTTTGTCCACAGAATAAACAATCACAAGTCAGACAACTTGAATACCATAAAATATTTCATAAAATGTAAAAACAAGACGTTTTCCTTGAGCCACGGGTCTTTAGAACCAACCTCTCTACCTCTAACCCTTCCTACAACTCACTTTGTGAGACTAAACTAGGTATGTTATCGTAAAATAGAAAAAGGGAACTTAAAAAATCATTAACTAAGGCTAAGTTGGGTATATCAAACATGATACAAAATCCAAATAGAAAACAAAACTGATCAAACCCTTTACAGAAACAAAAAAATCAAAATTAAGCAAAGAAAATACAACCCAACTTGCAAAATCCTACCTTTATTATGGGTATGCACAAACCAAAAAAAAAAACGAATATATTTAATATGCGTAACAAATAAGCAAAAAATTCAAACAGTACATAACCAAACCCTTAACACAATCCAAAAATCAAACTACCAATCAATCTTATACTTCTATAACAAATCGAATTTCCCAGTAAAGATCGGAACTTTAATATACATCATACAAAATTACACAACACCCAAAAACTTAAAACTATCATAGAAAACGAAAATTCAATTCAAAAGCAGATCAAATTACTTCCCATGAAAAACAAATACAAGAAAATTCAAGAAAAATCAATACCCACAAAGAAAAACTTAACGAAAATTCAGAATATAAAAATTGAAAATCAAAGTAAACTTACATACCTTAGCAATGGAACCCATTTTTGTTTTTTTTTCCTCAATTTCAGAGAGCAAAAATAATGTTATAAATATGACGGAGAAAATAATAGAACCCTCCTTAAATCTGGGTCTCACGTTTTTCTTGCGTATGACTTCCGAAAAGACTAAATTAACCTTTTTGTTTATTCATCGAAAATCTGTGATGTGTTCAGGTTAAATGAATTCACCTATTTGAGGGTAGATGAAACTAAGGGTGTTTTCGTCATTTGGTTGTGTGAAATGGTAGGTAGGAAGGGAATACTGGAAATCTCATAAGTATTTTATCCTAACGACAACACCATACATGTTTTTATTTATTTATTTATTTATTATTATAACTATTTCTATTTAGTTATTCATTTTAGAAAAGACACACATATTAAGATAACAATAATTAACATAGTGAAGTTACAATTTATTAAATATGATTTCAAAAAGGATGAATTAAAAGTAAAAAATTTTCAAAAGTTTAAGTGAGGGTGTAATAAGATTTTTTTTATTTATCAAAATGAATAAATAAATAGGAACATATAAAAGAGGAAATATGAACAAATAAATAGGGACTGAGAGAGTATTTTTTAACACAATACATGTTCAATGCCAAATACTCCTATTTTTTATATTATTAGTACTAAGATCTTCATTGAATATTTTTATAAATAAAAAATGATAAAAAGAAAATGCTTAGGCTAATATTTTTAAGTTATTCACTTCTATACATAGTGATGAAAATTAATGAACACAAATTAAAATTTGAAATTATAGTATCTGATAGGAATATGCGTTCATATGCTCAATTGAAATAAGCCGTAGTTCAAATGTGTAAAGGTTGTAGAGTTGTTGATGTATTATTATGTTATTAACAACTAATGAAATGTATTCAAGATTTTGACAAGTTTAAGTTTGAAACATCTTTCATATTCAATTAGTTTTTTCCTTTTTGGTCCAAGTTCCATAAAATTTTATTGTTGTTGAAAAATTGAATTGCAATTGTATAATCATATTTCAACTGAATTTTTCTCTTTGCAATCTATCAAAATTTATATTGACCTAAAGTAGTTGACAATGTCATTACCACTTTTATCACACATGAGATTATGTTTTTGTACTAGTATTATTTATTAAAACAAAATGAGTTGTTATTCTTCATGCTTGAAACTTAATTAATTCGGCTTTTGATTTCAAATCTTCAAAATGATAACCTCATTCATTACGATACATACGATAACAATAAAAAACATATCAATCAATCAAATAACATATGCAATTTTTAAATAAATATCGTTTAACAAGCGTAAAAATTTGTTCAAGAACACATTTTTAGAGGCCATAAGCCCAAGATTTAGCTAACATTGCCCCATTACATTTTTTATTCATCATATTATATCGCCCATTCAGAAATTAGAGTATCACAGTATCACTAAATGAGAAAAAAAAAAGAACTAATCAAGTGGATGTATTCTTTCTAGTACCTTTTTTTAAAAAGGTATCAAATAATTTATCATTAAAATAATAATCAAAAAATATATTTTCTTATATATCTATGCATGGTATACATAAAATATATACTTTTGACGAAAAATAGTAAAATATATATATTTGATTCGATCAATCAAATTCAAATAGAAAAAATAGAATTTTTTTTTAATAAGATCGTCCCGACATATTAATCCTATACTCATACAACATACTATGATTGCAATTATCAATGAATATTTCACTCAACAGGTAAACAAATTTAGTAATTTACCATTACTCAAAAATTTTGAGCAATTATTCATATGTTAGAATTATTCAGAAAAAAAATGAGGTAAATTAAATACGGCCTAAGCATATTTAAAATTCGTCAACTCTATCAATAATATTATCATTAATTACATGATGAGCAGTGTTTTCCCTTAATCCAAAAATTTCAACATATTGTTTCCTGCAAATAAAAATTAATTCTTAGTGTTAATTAATGCACAAAACCATTTTCAATTATTGGAAAAATAAAAAATAAAAGGTGTGTGTATTAAAAATAGACCTTGCAGGGAGATTATCTGCATCTGGACGATAGTACGCAGTCCAAATAGGGTCACCAGCAAACGGCCGTATTGTCAACGAAAATTAATCAGTAGCGGAATCAGAAATTTATATAAAAATATTAAAAAAAAATTATAATTGTAAAACCAGAGTACAATAAGTAACCCTCGTGGTCCATCCCTCAAACCCATATATAATGAACCTTAGTGCGCCGAGTTACGTTGTTATTCTTTTATACTAGAATTTTTAGATGGACAATAAGCGCAGATATGAGCGAAAGGATTAACATCAAGATTTAAGGATATTTTTGAGCTAAAAGATGGACGTCAGGATATTTTCAGTGCGAAAAGTGTATGAATGGTTATTTTGTCAAATACTTGAAGAATATTTTAGACCCTTCTCCATTGAAAATATAACCGATTTTTTTTTTAACCCAACCTTAATGTAATTGCTTGTATCTAGTGTAAAGCGATGATACATTCCAGTAGACACAACAATCAATCCACCTTTTTTCACCCAAATACGAATCCAAACATCATTATAATCTCAAACATCAAAATAACCTAAAACAAAAGAGTACATATGGCACATTAATTAATTTGCAAATAATGTCCAATATTCAATGGAATCTAACAGTACCACTTCCTTCAAGACAGTAACGAACTTCCTCGTCAATGTGCAAATGTTATTGAAAGAATTTTTTAATCATATCCTCATATATAATTCGATAATTTTTCGGGAAAACTTCAATACTATCCTGAAAAAATAAATATATGTGAGTTTTTTTATCATAGTTTATTATGATTTTTTTAAAAAAGATAATAATTTTCTCAAAGTTCAACTCTGATTTTTTTTTATTTTTTTTCATAAATCAACGATATTCGAGTTGATTGAAAAAAAAAAGAGAACTAATTTAAAAATATACAAATTTTAAACTTTAATCCATATATATTATATGTAAAAAATCAATATACCATGTAAAGATAACCACGTGTTTCTCGAATTTTATTCAATTCTTCATGATTCTCATATTTATCAGCATCAAGTCTCCAGCTAAGCACTCCAAGCTTTGAAAATAATCACGTACGTAATAAATTTCAAAATGTCATCATTCTTTTTTACTATAATGAACAGTGACGGATTTAAGAATTTAAGATTGTGAGTGCTCTAAAGTGAAAATATTAAAAATATGTGTTTACAGTGAGATTCAAAACTTGGTACAATAACACTCTTAAATACCCATCCAGAAGCCAATGGGCCAACTGAATCATTTATTCATTGGGTGCTCTATGTCAATTTTATACAAATATCTATCAATTTCTACATAGATATATATATTCCGTAACGAAGTCAATGGGTGCTCGAGCACCCGGCGGACACCATGTGGGTCCGCCTCTGATAATAAGCTAAAAAAAACTTATTATCATATCAATTGAAACAGAGAAAATAATATATATTTACCAGTGAGCTTGTCAAGAGACTCAAAGTTCTTGGGTTCGCAATGATGAGGAAGCCTTTGATTGTCATCACTATCATCCATGTACCATGCTTCTATGACTTCATCTCTAGGATCCTTAGTATGATATTCTTCTTCTTCATAAACATGACCAATTACACCCATTCCGAAAAAGAAGGCCACTATAAAAATAAAAATGTGAAAGAAGTGTAACAAACGATAGAGATGAATGTTTCTTTATACAGCCTAAATAACTGAGTTAGATTCAGTATTCATTATATGGTATCAAAGTAAAAATCTTCTCAATTCTTATTTCGTTTTGAATGTTGAACCTTCATATTAAATTGTTCATGCTCCAGATGTTAAACCTTAAACGTGCAAAGAAGACTCACATCTTTAATGTTACACATCCTAAACGTGAGAGGAATGTAAGGAAGTTCCACATCAAAATTCTCATTTTTGATGTTGCCCTTTTTTACTATATTTTGTGACTAAAATGATTATATATCCCATCTTATTAAAATTCAATTGCATGAAAAAAGATTCGATGTTGACTTTATTTATCTACAGACTAGTATAGTTTACAATAGAAATTATTGAGAAATAAGATTACATAATAAACATTATAAAAGCATCAACAAACTATACAACTCCCATAATAATAATTCTAGAAAATTTGTATATCCCTACCTAGAACAACAAATATAATATTATTATAAATATAAAAAACGATTATTTTCAAAAAAATATATGTCAGTTACATACCTTTTCAATTGAAACCATATTTCCTTATTTGTTCAAATCTGATAATAATGGATGGTACTATAAGAATATATATAGTAAAACCACTTTTAAGTCAATGTCCATGGTCTCTTTTTTTTTCAAGTGGAATGTCCATGGTGTATTTTTGTAAATTCCAAAGGCTGGTAACTTACTTTATTATTTAAAAAATAACAAAATTTAATGTCACTATTTGTCTAAATATCCTTTTACGAGGTTAGTTGGGTGTGAAATTCAATTTTTTTTTATTATAACTAGTGTCTTCTTTTAAGAAAAAAATTATATTAGTTTCAGTAATCTAGTTTATAAATGGCTATGATATAAAGTATGATTATGAAACACCACTATAGTTTGCATATTATTGTATCAGAGATACATTACATGTGTTAATGAACGAATTGTACTCATATATAGAAATGAGATTCAACACATAGTGTATAAGTCGAAAATGTATGAAGATATTGTATAAGTGCAAGTGCGTATTAAAACTATAGCAATATATCATAAATACACTAAGTTTTTTCACTATTTTAATTTTTTCGATCGATTTATATGAAGAATCGATCGACAAAAACTGCTAACCGGGTTATCATAGCCCATTGGAAACTTTTAATATTTGTATTAAGTATTTAAACACTATTTAAGTGGAGGTGGGAAATAAAGTACTAATTATAAACAATTCATGAAAGGTCTTCAAGGTTTAGAGTCATTTTGTAATAATAATTTTGTGCTTATATCTTATTGACATAATTAGTTGTTCACGTGCAATTTGAACTTCGTTATTGCAAAGTATGTATCAACTTGAGTGCTATAAAATATTTGTATTTCAATAATGTCCGAATCAGCTTTCACGTATCTTAATTAAATCCATGAGATACATGCCACCTGCACAATAGTTATCAGGTAACTCTGTCCACCAAAACTGGAAATAGAAGATATGCATGTGACCGGCCATCTAAAGATAAAGTTGTAACTAGTCTTAAAGACTCTTTGATATCCATATACAGGAACTTCATTTTACATAGCCATAACTCAAAGATATACATAAGATATTCTATACAAACATACAACAATCAATATGCAGCACAGCAGCAAAATTTATTACCAAGTTTCAATAGTTTGCCTCACTCTCAGGTTTGCAAAGCTCAAATATGTCTTAGTGTGCTGTAAGAGGCACTCCTACTCTTTCAGTAACACTCTTGATGTACTCCTTCCTTGCTTGATGATCTTCTTGTGGTCGATTGTAAGGCGTCCACACCGGCTCTCCCACAAACAACCTCATCAACTGCACAACAAAATCATCAAAATGTAAAGCATGGTTATCATCGCGTAAACAACAATCACATATCATATTATTTACCTTTCAAATTTGTAAGTTACATAGATGAGTCACCAATGATGTGGATAGAGCTTGAACTATTAGTCCATTTCCTAAGGCTTGTTAACAATATGTACAAGTACACGAACAGAGGTCATTGCATTACTAATTTTAGGTTATCAATTATGTACCAAGTTTGAAATGCTCTCTAGATATTTGAGATGTAATTTTCCGCTACTATTCTATGATCTTTGTTCGAGTCACTGGTAAGTAGGAAAGTTATTATTCTATGCTTCGTAACAGAGGAACTCGAAGTTCAACACACCTTGACATAGTTATCGGTATCTAGGGTGAACCGGTGGTAAATCCCAGCAGGCAAGACAATCATATCACCGGCCTTCATCCAGATGCGAATCCAGCGATCATCCTTGTCTCTCACATCAAAATATCCACTCCCTTCCAGACAGTAACGTATCTCCTCATCTGCGTGTATGTGCTCCGTATAGAAATTTTTCAACTTCTGCTCATAGTTATCCACCTTCTCAGGGCACAAATCCAGCAAGTCCTTCAAAGAGAAAACATGTAAGGATTAAGAAAATGATGGCGCAGCTCATTATGAATGGCTAGTAAATGAAACAGAGTTTTAAACATATAGCGAATAATCATACAGATCACAGCGCTAACTACATTTTAAGTCGTTAGACTAATAGAATGAAGTTGCAAATTTTGATTTTGTGTGGAGTAAATTGTGAGCTACAAAAAAATACGAGATGACCATGTGTGCTGAACAAAACACACTTCTAAAGAGCTGATGTATAGTTTGCACATGTTTAACGTGCTACGATAATGGCAATTCTATATTTACCATCAGTCTTATCTCGGAAATAATGTCTAAAACTTACCAATCAAGAAATCTAAAGTAGAAAACCGACAAATTGCTACGAGGTAGTCACAAACCTTGTTACAATAGCTTCACATTATGCCTAATCACTACAAACTCATTTTTGTGCTTCTTAGAATTTGGAAGACAGGTTCACACAAACTTGGAAAGAATCAAATATTAACCCAAAAGCAAATTGATCCACAGACTTTAGTTCATATTATAGGAATGTGTAGTTGGGAAAAACCTTAGGTTAATTACTACTCCACATCATAATTTCACAGGTTCTCTGCAATTCAAGATAAACAAAAAAGGTACACATGATATACAATCTCATAGAGTTCAATTCCCGTTCCCAACCCAGGACCAATTTGAGCTCGAACCTTCCTTCGTAATGGCTCCATTTACATTCCTCATTTCAGACGGGAACCTCAAAGTGGCTCTTCCATTCCATTAAGTAAATCAAAAGCAACACTCATCTCAAATAATGTACTTAAAGTCTCTTCGCTCTTAACCAGATGTCTCGAGCAAATTCAAAATTTTGAAATTTATGAGTTCTGAATCTTATTGTATGAACATATTCAAGTTATTTCACAACAAATATATACAGAATTTCAACCTAAGTTTTCAAGTTCTGCGGAACCCCCAATATTCAGATTAAAGATAAACTACTAAAAGCCCTAAAAGGTGCAAATTGTCCATTTATAAAGCAAATTAAAGCAAAATCAATAAATTGAAAGAAAATTAACAGCATAACAGAATTACCATGTAGCTGTAGCCTCTACTTTCACGAATTTTTTTCAATTCTTCATCGTTCTCGTAATCATTAGGGTTCAATTTCCAGTATAAAACTCCGATTGCTGCTAATTTCTCCACTGAAACAAACTCCGGTGGGTTCTTCTGTTGCGGTAGCCGCTGATCTTCTGAATTTTCATCCATAAACCATGCCTACACTCAAACACAAATCGATTAATCAATAATTTATCGAAATACTTTAAGTATTTTAGTTTAACTGAACACCAAATTTTGAAAAAATAATTATTGGAAACACCTCGATTGCCATTTTTGCGATAATGCTAATTCTTTGGTTACATGGACTTCAATATAAACCTTATATTATAAAGTAAAACTAATATTGATGGAATGCCACGTGTACACAGGGAATTTCATTTAAATTTTATGTGGCGAAAGCTTGTTTGTCTGTTTCTCATGGTTTAATCAAATATCTACAATTGGGTGGAGATTTACATTTTACACCATACATTCATTTTGTGAATCTGAATATTTCACTAAATGATATGCTATAACCAATCATGTTGTAATCAAATAATTTTAGATTCGAATTGTTTTTGTTGAAAAACGTTTAACTCAAGTGTAGATGTAAATTTGAAGTTAGTCGAACTCTAATATGAATATCGAATATCTAATAGAAAATTTAAAAAAATACTATCGCAAAACTCTCTAGAAATGAACTTGGCATAAACTTACAAAATAGAAGTTAAGCTCACCAACATAAAATATCGTACAATAACGAAATTGTTTCACTCTATAAAAAAAATCAGGTTGAAAGCACTAACACAATTACATCTTAAAGCGTGCGACTCGAAAATAGTCAGAACAACCAATGCGAACTTGAAAAGTAAGATTGGAAAAAAAAAAGAAATAGAAAGAAAAGATGCACGTGTGAGGTTTCAGTAATTGGGTGGGTAAATAAGATTTGACAGTATTATATTTCCATTTACAGTGTATTGCAGCAGGCTTTCTCCAGTAGAGACACACGGCCCATCTGCAACTCTGACTCAGCATTAAATGAGGCCTATCTAACTGAGCCCAGCCCAATGGCCCACAAATGACACATGTAGGCCCATACTCTCTCATTGATTCATTTCAACACTCATGCATCATTCTGAAATTTGGTAAGCATTTTTCATTGTGTTGGGAAAAACAATATTCTTAATTAAATATCTATTGTAATTGACAAAATTTTATATAGGCTTAAGCATATACCGTCACTCAAAGTTGTCCGCATAATTCACTTAGACATCTTAACTAAAACTTATACCTATTAAACACCTAAATTGTTCAAAACATATACCTGTTAGACACAAAATGCTGATATGGTAAAAAAGGTAATTATATATATAGGCATGTATTAGAATTACCTTTTTCTAATTAATATTCACTATAGAATTCATATATCAAGGAAATAGTATTCCCTTTGTCTCAATTAAATTCGACTCGACGTTATTTTAATTAAAACGGAGACTCAGTATAAGAAAACTTAAATGTATGGTTTAGCTTGATTTTTTGTACCTGTTCGTCTTTCCTACCTAACATAAAAAAAAGTTAATGACACTCAGAGTGTCTAGAGACAAAAGTTCATATCATAAAAAAAAAGAAGCATTACATTATAAATGAAAAATAGAGAAAATAGAGTAAATTGTGAGACTCAATAAACTTATTAGTGGGAAATTAATCAATATCAATTCAACGAAAGTGTTATCATGTCATAATATTTGTTTGATCTGAATATTAAGGTTCCTTATCAAGAGTAAAACAATAAATGTAAAGTTAATTGTTTTTCAATTTAAAAATATATCATTTTTGGTGATTTACTATGTATATATATAAATCAAATTTTATAATATTTTTCGTATAATTTTAAATATTTATTTTTTATTTTAAATAATAAATTAATATAATTAAATTTTAAAAATTAATTAAATTTATTTTTAAAAATCACAATCGAACAGTAAAAATTAATAGATGAAATATAAATAACTAATCGCAAAATAATTTATTTTCGATGACCTCAGTTGTCTCCAATCTCAAAATAATAAAATTATATTTCCAATGTTCTGTGTTTCGCATGAAAAAGAGGAAGAATCAGTGGTACAACTAGACAACAAAATACTTTTTTCCACTTTTCCTTTTTTATCTTTTCACTGTGCAAAAATTAACTTTACAAATTACTCTACAACTAAAAAAAAAGAGTCTAATTCAGATAATTATAGAATGATTAGTTAACTACTAGTACATAGTTAAAAATAAAAACAATTAAATACAAAAGTAAAAAGAAAAAGTAATGTACTAACTATTTAATTGATATTTTTCTAAGGCATGAATAGATTATTTCCACACTTGCACCTCCACGCTTCAGGGTAGTACTCTAAAGTGAAACTAAAACCCGGTTGAATCGAAACCCGAACCGGTTTACACGGCGAACACCTTCCACATTTGGATCTGCAGGTGGGTGGTGATGAACCCGGTCCACTCAGTTTTCTTTGAGTCACAACTCGTTCAATTATATCTGACTCACTAATACCTATGATTCACAAAAACACACACGTAATTAACTTCGTGTAAATTTAAATTAATCAAACTAATAAATTTTGAATCACTTAAGAAAAATTACACGATTCAACATAAACAGTATAGGTGTTTCCGAAAACCACACACATACCACACGTAAATCTAAATTAATCGGAAAAAAAGTTTTTAAATAAGGTACAAATTAAATAAGTGCCTTCCATTTGTTTTTAATTACCTATCTATTGTCTAATTTACTTGTTATATCCTCAATTAATTATTTTAAAAATTTAAAATTTCTTGAAAAAATAAAATTTTAATTCATCACTTCATAATCAATAGGAGTAAAATGATATATTCACTATATATATAATAATTATCTTAATTAATATGTTAATTTAAAAGTGAACAAGTAATTAAAGACAGTACTCTAAAATAAGTTTGAAAATAAGAAAAAAAATGCAGAATTTACAACTAGTCGATTAAAAAGGCTAACTATGTGCGAGCCTGTAATTAACAGAATGTAAACGTTATCCAGAATGATTAAGCATAAACATTATACATAATCGTGCATTAAAGTATTATCATAATTCATCAACAAAAACATCTTTCACACGGTATTAATTAAGCTCCCGTTTATCCATAAATTTTCAATGTTAAAATACAAAAATTAAAAGTTGTATTTGCCAACATGCATCTTATTTGATGCGAAATTTATAGTCAAACGCTAGCTTAAACTGCGGTTAAAAGAATGAGGCAAAAGTGAAGTCACTTACCAAGTGTTTTAGTGGGATTTATCCGAAAAGCAGAAACAAGTGGAGTAAGCAAAAGGAAAGTTAAAGTGGCTATTTTTGCAAAAGAGAAATTATGGTGTAATATGCCACCCATTGCACACCAAAATGAAGGTATATAGTGTGTGTGTGTGTGTGTGAGGTAATTAATGTGCAATTAAAGAGAGGAAACAAGAAAGAAGAAGAAGAATTGAAGAGAATGGTTGTTGAAGGTTGGGTGTGGGGATTAGATGGATTCTATTATTATTGTTGATGATATTCAATGAAATGAAAGAGGGAGGTGAAGGTGTCAGTCCAAGTCAAAGACACAACACCCTAATAAGACTATTGCCATTTATTAAAATGAGATATATCATGATAGAGAGACAAAACTACACTCATCTTTCTTTCTCAACCTTTTTTTACCCTTTTTACTGATACGGTAGATGAGATTGTTACTCTCTTAATCAGATGTTTCAGATTTGAATTTTAAATATAGATTCCTTTCGAATGGAGAGCGAATTCAAAATGGTTAACTCTAATACAAATACTGAATATCAAATGAAAAACAAATTTATTTTACCTTTCTTATTACTCCTCGTTTCATTTTTTATGACCTATATATCAAAAATTTTCTTTTACAAAAAAGCGATAATAAGTTATATTTATTATTTATTTTACTATTTACGATTTTAAAAGGCTACATAAAGTTAGAGAAATCGAAACAAAGTGAGTAATTATTTTTAACTTTAATCTTAAAATTCTAAGTTAACAATTATATTGGAACAAGTTAGTGGAGTTAAAGAAGACATAGGAAGTAAATAAAACATCATATACAAACATTTGATTGATGCTATAAGTAGAATAACTAAATTCCAATGTTAGCAAATATATAGTGGAGTTATTGTGGAGTATATATTTTTTTTTCATTTCGTATTTTCGAAAAATACAATAACTACAAATAGAAAAGTTACTCAAAGTTTCAATGATGTCACACGAGGTTACAAAATTCAATAATGTACAACATATTTATTCATAGGCCATGTTGATCTCCTAGAATGCCTATATACGTTTGCTTTTCTTTAGGCTACCATCAATCATGTGCTTTTTAGTAAAGAAAATAAAAAGTAAAACCAATTCAATTTTCCTCATTTAGCTAAGAAAAAAAGAAAGAATAAAACATTTTGAACTTTTCTTTTTAATTTTAATATTCTGTCTTAATATACAATTTGATACCGCAAAATTCAGATTTCTAACACCTCAAAAATGTAACGAGAATTTTCATCGGAGAAAATCAATATATATATATATGTAGAATTAAAAATATACTCCCTCTATTTTGTATTATTTGATTCTGCTGACTTGACACAATTCGTATGAATTTTTTTTATTTCTTTTATTAAACTAATCTTTTTAAAAATCAAAAACATATACGAATTTGTAGTCAAGAAATATTTTAAACAAAATGCTTAAATTGGTTCCTTTTTTAAAATTTTGTATTAATTAGATAAATTATGCCACATTAATGAGAACATAGAATGTATTCATTATATATATAGAGAGAGAGTTTGTGTCTTTTGATGTACAAGGAAAATAAGATGACAAGGACTAGTTTTGTTTGGATCCATTTTTCTGCAAAAAAAAAGCCTATTTAATGGGACCTAAACTCAGATTGATTGATTGTATTGAGTGGGGGGGGGGGTGGGGGGGGGGTCAGGAAGGAGTGTCCTTATTTTGTTCATGCAACCGTAAATTTAGACCTTTGTTTCCCTTTCTTGGACCAAAAAAATTGGAAAAAATGATACGTGGAATGATGGATAGAGTAAAATTAATGGACCATAAATGTCAAATATAAGAAAGTGTAGGGAAGAAAAAGTAAGAAAGTAAAAGAGAGAAACCACCTACCTAGAAATGTAGTATAGTGATGATTTGAGTTCAAGAAAATTGTGTTTGAAAGCGTCATTTTTAAAAATGTCTTATAATGTGGGATCTAAATTTAATCGAGAACTTCGATAGAAAAAAAGTACCAAGAAAAGTAAAAATAGGAAAGGAAAGGACAACACTCGTGTGGTATCTAAAGATAAGTAGTGTGTGATGGAAATGGGGTGCCTGTCTTGTACGAGTCCAACATTTGCGTAAGGAAGCAAATGGTCTTCCCCACTTGGACCACGAGGAACCAATGGGTGTGTAGGGACATGTGATCTAGGGTTTAGTGAAAGAGGTTAACTTCTAGCTCCGTAAAAAACGTGTGATTATATTATCCGAAAACTTTATGATACTATTTCAAATACTAGGTACAAAACAAATTTCACGAAGCACGGTTGATAATCGATCTTCTAGATTTTCAAGGGTCATCGAGAGCACACCAAACACCACACAACTTACTATTATCTTATACCAGACTAACAAGAATTATCTTTTTTTTTTTAACAATAATCTTAAGTTACCTTATAGACTCGATACGTTAACAGTCCTCACATAATAATTCCTATATTATAATTCAATTATCCAATTATATATATGTGTGTCTGAAGCCTATATATGAAGGTTTATATATGTATGTATGCATCTCCAAAAACACAACCCCCATAAAACAACAGACATAATACTATTGCCTCGAGATTTAGAACTTTGGGACAAGGAATTCACTATCATCTTTTGAACATGGGCCATGGGGTTAGGAATAGTGAGATGGTTAGTATAAAAAAATATTGGCTCTACTCTGACAACAATACATATATTCCACGTACCAAACATGATTATATAGAAATACTATACGAGTGTGGAACATATAGAAAAGAATATTCAAATGTTCAAATGCATTAATTCATTCACTTACATCTATTGCACAAAAAACATTTCTCTTAGTTGGATATAATCTATGTTTTAGAAACTGTGTTATCAAATCAAAAATTACTAATTGTAATAAATTGTTCAGAAACACGAAATAACTGAAATTTATAAAATCAGTAAGCGAGATGAACAAAAATTTATTTTATAAAATACTTAAATCTATAAAAACGTACCATAATCTGAAATAACATTTTAATTTGGAAGAAGATCAAGTCCATTGAACTCACAGTGTCCCCTTAAGAAAATTATTCTCCTCTAGTATCCGAGGTTTGATTTATAATATAACCTTGTTAGGTTTTATTTGCCCTAAATTTCTTACCATAAATAGGTTTTCCTTTTAGTAAAAGGTTTTGGATTGACTAATCATTTTCTTGTAGGAAAAGGTTTAGGATTCTATAAATAGAGGATGTTCCTTCTAACTTAATCAGCATTCACAATGTAGTCTTAAGGGCTTTGAGAGTTTTGGTTAGGGGGAGAATTTATGAGTCACAAGCTTGATACGTTATCACTTGTGTGAACCTCCCATGTATTCCGAGTGAATTGGTTGAGGTTGTTTCTCTCTGTATTTTGTACTCTCATATTTATAGTGGATTGTTCATCTCCTTTGTGGACGTAGGTCGATTGATCGAACCACGTTAAATCTGTGTGTATTTTGGTATATTTCTCGTTGTCTTCTTACTCGTGGTCTTTCGAGGCTTGCTTTGCTAGCTTCCACATTTACACCTGCTTATTTTCGGTCCTAACAAGTGGTATTAGAGCCAGATTCAATCACGGAGTCAGGTTCAGTGGTTCGATGATCGATGATTGAACCAGGTTAGAAAGAGGTGTTCATCTTGGCGGGTGTAGTTCTAGCTGCAACCATTTTGACAGTAATGAAGATTTTGTTGGAGGAATTGTTTCAAAGAGGTTCTCTGTGTTGAGACATAAATTTTGCAAAAGAGATTATGGAGAGGAGAAGCAAGTTGTTGAAGATTAAGTGAAGAAGGTGGACAAATTTATTTTGTCAGAAATTCAGGCCAAGGAGGAGATTTGTTGGGTTTTATTTGCCCTGATTTCTTACCATAAATAGGTTTTCCTCTTAGAAAATTTTTTTGGATTGACTAATCCTTTTCTTGTAGGAAAAGGTTTAGGACTCTATAAATAGAGGAATGTTCCTTCTAACTTAATCAGCATTCACAATGTAGTCTTAAAGGGCTTTGAGAGTTTTGGTTAGGGGAGAATTTGTGGGTCACAAGCTTGATACGTTATCACTTGTGTGAACCTCCCATGTATTCCGAGTGAATTGGTTGAGGTTGTTTCCCTCTGTATTTTGTACTCTCATATTTATAGTGAATTGCTCATCTCCTTTGTGGACGTAGGTCGATTGACCGAACCACGTTAAGTCTTTGTGTCTTTTGGTATATTTCTCGTTGTCTTCTTACTCGTGGTCTTTCGAGGTTTGCTTTGCTAGCTTCCGCATTTACACCTGCTTATTTTCGGTCCTAACAAACCTCCCAGGGTAAAATGATCTTAATCAGCAGAGTGTGATACCAAAAACTCTATTGTCAACGAATCAATCCACAGCAGGAAAGTACATAAAGAAAAATGTGTTTTGAAGAAGAAGAGGAAGATCAGAAAATTAGTTTTAAAATATTCTGAAGAATGAGTGGTATAAAAGTTTTGCAACCTTTCAAATGGTATTGACTGTTCCTGAAAGTTGCAACCTTTCAGAACAGTCATGGCGGGAAATTTAAATAAAACTGGTCACGCGCGGATCCGAGTAGGGTCGGGTCAACTAACTAATTGAAAATATTTTTGGCCATTTGATTAATTAAATAAATAATTAAAACAAACTTTGTCCAAAAAATAATCTCTCGATCATTTGCATTTGCCAAAGCCGAAACGAGCGACGACGCGAGGGGATCCCTCATTCCAACCCTTTTAACAATTAATAGGGATGATTATGTATTTAAACTCTCCTATTTTTCTTTCCATCACCAATGAGGGACAAATGTCTTTTTATTAAAGCATAAGAGGACTTTTCAAGTTTCCAACTCTTCAAATTCTAAACTTTTCAAATTATTTTCCTTCCCTCTCTTTCCCATCAATTCTTGCTACATATCCAACAATCTAAACATACTTGTGACAGAAAGTTGCCACATGTTAAGTTAAATTTATATAATAACGATCAATGTCTTTTCTTTTAGTAACCTTTTAGTTTCATTTCTTCCCTTTTAACATGTTTCAGTCAAGTTAAAAGACATTTAATATACATTTTACATATTTTTAATTCAAGATTACAGAATTCAAAAGTTTTATTTCTTTTCTTTGATTTCGTCCATATTATAGACTGGAACCCCACGAGTCTTTTTAAGGTGTTAGGAGAAGGACTTTTTGAGATTCGGTCTACTTTCAACATATAGTGAATAATAGTCATAACTTTTCACCTAATGTGTTTTGTGTCCATTCATTTTAAAACTCAAGGTCAAAATCTACATAAAATGTTACACACCAAAGTCAAATATGGTAAGTTGGACCACAACAACGTAACTTTATGAGCAGCAAAATTTGAAATATTACAACTTGTTTTTCAGGTTGATAAACAAAAGCAATAGGACAAGAGGGATGTTTTTATTTTTTCTGGTCTAGTTTTAATCGAATAAGAGAAAGGCAAAAATGACTGGTATAAGATGATGCAAGGAATGAGCACATCAAAGTTTATGAGGTTTGAGCATAGTATGATTTGGCGTAAATATCAGATTCGTTAGAATACTTAACAAATCCCTATTTTTCATTTGAAAAATATCGATAATTGTTTCTACGAATGGTTTGATTGACTCGGTGAAACAAGAAAAACTAATAATATTGAGAATCTGTTTCTTTGGGCGGAACTAAAGGATAATCACATTCGCTACAACCTCTGCCATTCGAGTGAGCACTTTGTGTGTATTGGGCAAATTTTCCACCGAGTAATTATATGCAAATTAACCACACAGAGGATGTAAACTGCACTAGATAAACCTTATGTCACAAGCTCAACTCAAAAAGCATTGTGAGGTGATATAAATCCTTATTCATTCGTATAGATCATGATCACTCTCCAAACCAAATAAGTCATCCCGAGGTGAACTTCTTTAGTTGGAAATGACTGGAAAATCATGTTGTATAATACTAAGGTATCATTAATTTATGGTGGGAAAAATCTTTACTTCTAGTAGCCTAAGTTTACGTCATTATTTTCCCTTTTAACATGTTTTCATTATAAAAGCATGTGTCTAAACTACTCTTAAATTTGAATTTTTAACCAAACTAAGTCATTATATAAAACAATTTACCAAAGTAATATATTTTTCTAAAATTTTACAAAACTAGTATAAACGTATTTCATGGTAACGTTTTAGGGTATATTTTATTTTTAAAAACTAACAGCATTAGGTTGATATACGTCACTGTAAGTAACGTTTTACTTTTAAAACGTTATTTTCAGTAACGTTTTACTCCTAAAACGTTACTGTGAGTAACGTTTTAGGAGTAAATGTTACTATGAGTAACGTATATCAATCTGACGCCATCAACTTTTAAAAAATAAAATATATCCTAAAACGTTACTGTGGAATACGTTTATACTAGTTTTGTAAAATTTTAGAAAAACATATTATTTTGGTAAATGACTTTATATAATGTCTTAGCTTGGTTAAAACCTCCTTAAATTTCCTTTTAACATGTAACTCATCAATATAATATGTTAAATATGGAACTACTAGTGTGATGCTAACAAAAAGTAGGAGGGGTACGATTAGTCTCAAGATTCGTGTTGCGTCTTCTAACTAAACAAAAATAGATGGGACTTTTGTGTTTTTGAATGATTTCTTCTCAGTCTGCCCATTCATATTTCACATTCAAACCACAACCCTCTTTTGAAAAAATGAAGTTGCATGCATTATTGTGTAAATTATAGAAAGAAAAAGAAAACAGAAAAATAATTTGAAGTGATAGTTATTGGACATTAATTGTTGGCATTGCCAGTGACTGATCATTCATGGAGCTATATCTTTGCCTTTTGGTTTTGTCTATTTCTTCTGATTTGATTTATGTGGCATCATTTGTGTTAATATGGACCTTATTTTTATGATTTTAAACATTATTATACATTATTTGCATTATTATGGACCTTATTTTTATGGTTATAAACATTATTATGTGGTATCATTTGTATTAATATGGACCTTATTTTTATGGTTATAAACATTATCATGTGGCATCATTTATATTAATATGAACCTTATTTTTATGGTTATAAACATGTCATAAATAATGAAATTCTCCCTCGAAAATAAGAAGTCTTTAATTCGAGAGGAATATCATTAACCACTTGGCAGGTAATGTTTATCCGTTATGATTATACGATTTTTGAAATTTATAATCTGATAAATTCATTAAAACGTTTTATTTGACTATAAAAAGACTTACATTAATGATTAAAATAAAATTTGGGGTAAATAATTTTTAAAGTCACTAACTTAAACGGAGGGAGTATTTACCAGTATGTGTTCCCAAATCCCAAGATTGGGAAGTTGTAAACCATGTTTTAACAAAGATCTTTCTAATATTCCCAATCTTTTACTTCAAATATTTACCTATATTTGGTCAAAAGTAAAAATGAAAGGTTTAAAATCATGAAAAGTGAAAGAGAGTTGGACAAGATTGATGTGTGTTTTTTCTTTATAAATAGTTCTTGGACCCAATGCAAAAGCTTTAGTATTTCATGTATTCTTTTTTTAAAAGAAAATTATCTACGGCAAATATGTTATATGTATTTACGATATATTATTATAGTTTCAAAGATTATAATTTGTAGCTATAATTAGGATTATATTGTTATTTTCTTTCTCTTCTCTCCTTTCCTTGCCCCCTCTCTTCTCTCTCGCCTTTTTCTGCTTTTTTTTTTCTCTCTCAATACAAATACAAATTATAACAATCAGTATAGAAATCAATTGTTAACAATAAGTTATATATATACAAAAAACCAATTATACAAATATAAATAATAAGTGTCAATCATACAAATTCTCTTCAGTGATACAAAACATGAATATACATGTATTTGGTTTATATAATATTATTAGAAAAGATAACAATCAATTATACAAATACAAATATTGAACTTGATACAATTGTATTCAATACATATATATACTAATTACACATATACAATTATAAGTAGATATACAAAAACAATCATGACATATACTTATATACTAGTTACATATATACAATATTTACAAATACAATTCTTCTCTCTCCTCTCGCTTGCTTGCTTCTCTCTTTTCTCTCTCAGGCTTCATTTGTTTTCATTAAGATTAAAAGGTCTGAATCTGAATACATATTTGAATAATAAGATTTGCATTATGATCTTGGTGTTTAGATATGAATACACAAGGTATGGTCTTTAAATCTAAACACTAAATAATTAATGCATTTTTTTCAATATCTGAATGTGGAAGTGAAATTGAACATTATATTAACAAAATATCATAAAATTTTTCTTTCGACAAAATATATCACTTTTGATTAGAAAAAAAAAGTTTTGAAAGTTTTAACAATCATGATTTGGAGTACTATTTTTTTATTCAAAAACTTTATAAAAAACAATACACCAAAAAAATATTATTACAACCAGTGTTTTTGAGTCTTAAGACACATCAATACAAGAAATTATTAATATTAAAAAAAAAACCTTGAAAGGATTTATGAAAACTTACCAGTTGGAAAAAAATAGTATTTGATTGACAAAAGTGAGAAAAAAAGATTTTACTTATGAGATAAAAAAATACGCCAAAAGCAGAGAAGCTATGATTTATTAGTTGATAACGTATCAAATGAGTCTGAATGTTGTTAAGAGTCTCTTACAGGTCTGATTGATTAAGATTCAGATCTCCATTAAGTGCAAACAGATGAGTCTTTAGTCTTGCTCGCCTCTCTCCTCTTCTAATATGTAACTTCAAATCATAATTAAGTAAATTGCAACTGTTTTACCTCATTACATGCATTTCAAGTCTTTGCTATTTTTGAAAGTTTTGTATTTAGTAACTCTTGACATATAAGTAGATAATTGGTGTATTAGTCACAATCTAAATTCTAAAATCTAATTTATTTTCAAAAGTGATTCTTAATGTGCACATTCAAAGACAAAATATTTATTTGGCAGCTGAAATTTAGTTAGAGCGTCTAATTATGTATATCTTATTAATACACATATAACTCTGACCGTCAATCAAATATCAATTTTCTTTTTTCTCTTTCCATTTGTATTTTCTTGGAAAAGAATTTTCTTCTTTTTGAGAACCAGTGTTCTGTGTGGTGGTGGCCATGTAGTGATTATAAGTAAGATTCAATCTTTCATTGAACTTACTAAAATGGCAGCCTTTTAAATACATAATTCTACCCACACAAGTAATTTTTTGCATCATTCTCCTTTAAAAAAGTTTTTCTTATGAGATATTATCTTTTTTTTAATCATCATTTACCTGATTCATTAGGTTATACATTTGATTCATTTTCATTAATACTCATCCACTATTTTAAAGTTAAATTTTTGATTTTATTTTTTATTTTTAACATATTAAAAAAATATTTATTTTGTTTTCATATTTATCCTTAATAATAAATATTTATTCTTTAAATTATTTTTCAAAAACTAAAAATCAATTAACAGGGATAATTTTGTAAAATAGTCATATTAAATATTAATTTATTAATATATGTGTCAAGTCAAAATGTGACCAATAAAAGTAAACCAAAAAAGTAATTAACAAATCTCAGTTGTAGATCTTTCAAGTAAAATCTTACTGGAATTAATTAAAATTATTTAATTCTTTTTCCTTATATATAAACAAGAAAGAAAAGATTCTCTCAAAATAGTAAGCATTTAAAACTTTTGACCAATTTGATACATATATTTATTATAAATGCCTAAAATGAAATAATCCCAGATCTTCCAATAATCATAATAAAAGGATGGATCTACATCTTTTTTTTTCATCTAGCACAAATTTCAAAAAAATAAAATAAATCATGGCCACACCATGGGTAACAATTTTTCTTATTCCCTTCATTTTCCTTCGATACGCATCTGCCGATTTAGTATCCAATGTGTGCATCCAGACTCGAAATAATGCCTTGTGTTCCCAAACTCTTTATAATTCAAGTGAATATAGTAATTACACCGATGTCAAAGGTCTAGCGTATATCATGATTGGAGCGGCCCTAGATCGGGCCGCTCACAATCTTGTCTACGTCAAGGAATTGATAGATAATCAAAATTCTACCAATCCAAATGATCCCAACCAATGTCTTCAAAATTGCTATAAAGACTATAATTTATTAGTAAAAGCAATTATCCCAGAAGCAAATCAAAGTCTGTCTGCAGGCACGACTTTCGTAGCAGCGGTTGCAATTTTGTATTCTGCTGACAAAATTTTGGATTGTCAAGACGAAGATTGTGTGAAAGTGTCATCGAATTTGAACAATAAATGTAATGAATATGCTGATTTTGCACAAGTTGTTGTAGATGTATTAAGAGTAACTCCCTAAAAAATTAAATTACTAGCTTATCCCATTAATAACAGGGTAGCTAAATAATAAAATCTATAGTTATTTGATGATATGCTTAATCTTCAATTGTGTTATAGTTATATGCTTTTCATAGGAGAGCATTTCCCTTCGTTTCATGTATTATTAACAAATGAATTACATGTTTAAAGTGCAACGAAATTGATAATAGCAATTGTTATATATAATTGTTGGGGTTAATAAGATATTGTTTTATTATATAGAATAGTTACAAAATATTATATAAAATATTATATTATATGAAAAGCATCATCAACATTGAGTTTGTTAAATCAAGGGGAAGGAATTAGCCATTTTTGTTGATTTCTTTCTTGTCAATGCAGTGAATGTGTTTCTAAGTGATATATTTAAATTCTCACTCTTATTATACATATTTCAAGGGATATAGTATTTTTTTGATGTTATTGAAAGCGCTGCTTATGCAATCAATGATTCTAATGTTGAAAGATATGTAGGTTGGAAATTGTTACTCAAATCAAAGTCAAATTTAATTATTATGCAACAAATCATAAAAAGGTACATTTGATAGTTTAATTGACGTTATTATATATGAAATATATGAGTCTTTTTTATTTTATTGTGATAAATGTTGTTCTGATAGAAAATGTAGCAATTTTGAAGAATTTAATTTTATTGACCTTTAGATGAAATTGAGGAAAAAATCAACAAAGATAATATTTTAATATGTTTAGTTGTGGTCTTATTGACCTCTTTTATATATATATATATAATATATATATATATATATATAATATATATATATATATATATATATATATAATTATATATATTATTTTAATTTTTAAACAACAAAAATTCTATATTAATATTTATAAAACATATTTATATAATTTGTGAACTTACAAAATATGTTACGGTTCCACATATGTTACATCTAAATCGGATGTATGTGAGCTTGATTGTATATTTGAAATTGTGTTTTAATAAGTGAAATCTTAATTTGAGTACTATGGTAAGTTGTATAATAAAAAGTTCAATACATACTGAAATAATCGTGAAAAAATGAACCCAATAATTTATATTATTTTCGTGCTAAATCCTTGTAATAAATTTGTATATGTTAACTTAAATAATCGTGAAAAAATGAATCCAATAATTTATATTATTTTCGTGTTAAATCCTTGTAATAAATTTGTATACGTTAACTTTGGACTTGAAGAGCTTAGAAAAATATAGATAAAGAAAAAAATATTTATATCAATGCTTTGTTTGGAGAGAATTTTAAAAAATATTCAACAGATTCTCAATCATCTCCACCTAGATCTACTTCTATCCAAGATAGATCTAATACATCTACTTTTGATTTTCAAAGTTCTCTTTCAAAGTGCGACTACAATCTAGTTTTGATTTTCAAAGTTCAAACAAAAGAAAAAATATAAAAAAAATATTTTTATTATCATAATTTTGATTAATCTTGAAGTTTTTTCATTCCTAAATATATAGATGATAATGCATATTCACATTCGTACATGTGTGCAGATTTCTTCTAACTTATTCATTCATGTGTATTCATGTGCAGGTGGTTTCTTCTAACTTTTCATGTGTATTCATATACATACTAGCAATGTCAATGTTACACTCAACTTCTAGCAATTCCTAGAAATTGAATTTTGAATCAATAACAAATTGAGTTATTTCTAAGTATTTCTATCTAAAACGTATCTTGTATCGGTTTGAATAACAAATTGGTTAGTATATCGGTTAGAATAACAATTTGGTTCGTATAATAAATTGATTAGTATTGAAATTGGTTCAACAAAGTATGTTTTAATAGATAATTTAGAAAATGTCAAAATTTCTTTAAAACACTTGAAAACTTGTTATTGTTATAATTTTTTATTTCAAGTTGATGTTAATACATTTGTGAATTATTAATTTTTAAATTTAAGTGTTAGAATTTTCCTACATATAACTTATAAGATGAATTTTATCAAAAAATATTTTTTTAAAAAAAAGAACAATATCAAAAAATATAATAATCAAGCATTCATGTTAAAGAATATGAACATTCATCATAAAAGCAATGAAAATTATGGGAAGTGTAGAGGCATCTGAATGCACAATGCATCTTAGAAATTGAATGATTGGTGCCATAATCTCCGCCCCAAATTTCGTTATCGGCAATATACAGCGCTGATTACACTATCAACAAAGTGCATCAGCGACTCTAATTTATTGCCTTTATTTCATAATTAAAGAAAAATAAAGAAGTTCCCAGTAGTTATTAATTGCTAAGAAAGAGGCATCAGAGAATTGTATTTGAATCAACAAGTTTAATACATAAACTTTCAAAGTTTGATGGTATAATTATTCATCATCACAGCCTCAAAGATACTAGATTCAGATATTCAAAATCACATCAGAAAACACAAAATATAACTAATCAATTGATCCATAAAAGAAAAGAAAAAAAAATACTTATTGCTAAACGGAGGCAACAATGGAGTTTCAAAGATAAAACAGAGGTAGTTGAATATATATAATATACAGAGTGTGAGAGCGGCAAGCCGCTCAGGAAAACCCTAATCTTGATTTAGTGGAAAGTACCAGAATGCCCTCAACAGGTTGAGGGTTAGGAAAAGACTAAAATAGCCTCAGTCAAAGCAACCAACAACAAATTAAATATTTGAAGCAACCAATGAGGGGTCTTGGTTCAAGTTTATCGGAGCCAAAAAGTGATATTGTTATTTGTATATACAAGTATAATGATAAATATAGTGTTCGCATTTTCAAATTTCACTAGTAGAAGCAACATTTGTTTTTACTTCTTTAAAAAAGTATCGAACACCCTTTGTTCTGGCTCCAAAGAACACAAAGTTGATCGGAAACAATCATTTGCATTTGAATAGTCTAGCTATATTGCACCCCTTCGGTACAACCATTCTCCTAATGGGTGATCATGCTTAGTGCACTGGACCGTCGTTTGATAATACCTTCTTCAACTAATATAGAATAGCTATCTCATAGCGTCAAGTGCGCGATCATGACAGGACTCGAGAAAGAAGCCCCGGCTAACTTCGTGCCAGCCCTTCTTCGAACCTTTTGATATGTATTGCCCCCTAACTATAGATCAGATCCACTAGACAAAGAAACTCAATTTTGCATTATTGCTGAGTCGTTGGACTTATCCACCAAGGGATTCGTGGAATTTCTATCTTTAGCTTCTAGCTCGCTTAGCTTAGTGTAGATTGCTTGCAAGACTTTCGATACTTGGCTCGATCAAACGAAATCACCGATCTAAATAGAAGGATCATTCATCTAAAAACTAGAACGATAGTAGAATAGCTTCAGGAAAATGCTAATACTAGAGCAGAACAGAAACGATATAAACAGGATCAAATTCTCTATGGCTTAATATGACCTAACTAGACCACTAACTTGTTGCATGATGAAAATATAAATAGAAATGACTATTCAAGACAATATAATGAGAAACATGTATTGGTATGAGATAGCAGGTACCCATAGACCTATACATCACGAGATTTTAGAAAAAGATAGTTGAGCTCTTGGATTCATTTCTTCATAATCAAAGTCACATTGTAACTACATTCGAAAATCCATATCTTGAAGCTCAACAGGCAATGTAACATATCCATCTTTAATAGCCATTAAATCAGTTGAATTCCCTTTCAAATAATCCTCCAAGAAAGCAATCACAATTCCTCCAACAAACCTTCTCATAGGCTCTCTACACTTACCATTCTTGCACAAACCATAAGTTGCCTTTCCTCTTACCCCTTTCGTTTCATCGTCTAGCATATCAACATGTCCATAATCCTTAGCTACAACGTAACACGCTGGCCTAACACATTCGCTGTAGAAATCACGATGATTCACTCCCTTCGGAGCACAAGCAGGAAACAGAGGATTCCTTTTTACCTCTCCTAAACCCGAGCCAATTACCATAACCGCCATATCTAGATTGAAAGACTGAGGAATGTATGTGAGGACGGGTGGCGTGGTCTGCGTTCCATCATCCAAACCATCAACAGGATCAATGCCTATCAATACTGAGAATTTTAGATCAGTAGTAACATTAGTAACTTTACCAAGAGTTAGCGCAAATGCAGCTTTTCCACCGCGACTATGGCCAGCTAACGCGAGCTTTTTCAAATTTGGCCCAACATGAGAGGGAAGATAGCGATGTAATCCGTCAGGTAACCAGTTTGTGATTTCAGCAGTAGATTTTATATCCGTAGTTGTATCTGTTCCTTCCACCAAATACAACTAGTAATTTATGCAAATCAACAATCAAAATGAGAGCCGAGAAAATCGTAATCACATGCATAATACAAATAAGTTTTAACAATTTCTATACAATTCATAGTCTAAAAAAGCTTTTACATTATCAAATCGCCAAATTTGTCTGCAATAAGCAAAACTAATCCGCTGGAAAATAAGATTGGCAATCTGTTAGTAACTAGTGTTCATATTGCATAAATGCATTGAGTATCCATGAACAACTAATATATATAATATATATATATATATATATTATATATATATATATATAATTTCGTCTCCTCGATTACATCGTTTACGGAGCTAATTGCAAATGTATCACATGATTTATCAAGCAATGCTATCGAATAACTTGCATCAAATTATCAGGAAATTAGTGGCAAAGGAAGAGGAATTCATATCCCAAATTATTAAGAAACAGAGTTATTTGGCACCAAGTTTAAGATAATAAAGAAAATCTTTTAATCTTGTCATGCTCATTTAAAGTTATATGAAATGTACAAAAATGTTATTTAATCTTGTGGCATTAAACATACAACGTGGAAAGTTTAAATGAAAATGTTACCAAAAAAATAAAGAAGTCATTCTTTTTTAAACAGACTAAAAAAAAAGAACTTTATTCTTTTTGAAATGATGGAAATACTTTTTATAATTTATCTACACATGCAAAAAAAAAAAGAATATCCCAAATTATTATGAATTCTTTCCGACTGCCTAAGTGGTGGTGGACAGAGTTATATGATATCTTTGATAGTAGGTACTAATGATATTAGTCTGAGGTACAAGCTAGCTCAGACTCCGCAGTTATTAAAAAAAAAAAAGAGAATATCTCTAATTATTGAGAATCATAATTCATGAAGAACATCAATGAAATGACAACTAAAATGTGAGAGAAAAGAACAAACCTGAGGAGCAACAACAATGAAGCCATGAGAAGAGATATGTTGGATAAGCTGAGAGTAAAAGTAATTGAAAAGAAGGTAACCATGAAGGAATAAAATTACTGGAAAATTTCCTCCTTGTGATGGAGTAGAAATCAAGAGTGGCTTTGGAGGAGAAGGAAAAGAAGAATTAATGCATGATTGTGGCTCAATATTCAACAACTTAGTTGAATAATTTCCAATGTCAAAAATTGTTGAGGATGTAGTAGGGGAAGAAGAGTAAGTTATCACCATGGATGAGTTTGTTGTTATATTTTTTTATTTTTATTTTTGTGTGTGTGTGTGTTTTGGAATCTACTTATATTATTTTCTTGATAGCTTGTATATAAAGTTGATTATTTTGGCCCTTGTTTTGCTTACACCTTATAAGTCATGTGTGTTCCCATAGTATTTTGGGTTTTTGTTTTGTACTTGGGGGAGTGGAAACAATGGGTACTAGAGTCCACTAAAGATTTGCCATTAATAAATTTGGTACAAAAAATGTTTGACCAAATTGATTGGAAAATATATTTGGCAAACATTATTAAATATATAGTCCATATATATGAGTCACTTGGATATGACGTATTTATAAAATTATATTTAATTTTGACCTCATATATTAAACGTACCAAATTATGATAAGATTCATAATATCATAAACTAACATATATCAATGTAATTAACTCCTAAATCAGTTAGATTTCTACGAGTTATCATTATAAATTCTAACACTAATCTTTAACCAATGTGAGTTTAATGTTTGCCCATATCAAACGGATGACCCAATTTGTTGGGCCCTTTGCTTAATAAAATTCTACAGCTATAGTTTCGATAATTGTACTTAATAGCTATAATTTCATTTACTATGAAGACTGCAGTTTGTATGTTTCGCTTACAAATATACAAAAGAGTAAGTATATGTAAATTATGAATTTATATACATTAGAAAAATTTGCCAGAACTCCATATTTATATTTTTTCTTGCTAATATACAAAAAGTAATTTATTATGAATTTTTCATAAATCATAATCAAATAGGTAGGATCAACATATAAAAATTTTCGGATCTATACAATCAGGAATCGAATTATACGAATCCTGACTTTTTATAAAATCAAGAGAAACGTACAAATCAGATGAATAGCAAGAATTTAAAAATTGTAGCCAATGACAATTTTCATAAACTATTGCTACAGTACCTAATATTGGCTATAGATTTACTATTCTGCATAATTTTCCTATTTTATTAGTATTTACATTATGTGGTGATAAAAAATTGTTAAAAACACCTAAATTTGACAGTATAGTGAATATGAGTAAATGCATGTAACACAACTTTTATAAATAAATATACATGATATATATAAGATACATTAATATACATGGATGATTTATACGAATATAATCCAATCAAAACGTAGCAGAGTTGGTAAAGATAATAAATTATAACTACCATTCTATATATTCGTTATTAGAACACAAATTTATGCACACGTATTTTTTAGTAAAATGCGAAAAAATAGTTAGCTATACGTTCACTTGTGTGGCTACGTATACAAAATTAATTCCCAACCTCTCATTTCCAATTTTTTTCAATAACAATTCCAAAAAGAAAGTAAAAAAGAAGTCAAAGAATAATTTTTGCTCTTATTAAAATCTTTCTTCTTCTTCTTCAATATTTCAATCTTAATCCAATATTTTCTTCACATTGATAAACAATTGTTATCTGCGTCAAAACAACACCATTAACCTCACATATCATTTCATCCCCTTTACGGGGTTGATGTGATATCTGATTAAACACATTTTCTTTATCAATTCTAGAGGTAAATTTATAATTTAAAGACGCAAGTTAAAAAATTGATATAAAATAAAAGAATAACAATAGATGTTCTTAAATTTTGTGAAATTGAATAATTTTAGCTTTCGTTTTGTTGTATGAAAATTTGAGTTTTTTATTATTGCCATTTTAGGAATTCAAAATTATGTTTAGACGTACAATATAATTACTACTAAATCTTCAAAACCTTATCATTTTTTTTTTGATGAATTATGACCTAATATATATTTAAAAATAAAGTTGATTTATGATCAAATATAATCTTAAATTTCCTTTTTGGACTACTCCATTTTTTTTAATTTCAAAGACTCTTTTCCTCTTATGATAAATTCAAATTTTAATTTTGATCAGATTTCTCGAGAAGCAAAACGTGACAAGATGTTCAAACAAGGTGGTGCGGACATTGAGTCCGGTAACAAGGGTGGCGTTAATGGCGGTCAAATATATCCAGGGCAGATGGATGATCCTCAGATGAGATGGGCATTTATAAGAAAAGTTTACTCTATAGTTTGCACACAACTTTTTTTCACCGCCATCATCGCCACCGCCATGTTCTTCACTCCGGCCGTAAAACATTACATGAGAACCATTTTTGGAAAAGTTACCATAATTGTTCTTGTTATCATCGCTTTTATACGTAAAACTCTTTTTCTTACCTTATTCCTTTATTATATTTTCTTGTTTACTGTTACTTAAATTGCTCTATCTGACTCAAATTATCTATCGTGTTTATTTTATATTTTTTTTAAAGAAAACATTAATTATGAGGAGGTGAGGGTGGGGTGGGGGGCTGATTATTATATTTTTATTTATAACTTTGAGATATAATTTTGTTTGCTAAATATTAACTTTAGTTATATGTCATCTTGAGTTGTGTTTAATATAAAAATAGTTATTATCAAGGATACATGAGAGAGAAAATAATTAACTTTAGATACTTCAAGATTTAACAAATATTTTTAGCAAAACTATCTTTAGAAATGAAGATTAAATAATTTGAAACGAATTATTTAATATGAGGTATTACTGTAAAAAAATGACGTATTAAATATAGACAATAACTTTTTTTTAAAAAAAAAACAAATTAATAAAGAAAGCAATATATATAAATTGAAACTAATGAAGTATAAAACAAAGTTAGACAAATGCAATTCACAGTTTGTGGAGAACTTATTCTAACTATTTAATTCCAAAATTAATTAAGATGGTTCAATTCCTCGCTCTTTCTCCATCATAGTAATGTTGAATATATATGTTATTATTTAATGTCATCATTCTCAATTTTTATGATTTAGTTTAAATATTATACTAATCATTTTGATTTATTTTATATTTGTTATAAAATTTGCAGTTATCTTCTTGATGGGTCGATATGGGAAAAAACATCCATGGAACTATCTTCTTATGGGAATTTTCACCTTGTGTTTGGCATGTGTTGTTGGAGCAGCCTGCGCTTTAAGAGCCGGTAATATTTTCTAAATCTGCTATAATACGTTAAATTATATTTACAGTATGAAAAATCTTGTTAGGATACTTTGAGTCAAGAGTCTAACGTAAAGTAATATTTCTTTTTCGTAACGTAAAGTAAAATTGTGTATACCATCATCGTAGGACTGAATTTATTATCGTTGTATGTCTTTAATTATGTATATTGGACATCAATAATATTAATTGATCGTCGCACAAAATACATTATGTGAAAATTGTATAACGAAAATACATCATAGAATATAGATCTTCATTCTATTTTTTTCTATTAATTTTCATCTGATGTTATATATCTGTTTTGAAATTTGATTAATCCATTGATTGCTCGAAAGTCTCATTATTACTACCCCATCACACTTTTGGTGGTTGTTTTTCTACATTTACAAGGAGATTAGTCATGTTGATGGAAATGCAATTCTATTTATTTTTTGGTTAATATGCTTGTAGCGTAAGTGAAATTAGATATGAATATTAACTTTACACAAAAATAAATGAATAATTAAGATTGATAATTAGATATGAGTAACAATTTTCAGATTTTCGCCTCATACGACCCGTTACATCTTTCGAATTCATTGGATTATTTTACACTCCAATTACATCTTTCGAATTCATTGAATCCTTTTACGCGTTTGATTTAAGTAATGTTTTGGTTTATTTATTTACAGGGGAAACTATCTTGATTGCTGCTGGGCTAACAGTTCTTATAACTGTTAGCCTTACCTTATACACATTTTGGGCTGCAAGTAGAGGCAAAGACTTCACTTTTTTAGGCCCATTCTTATTTTGTGCCTCAATAGTCTTATTTATGTTTATTCTACTGCAGGTATGTATACGTGTATATATATACGCAAATACGTATATTTACACTATTTTTTTCTCTAACATATATTTTTTTTCCACAATGCAACAGTTTCTTCTCAATCTAGGACATGAAGCACGAGTGGTATATAGTTGTCTTGCAGCATTACTATTCTCAGCATATCTGGTATACGATACGAATAACTTAATCAGAAATTTCACGTACGATGAATATGTCATTGCAGCAATTTGCCTTTTCGGAGACATTGTTAATCTCTTCTTAGCTCTTCTTGGAATCTCTGGTGAATAAAAAAATAAATACTCCAATTTACTTGGAAATATATGTTTTTGAGAGAATGTTATAAATTTTCTTGTGTATAGAGTTTTATGGATTTTTTCTAATTAGCAAACTGGAAGATATCCTATAGTGTAAGATTTATCCTAAACATATGTGGCTCTTTTTTTTTTTTTCTATTGGTAACTTGATTGCACTTTTTTTAAAAAAATTTAATAATTTAAATATTGAAGTAGAATCAAAAAGAGAAAAGGCATATATTAATGTCATTAGGCCTTATTTAGTATTTATGTTGTTTACTATTGGTTTTGGTTGCGTATGATTAGATACATAATTTTTTATTAGATGCGCATATTCTTCTTGATCTTCTATATGATAATTCGAGTCATTCGCAGCATCCTGTATATATTATGTCATGTATTATGTATATGTATACTTACTCAATTAATGATCTATTTATACATATTTATATATTATGTCAAGAAAAAATATTGAAAAGGTCACGTGGTATAAAAAAAAGGAGCTTGAGAAGTTCTTTTTTTCACAAGTTAGTTTAAGGAATTGAGTTAGACACAAAATCTATTCTTTTATCGGATGATAAAATATTATTTCTACTAAAGTTATGCCTCCAAATGGAAGCAAAAGAAATTAGTATAGATCAAGACAAAATTAAAGTGTATCTATCTAAAAAGAAACCTTGATGTGAGCTTCAATAACAAACAAAGGTATAAAAGCTTAAGTCCAAATATTTGATTTAAGTGCCATAAAATCACAGACAAATCTTTATATCCCACTATATTATACTCAAATATTAAATCTTTTTTTCTCTTTTTGACTGAGCCACAGTCCAAGATACCACTTTCCTTTTCCCCACAAAATATATATACATATAAATATAACAATAAAGGACATGGTTCACATGGTTTTCCATCTTTTCTTTGGTTCACTTTAACAAAAATGAAACACCATAACATAAGCTCAAAATTATATTCTTAAAAAGTAAAATAAGTAGGACCCCATATGGATAACATATACTTTTAATTTCATTTTTTTACAATAGAAATACTTCCACAAGTAAAAAACAAACACCCCATCCAATATCATAGCATTTTGTTAGTCTAAAATCCCATCAAAAGAGGCAAAAAAAAACATAAAACCCCTTACTAAACCAAACTTACTCATTATGCAAGTTTCTACACTTAAGAAATAACAACATCAAAATTTATGTCTACTGTTTTTTTCTGCAGCAATACTTAGCAACCTTGAAACACCTTGAGTCCATAGATCATACTCTCTCTGATCTCTACATTCAAACTCAACGACCCCTCGTAGAACAGTCTTCAACGCGAAGTATCTGAAGTTGTCACTACCCGGAAGCAAGTGGCGCCCTGGCCAGGCCGGAATATCTTTCATCACTTCCAGAACCAAATCTACAAAAAACATCAAAAAGGAAAAGGCTAAAGAACACTACTACACATTATTATGATAAAGATGACAACTTTATCAATCTTTTATCATTGATCAAAGTTGTGGAATTTGTTGCTTTCTCAAATCCCCAAAAAATAGAAGGAAAGACCCACAATCCAATTGTGTTCACATCATGAGAAAGAGGAAGAAAGACAAAAAGCAAAGGCAAAAACTTACTCTTTTTCTTTTTTGTTATGGTCCCAGCAACATGCCTACTCTTCATTTTTAGCATCACCTGCAACAAAAAAGAAACCTCCAACTTAATAATCTGCAGAAAGAAAGTAGATTCCTTTGTTTCGATTATACGATTATATGCGATAACTTTAACTTTTTATCATCAGTTTTCAGCAAGAAGTTTCTACTGTGATCATAGAATCATTGTCACAAAGAAAACTATTTGATCTTAAAGAAACTATTGATTATACAATTATTGAAAAAAAGAAGCCTTACCTGTCCTGTCCTATTTATATATACAGATACTATCTTCCAATGAAGATCACCTGCAATAAGCAATACACAAAGAACTATTCATAACGAAAAAAAAAAAAGACGATACCCCATCGCTTAATTAGTATGTTCAAGAATTGAATTTATACCTTTTCGAGTACGTTTGAGGAGCTCACCACCTCGAGCAAGTAATTCCCTGCTGCAAATTCCAAGAAAATTCTCTTCGGGGATTAGCTCGCCACTTGAACTACCATTGCTACCACCACCATTGCCACTTCCCATACCTTTATCAACAGGAATTACTGCTGCTATGTTCCATACTTCCTTCAATGTTCTAGCCTTTAAGGTAGCCGCACCACGTAGAGCTACAATACAGTAATTATAAATTAAAGATCATATATACTAACACAAGTTAATTCAAACACCTACCACAAACAACAGTGGGATATAATTAACATAATTGCAAAATGTGGATGTGTACCAGTAGCTGCAGCTGCAGTTAATGTCATAATATCCCCTGCTGATCGAACGTTCACAGCAGAACTAACAACCGAGGCAAGGTGTTCACGCTCAGCTCCCATAGCCTCAGCGGCTTCAACACACTGAGCTGCCACCAATGTAGCAGCAGAGGCCACAGCCATATCAGTTTTCGCCATCTGCTCATCCTTTCCACTACCAGATGAAGCTGCAGTAGCCGCAGCAATAGCAGCAACAGCAGCAGCAACTCCTGCAACCGATACAGCAGCATGAAGTTGTGCATTATGTGCCCTCATCTCCTCTTTCTTCTTCTCCCTCCTATCCTTCAACCACCTACCCACCGTCCTCCCTCCTCCACCACCACCGCCACCACCAGTAACAGCCGAGCTAGTAGCAGTAGCACTACTCCTATACTGATTATTAACCGGTACGTTGTTTACACGACAGTACTGAAGACAACAAAACTATGTGTCAGCATCCATTGAAACAGTCTCACCATACTATTTCAGCAAAAAATAATGCCAGTAAAGATTACCTACATTCTGCAAGGTACTTAATTAACAGCAAACATTTATGAACCAAACACCTTCATGACAGCATTAAATCTCAAATTGATTAAAAAAAGCCCCACCAGAAAATTGGACCATTTTTTCTTGGCTCTCAAACAAGTACCCCCTCCCCCATCACCATAACTCCCATCAAGAATGAAATTTTTTAATAGTAACCCAATATTGACATCCAAAACAAAGGACAATCTGGTAATTTACTCATTCAGTACTATCACTAAAACTATACAGATACCAAAATCTTCTCAGTACTAAACAGAGATGATCACAGTGAATACTGAATACAGAATACACTGTCCTTTCTCACAGAGCCCATCATGTACAGATGCATTTTCATACTAATGTAAAAAAAAAATTACTTCTTTCAGATATGGATTAAACAAATATACTTACAAAGAAGTCAATCATGATCAATTCTTGAAATTACAAAACCAGATTAAAAAATGGAGAAATCTGATTCAAAACTATTCTTTTGTTCACAAAGCAAAGAAAAGCATCAATTTGATACAGAGTTTGTAGGGGTATTGGTTAAAGAGAAAGCTGATATATTGTCTATCACAAGTCTGAAACTTCAGAAACTTGTGCTTTGTATCAGAAAAAAACTTACAATGGAGAAAAAAGAAGCAACATCTGAGTCATATGTTAAGAGAAAAACAAAGAACACAAACCTTAGAATCGTCCATTTCAGAAGGAGAAACAGGGGGACTGTCTGTAAGAGAGCCACCATTTAATGGTCCACTACTGTGTGAGAGCCGTCCAGATGTGCGTGGTGAAACATCCTGCTGTACACCACATAAATATAAATCAATCAATAAAATATAGGTGTATTAGTACTAAAGATTAAAAATTACAGAACCCCAGAAACAAAGAGACAAAGAATTAATTTTTTTCTTTTTAACAGAGGAAAATGGAGAGAATGATTGTTGGTGGATTTTAAATTATTAAATTAATCAAAAACAAAACCCAGAGAGAGTAAAACCAGTAGTAGTAGCTCTGAAAAAGCAAAAAAAAATTAAATTCAATACACTTGTTGATATTTTCAAGAAATCATAAAGTAACAGTTGTGTCACCATTAATGTCCTCCAAACTCAGCTCCAACCAAGAAGCTCTTGGTTTTCCCATAAATCCAAAAAAAAGTAAAACCCACCAAAAAAATCCAAAAATGAAAAATGGGTTTTGAAAACAGAAATAAACAAAAAAAAAAAAAGTCAAATTCCCAAATTTCCTCTGTTTTTTTGCAAAAAAACAGAGCAGTGAAAAGGGGTACTTACAGAAACAGACATAATACGTTCCATAATAAGCTGAGAAGTTTCCGACGAAGCAAAAGAAAAAGGGTTTCCGGAAACAATGGCGGATTCATCTAATTCGGCTGCGATATCTTCCGGTATAGTACCACTACCACTCCCAATATAAGAAGGGGTACCACCAAACAGTGATTTAGGTAAAACTTGAGGAGGAGCTAAAGCTTTAGAGACTTCAAAAGCAGAGAGACTCCATGAACGAGATAGAAATTCCATAGGTTCTTTTGGTGTCTCCGGTGGTGGTGGCCGGTACATTGGCTGAACTTGGTCCATTTTTTCCGGTGAAAATTTTAAAAGATTGTAAAAAAGTGAGAGAGAAATGGAAGTAGAAGTTGTTAGTAATGGAGAGTTGTTTTTTGATGCTTTATAGATCAAAGGAATGAGAAAGTGAATGTTGTACAGTGACTGTGTGTGTGTGAGAGAGAGAGAGGGGAAGAAGAAAGACAAAAAGTGCAGATGAATTGTCAGTGATATATTTTACATTTAGAATTTGGTCAATAAATATAACTAATCCAGATATTAAATATTTTATATCAAGGCCTAATTTTAACAAATTACAATAATTAGTAGTGATAGATTTAAGATATAGGCAAATTTGAAAAATAATATATTTAGTATTTAGAATAATATATTTAATATTTAGTGTAATTTCCCTAAGATATAGATAAATTTCATCTCTTATTGATAGAAAGATTATTTTTATGGTAAAAAATAGTGCACTAAAAAGAATAAGTAAAAGAAAATAACGAGCACAAAACAGATAAATAATGTAAATAAAATAATACATAATTGAAAAAAATGTAAAATTAAATAAGTAGTTGGCATAGTACATAAAAATGTTGTTAGCTCGATTTTATTTTATATTTATGTCCTCCAATTTTAAATACGCACAGGTAGACCACTTAAAGTCCATTTGAATTGATTTAAAAATAGATTTCAAGTCAAAAATAAAAAGTCAAATTGAAATTACTTTTAAATCAAAAAATAAAAAATTATGGTAGACCTATTTTGGTTTCTGACTTATTTTAAGTCATTTTCGACTATTTTAAGTCATTTTACTTATTTTTAAGTCATTTTTTACATTTTCAAACATTTAGTAACTTATTGTAAGTCATTTTATATTTATTTTAGTTTATTTTTATATTTGTCAAACACTTAGAGAAGTTAAAACTGATTTAAAAATATATTGGACCAACTTTTAAGTCAATTCAAACAGCCCTCTTGAATTTGTATAAAGTTGAACAAATAAAAACATGAGTCATACATTGCACAATACACGTAGGACAAAAATGACATATAGAAGGTCATGTAGGACATTAGTGTCTATTCGTTCAATTTCATACAAGTTTAAATTTCTACTTATGTACAGATAAAGTTGAAGGACATATTTATGTATTATATCTTTCATGTAGCTACTAAATAGAAATACTAATTTTAAGTAGACGATCGAGAAGGTAAATCAATGAGAAATACTTTTTCATTTTTAATTTAAAGATTTTAAATTAAAATTCTATTAGGGAATGAAGTTGTTTTTTTATGAGAGAGTGTTTTATTCTTTAAAGGTAGAATTATTTAACGCTAATTTAAATTTAATCAAATTCCATTATGAATAACGAATGTCAAACAAAAAACAACAAAATAAAGACATATAGTGAAACTAGAGGTGTCAAAATGGACTGGCCCAACCCAACTCAATCCAACCGTAACGGGCCAGAGAGTTAAATGGATTGGGGCGGGCTAACCCTTTTAATTAAAGGGCCAATAAAATAGCGACCCAACCCAGCCGAAGCGGGCCACGGGTTGACCCTTCAATTAAAAAATGAACAATATTATTCTATTAGAAAGAGTATCGAATGTTGACGTCTATGAACATGACATCAATTCATACATTAATTCATTTGTAAATCTTGATTCATAAAACCTTTACAAATAAAACACTATTAACAATATATATAAAAATATTTTAAAAATTTAATAGTCCACGAGCTGGCCTCTAAGGATTGCAGGTTGGGCCTAAGACGCCAACAGGCCAAACAGAACGGGCTATAAAGCCTCATTCATAAACGGACAAAAATATTAAATTCAACCCCACTTATTTCAAGGGTTGAGTTAGGCCGACCTCGCAGGCCAAGTCCATTTTGACAGCTCTAAGTGAAACTATTACCTGCCTTTTTTCAAAATACTACTTGTTATCTATTATTCTTCTATCCTAAATTTTAAACTCCATATTCTTATATTTATACTTTCCTTTTCTTATTCGACATGGAGTGTACTTTCACGTTTTTATGTAGTAATTCATTCATAACAATATTTATCATATAAATATGTTTCTATGTTTATTTGATCAATTCATCATCTAAACGTGCACATTTTTTTGAAAATGATCGATAGACAAATAAAACTTAAAAAATATAAAATGCAAACATCATAATTTATAATTTAAGAAAAATGAAAAGATTGATGATAAAATATATTTTACTGTATTAGACATACTCTCAAGCATATACTAAAAAAAGTTAAACCTGATTATATTTTTTATCTATTTATTATATTTATTTAAAAATACAATATCATATTTCTTCTATTAATAATTAATTGAATATGACGTAAAATGAGATTTCATTAGAGATTTGATAATGAAAATACATGAAACTCGCGATTAAGTCATAAGTATATCGTGGATTAAGAATATGGCTAAATAAGCGCATAAAACTATATGAATTTCTGGAGTTTTATTCATTAATCTTAATGGATAAGGTTAGTTTAGGTTTGATTTTTATATTAGATCTGGTAAATATCAATTAGACGATTGTGATTTGTTATAGTTTTTATTATTTTTTAAAGCTTTTTTGTCATATATGATGACCAAGCTAATATAATATTATTTCCTTTTTAAATAAAAGTCAACGACTTCTAATAGTCCTCAGGCAAATCCTATAAAAATAAATAAATATTGCGTTTTAACAAAAAAAATAAATTGTTTTGGCCTCTTCTTATTTAGTTTGACATAATAGAATTTTAGCTTATTAAAGCATGTGATTTTAAATAAATGAGTCCATCAAATATTTTGATTATACGATAGAAGATTAATAATTAAATTATTACATCGCTTATTTTTCTCACACTAGTAGTCCGTAGTTATATTATTATTTTTGTAGTTTTTTAAATATATTTCTGTTATTGATTATTATTTTTTATACTTTGATTATCATATTATTTGATTATTGTTCCTTTAAAAAAATATATTTTATCAATCTTGTTTCATATTTTACTTTAATTTTTAGTATTTTTTTTTTTTTAATTTTAATTTAGGAATTTAAACTCTATCCAAAATAAATTTTCTTCTCTGTAAATTCTAGTATACATTATTCATTTCAAGCTATGATATTATTATTATTGTTGTTGTACATTAGAAATTTACTTAACTACAATTAAAACGAATATTTAATATGCTATTGGGACCTAGTCTCCTCAAATGATTCAAAATTTTCAATTTTAAGAATTTAATTGGCTTGAGAAAATTCTTCTCTTTTTTATTTCATTTTTTTCTCTCGTATTTTAGTTCTTTAAATAGAAATAGTGATGTACGCTTTCGAAAGAGAAGAAAAACTCATAAATATTGATAATGTTGAAATATTCGCTAATAAAATGTTATGTTAATAACGTTAATTGATTTCTTTTAAACTAAACTACAGTTTTTAATTGCTCTTAGAAAATACTTACTAAATACTTTCTAACCCGACCCTCCCATCAGGTGTCATCATACTATTTGTGATTTGGATAGTATCGGTTCTACCATATAAATTTGTATCAATGAAATTTGTATTGTATGCATATTTTAAAGCTCATTTAGTATTATTTCAAAAGGACAAAATAGTTACAAATATTATGTCAACAAGTGACGGCATAAATTATCTAGTTGCCTAAATCAAATATAAATTGGGCCTAGCTTTTACCTTTTTTTTCTTTTTGAAATCCTAAGATTATTTTTCTTTTAATGAAATTTTTAATTTTTTTCCACGGTCATAATTTTTTTAATATATATATATATCAAAAAATATTATAATCTTAGGAGATTAAAATATCAGTGTGAAAGTTACATTTAAAAATTGACAATAAGAAAGGAAACATTTTTTAATGTTTTGAAATTAACTCAAAGCAAGATAAAATACAATTTATGTTCTGTTAAAATTAAAAATATTTATGATAATTCTATTATTACTTAAAAAAGGTGGGAACCTCAAATTTGATGGCTTAAGATAAAATCCCTCATTTTTGATGTCAATGCAAATAATATGTTATGTTGTGACAAGTGAGAAAGGTCTATATTGGTTTTAAATTAAGGAAAAATCATATATAACAAACATTTAGCCTATATTAGGTCTTATATCAATAGTTCAAAAAAAATAATTAAATCGCAGCAACACTTTTTTTAATTCTTGTTATAAGTTTAATTTGATTAATTTACCGAATTTTATAAATTTTGAATTTTTATGCTTAACAAAGGTATTCGTATACAATTTATGAATATATCATAATAAATTATCTTTCTTACATTAACAAGTAAAATATACAAATAAAGTTCTGAAAAAGTACGTAAATATCTATACATAATATGTATATACTTACCTTATTTACATATTCGCAAGCGAAATATATATATAAACAAACTGACCCTTCATAACAACAAAACTATAGATATAAAGTGTAATAATAAAAACGATAACTATACAACATTATTATATCTATTTATGTTTGCTATTTCTAAAATGTTGTCATCAGTTAAACCTTAATTCCCTATTCTATAAATGAATTAAATACATCCACTAGACACTAATTAATTTTTCGAATAACTCAAGTAGTACTTATTATCTATATACTCCCTATTTCATCTTGTGACACTTCACCAATTTTTAACTACTTCATCTAGACCTATTAACTTATAATTATATCATACGTACAATAATTTGAGTACACATCATCCAAACCGTCATAGTTGTTATTATCAAAATTATTAAGTTAAAATATAATAAGGTTTTTCCTCGAATTTTCTTACTAAATATACAAAAAAAAAATAAAAAAAAATAGTGAAATGATAGAAGCTGTCTATATTGTATTAAAAACCCCACACGGTGATGAACCACAAACCTAATGAACTGTGACACATCTGGAAAATTAAATGAATGGGCCCTAATTTAGCCATACCAAGAGGACACTTGAAGTAATCTAATTAACTCTTTGTTACAACTTAGAATATGTGATTTTCATTTTTATATTTTGTCATATGCTAATTTCATAAATATGTCAATTGTATGGTATAGTAATGTGTACGTAGTAGATGTGTAACGCGGTAGAATTTTATCGATTATTTCACTTCAAAATTAAGTTTGTAAGACATTATTGTGATTATGTGAATCAGTTTTGGTATATGGATACGCATGGCATCTGCACGGTTACTTCACCTTTGATGAGTGTACATGCATAGACCAAGACAATAAACGTCTGTCTACGTAGCTATCACATTAATTTTGAATTATATATACCTAATCAGAAGCTGAATAAGAATTTAAAGCTGATAGACTTTGAATCGAATTAATTTATTTTCGAGATGAATAGCTGTCTTGAAAGATCCAATGCCTAACTACTATTAATCACTCCATATTATGAAAATACTACATTAAATGTTAGGGAAGATTTAGAATTTTTTTTAGAATTAAAATTGAATGAATAAATGTTGTTTTATCCAAAAATTGATAGAGTGGTAGGGGTCAATGATTGGGAAGTGTTAACCTCCAAAAGTATAAATGCAAATGTTATGCCTATATATGTATATATAATCAATTTTGGTTCATTAAGACGTGTATGGTCTCCATCATTTCATATGTCTAACTTGTCAATATGTAATTACTTCTCCTTCCTCTAACATCACTCTCACTTTTATTTTCGAAAATAAAACAATGAAAGATAAGATCTCCAATCCAAATGATACTAACTGCTATCTTATCATGTTGTCGTTATATAATTGAGCAGTTTGATGCACTAAGTTTTCGCTATCCCGTACATAATTTAGAACCTAACTAAAATACCATATTTATGAAAGAAAGAAAACTATCAATACAATATATGTTTATATTCAATTTTATGAGTTTATAGTTGTGATTAAAAAAAGGTGGAAGAGGACATTTTTGGTAGGGAAACCTTGTAATTGAAAGAAGACCTATTTCTTGAGTCTTTCTTAGTTCTCAAATTATTGTATATATCAAAATTAATATAGCTTTGGCGGCTTTTATGACTTAAGATTTGAATTTAGCACTATATATTATTAGTATGAATAGGAATAAAATAAAATTTTAGCTGGTTCATTGTCGTTATCTTTCAAATAGTCAAAATTACATTCAAAGAACCATACATAAATATGCTATGTATAATGTAATGTTCAAATAACGATTGGTTTGCTTCTCCTATAATCATGTGATATTCAAAATTTACTTATCTAAGTTATTTAAATTTGCACTTGACAAATTTCGTTTTAAAAGAAAATTACTTTTAGGTTTCAATTATTATTTTTTTCAATCAAATATCTGAATAACATATAAGAATATAGAGATCGTATTATTCTCTTACATGATTTTTATGCGTGTAGAGATTATAAATTATTAAGTATTATGAGGTCTAAGAGTTAATTTCAGTAGAAATAACATAAGATATATTCTATTATAAATAATTAAAATATGTATAAATTGACTCAAATACTACCTATCATAATTCGTAGTGTCACGCTCTTGACCTTTGCAAGGGTTCATAAAATATAAATTCTATGTAACGTTTAGCTAACCGATAGTTCCTTTTACCTTTTCTTTTTCCTTTTCGTTTAGATAATGGTTAATTAAAAAATATTGAAAGATTTTAGTTATAGTTTAATTTAATTCTTTAATTCTTCAATTTATATATATATATTCTTAAAAGTGCACCATTATGGTTTGGTTTGTATTTTACTTAAATTTTGAAGGGGGCAGGGCTATAATTAATGATAAGAATTTATTAATCCAAAAATTAAAGTTAAATGATGGGCCTTTCTTTGAATGATGGTCGTTTTATTTAGCTATGTTTAATTCTGATCATTGGATTATAAATACATACTTTTTTGGAAAAATTACTTAAATACACTACTTTAATTTATTTAATTTTCATTAATTCCCTACTGATGTATTAAATTACAAAAATCCCTTTTTTTATCCAAATGATACTAATTAAATTTTATACATTAAATTTCATGTCCAACACATAAAAAGATACTCAAATTCACAATTTAAATTAGATACTTTAATTTTTATATGCTTATCAATAATTCATATAAATATGATACTTAAATAACAGATATATGCCAGTATGATACACATATACTATTATTTGATACCTTAATATATACGAAATATAAGTAAAAATAAAACAAAGAATCATTCTATCATGATCACCAAAAATGATACTTAATAAAATTAATTGAACATACTAACAAATATATTCAAAAATCATGATAAGATTGAAAAGATACTTACAATTCATCTTATACTAACATATATAAAAAAACAGGTTAACATGATACTTACAAAATACTAATGAAATATATATAAGAAAGAAAAATATTAATTTAAAATATATTTCTTTGATACATTAAATTTCATGTCAACACATGAAAAGATACTCAAATTCACAATTTAAATTAGATACTTAAATTTTTATACACATATACTATTATTTGATACCTTAATATATACGAAATATAAGTAAAAATGAAACAAAGAATCATTCTATCACTTGATACTTACAAAATACTATTTGAATCTATATATAAACGAAAAATAAATTTAAATATGTTTCTTTGATAAATTAAATTCATGTCCAACAAATGAAAAGATACTCAAATTCAAAATTTAAACCTTTAATTTAGTTACAATGTATCATCTCACCGGAGCTCCGGCGACAAATACTTATCAAAGGGCATTGTTATTATATATCCGAAAAAATCGTCTTAATATATCCCTTCACATGGTTATTGTTGCTATTTTTATTTTTTCATGGAGTTGATTTGCCCAAATTCCTGGGAGTGAAATTAGTTACAAGATTAACTTAAATCAAGTGAAGGGAAATCAGTTACCCTTGATTTTAGCTATAACAGTTACAGAAAAAAAATTCAATCATTTATATTTAAGTATCATTTCTATTTTATAAAGTATCCAGAATTCTTAAAAATAAGGGATTTTTGGTAAATATTGATATTATAGGGATAGAATGTAGTTTATCATTTACAGTATGTCATTTGCCTAATTTTTACTACTTTTTTTCACTAAAGCAAACAATTTTATTGGTGCAAAAATTTGAATAATCATTAGGATCAACAAGATTTTATCTGCTTTTTCCTTTTCCATTTTCCCCAAATAAAAATGAATCCAAAATGGAAAATGTTACCTTGAACTTCTTATTATAAATCACCATATATACGAAGATGTTTAAGTTGTTTTTAAACAATATGATATAAAAAAATAATCACAAATTCAAATTTAAGCCTCATATATATATTCCATTTTATCAGTATAAGATTCCCTAAAATACGAAGAGAAGAATTGTATGTTCAATCTTTTAATAATATTGGTCAAATATATTGATGAATTTAGAATTTTTCAAAATTGGGAAAATTTATATTTGTATTAAATTAAACAAACTATTCACATATCTTCTATGACATAATACATATAAAATGTTATATAAAATATATAAAAAAAAATGATAAATATATTTCTGAACTATCAAAAACAGTATGCAGATACTTTATCATATTTTGAGTCATTAGTATTCGCGTCATTCAAAAACAAAAGGATATATACCTTTTATACTAACTGACATACATGTTTTATAATCTTATTAACTAACCCGATATTATGAAATATCAAATCAATGTATAAGATTGAACCTCATATCCCTATTTAGTTTTTCATGAAGTGAAAAACATATATGTTCTAATTTGATGTCACAGGACATCAATATTTTAAAAAATATGATAGAGATAATACATATGATTTATATAATAATTCATAAATATATATATTTTTTTTCCTAAAATATAAATTATCATATAAGACGTCCTGCGAAATATATATATTATATATATATATATATATGAAGTAGCCCTAAGATTGAAACATAGGAGTAGTGAAACGCAGGAAAGTCACACGCTTGTGTCGGAATTGTTGAGAATCGAAAACTTAGTTGTTGTTTTTTGCCCACCTCACACCCCTACAATTTTTTTATTCTCACCCACAATTCCTCCTAATCATACACCCCACTACTCTTCCAATTGTAAATCGAAGTGAAATTATAATTTGAAATTAATATTTAAGTATCTAATTTAGAATAATAATTTTAAATTATAGAAATTAAAAATAACCTTATACGAAACGTCTAGATAATCAACTACTAATGCATAAGCAAAAATTACTTATAAATGTGAATACTAATATAATAAATAATTGAATTATTAATTAATTAAGCTATTAAAATTTCGATAGTACTATTACTGAGGGTGACTAATAAGGAGATGTGATAAAAAGGCGTGGGTAACAATAACTGAGTGAAGTCATCATCTTGTTACTATATTCTTGTGTCATCTTCTCTCGAATTCCAAAATACAAAAGATTTACGTAAAAATGTGGATTTACTTTTTCACTTTTTACCTCATCCTTACTTTCAAGAGTGAAAAATTCCCAAACAATTGTATGATCATTAAGTCCAAATCAAAATTATTATTTTATATTCCAAAATACAAAAGATTTATTTAAGTGTGTTTAGTAGAAAACATTTTTATAAGAAAATACTTTCATTGAAAGATGTTTCCTGATAAATAAATACTTTTCTATTAATATTTTTGTATTAAATAAATATTTGAATATAATTTAGATCAATTAAAGGCGAATTAAAGAGTGAAAAAAAGTTTAAATACCATATTTGATTTTATTGTTACTTAAATTTTATTTTTCGTATCGTATGATTTAAATCAATTGTTAGGTAACGATGAAAAAATTTACTTTGTGTAAAGACCATTTATTGTGATTGTGTCATTACCTCGATATTTTTCTTCTTATTTTGCTTTTTACATATTATTTAATGATTTTGTTTCATCATTTACTCTACCTTTTCATATAGCAGTTTTACTCTAGTCTGTATTCAATAATTTCTTACACATTTATCATGAATATGTGACATTATTTAAAATAAAAAATGATACAATCAATTTAAACGTTATATTTATTAAAATAAAATAATAAGATATAATACGGTATATAAATAACACGTAATCATAACCATCTAAACAAATTGTTTATCTTACATTAAATTAAAAACTAACGTAAATTAGATAGTGACTGGTGGGACCTAAGATAAATTCCCAGACAACAAAATTCAATTTCGAAGAATGGAATTTTTTGAATACAATACTTAACTGTATACATCTATAATTGTTTTTGAAGAAAAATTAAGCCGTTTATATTGTAAACTTTGGATAGTATTAATAGTAATATTATAGTTATTATATATTATATAACCAATATAACTTATACTTTACAAAATTATTTCTATCATTTTGAATTATTTTTACGATATTGATATGATTTAATTTTTTAAAGATTCGAAGTATTTTGTATTCTGACTTTTTTTATATGAAATTGCTTCTATTAGAAAAAATATATTACTGTTCAATAACAAACATCGGATAGTAAATTGGTTAATAACAAAAGTGCTTCGTTGCATTGAAAATTTGATAAATAATGACAAAAGTCTCACATTGCAGTAGCTGATTCAAAGTTATCATTAATGGTTGAAGTAAATGATATAATTATGACTAGTAGGGCTAGAAAAACACAAACTCAAAGAATTTTTACAAAACTTAACCACTATACAAGTCCTTTATATACAATTGAATTTTTCAACGAATGAATATCGCTCGACACCCACGCAAGAGTGATATTCTTTGCTACATTGATAATTAATGAAATGAGTGAACTCTTTATAAAATTTTAAATAATCATGCTTATTTGTTTAGCTGGCTTTTAGAGTGTAAACTAAGTCACGAAGTAATTATCTAAAAGAAAATATCAATCTAAAGTAGATAGAGTGCAAACGTATGCCAAAATTATGACCAACTTTCCAAATTATAAATCATATTCTTTGAAATCTTTCGGCATAGAATATCATTAAATAATATACATTTTTCGTAGTTTCATACCGTAAAAATATAAACATAATTATCAAGGACTTGCTTTCCTCTAGTCATTTTCTTAAAAAATAAAAATTATACTTGGCTTCAGTATTATAAGTTGAGTTAAACCTAAATATTAGTGTCAAAAAAATATACGAATATAGCTATATAATCGGTTTGGTATCTTAGACAATTATAAATAATTTTAGGATAAAGTTAAAAATACTATTTTGATCCCTTTTTTTTAGAAAAATATTAATACTGGTGATAATTTATTTCGAAAATAGTAATTAATATAGAAATAAATAATTCAAATAAAATATTAAAAATATCCCGGGTCCATTAATTTTTTTTCTTTATGCATTAAAGAAATAATTTCATCATAAAATTACACAAAAAAAAAAAAATATATATATATATATAAACAAACAGTTAATTAGAAATAATACACATTAGTCAAAAAATGAGGCTGCAAATAACATTGTACTTGTAAGTATGATTTATATGAAGATATAAAGGTGGAATTTGTAACTACAACTTGTATGTACTTTTATTGAGACAAACATTCTTTTCGTGCATAAAATTTTGTAAAAAATATTATATACTTCTTCTTTCCGCATATTTTGAAAAAAAAAATCTCTTTTGTGTTGGTGAGTTACTAATGTGAATATAGAAAACTACCGTAAGTTGCATGTGTTTTCAAATTATTTTGATATTTATTTGACCTTCATTTTCTATTAAAGTTGAAATTATAGGAGAACCTTGCTAATATAAGGTGCATCCATCATGATTATATATATATATATATACTATATATATATATATATATAATATATATATTAAATTTATTGAATATTAATATTTTAGTTATTCTTGAATTGTGTGTCAAATAAAATAACATAGCAATTATAGGGTTCTATCAAAATTCGACGAGTTAGGCTAATTTCAAAACTGATATAAATAATTTGAATGAAGTATGTCGGTTCGTATTGAAAACTCTAAATCAATATATTATCACGAAGGGTCTATTCAAACTAATGAAGACTTTGTTAGAGCAATTATAACTTTTGAAGTTAAGTTGATAAATATAATTTTGACAAACAAGAGGAATCTATCCAAAATAATGAAGAATTAAAATACTCTTTATGGAGGACAAAGTAGACTCTTTGTCAAAGGTCTCATTTTCACTTGTAAATTGACCAACTTATTCCCATAAACACTTCCAATAACTCATAATTATAAATTGTTCCATACTTTTTAAATGTTGAATACTTCTTCATTTCTTTTCTTCTAAGATGAACATTCCATACGAGATAATTTTTTTAAAAATTTTTTTGCTCAATATTCAGAGTTTGTGTTGAATCTTAATTAAATTTGTGATATTTAAAATTGTGATTAAAGCATTCGTTGATAGTGTACCTTTTTTTCTATGATTTAATATAAATTTATTATATTTGATTCTTAATTACGAAAAGTAACTCATGGTATTTTCTAGATTATCATTATATATCCTATTATGGGTGAGCCTAGGAAGACCCCAGGGGTGTCACGTTACACGCCTTGAACCATGTTCAGGGTCATGAATTCGAATTAAGAAGGTGCCATTGGCTTTTTCTTTTTCTTTTTCTTAATCTTTTTTTTTTTACTTTTATCTTCTTTCTCACAAATAAAATTAATTAAGAATCATCTATGAAATTTAATAAATAATAAGATGATCATTTAGTACTCTACAAACATTTAATATTATATTATTCAAACTAATTATTCTGAATACATTTATTAAAAAAACAACTCATGGAATTCTTTTTATATATTTTAAAAACATTTCATTTTAGAAAATGTATAATAATGAAGAGTTAATTGTATTTTATTTATGTTTTATTCCTATTTGAAAAAAAATGTATTGTTTTTCATATGAAAAGGTGACGCACCTTTCAAATAATCAGATTATTTATCGCATTATTTATATCATAATAATAAAATAAAATAATTTATCTCAAAAACACTTATTCGAAAATAGTTAATATCATATTACCCTACATCTAGTAATGTTCGAATTTTACATTCTAAAGAAAACTAAGTTATATTTCTCTCTGTTATGTTACATGTGTTTATCACAAGCGAATTTCAATCAACTTAATTACACTCCAAAACTATGGAAATAAGAAAGAAGTCATAGTGTTTGACACAAAGTTTAGAGTGATAGGAAATAAATTGCAATCACAAATAATATATTAAAAAATATAGTTTTATTGATAAATAAATATTGTTGATACAATTCTATTCCTTCATTAATTCTTCTTTTATAGATCTATCCAAAATTTGAGAATCGTTAGTAGTGTATTTCTCAAACTTTTATGATTTGTTCTTGATTTCTATAATTCGAGGCCCGTTAATGGTGCATATCTCATACTAGGATGATTTTGACTCGATCTTCACAACTCGAGGGTCATTAGTAGCGTATCTCTCGAATTAAGATATATTAAACTCTTTATGAATATTCTATGAATTTGTGGTAAAATTTTTGAAATATCTTTTAAAAAAATTTAACACCTTTACATAGGCATAAACTAATATTTTGAGTTAAATAGCCCCCAAAAGTTTTAATTAAAATTAAACACACGTTATAACTTCCAACTCAAACTGAACACATCTCGTAAAGTCGTGTAAAACTTTATTTTCTCCACATAGCAAGCTTTATTTTGCTATATTATAGCCATAAAATATGCAATTTGGGGTTTTGAGAGTTGACTTGTGATTGATTGAGATGGAATAGATATAGATATATATAGAGAGCTTATAATAGTGTGACATCTTTTAATCTATATGAGACTAAAAATTGATACTAAGATGGAGACACATAGCTAGCTTCACTTCCCAAAGGCCATTACAACAGGCTATTGATATTAGCCTAGTGTTGCTACTTTTCATTTATTAGTGTGATTGAAGTTACTGACTATTTTGCCTGCCCTAATTCGACCAGATTTGAAAATAGAAGCCACTGGTGTAAAATCTATCCAAATGTAAATGTGTATTTTAAATTGATTTTAGTTAATATTTATATATATTATGTAAGTTTAAATGTTTATAAGTAGATGACACAATTCTATGTAATTTAAACTACTCTGTATATGTAATTTATGATACATATGTCTATCCATTGATTATCTTTATGCAAGTATAAATATCTATATATACATATAAGAAATTAGATAACATAAATGTCAAGTAAAATTAATATAAAGTAGACATTTAAAGTGCTTAATTAAGTATGAAATTTTATCATACGTTCAAGTACCTATAGAATTGTTGAGTTATTCAATCTTTTCTTTAAAAGAGGAAACTCTCAAGTTGCAAAATTGAAGAAAGTGAAAATGAAAGGTTAACAATAATGGAAAGACACGAAAAAGACGGTGGTTTAATGAAGCACAAAATTTAGGTGTAAGGAATCAATAACTTTCTAAAAATATTAGCGTCGCAAGGTAAAAATTATTAATTTCACGTAAATGAGACGAAGAGAATTTTTTTATGAATAATACTTTTCGTGTTTTGTTTCCTCAATTTTTTATTGTTAGTCCATCTAAATCTTAGTCATTTCTATATAAGGGGCAAATCTTTGTCAAATATCCATAATATACGGATAAATATATTTGTATCGACTGTTTTCCACCAATTCAATATATGCATGTTATTTGTTTAAATTTATCGTTTATTTCACTTAATTTTAATTAATTAACATGTGTTTTATTTTAATAAATTACATAAAATGAAAATTGAATTAGTTTGGTATAAACACCCAGCGCGGGTAAATTATCTACGCTAGCTGTAGGATTTTGCTTGGACCAATATTTAAGGAGAGCTTTTGCTTATACCACTTAATAATAATTTTTTTTTGGTTCATACTAATAAATTTATTAGTTATGATTTTTAGCTAAAAGTTAAAGGAGAGAGGCGAGCGAGTTGGAAGAGGGAGAAGAGAGGCAAGCGATAGAGAAAAAAAATGGAAAGGGACAAATTATTTTTATATATATGTCATATAATTTTGTATATATATGTGTGTGACGTAATCACAACTATAATTAAATCGTAAGTTATAATTAATATAAGCTACAAATAATGTACCTAATGAACTAATATATGTTTATATATCCGTAAAATATTCCTCAATATTTAATGGGTTTGTGGGCCATATAATAACCCTCGTGGATGGACCCAACCCAATGATACTTGGGATAGTTATCTAACAAAATTAACAAGTTTCGCTCCTCTCAAGTTTAGCAATTTCACATATAACAATAAAAAATTTATATTTATATGTTATAATAAAGTTTGTATAATTACGTTTAATGGCAAATATGAAAATTGTATAATTCGTTATACATATACAATTGAAGCAAATTATATAAAACGAAGTGTATAAAACAAGAAAGAGAAACACACTTGTGCAGAGAACTGTAAAAACGAAGTATATAAAACGAATTGTATTATTATAAGTGTATGAACGATTATATACAATTTGAATTTGTATAAAATGAGAAAGAGAAAAAGACAAAAGAGACTTGACAAGAAATATAGAATTGAATCGAATTGTATAAAACGAGAAAGTGAGAAATTAGATACAATTTAAAAATTGTATAAAACGAGAAAGAGAGAAAGACAAAAGAAACTAGGCATGAAAGTATTTTTATTGTATAATTATAAGTGTATAAGACGAAAATATATGTACTTGCATATGTATATACAATTTTCTCACGCTTTATACAAACAGAAACACAATTTATACATTTCGTTTTTTTTTGTATAAGTGAGAAAGGCGAGGGTGGCGAGCGATATTTGAGAGAGTGGCGAGCGAAATCTGGAAGAGGGGAGAGAGGGGAACAAAAATATATGTATTTATACAATTTTCTCTGCTTTATACAATTAGAAACAATTTTTATACACTTGTGTTTGTATATAAAGTGAGGAAGCAAGCGAGAGATTGGAGGAGAGTGGCGAGCGAGATATTTGGGAGAGAGGCGCCTGACAATTTTTTGCAAACCTTTGCTATGGAGCACAATTTAATCAAACCCTAGCTACTCCATTTATTTTAGGTTATTAGTTTGCTATGATATACAATTTTCCCATATAATAATCATAAGAATAAAAAGTAAAATTATTTTATTTTGAATTTGGTTGGAGATATTTGACAATCCTCAGACTTTTCATCCTATTATTTATAGTGATGAGATAAATTATTTTATATACATGGTAAAATAACTTATTTTATAATAATTTATACTAGAATAATTAATCCCAATATAATTTATTCCAAATCGATCGACTATATTTTTTTAAAATCAAATTATCAAAGATAATAATACTTTGAATTTTATAATACATCCAACAGTTCTGAAGTTTGATGAAGATTTAATTATCGTTAATATGAATGGGGTTTCCTCGAATTTTCTTGCTAAAAAATATAATATATCTAATAAGCAAAATGATATAAAAGCTGTCAATAAAACCCCACACAAAATTGAACCACAAACCTATAGCTATATCAAGTGTGACTTGTCTAGTGAATTAAATAAATGGGACCTAATTTACCCATACAAATAAGATCAACTACTCTGCACAGACAAAGGCAAAATCTTCCTTTCTTTATGTGCGTATCTAATTCTTCCATTAAACATGTGTTACATACCTTTCATCTCACCTACCCTAAATATTTACTCATATGCGATATTTAATTCTATTAAGATCATACGTATCATATCGTTTGGTTGCCTACTATATTGTACACATTATACATCGACTTCAATTTACTGAAATTACTATATGTTTTGCTTTGAATTATGTTTAATAGGATTTTCAAAATTTTATGCTTATCAATGATATATTTTTTGCCAAGTTATTTTGTGTAGTGTAATTATTGGATGAATGGTTCGATTACATTGAGAATTAATTTTTAAGATTTTTTTCTGGAATTATAATTTAAGGAATGTTTTACCTGCATTTCATTCAATATTTTGCCCCACAATAACTAATTATGGTGGCAATCAATGATTGGGAGAAATGAAAATAATTGGCATGGACGTGTACGTGTTATCCATTATTATTATTATTATTATTATTAAAACATGTTGAGTTTTAGATCGATAGGAAGTAGGGGCATAAGTTACTTTCTCCTAATACAATTTTGATAAATTTATTGGTAGAGTCACATTTATCTAATTCGTGGTATACTTTATATTAGAGGCAAATTAAGGGAGAGTAGAGTATTCTTTTGGTTTAAGTGACTTCTGTCTTAAAATTTTATTGTATTAGTTTGAAATTCCATAACTCAAAAAATAGATAAATGATAAAAATAAAATTGTATTTTATAGAGAAAATGTACAAGTACCCTATCAATCTATGCACGGAACTATAGAGACATACTTATACTATACAAATGTCTCATTACTCTCCCTAAACTTATTTATAAGTAATTTTCTATATCTTTTAGGACTACGTGATCCTACCTTGAAAAAAAAGTCAACCAGATAATGTTACGTAGGCTGAAATGAGTAAAAATTATTAATAAAAAAAGTTCAAGAGGTAATAAGATATTCGTATACTATAAGTAGATATTTATGCATTATCCCTATTTTATATTGTCTAAACTCCAAAATATTTAGTTTTAATATGTAAGAGATGTTCACATCAATAGATATGTGAATTATTTTCCTCATTATATGATCTTAGATCGTTCTCAACTCATAAGCTTAGCTTTTCTCATTAAATATTTTTTGACTTTCTTCCGTGAGATTAGATGTATTATAAGTTGGTGTGACATTAACCAATCAAGAATGAATTCACATAAATGCAATGTTGGGTGGTGGCCACTTATAATATCAGGAATGACCACTCAATTATGCCTAAATATCAAAAAAGTTAATTGATTTATTTATTACAAAAAAAATTAATTAAAAATCTTACGAGTAGCTCAATTGGTTCACGTACTTTATTTTAAGGATTCTGACCCCCTCACCCACAACACCCTCATATTCAGAATTGGACATCTGGTGCATAAGCAATTTAATATAATGTTAAATGTCAAAACTAAAAATTGAGATGAGTCTTGCTTTCAATCATGTTAAAGAAATTATTCTCGAACTTAAAGCAATTTCAAAAATTAAATCAAGAGAAAACAATTGCCTGAATAATATTTTAAAATATAATTTATTTAGGGGACAATAATCACAAATATAGCCTCCCCTTAAAGTACAAAAAGGATGGTTCGTCATTAGGATAATGAACACTAATCAAGAATATATAATAGTTGATAGATTTGATTATATAATTGATCCTAAAGTAGGATATATTATCCATTCTTAATTTTTTATTTTTCAGTAATCATCATGTCATTAGTTTGTTCCTTTGATTTCAAAATATTAGCTTACAACAAAAATTGTATTTTCATGTATTTAATCATAGTTACCTTTTCCCTTTTAATTTTCTTTATAAGTGCGCCATTATTGGGTTTTAATTTTTTCAAGGTTTTGATGGGTAGTAGGGCTATAGTTTGTTAATCCAATAATTAAAGCAAATGATGGGACTAATTAGTTAAGTATGCTTAAATCCTTAATACCTTATGATTGGATTTTAGTGCAACCTTTTTTTTAATCAAAGCAAACAATTTTGTGAACGAAAAAAATTAAATAGATATATATCATTGATCATGCACTTCGAATGTTGAATCTTGATCAACGTTAATTACCTATATTAATGTTCAATTCAACTCTCTCGACTGTGTTTTCAAAGCAAAAGTTAAAAGTATGTGTGTATATATTGCGTAAAAAATCAATTATAGAAGTAGAAACTAATAAACAAGATATTAATTTATGCATGATCTAAAGCTGTAAACTATCAACATCATATATTCATAGTTTCTATAAATAAAATTAAATAATATTTCTAACATTTTTGGAAGAATTGAAGTTTTGTTCAAATTTATGTCAATACTCTAGTGAAATAAAACATAATAGTACGGTACTATCTGTCAACGGTTTCATTTTCATCAATAAATGACAATATTAGTGTACCCAAATGAAAGCTCTATTAATTCCTCTGATTAAACACTTCGAAAATTCCAAAAAGAAAAAGTCAATTATCACGTAAAAAAATGTACTCTAATTTGCCAAATGAAAGGGACTTCAAATCTCAGAAATCCCAAGATTAAAAATGCAATTTTAAACACCAAAATTAAATTATAAAAACATTAAATAAAAAATTACACCTCAAAATTGAGGCGCTATTAAATTGAGTTGTTATATATATTTAACAAACGCTAAGTGTGAATTCACTCTTAACAAATTAGAAAGATAAAAAATGTTTTTAGATTATAGACTAATATTTAAAGATAATTTTTTAACTTACTCCCAAATCTAAGAGACTATTTTTGTTATTTCCTCCGACTCATACAATGAAATTTCAAATTTAAAAAATTAAGTCTTGGTAGGTCAATGAGTAGACATATTAAAAGGTTGGGATAGTAACCAAAAGTAGAAATAAATTTTAGACACGGATATGGTGCGATCATAAATGTCACGACCCAAAATCACGAGTCGTGATGGCACCTATGTTCCCAACCAATAGGTAAGCCAACCAACATATTTTTAACAAACTTAACTAACTAATAAGTGAAAAGACAACAAATTGCCAAATCTCCAACACTGAGTTCCTTATAAGTACGAATGCGGAAAACTAAAAAAAAAAAAAAACTACCCAAGAATTGGTGTCATAAGTACAAGAGCTTCTAAAATACGATGCAAGTCTGAAACTAAATGACAAATCTAACATAAGGGATATCCTGTTTGAATACTAATAACAGAATAAATAAAAGATAGAAGGAGGTGTGGGCCACGGAACAGCCCACAGCTCACCACAACTCCAAGAACTTCAAGCCGGACTCAATTTGCTCCACGAGATGTGCTCCTACTCGAATCGAATCTGCACCACAAAGAGTGCAACAAGCGTAGTATGAGTACGAAACCACGTGTACCCAGTATGTCTCATTGACCGACAACGAAGAAGTAGTGACGGGAGTTATATAAGAAAATAAATTCTTAGATTGTACAAGTATATATATATATTACACTTACTATTTAAGTTTCATCAATAAAGGAAATCAACATTTAATATTTTCCAAACACCAAACGAAACATATAGTCATCAAGAATGAATGATGGGATGAAATGCAATGCAATATGATGCCATGTAATGATATGTCTCTGAATACCCAGTACTCACTCAACCGTATATACATGATACTCCTCGGAAATACATCGAGAGTTCATGACCCATGGGGGACTCGCGCGAGGTCCATAACCGACACGGACGATCTCCACGTGTCTGTGCGGACGATCTCAACGCACTATCATAATATCAAACAATTTTCGCACGGACGGTCTCCACGTGCCCAATTACAACCTTAACATCTCACCATCCCCAGCACGGACGATCTCCACGTGCCCAAATTTATACTCAGTCTCATGTCTATGCATGTGCACAATATTATTTCAATAGAGGGGATAATGATGCATCTCAATCAATCAATATAAACATAATACATAACCACCTCAATTATCACAACTATACGGGTGAAATAGATAAAACACAATCACACAAGGAATTCAAGTCAATAATATATCAGCTAATGCCCATATGCTTTGGCATTCTCAAATTTCAATCCACATTCTATAATAGAAATTTTCCTTTTTATAACACCGGTACTCGTACCAATGCCCGTCACACCATTGATACGAGACCACCATTTTTCCCCTTACTCCATTGTCTATTTTCATTTTTAATCTTTAATTAGGAAAACGTCCTTCAACAAGTCTAAAAAGTCTTAACATACCTTAGATGCCGAACTTGTGCCACGAATCTTTTAAGATTTTTCCTTTCCTTTTCGCAAGGTTTCAGAACGTTCCCAATCTACCAATTTTGAAATATCGTAAGTAAGCATTTTTTGTAGACATTCAAATTATTATATGTCTATCATAGACGCTAAAACTCACTCATATTTTCAACCAAACTCCAAATCTTGATATATATTGGTATGCCAAATTTTCATACTTGCTAAATTTCAAGCCAAGAACTTAACTTTACATCTCCCAATACCCTTGAATTCAAGGTTAAATTATATAATATACACCTAATAATAATTACCTATCTCAATATATCAAACTAATATCTTAATTTTATATATATATATAAAATAAGAATCAACACACCTGCTCCAACGTGACCTCATCTTTTTTTTTTTTTCCTTCTAAACGTTACTGCAATGTGCAAATCCCTTTTCTTTTTTTTTTTTTTTTATTTTTTTTATAAGGAATTCCCTTAATTGCCAATCATTGGCATGATTGCCCAATGATTGGCTTGAGATTCTATTCTCCTCCCACCATTGTAATACCAAAAAATATATACTAATGTAGTGACTACGAGGGAAATATATACCAGCGACCCCTTTTTTTTTTTTTTCTTCTCAACTCCTGCAACTACGAATATATATATATAAATTTCAACTTAAAATATTCCTATATATGGCAATCATTAAGAATTCTTAATAACTAACATCCATTCAATTCAATCTAATAGTTTTACTAAAGTTATATCTCTTTTAATAACAAGTTACGACAACAATACGATATCAACAGATTCTTCACGCCAACAATTTTTACCAATAATGCATGCTTATGCAGAATATAGATCGGTTAAGGAAAAACTTTTACCTTCAATATTTTACTTCGTTCTTCTTTGTTCTGTAATCTACGCTGCCCCAAAAAAATCAGTTTTCTCCCTCTTTTGTTTTCTGCCCTCTTAATGTTAATTAAATAAAATAAATAAACTAACCCCACTAACCTAAATTAATAATGGGTCAAGTAAAAAGGTATTAAATGAATTATGGATATGACCCACTAACTATTAACTAGATTAATTCTTCACTAAAAATTTTATCAACTAAATATTCTTAGTTTCGAATAGTTTAAAAATACCCCTTTAAATTTTCAAAAGGAGTCAAACTAGTCCTAGTTCTCAAAACGACCTAGCGGGTCGTTACATCACCTACCACTTAAACAAATGTTCGTCCTCGAACGAAAAAGAAAAGAGCTAACCTGAACGCTCAAAAAGATAAGGATATTTATTCCTCATGTCTGCCTCTGTCTCCCATGTAGCCTCCTCCACTGGACGATGCTTCCACTGAACCTTTACTGAAGCAATCTCTTTGGACCTTAGCTTCCGAATTTGCCGATCCAAAATGGTGATTGGCTCCTCCTCAAAAGTCAAATCCTGATCAAGTAACACTGAATCCCATTGAATCACATGATCACCACCTGATGATACTTCTTAAGCATGAGATATGAAATACAGGATGAACACCTGACAAACCAGGTGGCAAAGCCAACTGATACGCCACCTCACCAATACGCTCAACAATCTCGAAAGGACCAATATACCTTGGGCTCAACTTGCCCTTCTTTCCAAACCTCATCACACCCTCCATGGGTGAAACCTTCAATAAAACCCTCTCTCCAACCATAAACTCTAATCACGAATCTTCGATCTGCATAACTCTTTTGCCTACTCTGAGCCATGAGAAGTCTATCTTGGATCAACTTGACCTTGTCCAAGGACTCCCTCAACAAATCCGTACCCCATGGTCTAACCTCAAATGCATCAAACCAGCCAATTGGAGATCGACATCTCCTGCCATAAAGAGCCTCGAATGGTGCCATCTCAATGCTCGAGTGGTAACTATTATTGTAAGCAAACTCCGCTAGAGGCAAGAACTGGCCACTGACCACCAAAGTCAATCACACATGCCCGCAACATATCCTCAAGAACCTGAATAGTCCGCTCAGATTGACCATCAGTCTGAGGGTGAAAAGGTGTACTAAGATCCACTCGAGTGCCCAACTCTTTCTGCATAGACCGCCAGAAATGAGATGTAAATTGGGTTCCACGATCTGAAATAATAGATATAGGAACCCCATGCAAACGAACTATCTCTCGAATATAGATCTTGGCTAACTTCTCTGAGTTATAGGTAGTCTGAACTGGTACAAAGTGTGCAGACTTAGTCAGTCGATCCACGATGACCCATATAGCATCAAACTTACCCAAGGTACGTGGCAACCCTACCACAAAGTCCATAGCAATACGCTCCCACTTCCACTCAGGTATGGGCATCCTCTGAGTCATACCTCCAGGCTTTTGGTGTTCATACTTCACTTGCTGACAATTCAAACATCGAGATACAAAATCTACTATGTCCCTCTTCATACGACACCACCAATAGTGTTGCTTCAAGTCGCGATACATCTTAGTAGCCCCCGGATGAATAGAGTACCTCGAACTATGAGCCTCCTCCATGATCAACCTAGTCAAATCACCTGTACGAGGAACACATATACGACCCTTAATCCTCAAAACCCTCACTATCAAGAATTGCAGCCTTGGCTTCTCCTTTTAAAACCTTGTCCCTAATCTTACATAAATCACCATCATCAAACTGTTGAGCCCGAATCTGCTCCAACAAGGATGACCTAGCCTCCATATAAGCCAACACCTTACCAGATTCTGAAATATCAAGTCTCACAAGCTATTGGCCAGGGATTGGACATCCCTAGCTAAAGGACGCTCGCCAACCTGTAACATGGCTAGACTACCCATACTTACCGCCTTCCGACTCAAGGCATCTGCTACAACATTGCTTTGCCTGGGTGATAAAGAATAGTCATATCGTAGTCTTTGAGCAACTCCAACCATTTCCTCTGCCTCAAATTTAGATCCCTCTGATTGAATATATACTGGAGACTACGATGATCCGTGAACACCTCACAATGCACACCATAAAGATAATGCCTCCAAATCTTTAATGCGAACACAACAGCCGCCAACTCTAAATCATGAATAGGGTAGTTCTTCTCATGAACCTTCAACTGCCTCGAAGCATAAGCTATCACCTTTCCCTTCTGCATCAATACACAACCCAGACAATCCGAGAAGCATCACAATATACAACAAAACCCTCTCCCTCCACGGGTAGTGTCAAAATCGGAGCAGTAGTCAATAAAGTCTTGAGCTTTTGGAAACTAACCTCACATTCGTCAGACCACTGAAAAGTCACCTCCTTCTGTGTCAATCTAGTTAATGGAGATGCAATGGATGAGAAACCCTCAACAAACCGTCGATAATAACCTGCAAGGCCCAAGAAACTCCGAATCTCAGTAACTGAAGTAGGTCTGACCCAATCTCTAACCGCCTCAATCTTCTTAGGATCCACCATGATACCCTCCTTGGACACTACATGTCCCAAGAATGCTACCGAACCAAGCCAAAACTCACACTTTGAAAACTTTGCATAAAGCTTCTTCTCCTTTAGAATTCCAAGAACAATCCTCAAATGATGCTCATGTTCCTCCTTAGTGCGTGAGTATATCAATATATCATCTATGAAGACAATAACAAAGGAATCTAAATACGGTCTGAACACTCCATTATCAAGTTCATAAAGTCTGCTGGGGCATTAGTCAGTCCGAAAGACATCACCCAAAAACTCGTAATGACCATAACGTGTTCGAAAAGCCGTCTTAGGGATATCCTCCGCCCTAACCTTCAGCTGATGATAGCCAGATCTCAAGTCAATTTTGGAGAAAACTGAAGCACCCTGCAACTGATCAAATAAATCATCAATACGAGGAGGTATCGGATACTTATTTCTGATGGTTACCTTGTTCAATGCCGATAGTCAATACACATACGCATAGATCCATCTTTTTCTTCACAAATAACACTGGAGCACCCCAAGGAGATACACTGGTCTAATAAAACCTTTGCTCAACAAATCCTGCAACTGCTCCTTCAACTCTTTCAATTCAGCTGGTGCCATACGATAAGGAGGAATGGAAATAGGCCGAGTGCCTGGCTCCACATCAATACAAAAATCAATATCTCGATCTGGTGGAAGACCTGGCAAATCGGTCGGAAATACTTCTGAAAATTCACTCACTACTGGAATAGACTCAAGCATAGGAGTCTCAATACTAGTATCTCGAATGTGGGCCAAGTACGCCAAACATCCTCTCTGTACCAACTGACGAGCCTTAAGGAATGATATCACACCCTTAGAAGGATGACTAAGAGTACCTCTCCATTCTACTATAGGAATTCCAGGCATAGCTAAAGTGATGGTCTTGGCATGACAATTTAAAATTGCGTGGTAAGAAGATAACCAATCCATACCAAGAATCACATCAAAATCTATCATTTCTAAGACCTTTAGATCTGCATGAGTGTCATACCCCATCAAAGTAACAGTACATAAACGATACACTTGATCTACAACTACAGAATCCCCGACAGGAGTAGAAACACGTATCGGCAAATCAAGAGACTCACACATATATCCAGACTAGGAGCAAAATATGTGGACACATAAGAATAAGTAGAGCCTGGATCAAATAATACAGTAGCTGGTCGATGACAAACCGGAATAATACTGTGATAACAGCATCTGAGGCTTCAGCCTCTGGCCTACCTGGAAAAGCATAACAGTGAGAACGACCTCCATCAGATTGTGAACCTCCACGACCACCACCTCGACCAGAAGGAGAACCACCTCTACCTGAATGAGAACCACCTCTACCATTCTGTGCACCACCCCTAGCTGGAGGTTGTGCAGCCCTGGAAGTCGAAGCCTGAGAACCCTGATGTAAGCCACCACGTCTGGTCCTAGGGCAGTCTCTCACAAAGTGTCCCATATCACCACACTCAAAAGCAGCCCCTACGAGACGCAGGCTGATGAGAGGAACCTGAATGACCAGAATGCCCTCCACGAACTACAGGTCTAGAAGATGAACCCTGCGAAGTATGTACCGAGCTCGAAGAGTTATGCCCAGCGTAACCAGCCTCAGACGCTGGTATGGCAGCATGAATGGGTCTGTGGACTGAGGGTGATAACCTCTGCCCAAGTAACCCCGACTCCTAGACGGAGCACCACCATAATCACCTGAATAACGAGTCCTCTTGCCCTCTCGCTGCTCAAATCCCTCACGTCGAATCATCTCCAACTCCTTAGCAGCATCTACCACTTTCTGGAATGGAACACCAGAAGCAGCAACTGAGAAACTCCTAGACGAATTGGAATAATCAGCCCCTTAACAAACCTCCTCACTCTCTCAGCCTCTGTGGGAAGTATCATCGAAGCATGCCTAGCCAAGGCATGAAATTTACCCTCATACTCTGCAACTGACATACCATTTTGCTGCAAACCCTCAAACTCGGCCCTCTTGCGCTCCCTCTCACTGCGTGGAACAAATTTGGATAGAAATACCTGAGTAAACTCAGTCCAGGATAGTGGATGAGATCCAGCTGGCCTACTACTAATATAATCCCTCCACCACTGCTTAGCAGAGCCAGTCATCTGAAACGCTGTGTAGTCAACTCCATGAGACTCCACTAATCCAAGATTATGCAACCTCTCATGACAACTAACTATAAACTCATATGCATCCTCAGCTAAGTCACCAGTATAAGTAGGAGGATTCATTAGTCTGAACCTCCCAAACATCTTTTGCTCATCAATAGTCATAGAAGGCCTGTTCACCAAATGTGATGTCATATCTGGAAAACCATACTATCCAAACGAGGAGCTACAGGGCAGCTGGCTGAGTCCTGGGAGTCTGAGAATCTGGAGCAACTATCGGATCTGGAGTTTGACCTCCAACACGGGTCTGTGAGCCATCAGAAGTGACAGGCAAAGCTCCTGCCTGGGCCATCCCCTCTAGGATTCCTAACATACGAGCCAGGGTATCTTGAAGCACTGGGGGAACAATAGTACTGGTTGGAGCCTGAGCTGGCCCATCCCCCTCGACACGATCTTGCACATCCCCATGAAGAACATCTGCATCAGGAGGTACGGTTCTATCATGACCCTGGGTAGCTGTTGGTACTTGACCATCCACAGGTGCTGCAACACGGCCCCTACCCCGACCTCGAGCTCGTCCCCTACCTCTACCTCGGATAGTGTTCCCAGAAGTAGGCGCAGGATTAGGATCCTGACCACCACTTGCCGATGTACGATTCCTCGCCATCTGAGAGAGAATGAGATATCAAGATTAGATTTTCTACAAGGTCAAGTGTGCACGATAATGAATAAAAGAACAGAATATTTCCTAAATGTCCTATAGCCTCTCGAAGATAGGTATGGACGTCTTCATACCGATCCGCAAGACTCTACTAGACATTGCTCTTGTACTCTTGAGACCGATGAACCTGGCTCTGATACCAAATTTGTCACGACCCAAAATCACGAGTCGTGATGGCACCTATGTTCCCAACCAATAGGTAAGCCAACAACATATTTTTAACAAACTTACTAACTAATAAGTGAAAAGACAACAAATTGCCAAATCTCCAACACTGAGTTCCTTATAAGTACGAATGCGGAAAACTAAAAAAAAAAAAACTACCCAAGAATTGGTGTCATAAGTACAAGAGCTTCTAAAATACGATGCAAGTCTGAAACTAAATGACAAATCTAACATAAGGGATATCCTGTTTGAATACTAATAACAGAATAAATAAAAGATAGAGGGAGGTGTGGGCCACGGAACAGCCAAGCAGCTCACCACAACTCCAAGAACTTCAAGCGGACTCAATTTGCTCCACGAGATGTGCTCCTACTCGGAATCGAATCTGCACCACAAAGAGTGCAACAAGCGTAGTATGAGTACGAAACCACGTGTACCCAGTATGTCTCATTGACCGACAACGAAGAAGTAGTGACGGGAGTTATATAAGAAAAAATAAATTCTTAGATTGTACAAGATATATATATATATTACACTACTATTTAAGTTCATCAATAAAGGAAATCAACATTAATATTTTCCAAACACCAAACGAAACATATAGTCATCAAGAATGAATGATGGGATGAAATGCAATGCAATATGATGCCATGTAATGATATGTCTTGAATACCCAGTACTCACTCAACCGTATATACATGATACTCCTCGGAAATACATCGAGAGTTCATGACCCATGGGGGACTCGCGAGGTCCATATACCGACACGGACGATCTCCACGTGTCTGTGCGGCGATCTCAACGCACTATCATAATATCAAACAATTTTCGCACGGACGGTCTCCACGTGCCCAAATTACAACCTTAACATCTCACCATCCCCAGCACGGACGATCTCCACGTGCCCAATTATACTCAGTCTCATGTCTATGCATGTGCACAATATTATTTCAATAGAGGGGATAATGATGCATCTCAATCAATCAATATAAACATAATACATAACCACCTCAATTATCACAACTATACGGGTGGGTGAAATAATAAAACACAATCACACAAGGAATTCAAGTCAATAATATATCAGCTAATGCCCATATGCTTTGGCATTCTCAAATTTCAATCCACATTCTATAATAGAAATTTTCCTTTTTATAAACACGGTACTCGTACCAATGCCCGTCACACCATTGATACGAGACCACCATTTTTCCCCTTACTCCATTGTCTATTTTCATTTTTAATCTTTAATTAGGAAAACGTCCTTCAACAAGTCTAAAAACTTAACATACCTTAGATGCCGAACTTGTGCCACGAATCTTTTAAGATTTTTCCTTTCCTTTTCGCAAGGTTCAGAACGTTCCCAATCTACCAATTTTGAAATTTGTAAGTAGCAATTTTGTAGACATTCAAATTATTATATGTCTATCATAGACGCTAAAACTCACTCATATTTTCAACCAAACTCCAAATCTTGATATATATTGGTATGCCAAATTTTCATACTTGCTAAATTTCAAGCCAAGAACTTAACTTTACATCTCCAATACCCTTGAATTCAAGGTTAGTTAAATTAAATAAAACACCTAATAATATTACCTATCTCAATATATCAAACTAATATCTAATTATATATATAAAATAAGAATCAACACACTGCCAACGTGACCCATCTTTTTTTTTTCTTTCTAAACGTTACTGCAATGTGCCAAATCCTTTTCTCTTTTTTTTTTTTTTTATTTTTTTTATAAGGAATTCCCTTAATTGCCAATCATTGGCATGATTGCCCAATGATTGGCTGAGATTCTATTCTCCTCCCCCATTGTATACCAAAAAATATATACTAATGTAGTGACTACGAGGGAAATATATACCAGCGACCCCTTTTTTTTTTTTCTTCTTCAACTCCTGCAACTACGAATATATATATATAAATTTCAACTTTAAAAATATTCCTATATATGGCAATCATTAAGAATTCTTAATTAACGAACATCCATTCAATTCAATCTAATAGTTTTACTAAAGTTATATCTCTTTTAATAACAAGTTACGACAACAATACGATATCAACAGATTCTTCACGCCAACAATTTTTCCCAATAATGCATGCTTCTGCAGAATATAGATCGGTTAAGGAAAAACTTTTATTTACCTTCAAGATTTTACTTCGTTCTTCTTTGTTCTGTAATCTAACGCTGCCCAAAAAAAATCAGTTTCTCCTCTTTTGTTTTCTGCCCTCTTAATGTTAATTAAAAAAATAAATAAACTAACCCCACTAACCTAAATAATTAATGGGTCAAGTAAAAAGGTATTAAATGAATTATGGATATGACCCACTAACTATTAACTAGATTAATTCTTCACTAAAAATTTTATCAACTAAATATTTTAGTTTCGAATAGTTTAAAAATACCCCCTTTAATTTTCAAAAGGAGTCAAACTAGTCCTAGTTCTCAAAACGACCTAGCGGGTCGTTACAATAAAAAATGTGATACAGTAAATGTAACTGGTTTTTTTTTATAATTAGAAGAATCGTATTCAAGTTTTAAATATGTAAAAAATTCTTGATTAGAAATACTTTTATTAAAACAGTGTCTTACATAATTCAGATTCAAATTGATCAAATTTAATATAAATATCAAATATCGAATAAAAAAAATAATTCCTTTACGAGGAGGGCAAGTATATTAAACAAAGAAATAAATCCTCCACCAACTTCCATCTTGTAAATTTACATGAACCACACAATTTTCTTCTAACACTATATTTTTTGAAATATCTATTTAGGTGGCCATTTTACTATATCATGCGGTATTGAAAATTTAGGTTTCGATTTTCATATTTTTTTTACGTCAACTATCATATGGAATTAAGTTTGATTTTAATATGATAATTGATAACAATAATTGTAAAGAAATACGACTTTTAAGCTTATCAAAAAACATCTAGATCATATAATATTCATAAAACTCACACATGCAAAAAAGAAAAATCTTTCTTTATCAATTACGCAAAAAAAAAAAGAACAACTTTTATGATAAAAGTAGTCATATTTCAAATTTAAACACATAAAATTATATGATTCAGTAGTGTCCATTAACGATATTGTTGTTAAATTAAATTTAAAATTTAACTCACACCTTAAAAGCTAGTTCAGTAACGATCGATGATTACACATATTAGACTGTTATTAAAGATGACCAGTAGCTGCTATGACCAGAGATGTGAACAGTTGTTGATGTAGAGTCGATTGATGATTGATAGAGATGGAGAGCTAATAATAGGGTCGCATTATTATCTATATAATTTACATCACTAAATAAGTCAGAATATCAATTTCATGGCTATTTCATTGCTATTATAATAATTTTTATATTTTATCCTTGCTCACTAAATAGAATCAATACAATATTTGATATTTGAGTTTAACTATAATAGTATATATATATTTTGCGGAAAAGAAAACATAAAAACAAGTATAGGACAGATCACGGGTGGACAATAAAAAAATATATTAAAATTACGATATTGTGAATTCAAAATAATTAAAAAATATATGACGAATTTGTGATAAAAAATAAATTTGTTTGAATTATAAAAATCTGAAAAGAGCTCATAATTGGACGGTGGGAATATGTAACTTATGTTAGCTACTACGTGGATATTTTCCTCCCAAGTTTTTGTTACGAACCTAATCTATTTATATAGTTTTTTTTTGTTAATTTTTAATAATGAATAAATGAATGTTACCTTTCTAACCATCGACCAAAATACCCCTAATAAATGATTGGATATACTTTTTAATTAGTTCATTTAAAACCTAAAGTAGAATAACAATTTCTTAAAATTTGAAAGTACTTCAATTGAACTTCTTAATTTAATGTTAATGATCTTTTGTTTATAATTACATAAATATTATAAACGCACACTATCAAAAATAAAAACCACCAAAATAGACATAATAGATTGAAACGAAAGCAATAATATCTATTTTTCACTTTAATTTTCGATTTTACTGAATTTAGTGAATAGCCCTTAAACTTAGGGAGTGAAAATGGGATAATAATAGATGAAAGATACAAAAATCAATAAAGTGAAAATTATTAGAGCTAAGAAAAGTATGCAATAATGCAATTCAGGAACTTCAATGACATTAATACATAGAGTGAAATATGGAAAGAAATAAAAAAAGGCACTATTTTTGAAAACAATAGCTGCTTATTTTATTCATAGTAAGAGTTTTTAAATGTGAATTATGATATAAATAAAAAATTTATTGGGAGAATCATCGCTTAACGAGTTGTTAAACAAATAATTTAAATTTAATTGAAACTTAAATACGTACCTCGAATGTCGATATAAAAAATAAAAATGAAAATAGGTAGGTAGGTATTTATAATTAGTATGTATAGATATAACTTTATAAGATTTCATGTGGCAGTATGCCGCCAGTTAAGGAAGAGCGCCGTACAACATTTATAATGGTCTGCTGCTCTTTTTAAGGTAAGCTTTTTGCTTGGCAAATATTCTTAAAAGAAAATAAAAAAATTATAATCAAAGATTAGATTATAAAAAGCGTAAAATCATGTATAAATTTATTGTTTATAGTGTTTAATTTTTATTCTTTTAACATTAGTTACTTGACTGTTGGAAAATCAAGGTAATTTTAGTTTAAACTCGAAAAATTTATTTATGAGTTTAAAATACAACATATAAGTCTAAATGAAAATATCATGGAGTTTATCTTCACATCAAAATACAATTAATATAATGTGAGTATTTATATATACCATTTGTCCCATACAAAATGCGGTTACTTGTGTAATAGGTCACTTGATTTAAATCATATTAATCACAATTGGGAAGCTTAAGATGTTACATAAGTTTGGGCCTCAGACAAAAAGTCCATGTAAAATCATGTACAAATTTATGGAATTTATTGTTGGATTAACTACGGAAATTTCACCTTTTATTATAGGGCAACTTTCACATATAGCAAACAAAAAATTCATATTTGTACGCTATAGCAAACTTTGCATAATTGCGCTCCATAGCAAACATAAAAACTGTATAATCTCGCTATACATATACAAGTGTATAATTCGCTGGCCTATTTCGCTGCAATTGTATAATTAGCTTTGCATACGTTGAATCGAATTAAAATGTATGTATATTGCATAATTATAAGTGTATAGCAAGAAGATATATGTTTTTCTCACTATACAAAAAACAGAAACAACAATACATACACTTCTGTTGTATAAAGCTAGAAAAAATTGTATTTCACTGCAATTGTATAATTCGCAATTGTATATTTCTTTGGCCTTTTTCTCTGCAATATTTGAAGTAAAATGTTTGTAAATTGTATAATTAAGTGTATAACACGAAGATACATTTTTGCATGTGTAATATACAATTTTCTCTCTCGCTTTATACAAAAACAGAACAAAAATTATTACACTTCTGTGTATAAAGCGAGAGAGGCGAGAATGGGAGAGTGGCGAGCGAGACTTTTGGGAGAGAGACGCCTAGCAAATTTTTGCCAACGTGCTATGGAGCACAATTAAATCAAATCCTAGCTATTCTATTTAATTTAGGTTATTAGTTTTGCTATTATATATAATTTTTCCTTTATTTTATTTATCATCATATACCCCCCAAGTTTTATAAATTTTCACAATTTTTCATTTTCGCGCATCACATAAATATATATCGAACATCAAACTAATGTATCTCGCGCATCACATTAGTGTATCATGTATAAAATGTATCATAATAGTGTATCTGAGGCATCAAACATCAAAATAGTGTATCTCGCGTATCAAGTTAGTGTATCGTGTATAAAATGTAATGTGTCTTACAATAACGATTAATGTATCTCGAGCATTAGATTAAATGATAGATTGTAATTTTGCCTTAAAAGCATGTGATATCTGAAATTTGCCCTTTAGAAGTTTGTGCCAAATTGGGCCGGAACTTAATGAAAAAATTTCAAAAAAATCAACCCCAGAATGTTATATACAGGGAATACATGTCAACTCAATGTCACAAGAAAGTGGAATACAATCTGCCTATGGCCTATATAACAAAGCAAAATTTTCTAAATCATTTGTATCATATTAACAAAATATGATATCCCAAAGCCAAATAGCTGCAAAATAACTTGCTTATTCATCAATGCAGGAGTAACTATATCAACAAAACCGACGCGATAGATGCAACTGTTAGAATCAACCAGCCATAGCCACCACCAAAAATCGAAATAGCTGTTTTACACAGAGAAAAGAAGAAGAAGAAATAAACGGAATCAATACAGAATTTGGTATCGATTGCTCATATACAAGCACAGCTAGGTGGTTTCAATATGCTTTGTAACGTAAACACGAGCATTTGAGAGTGTGAAATGAAGAGTAAGTAAATGGCCACATTCCGAGTTACGCTTACCTATACTTTTGCTGTCATCAGACACACTCGGAGGCGGAGAAGATGTCTTGTTCGATAGATCAAAACCTAGCTGAGCACAATCCATTCCGAGAGCACCTATTACATATATCAATACAGGGGTCACAAGTCAATTTGAGTACTCATTCATAACAATTATCTGACTACACTTCTACTCCCTCCGTTTCAATTTTATTTGTCTTACTTTCCTTTCCGTCTAATACAAAACTCTATCCTTATTAGGCGACGCTTAGTTGCAAACATGTTTAAGACCACAAGAATAAAAGAACATTTCGTACATTCTACATATCTTTAAGTTTAAGACTTCAAGATGCAAAAATCTTTTTTACTTTATTAAACTACGTTTCAAGTCAAAACCAGGCTAAACGAATCAAAGTGGTGGAAAAATAGCATAGTTCTTACATTCTTTGTAGCAAGGGGAACCAGTTTGATTGAATATATTGTAGTAACCCTCTTGGCAAATACAAGAATATGTGAATGTAGAGGTCTTATTGCACGAGCCTCCTCCACAATCAGCCCAATGACACGCTGAAAGATCACAACAAAAAATAAAACAACTTGTTCAATAACTATTCCTGATAACGAAAAGTGTAGCATAACTTAAGAAATATTATCAAATTGTTATTACGTTCAAAGAACGATGTATTAGAGCGACTATCAGGGGCTGGGGCAGGAGGAGCCTCTTTTCCACAGGAAAAATTTACAGTACCTGCAGAGAGACAACATCATTATCAAGAAAACGACTGCAAGATATAATGAATGATACGGAAAAGACAATGATCGCTTATTTGGGTAACCATTTCAATCAAGCTGAAAGATATAACTGGAACAAGTCCAAATGAAAATGATAGTTTGATTATAAAACAATTACTTGCTAGAGTTTATTTCCTTTGCGGAACATGTTGAGTATAGCTTTCGGAATCAATCAATTTCATTAGGCTAAGCAAATTTGTGTGAACAAAATACATCACAAGTCAAAGATGTTGAAAAAATAAGATTTACATTTAATAGATTAGTGTTCTAAGTGTCGTTATTGATGCAACGCGTATGAACTTTCACCATCACAGAAGTCCAACTCTGCCCTTGGAAATCAAATACTTCATCCAACATAGCTAGAACTGTAAATTTCAATCAGAATACATCCCAGGACTAATATAATTTATGCAAATAGGTTTTAAAATAAGAACAACACTAGTACGTGAATAAACTACAAAAATAGAAGCAGAACAAAATTCACCAACTCATATCCAACCGAGAAAACAAAGAAGTTGATTATACTACGCTAACTAACGTTTGACCATAGATTTTGAAAATTTATTTTCCAATATATGTTTGATCAGTCAAAAATCTGATCTTCAAATACATTCAACTTCCCAAAACTAAGAGCAGTTGTTAGATTTCTGAGAATTCCACCAACATAATTTCAAAAATTCGGATTTTTTTTCAAATTTCAAGTTTCAACTTCAAAATTTACATCGAAACAGGAGCTAACAGTACACCAATATATGAGAGTGTGTATTGTAACATGTTATATCAGGGTCATACTATACTTTTAGGTAACTAAATCACAATTACATCATATAAACATATAGAGAAAAACCTACTACATATCTAGAAATATATCGAATCGAATTATTATCGTATATTAACTCGAGATCGTTGTAAGAACAGTACTTACAATTGGGAATTGCACAAGGAAGAAACTTGAAAAAATTATCAGTTTCAGAACTAGTTTGCTTCCAGCCAGAATCACATTCACACACGAAACCAAAAGTAGCATTTGAAGCAGCTTTACAACTTCCTTTACCACAATTCACTTCTTTACACACGTTATCTGTAAAAAAAACAACAAAAAAACAGTAAAATCTTCATCAAAATTGAATCTTAACAAAAACAATTCAAAAAATAAAACAAAAAGTGGAAATAAGAAAACCCCATTTGATAAAAATCAAAACTTTGACTAAAATACTGAGTTTGGGGGTCAAGATTTAGAATTACCAAAAATGGGGGAGAAGATAGGAGGTAGAGCATTGTTTGCAGAGGACAATATTGGTAGAAGAAAAAGAAGATTTAGAGTGAAAATTGTAATGATATGAGTTGAAGCCATAGCTGAAGTGAAATCAAGAATCAGCTGGATTTTTTTATGGGTTTTTTATGAGATTTTTGGGTATTAAATGGGTGAAGATGGAGGGTATTATTTTTTTTTATTTTTTTTCAAATAGAAGATTCTGAAGACGTAGGAATTTAGAAAAATATTAATGTGGTCATATGTGGAAATGCTAGGAAAAAGACGACTAATGATTTTCTTTACTAACTAATAATCAAAAGTCTCGAATTCAAAATATAGATATCATATTTTATCTAAATACTTATTTTTAGTGATTTAAGTTATTCGAGCTTCAAGGTAATTGTTAGATTCTACATAAATAAAAGATTCAATAAAAAAGATAGTTTGATTTAAAGGTAATACTCTATCTCAATTTATTTTCTTTTTTAGTTGATTTTAAAAAAATAATATATTTTTATATTAATAACATTTTAACCAAAATAAATGTTAATTTTTACCCTTTAACTTATTTTAAACCACTAATTTTAAATGTATTTTTTTTTAAATCCATATCGATTAAATTATTTCATGTAAAATGGGACGGAAGGAGTAATTATTTTGATTATTAGTCTTTAAAAATAAAAACTAAATTTTAAATTTTGTTTTTATTAGTTGAATTTATGTTTGTGAGAAATAAGTTCGAGCATTTTTTGAGGTGATAGACATTATATAGTTGAAAAATATAAATTTATTTTCAGACCAGCATGCATACTCCAATCTCAATAAATACAGACAGGTGCGGCATGTTTATATTAAATTACTAGTAACCAAAGGCCGGGCATCGCCCTGGTCCAACATGAATAAAAGTTATATTATTGCTAAATAGAAAATAAAGTTAGCAATGAAATAAAGAATAGAAATGAAATAATTTTTCTAAATTTAAATAAAAATAAATTTATTCAGTTATTTTATAATGTATAATTAAAATTAAACATAAAGGTTTAATTTTATAATGTACAAAAAAATGGGATTTCTTTTTGACAAATTTAGAACTAAAATTGCTCACTTAATAGAAGTTCAATTGAATATTTTAGACCTTACTTAACTACTACACATAAAGGTTTATTTTGTCATGTTCTTTTTGTTTTCCGACTCAGTATTCAGAACTTATATTGAAGTGTGGACTAAATTTAAATCGCGTTTTATAGTATTCACTCAAAGATAACGTTTAAATTTTTTTTATCATATCAAAAATTTAAATTTAAAATTTCTATTAATTTTTTTTAATCAATATACCACAACTCATATTAACTATTTTATCACGTTCTAAGTCTTTGTTCTTGAGATTCGTTATTACTTTTTGATATAAATTTGAACAAAATTTATACCTATCACATGCCACATACCCATAAATTCGTTGAGCTCACCTAATAAATATATGTTGACTTTTTAACCATGCTGTTAGATTTTCCCCTTTTCTATTTGGAACTAGACACCAGTGCCCTATGTTCGTGTTTAATATATATATTTGTTATTTTTTGTTTTATTTTATGTGATATAATTAAATTTTAATATTTTAAATTATTAATTATTAGTTTTTAATATTTTCACATAGTTTTGAAATAATATGTGTTACTTCTTTTGTTTCAATGTATGTAGCACAAATAGAATTTTAAGAGTCAATCAAATATTGTTAATTATTGAAATTTATAATACTTTTTACGTAGTTTTCAAGTTAAATATTACACGTTATTTCTTTTTATATATTATTGTATGTCATAGTACTTTTGATGTTACTTCTCTTATAGTTTTCAAATTAAATATTACACGTTACTTCTTTTTATATATTATTGTAAGTTATAATACTTTTTATGTTACTTCTCTTATAGTTTTCAAATTAAATATTACACGTTATTTTTTTTATATATTATTATAAGTTATAATACTTTTTACGTTACTTCTCTTATAATTTTCAAATTAAATATTAAATGTTTTTTCTTTTTATATAGGGAGAATACCCAAGTACCCCCTCAGCCTATGCCCGAAATCCCAGAGACACACTTATACTATACTAAGGTCCTATTACCCTCCTGAACTTAATTTATATGTAATTTTCTACCCCTTTTTAGCCTACGTGGCACTAGTTCGAAAAAAAAAATCAATCATCGTTGGGCCCATAAGATAGTGCCACGTAAGCTAAAAAGGGGTAAAAAATTATTAATAAAATAAGTTCAGGGGGGTAATAGGACCTTAGTATAGTATAAGTGTGTCTCTGAGATTTCGGGCATAGGTTGAGGGGGTACTTGGGCATTATCCCTTTTATATATAATTGTAAGTTATAGTACTTTTTATGTTACTTCTCTTATGTCAACGTATTTAGCACAAATAGAATTTCAAGAGTCAATCAAATGTTGTTAATGTTGCTTCTTTTATCCCATTTTATATGATGAAGATAGATTAATTTTATAAATCAATCAAATTTTCTATATGTTTTTTATTAATATTTTAAGTTGACAATTATCATAATTTATAGCACTTTTTATATATTTAAAATATTATAAACAAGACAAATAAATTAAAATGAAAGAATCATCAAAAATGAAAAAAACAATACATTTGTTAAAGTAAAATATCGATCATGACTTGCCTGATTATATATTATGTAATAGAAATGGATATGAGTAACAAAAAAAAAAGTTTGTGGTGCGTTTTGTACGTTGGAAAATATGTTTCGAAAAATTGTGTTATGAAAACTTATTTTTAGTATTTAGTATGTAATAGAAAATATTAACATATAAATTAGATAAATATCGTTACTAGTTATATACGATGGGTGGAGGTGGTAATAGGTCCTAAACTATATCCTCAATTTAAATTACATTCTTAAATTATTTATTTTAACAAAAAATATTTTTCAAAGTATTTAAAATTTAATAACTTTCATCCCTTTACTAAAATTTGTCAAAAAATTGGCGAATTTCACACAAAATATATTCATATTATTTTCATTAAAAAATATATCATATTATTACCTATTAGAAAAATCATCCAAAAAAATAAAATAATTTGAGACTTGTATTTGTTGTTAAAAAAAAATGTTAGGACGGTTTGAGTCTCGAGGAGACATGATCTGCCTTTCTCCTTTACCAACTAAATAGAGTTGGAGTTTAATTTCTTACAATATTCACCGTACAAAGTGAAAATATCATTAGAACTATAATTTTTTTTTGGAGAAATTGATAAGTGAGGTGATTAATATTAACTAATTTTAATCTCTAATACTCAAGTTTCATTTTTCATTATTAGAAGTAAAGGTCTCTGAATGAAATCACTTTTTGCAGATTCAACGAAAACAAAACATTTTCACTTCTTTGATATCAAAACAAATGAAAAAAAAAAAGAACTGTTAGAAAGAGAGACAAGACAAAATTTTGTTACTAAAAAAAATTAATAATATTTTAGATATACATAGAATGAACAGAATTGATTAATTGGGGTGGTTTAAAGAGTTTAATTTGTCGAAAGTAGTGTGAACTACATGATATTGTGAAGAAATAGTTAATTTTTGAAAAATTTTAACAAAACGATGATAGTTGGCAAATTTTAAATAATTGAGGAATGCTTTCTATTAAGAAAAATATTTTAACTATATAGTTTAAGTTAAGGACATAGTTTAAGAATGTTTTTAACCAAAAATTCTAGGGTGATGTGAATGTTCGAGAGTAACTTGGATTGAAGGAAATAATTAATTTGAAATGTAATTTATGAAATTTATTTTCTGTATTCAAGAGAAAACAAGTTAAATAGAATTAATTTTATTTGACGATTTAACTTGTACATGTATAAGTGATTAATTATTATTTTTCTCCTTCCCCCCCCCCCCCCCATAATTGTCATTAATAAAGGGCAACAATTCATAGATTAGGTAGAGGTAGTTAGCTGTACATAATTGTTACCATATATATATAGTGGGCACTATTTGACTTTTATTGTATCATAAATATTCATACAAACCATTTGGCCAAACTCAAAGCAACAAAATTTAATTATCTAACTTCCTCCTACTTCCACTTTAATACATCACCATTCATTTAATTTACATTATTTCTTCAATATCATAATTATTACTCTCATAAAAATTAGATCTGCAAATTATAAAGTTTACTTTTTAATCATAAACTTTGAATTTGATATTTGAAAAACTTGGAGTTTTAAGCTTATTTGAAATTGTGTTTTCGATCTACAAGTATTTCAAATTTTATAATACAATATTTGAAAATATACGTTTAAAATATAATTCAATATCTAAGGTCAAATGATATAAAATTTTCTCCCTTGTTTTTTAAGTCGAAAGTGTTTCCCTTTTATTAATAAAAAAAACCTCAAACAGAAAAGTATGAGTAATGCTTCAATTACTCTCTTAATATATAATATACATATATTTATTTATTTATATTGGCACTAGAAATCTAGATCATGTGTATTTTCTAGTCGTTACGGGTTTGCGGATTTTTGACATATTCTCGTGATCACATTAATTAATTATTTATAGATATGGTCAAGAGATTATTTAAGCCACTTAATTAGACAAGAAAATTATTTTTCTAACTAAATCACATATTTTAATTGCTTCAAAATTCTAGAAGTATTTTCTTTTGGAATAATCAAATGAGTGCATTTTACATGTACATTGTTATTAATTTTTAAAATAATAATGAGATGCACGTCGATCTACGAAATCTAGATGACTAAGAATCCAAATATTCTGCAAATAAGTCTTCATGGATGCAGTTGAAAAATGTATAAAAAGAAAATTCTGTTTTTTTCGTAGTGTACATAATTATGTTTTATAACTTGATTTTATAGTTGACGAAATATGTGTTATAATACACAGTGATTTACGTGACATAAACTCGAATTAATTTGCATTTTTTTAACTAAAACGTGTAGTCGTGCACATTCAAAATTTTGAGGTATATATATGTACTAGAAGAAAAAGTTGAAGGATATGTCTATATATTGCATCAATATTATATATATTTTCCTATAGATCGACTCCTCCCCCAACGCAACTACCCCCAAAAAAGAAAAGGAAAAACTAGATAAATGGGTCATAAAATCTGAAATAATTATAAGTTTATACTCGAATATAAAGTAAATTCTGAAATATCCATTTTTTCAAAAAATAATTACAATCCATACCTCCATACATTAAGAGTGACAATTTTCGCTTAAGTGATACTAAATCAGTATCATATATTGTATGGTATCATTAAAGTTGATAATTTTACTTAACTAATATTCAGAAATTACTTATTAGTCAATGATACTATAAGAGTATATATGTATATTGTTTTGGTATCATTAAGTTTTCTTGTTCAGAAATTACTTATTAGTCAATGATACTATAAGAGTATACATGTATATTGTTGTGGTATCATTAAGGTTTCTTGTTTAGAAATTACTCATTAGTCATGATAAATTTTTGGCCTTAGTGATACCAATATAATATATATGATATCGATTTAGTATTAGTTAAGTGAAATTAATAAATGAGATATATAATGTAATTATTTAGTGGATATGAATGTAAATGAATATATATTTGTAATTATTTTGCTTTTATGGGGTATATGCTTATTTTCAAGGAGCTTAGATATAACAAAAACAAAATAAATTATTTGTTAGGCCTAACAATTTTCTTGTTAATTTTCTGAGTTTGTTGGGCCTTACGAAGACAATTCATTTGGTCAAGTTATTACGGCCCATAGTGCAGCCCAGGTCCATTATAGTGAGTGTCCATAAGTTTTAAAAAGGGAAAAAGACATAAATCACATACTTTTAAGGAAAAATTATCATTTTTTCCTTACAAATTTATAAATACAGAAATCTCTCTAACTGATACAATAATATTAGCGTTGATACATTAATCTGACGCACCAGACATATTGATCGTTAAGTAAGATACATTACATTTTATACATGATACACTAATATAATGTACATTTTATACATGATACACTAATTTGATCTACGAGATATATTAATCTGATTCGCAAAAATGAGGGCTTCTGGGGATTCGTAAAACTAACAGGGGATAATGGTAAGAGAACTTAAAAGTGGGATTTCTATCTTTTTTTTTTGTGGTAAATTCATATTTGACTGTCAAAATAATCATAATCGTTACTTAATATATAAAAGGTAAAATCGTATTATGAAATAGCAAATTATTAATTCAAACTAAATGCGATAACCACAGTTTCATTTAATTCTAATACGTAACATTCACCACTTTCCCTCATCTCGCTCGTAACTCTTGCTCACTTCCCTCACTTTTTATACAATACATGTATAAATTGTTTTTCGATTTGTATAAAGTGAGGGAAAATTGTAGATACAAATACAAATACATATATTTTCATCGTATATACTTATAATTATACAAAAACAAATCTCCCCCAATCAGTTCTCTTTTGCGTTTCTCTCTTTCTCGCTTTATACAGAAATAAATTACACAAATCACAATGTAGACCGAAAGAGAGATTTGACATATAAATGTTTTATTTCGATTCAATTTTATACAAATTTAAATTTTATGCAGATATACAAACACAATCATTGTTACATATATACATAGTAGTTGCATATATACAATTATCTGATCAATATACATATATAATCATTGCGTTTTTATACAAACGAAGTATCTATTTACGATTTATATAAATCTGATGATCCATAGCAAACATAGCTATAACATACAATTATTTCTCATTCACATATTTAAATTCATCTAAATCTTACTTTATACGATACACCTCGTCCCAAGGTGGACTTGTCTTTCCTATTCTTTCTCATAAAATTGTTAGCATGGATGGATCAATAGTTTGAAATTCATAAATTTTAAATTCAAAATTTCTGACGTTAACAATGTATATCTATTAACACAATACGAATTAATAAAAACAATACCAACACGTACGTACGTAAAGGGAACAAAATGTCGTGATTTTATTTGATGAGAAATAAATCTAGTATCTCTCGATTTAAACATCTTTGTCATACACAAATAGAGACAAAAATAAATTTAATGGGGTGGGATTTTTTTGGATTATGAATAGAGCCAATTCAAGATAACGACCAAAAAAAAAAAAAAAAAAAGACAAACTACAGTTACAATCAAAAGAACAAATGCATGTGGTTTTGTGTTCAATAATAATAATATTGACTCTGAATATAGACAAATAATTCGTAACGCTTAATTATTTATTTATACACCGTACACGCCCAAAAATTAAAATGGCAACTAGCAAATAAATGTTTTTTTTTATTATATATCTATACTTTAATACATGTGATTAGTTCATAACCAAACAGTCCAAGAATATCAATCTATATATCCCTATTATTAGTTACGCGTTTACATATGTTTGATAAAAAAAAATATTAAATTTAATTTTTAACTTATTTTCTAATATTTCCATGTATGAATATTTGTATATAATTTAATCAAATATTATACGAAAATAATAAGATCAACGAAGAGTAGGGTTAGATGTTTAATGGATTAGAAAAGAGATAATAACTCGATATATTATATTTAAATATTTTTTCGATAAATATTTTTTCTCTAGACAAGATACTCTTAATCAATTAGTAGATAATCAACAAAAATTATGTAACGACACAAAATGTACAGAATGTTTCTGAAGGGGTATGGACTGGTGCCCACATGATTTGATACGTATCATATACATACACTTCATGTTAATATTTTATTTTTTGCCATATTGGCCATATTATTGAAGATCTTATACTAATTCATGCTTTGTTGACTGATCAAAACTTGATATTTAAAAAATTAATATATATTTGGAGCAAATATATTCCAGATAAAAAGAAAAAAAAATAATTAAAGGAGTACATACATGAAAAGTGGCTTTCACATGATTTTCTATAGAAAGAATCCATAATTTGCAATTTCCTTAATTTAGATGGTTGACTCTAGTCAACTCAAATTTTCACTTGTCAATTTCACACCACGTATTTTCGAGAGTTTGAAAATATTTGTTACTATATATTTCATAAAACTGATATTAATCGTATAAGATTTTTTTCATTTAAGAAAAAAGTGGATTCATAATTTATAGACCTAATCGTGAAAGATTTGGATCGTTTTTTTTTATGAGATAATTAGTAGTTATACGAGACATAATGTTTATAATAGTTTGTAATTGTAATTTTTTTTCTTTTCTTTTTAGACTCTTATCTTTTTGCTTTGTTTGTGACTCGAATCTGAGCAACTCTCTCTTATGAACTTATGATATTCTAAAATTACAACAACAAATAAATTTTTTTACCTAGATTAATCAAGACAAAAGGTTAGACACAAAAAGAAAAATTAAAGAAAGAATGCCAAGAAATAGCTATAGTGTTTCATCAAATCAAACACATTAGAGGCTAAGGGGAACATGTTACTCCCTCCGTTCAGAATTGTTTGTCATGTTACGCTTATCGAAAGTCAATTTGACTAATTTTTAAAAATAATTAGATCACATTAATTTGATATTTTAAACAAAAAAATAGATATTCTAAAATTACATGAAAAGTACTATTAATTACAATTTTTACATATTAATATGATGAAAAAATACATCTTAAAATGTTAGTCAAATTTTTTATAATTTAACTCAAAAAATAGAAATCATGACAAAAAATTCCGGACGGAGCGTGTATTAAACAATACATGTGATTGCCAACTAATATAATCACTTATCATTAACTAAATTATATTCCATTAATGGAACATCAAATGTTAACCATATGCTATTTGTCTTCATGGAGTTGGACCCTTATTAATCAATGTTCATGCACCAACTAATTAATTACTACTTTTAACAAAAAGCCAACTCAACCTCTAATCCATTAATGACAACTCCTAATATCTCTTTTATCCAACTAAACTTATCTTAATTTTTTCATCCCTAGTTACTTTTTGGGTTCAAAATAATTGATGTTTTAGATTCAGGCATATGGATCAGGAGTATTTAAAACGTGAAATTATGTTTGGCCATAAATACAAAATAAAGTTATTTTAAAATTATTATTATAAGTAATTTGAAGAGGAAAAAAAAAATGAAAACAAAATTGAATTGTGAAATTTTCCAACCAAACACGATTTTCGAAATTTAACTCTAGAAAAAAATAAAAAAATATTCATTACTGAACTAACGCCCACTAGTTAAGAGTGTCAAAATTATATCCAAAGTTTTTGAACGTAAAGTTATAACCAATGTACAAAAATTATCTGGGGCGAGTTTTGAGGTGGGGCATAGAAAAAGTATTTTGGCGTAAAGTAAAGGCGTAGATTCATAAAATTTAAGTTTTAAAATTTGAGGTAGAAGTTTCGAGCATAAAAACGCAAGTCATGGACGTAAAAACGCAAGTTTGAGCATTTTAAATTTTTATTTTTTGAACTTTTTTTTTTACTTGAAATCATATTTTTTATTATTGGCATAGTGAAATTTCTCAAATAGTAATTATAATATTTTTTTTTCTTGATTATTCATTATTAATACTTATTTCAAATAAAAATCATAACATAATTTCTATATATTATAGGTTATTTGTAGATATTTATTTGTAAAATCATTAAATAATTTACTTTTATTTATTTTACTAGTAATAAAAATATAAAATTGAACATAATAAATTTATATCTCGTAAATTCATGAAACTTACTTCCCATTTCTTGAGACTTACACTTTACTTCATACAGTATAAAACGTCTTGCCTCACGCGCTATTTTTTAAAACACTGATTCTGACATTGAATTCTCATTTAGTTTTCTCTAAGACATAAATATATGGACACCCTTAGTAAGTACGTATGTAAAAAGTACTACTCATAAATTCCATTTTATAATTAAATATGACAGGAATAAGTGATTTACAATTACACTTTCTCTGTTCATTTTTAATTATCACGTTATATTTTTCAAAAGCCAATTTGACTAAATTTTAAAATTAAAATAGATTATATAATTTAATATTTTAAATAGAAAAATTTAAATATTTAAAAACTATACGAAAAACACTATAAATGACAATATTTTACATATTCATATGATGAAAAATGCATCATAAAATGGTATCTAAGTTCTTATAGTTTGAATCTAAAAAAGAAAATTATGACAATTAAAAGTAGATGGAAGAATAATAACTAAAGAAGAAAAAACTTCTTCATCTTTGTTAGAAAGCGTTTTATCCTTAATATGAAATTTTGTGATGCAAATCTAAATTTAATAAGACTTAAATATCAAAAACAAAGTATTTCAATTCATTTTAATAAATTAACAAAGTGGTATTATTATTTTCTTATAATATTCTTTATATTAAATAGTAAAAACATAAAAGTAATAGTGACAAAATATAAAAATTTCTAAATATCTATAATAAAATTAGTTTAGTAAAGCACATTACTAACTAAAATTTTCTTATAAAATAGTATCAAATCAACATGAACTAAATAGTATTGAACATTATCGAATCAACATAAGCTAAATAATATTGAATAAATATGAATCAAATAATATAAAACGTTCAGTAAATAAAGAGATGGAGCAAGAAAATAATTGAACACCTAATATATTCATGTCATCCATCGCTGTGTTGAACAAGTCTATTTCCAAACATTAATGTAAATGTCTGCCCACCGACTGCTATATATTACCATAATAAATATCAAACTACTCAATCAAAACTTCCCTCAGACTTTATTAATTTCTTTGTACTATTTTCAATTTATGTGATTTATAGAATACTTTTATATATATATATATATATATATATATATATATATATATATATATATATATATATATATATATATATATATATATAAAATGAGAGTAAAATGCAAAGAGAAAACCTAATAAGCACGATAATTAAATAGAATAGGGTACTTTGATGGTGTTTGAAGTACATATAATAGTGATAACTATCGATAAAGGTTATGGTGGAGTGGTAAGTACTTCTTCATTCTTAATCAAAAGGTCTCAGATTTGATTCTTCATGGATATAAAGTCACCTTTGTTAGGAAACTTTTTATTCGTCACGGTAAAATTTATCGACGTAAATACAAATTTAGTTAAACTTTAATACGAAGAAAGAAAAAAATGACACCCACCTTGGATCATGAGGCATGGGGTGAAAATGATAGTGGTAGTATTCAATCCCAACATCTGGAAAAGGATGACACATGGGGCACCCCTCCCAAGAGGTCCATACCCTAATTATGTAGGTCCCTATGCACCCCCACCCCCTCCCCTAGCCATTTAATAACAAAATTCATGATTAAAATATTATGTAGTTCTGAAGAAAATTTTATTAGAAATTCAATATAGTTATCGAAAACTGATTAAAAAAAAATAAATTTAAAATATTATGAAGTCAATTTATGTATGGTGATAGAAGAAAAGAATATTCTTATTTTATACAATTGTTGTTCTAGGTCATTATAATTTGATAGCATAAAATTCTAACTTCGTCATCGAATAGAGGTGGAATAGGATGCATTATAAGATGGAAAAAAAAACATAATATCACTTGTGTAATTTATTTTTTTAACTGCTACTACAAAATATATATATTATTTTTAAATATAAACCATCGCGTTTTATATCCGTTTGAAGTTCAAATTTTTACAAGTACCCTTTTAAAGTCACTTTTCGTGAAACTTCAAATGACCGTAGATTTTCCTCGAGCATTTTTGGGAGCGGTTCTTTTTTTTAAACTTGCTTATTTTTTTGATATCTATGCGATACATCCAATCTTTTTGACCAATTTGATTTTCGTTTACCTTATTTGTGCACAAATAAACTCAAATAGAGCCAACTTCACCAATCAACACAACCTAGTGGCACCTAACACTACCAATCTTGACTAGGAGTACTTTACAAGGATTTTGCATGTTCATTGACTTTTCCTCCACATGGGCTTTTCATAAAATAACTATAGGCATCAGAAAAGGTGAATAAATAAATTTTGAAGTTACCAATTTATCCTGATCTAAACCCCTTATAATGGGTGCAATTTTATAAAAAATGGTAAAAAGTTGGTGATAGAAAAAAAAAAAAAGAATGATCCACCAATGAGTAAAGAATCCAATTCCATTATCTCCCCACAAGTTTACAACTTGGCTTCAATAGGGTAGTTTCCTTGCTATTTCTTTTCTTCACATGACCTATATTCCTCCAATTTTTATTTTTTTTTTATATATAATCAAGACAATAACTAGATCATGTTAGTTTATTCTTTATATAAGTGGTAAAATACAGCAAAGCATAGAGAAAAGAATGCAATAGTAGTTAACACCTAGGCATATATACTCTTCCTATCAAAATAAGTGTCGTTTTAATTCATTTCAGTGTCGTTTTAGCTAAATCCGCATTATAATTTGGGACAGAGGGGTAGTACATTGAATTCTTGCTTCAATTAAAAAAGGCCAAACTGGTATTCAAAGGTGATAATCATTCATTGAAGTAAGATATATGCATAGAACATCTTCCAAAATCCAAAAAAATCATTTGTTTCTATTTATCTATACATCTACTTAGTAACATTTCTTCATTTGCTCGTTTTCATAATGCATTTGCTAGTTTAAAAGATTGTCAAAAGAGGGATGGGGAAAACAGGTAGATGGATTAAGAACTTGTTGATAGGGAAGAAAGATAAAGATAAGAGAAAGACAAATTAGAAGGTGAGAAGATTCAAAACTCTATTACTAGCAATGAACATCAACCAACAACACCAATTTCAATTCCTTCAACAACTCCTAAAGATAAGAAGAGGTGGAGTTTCAGGAGGTCATCAGCCACCCCACCAGGTCAGAGTGGCACCGACATCGTTGCCACCACCACAGCTAAACAAGAACTTCTTGAGTCAGACAATGACCACAAGAAGCATGTTTTAGCTGTGGCAGCTGCAACGGCCGCGGCTGCTGATGCAGCTGCGGCCGCTGCTAAGGCTGCAGCAGCAGCGATCCAACTCACTGCTGCTGCTAGAGCCTATGCACTTGAAGAGGATGCAGCAGCGAAGATTCAAGCAGTTTTCCGCGGTTATTTGGTAATATATGCAAGTTTCAAGTTGATTACTCAGATGGTCGCTCTACTAACTAATAATCATTATCTCAGAAAGTCAAAAGCGACTTTCTTTTGTGACCATCTGAAAAATCAACTCGACTAAATTTTATATTTAATCATCACAATTCATTCTGATCTATGTTCCAAGATTACATTTTTATCCAACTGTTGCATTGGTAATCTATGCAGGCAAGAAAAGCCCTGAATGCACTAAAAGGACTAGTGAAGTTGCAGGCCTTAGTAAGAGGACATTTAGTGAGAAAACAAGCTGCTGCAACTCTCAGATGTATGCAAGCATTAGTAACTGTTCAAGCTCGAGCTCGAGCCCAACGAATACGAATGACTGAAGAAGAAAATCCAAACAATCCAAGACAATCTGTTCACAGAAAATCTACTCAGGACAACAAATTTCGACACTCCTATCAAGTATGTCTCACATTTTCATTTTGCTTCCATCAAATTTTCAATAATGTTTCATACACACTAAACACAGAGGAATCTTAGTAGCTCAGTTGGCTCGTAAAAATACCCTTTTTGTCTAATTCTTCTGTATGAACAAATTAGGATTATGAAGAGGACATCAAGATTGTGGAAATGGATTTAGGAGAATCAAAAGGCAATACAAAGAGTAGAAATTGCTATTCAAATCAAGGCCAAACAGAGAGAACAGAACATCGATTTTCAACTCAAAACGCGTATACAAATCAAGAACATCATCAACACATAATATCTCCAGTACCATCAGCTATTACAGAACAAAGTCCAAAAGCGTATAGTGGACACTTTGAGGACTACACATCATATCCCACAACACACAGCAGTCCACAATACTATAACAACACAATGTCAAAACCTGATCCATCAAGAATCCTATACTCATCTTATGCTCGTTCAGAGTATGCAGAACCTGAATCCCTTTACAATGAGTATCCATTTTATCCAAGTTACATGGCGAATACTAAATCATCGATAGCTAAAGCGCGATCTCACAGTGCACCAAAGCAACGTCCTGATCAAACATCATTTGAGAGACAACCAAGTAGACGAAGACCATCAATAGAAGGACGTAACGTCCCAAGGGCGGTGAGAATGCAGAGATCATCTTCACATGTTGGATCAACAGCTCAAAATTATCAGTATCCTTGGTCAATCAAGCTTGATAAATCAAATATTTCAATCAATGATAGTGAATGTGGATCAAATTGTAGTGTCTTTACTACTCACACTAATTACTGCAGATCACTTGTTGGTTTCGACGTAAGTACAATACTACAACTACGTTAGTCAGTCAGTGTATACAAGTTAAATCCAGAGTATATAATCCCGAAAATGATTTTAACATAAAGTCTTTTTTTTTTTTTTCGTAATTTCAGGTTCAAGAACATAGGTACTAACAAAGGATGGATCAGCAGAGCAATCTTCAGTTTCATGTCAAGTAATTTTGACAAATTTGTGTTTCTAGTACTGAAGTTCTTTGTATGTAGAGTTCATTTTGTTTGTCTAATAATCTACTTTTTTATTTTAATTTTAGTTATTTTACTTCAACGTATTTTTTATGTTTGTAATGAAAGAAGTTGTTCATACTCAATTTACTTTTTTTTTTGGTGTGATGAAGATTGGACTACTAATATTTTTTAATTTCTTTGATGATGGGGGTTATTTTTTTTATTCAAAATATACTCTCTCTGTTCCTATTTAGTTGTCAACTATAGAAGTGACACACATATTAACGCACCAATTATTATCGTATGTTAGTTACAATTTTATCCTTAACTTGAAAGATTATGCAACTCCCCAACTATAATAAATGTATTTTCTGATTACAAAAAGCATGCATTACAACTTAGTAGCACTAGAAATTTTTCTAGAATTAAATAAGGGCATATTAGGAAAAAATTATTGTTCTTTCTTGATTTATTAAAACGAATAAGTAAATATGGACAGATATAGAAGAAAATAAGAATAAATAAATAGGGACAGAGGGGGTATAATTTTAAATCATTTGATGTAAATTTATGAAGAATTTGATTACTTTCGTACAAGTGTTTTAGCTAAAGTGACAGTTTCTTTTTCCCTTTGAGTGTTCTATATCAATTTTAAGGTCTTTATTAATGTGGGTTTTCACAATATACTTCGCCTTTTTAAAGGAAAATTTGTTTCGTATGTTGTTTAAGAGGTTCTTAAATTGTCTGAGACGATTATATACTAAATAATTGTCTAAAAAGAAATAATTGACGAAAATTTATTATTTTAGAATATTCATAAAATAAAATCAGAATCAAATGAACCCCAATCATCGTACGAGCAAATCTTCAAGATCAAAAGTCAAAAGCATTGTCAATGGAGCAAAATTTATATATCCATTGGGCAAATCAAAATTAAAAATTCCAACCCACTCACTTTCAATGTCATTATTGTAAATCACAGCACTTCGAGCTTTATTGAGAGAGCGAAACAACACAAATGCATTAGTTGAGAGATTAATCACGTGCCTTCACTTTTGTTTTTGAAATTACCTTTCGTACTACATTTACTTCGTTAGATGCATGTATCCGACACACTTAGATATATGTATCTCGGATATATGCGAGTCAAATTAGGTATAATTTGTTTCATATAAACTACATATATAGGCGTGATTCATATGTATATGAGTTACACTGATTATTTCACTTGCCTCTCTCCTCTCTCCTCACTCTCTTGTCTCTATCTCAGTGTATATAGATTTTAGAATGTATATTGTATCAAATGATGCAGACGTGGCCCGCCTCTCTCTCCCAATGTATAGGTATTTTAGAATGTATAGGATATCAAAGATACATGTATTTAGTATTTGTCTTGAACTCCGTAGGACTGGTTATCTGACTTGAAATTGATATGAAATCATTAATTAGTAAGATAATATGTAATTATTTCAAACAATAGAATGGAAAATTTATGATAGGAATGTTTGTGTTACAAAGATAGTTTTTTCCTGATTGAAATAAGTAAAAGATGGGCTCATAGTTATTTGGGCTTTGTAGAGTAAGTATTGATGTTTCAAATTTTGCACTTTCAGGCCTCACCATCATTGTTCAATAATTTTGTACATCTAAATTAACCAAACTTGTATCAATTATGCAACATGCATGTAACAAGGCAATTAAAGCTAGAATTAATATACATCCAAGAGACTAAATAAGGGATAGAATTGTGTTATAGAGTACAAATAAGGGAAGAAACTAAAATTTGTGAAGCCAAATCTCATTCAACGTTATTTTTTAAATTCTTCCCAAACTTGTACTATATGTAAATATGAGAATCGGAATATTTTTACTAGTTGAAAACAGAAAAGAAATTATATTATATGCTTAAGAATACTGAAATTAAGACATTAAAATCTATATTTAACTTTTTGCTATTATTATTAGACTTAGATATATTAAACACAATTATAAATAATGTGATTTGGATGAATCGACAACAAAATTACAATAGCTTGTCTGGGTGGTGTAGTCGGTTATCACGCTAGTCTCACACACTAGAGGTCCCCGGTTCGAACCCGGGCTCAGACATATTTTGTTCTTATTTACTTTTATAGGAAGAATATTACTTTTGGTTGCGATGTAACGGAACGGCTTAATATGTGTATGTTATACTTTTTCTAAACCTTGGTCTTTCGAAAACCATCTTCTCTATTTTTGCGATATAAGATATATGTATATTCCTGCTTTGCCTTTCGAAAACCATCATTTCTATCTTCACGATGTAATGGTAGGATTCGTATATATTCTACCGTCTCTAAAACATATTTGTGAAATTTCAAATTTTTATATATTCTACCTTTTCTAAAGCTTATTTGTGAAATTTCGTGGGGCGAATATATTGTTATTGTTGTCCTATAGAAGCATATTACTCTAAAATAATTTGAGTTATAAGAAGGTTTAAGTTTTGAGACCAGGTTTAGCTGATTAAGACTTTATATTTCTCGTACATTGTTAATTTTCTTTGTATTTTAGTCAATATTGATCTCGCATAATCATATATTTTTTTAAAAAAATAAAACAAATGAAATATAATTCAACACACATTTATGAGTAAAAGACAACCATATATTTTTATAAATTATAAGCCAATCTTATTTTTGTCATAGTTGATTTTTCATACCGTTATTTAAATAGGAGTTACTATCTCACAAATCAATTTTTTATTAAAAAATATTGAAACAAAAAAAATATAACTTTTTAATATAATAATTATTAATTAATTGACAATCCGAGAATACCAAGCTTATCAACCACACGAAAAAAAAGCATAAAAAGAAATAACTTTGTTTTTCTTTCTCATTCTCTTTCATGGTGCTTAAAATTTTCAAAATATAAATGATGTATGTTGCTCATGCACTAAAATCTTACAAGTTATAATTAAGATAATGATTGTCCCTTTCTTATATATTTTGGTGAACTTTAAATGGTGGAGAGTGAACTGAATTCGAGACTTACATCGAATTATTAATAACTTTTTACTTGAATATCCTATTAAAAATTTGAAGTTTATAAATTTTAAATATTTCATAAATATTTTAATAAATATATAAAATTTAAGTAAATACTATTAAATTTTTCGTGATCCCGAGCCTACCGGCCGATAAGCTGGATTAGGGCTTTCGTCATGTAATTTTTTTTTCTTTTTAGTTTGTTTTTAAAAGAACTTTTTTTTTATTACATAATTCAGACATATAGAAGAAATAATATTATTGTTAGAACACGATAATATTTTTTTTTGGGTTAATGTTTTTAATAGTAAATCGATTATTTGATATCCTTTTCGTAAAAGATTTGAAATCCGATCTTTCGGCATTTGTGATCATAGTGGGTGGTAGACTACATAGAATTAAGCTTCGACGTCATTCCAATTTCCACTATATGATATTGACATTTGATTCTCTTACTTTTAAGTTTACTTATAATTCCGATCACTCAAAATATGATGAAACTTTAAATGAATTTGAGAATTTCAGTCTAATTAAGATGGAGTTTTATCTTGCTTTTTTAATTAAATATAAAATTTCTACACAAAAGGGGCATGAAAAATATTATTTTAATTGATTTAGGGTTTTTTAAAAAACAAATTTATGAACTAACGGACTAATTAATTTACCCTTTATGAATAAATCCACCCAACATAATAACTTTTCTCCAACAAATTTAATTAGAAAAAAATAGACCCGACCCAATAGCTATTACCAACCATTCAATTGAAGATAATTAACCAAAAACACATAATGATTCAAAATACTGTTGAAAACTTTAGCCTTTGGATAAATAGTGGGAAAAACACACAAAAAAATAAAGTTCCAAAACTAGAAAATACATTATGATTCACAACCACAAAACAAAAATAAACTATATTATCAACATGTATTTGTGGTATAGTGATCGAGATTATTTCATACTTAATCAGATATTTTGAATTTGAGTCGTGAATATGAAAGAATCTTATTGAAGCACTAGGATGAATCGTCAGTGAGCGATTTAAATTTATTTTGAACTCTGGTATTGACTTTGAATACCGAATACGAAAAGAAAAATAGAGACTACATTAAGTGCATGGAACTATACCGATACACTCCCACATGGCTTATATAACCAAACACTATATAAACTTGATTTCCTGTCCACATAAAAACATCACTTTAATCAAAGAGAATATTCTGAATATTCAACAACTCCACAACCAAATATTGATCAATAATTAAATTAATGCTAACTCAATAGGTGCAAAAAATAAAATGACGACACACTACTTTTGTAACACTGTATATATACCAATTTTATTATTAATATATATATTTATTTATTTTTGAAAAACCATTTAGACATATGTGTGTGCGTATATGCGGTACTCACTATGTTTAATTTGAAAACAGTTAATTTTACATTTCTTATTTTATCTTTAGTCATAGAAATATCAAATCGCAAGTTATTTAAAGATAAATTAGCGATAAAATTGGTAAAAAGAATTTTCTGAGTTTGTACTGTAGAAGGTGATGAAATTGCTTAGAACATTTTGTTGTGAATTTATTGGATGAGCATCTTCCACATGGTTGGTCTTGTGTGTGATTATTGTGCTCTTGCACCTTATAATATATATCATTGAATATCTCCATTATTGATCATAGTGGATTCCCTACCCATATTTTTACTAGTGCTTTTATTTTATTTTTTTTAATTTAGAAAAACGTTCAATTGATTAGATAGTGTAACTTCATTAAAATGAAAGGAAAACTGCATAAGTATTCCAATCTATGTCCGAAATTCTAAAGACACATTTATACTATACTAAGGTGCTATTACTTTCTGAACTTAATTTATAAATAATTTTCTACCCCTTTTTGGCTTATGTGACATTATCTTGTGGGCCTAGCGCATGTTTACATTTTTTTTCAAACTAGTGCCAAGTAGACCGAAAATGGGTAAAAAATTATTTATAAAATAAGTTCAGGGTTATAATAGGTTCTTAGTATAATATAAGTGTGTCTTTGAGATTTCGAACATAAGTTAAAGAAATACTTATGCATTTTCTCAAAATGAAACCTGATTTTTTTCTAGAATTGCTAAAGAGAGAACCAAAAATGATTTTTTGTGTAACTTGAATGGTATTGATTCAATTATATATGTAGATCAAATAATATGATGCAAACAATTCAATACACTAAATCGATCATTATATAAATTAAATTTAAATTTGTTATTATATAAAATAGATTTAACAATACAATATGATAAACTTTCAATAATATAACAATATATTAAAGATATTACGCGTAAACTAACAATACAATATATAATATAATAGGGTGACAGCTAGCCATCCAAACAACATGTGATTCAACCTTTTTTATTTTTTTATTGAAGTTTCATACTACTTTCCCCCCAACAATTTTTTCTAGTCCTTTTTAATTTCTCCCCCAAAATTAAAGGAACAAGTGAGAAAAAGAGCTATAATTATTGCAAATAATATCTAATTAAAAATGTAGAAGACATAATCTATATATATAAGCACTCACATTAATATTATATTATATAGTAGTGAATTATGAATTTTTTGTTTGGATATATTTAGTTAGGACTTATTATGTAGCTATGATCCCAAACATACATATTGCTCTACAACCTATATTATTACTATTACATATCCCACTAACACTTCTTTATTCAAATAAAAATTGTAATGAAACTTCTCAACGTGCATGTAATTTTTAATAGTTATTTTGATTCTTGTCTATATTGTTAAATACATTTATCTGAGATGGTTAATACTTGATGGCACATGAAACACACATATTGGTTAGCTAATGCTTTTTCAAGTTGCTGAGTTTGCTTTTACTCTTTTTCTATACATTCATCAATTATAATATAGTTTTGCTTGGACAAAAATCATAGTAATTTATTTTTCTTACTATAAGGATCAATTGAGAATCTTATAATCAGAAGATCTCTACATATGATTAAAGAACTAAAAGTGAACCCCATTTGTATGATCAAAGTTATAACCATAGAGATTTTAAAGTTATTTATAAGTAATTAGAAATCATTCTTATTTACATACGTGCAAATGATCAACGTGGATTGTTGTGCACTGGGGTAAGTGTTTCACCCTTAACCAGAGATTTCAGGTTCGAGTTTTAGATATGGAGAAAATCTTGAATGGGCCATGTCGTTATATTAATACTCTATAAATCTTTACTTATAAGTTCTGAATTTAAACTCTGAGAATTGAATATAGTAAAATTATAGAGCAAAAACTCAACTTTTACATTAATATTGCACCAAAATCACAGAATTAAACATGCATGTTGACTTTAGGTTAAAAATATTGTACTCAATAATTTGACAAAAAAATATCAGCATATGTTAGGTTTTAGTAGGTATAAAACCTTATTAAACAAACTATATAATTCACAAGTAAATTAAAAGAGTTTGACCAATAGAATTAACACTTTTTTGGCTGGTTAAAAGTTCAAATCATCTTTACTAATAAACTAAGCTCAATTTAATCACATACGAATATTATTAAAGATTCGACAAAAAGTTGATATAAAATTCCTAATTTCTTGTATCTTCCTAATTCCCAACACGCTGCCACGTGTCCTATGTGGATCTTTATCAACCAATCACACATGTCCACGTGAGTGTTTTTTTTTTTAATGGTGAAGTAGGCAACAAAACCTTGAGTCTCTAAAAATCTATTTGGTGCCTCATGTAATGAGAGACAATGTGACCTTACACTTAGCTGGAATACCAATAAGGTTGTGATTAGTTAAGTCGTTTGACTAATTGACACGTGTCACTCAATAAAATAGAATTATCAAAAATATAAAATTTGAGTTTTTAATATAGAATTATCTTTATTAGAGAGCGTTTTATTTTATTTCTGACTTTTTGTTGGTAGTGTGACAAATCAATTTCATGGATGAGATGTTTGTATGTGTCCCATCAAAAAATTCTCACCTTAGTGTGTTAGCTCAAAGATTAGTCAATGTCAATCCCCTAACTCTTTGAGAGGTTATCAATGAAAGTATGGAACCCAAACACACAAAAAGAATACGTAACCAAAAAAAAATATTCTTTAGGTATCACTTTTTGTGGCATTGCTTGACTTGGTCTAAAAATTTATGTGAATTAAGTTATTTCATAAATAGTAAAAGAAAAAGTTAAGCTTTGTTATTTTTAATTATAAAAAAATAACTTTCTTTTTTGAAATATTGATTTTTTTATATTAGTTGTTCGCGTTATTATATATTATTTAAAAAAATACTTGTCAATTTACAAAAATTAAACTACAACTGATTTTTTTTATTTAATCCTTATAGTTAATTCTTTTCTGACAACGTCATTTTAACTATCTTTCTTGTTTATATATATACAAAGAGTGTGCATAAAGGAGAAAGTGGACAACGAATATAAAATAGAGAGATTATTAAAAAGAAAAGTATGTCACATAAATTGAAACAGAAGGATTAGGAAGAGTTTTGAAAGATAAAAAGGCACTCCACTTCACTCCAACTTCTCTTGGCTCTCTATATATAGACATCCTCTTTTAAGTCTCAATATGCATAAGAAATCAAAACCAATTTCTCATTTACATCATTATCTCTTTTTTCTCATTGAATCTCACACATTATAAGTAGTCAAGTTCTTGGTGATTTTAATTAATCATCACTTAAATCTTTCATTAATTAGCATAAAATTATGGGTATTCATGCTGATTTTGATGATCAATTTTCCCATAATCATTATCAAAGGGTTGAAATTCCACCACCAAAGCCATTCTTGAAGACACTCAAATCTAATGTGAAAGAAACATTATTTCCTGATGACCCTTTTAGAAAATTCAAAAATCAACCACTTTCCGAAAAAATTTCTTTGGGTTTTAAATATTTTGTACCAATATTAGATTGGGCTCCTCGTTATACACTTCAGTTGTTTAAAGCTGATATTATTGCTGGAATTACAATTGCTAGTCTTGCTGTTCCTCAAGGGATTAGCTATGCTGGCTTGGCTAGCTTGCCTCCTGTTATTGGACTTTGTAAGTTTCTAACTCGTACAATTATAGAAAGACTGTTACTGATAGACCATCCATCAAGATATAAATTATTTAACTTATATGCTGTTAACGTAAAAGAATTTTTACACTATCAGATTAGGTATGCAGGTAAATTTAGTTGGCATGACAATGTTACTTAAATTATGGACTTATGGTAACTTTACTAGTCATGACATGATGTCTAAGTTACAACATAATATTACTCTCTACGTTTCATTACATGTGTCTTAGTTTGACTGAATTTTCGAACAAGCTAGGATGAGAGACGTTTTTGAATCTTGTAGTTTTAAATTGAAAATGCGTATAATATATTAATTAAAATGTTTTTTTTTTTTAATTTTGTGATCTTAAATATATGTGACGTGCAGATTCAAGCTTTGTGCCACCATTGATATATGCTATGTTGGGAAGTTCAAAGCATTTGGCTATAGGGAATGTGGCAGTTCCATCACTTCTCATTTCTGCTATGCTTGGGAAATTTGTTAATCCTCATGAAAATCCAAAACTTTATCTTCAATTGGTGTTTACTGCTACTTTCTTTGCTGGAGTTTTCCAAGCTTCTTTAGGCTTGTTAAGGTCAGTTCCTTAATATAATTAACTGATAAAAGTGTGTTTTCTCTAACAGATTAAGATTATACTTCCTCCGTCCTATTTTATATGTCATCTTTTGGATTTCAAGAGTTAAACAAATCTATCTTTGACCGTAAATTTTTAATAGATCTTTTAAATATTTTGAATTATCAATTATTGTGACTCATAATACTTTTTACGTAGTTTACACATATATAGATTTCATTTCAAAAAAATTGAAGATTTCATACGTAAATTTCCGGTCAAACATAAAAGGTGTCATATTAATTTGGACAGAGGGAGTAGATGAGATGGTCACTTACTTATACATGACACCAGAGTAGGTAGATGTCCTTAGATCAAAATTTCCACTTAACCATGAAAAAAGAATCATATTCGCACATGAAAAGCGTGTTGAAAATATAATTAACTAATAAAAGTGTGTTCTACGTTTATCTATACATTGGGATAAAAGTTTCTATACTGCACTTTTAAATTGTATTTTAGCCAACTAAAAATTTGGATCTACCTCTCACAATTGCCATGAGATACATACTCAAAGACCTAAGTTGCATGGATTCGTGTCTGATTCTCCGAAAATATATTACTATTAGAAAATCTAATATGATACCATGTATTTCATAACCTAAGTTGCATGGACTCATTTCTGATTCTTCAAAAATATACTATTTGATATGCGTACGCGTATATTTTTGTCACGATGATATATACAGGCTAGGGTTTATAGTGGATTTTCTATCTCACGCAACAATATTGGGATTCATGAGTGGAGCAGCCACTGTTGTGTGTTTACAACAATTGAAAGGAATACTTGGCCTCCTTCATTTCACACATCAAACTGACATTGTCAGTGTAATGACTTCTATCTTCACCCAAATCCATCAGGTACGTAATATTATTCTCGCTCGATGTTTGATACTTGTTTTGCGATCTAACTTATACTTATATTGAGATATACGACTATGTCGAGATCTTCAGTGAAAATGAAGAAGTATTTACCAATCTATATCGTCTAGCCAACCTCCAATTAAATTATGGTATTACATTATTTTAGTTTCTAAAATGTTTTTATATTATTATTTACTACAGTGGAGGTGGGAAAGTGGAGTCCTAGGTTGCTGTTTTCTCTTCTTCCTCTTGCTGACCAGATATTTTGTAAGTAATAATTTATTTTTATATATATATAAATTATTGATTTTTATATAATTGCTAATTATATTATCATATTTATATGGATTTACTTATTTTTGTGGGCAGAGCAAAATGAAGCCAAAATTCTTCTGGATAAGTGCTATGGCACCTCTAACATCTGTGATTTTGGGAAGTGTGCTTGTTTATTTCACTCATGCTGAAAAAAATGGTGTTCAAGTGGTAAAATATAATTCTTTCTCCATATTCCAAATTAATTAATTAAATTTATATTGTACTTATTTGTATTTTCATTTGTTAAACATCTCTATATCATGAATCGAGAAATCTATCGGAACCAGTCTGATATGTCTACATATAATATTTTATCCTCAGATCTTATTTTGTTGAATTACACTTAATTTTCTGTTGTTAAAATTTTATATTATATACATGTGCATAATTATAATTAATGACAAGTGAATTAGTGACTTTCACATGTTGTACGTTTCTTTTGGATGCTTAATTATTTTTTTTAGTGATGGTATATATTTTTTTTATATAATATAAGATAGTACATGAGGCTAATTAATGAGTGAATTAAATTTTTGTAATTTTGTTGGATTTAATTTTTGCCAGATTGGGCACTTGAAAAAGGGGATAAATCCACCATCATATTCTGAACTGGCGTTTAGCTCACAGTATCTTGCAATTGCCATTAAGACTGGAGTTGTCACCAGTATCATCGCCCTGGCGGTAAGTACTGAATTCGAGATCTCAAATTCAGAATTTTAAATTTATAAATTTTAAATCTAAAATAGATCTACATTCGTGACTATTCATATATGTGTATACGTAATATTCAATTAAAAATGTCGAGTTTAGGTCTCATGAACTCATTCTACCACGAATTCAAAGATATTTGGGGCAAAGGTCTATGAAGAAACAAAAACAATGACATAGTCATCTTTGTTATTTTATCGTATACAACTATGGTGATTTGTTGACTTTTATTTCTAAATTATGTCATCGATATTTATAATCTTAAAAATAAAACAGATATATATAACTAGTAAAGTTGCACACTTGTAACTCCCATCTTTTCGGCTAAGGTACTTAAAAAAAACAATAGTACAACATTTTAATTTTTCAATACCAATTTGCATTATTTGATTATTTATTTTTATTAGGATAAATTACATAAATACACACTTTTTATCTCCTATTATTTTTAAAAATCTTCAAAATTTCTTTAATGTATTCGAGCTAGTTTTTAATGTACCCGAGCTACATATTAATGTATATGAGCTAGTTAATGTATCTGAGCTATATATTAATGTATATGAGCTAGTTTTTTTAATGTATCTGAGGTACATATTAATGTATATTAATGTGTCTGAACTAGTTTTTTAATGTATCCGAGCCAGTATTTATTGTATCTAAGCTATATATTATGTATCCGAGCTTCAATTACTGAATTTGGTTTTTTTAATTTTTAAAGAATTAATGTAATTAGAAACTTATTAGGGATAAATTGTAATTTCAAATTAAAATTATGTGATTTATGTAATTTAAGCTTATTAACACTAGTGTCTAATGAGATTATTATTTTTAAATTTTACAGGAAGGAATAGCAGTTGGAAGGAGCTTTGCTATAATTGAAAACTATGATATTGATGGAAACAAAGAAATGATTGCTTTTGGGCTTATGAATATTGTTGGTTCTTGCACCTCTTGTTACTTAACCACAGGTAGGCCCAATCCAAACTATTCAAGCCCAATTATTTCCATAATCAGGCCCATTAACAAATTTCCCATATTGCCCTCATTAACTAGTATACAGTTATTATACATTGATTATATGTTGTATACTAGATCATTGATTAAAGATGAGTAACAACAATATCCAAAAAAAATTCAATTGCAATAAGCAAACTAAACTTTTTTCATTAATCGAATTCCATATTCATATCCATAATAAAAGAATTTTAGTATATAGTCCGATTTTTCGCTTAATTTCCCCCTTTTTTTTTTCAGGACCATTTTCGCGAACCGCGGTAAATTACAATGCAGGATGTAAAACAACAGTGTCCAACATAGTAATGTCAATAGCTGTGATGATAACATTGTTGTTACTCACACCATTATTTCATTACACACCCCTTGTTGTTCTTTCCTCCATTATAATTTCAGCTATGCTTGGTATAATCGACTATAATTCTGCTATCCAATTATGGAAAGTTGATAAATACGATTTCTTCGTGTGTATTAGCTCATATATTGGAGTAGTCTTTGGTAGCGTTGAAGTTGGCCTCATAGTCGCGGTAAGTAATTATCTTTTAAGTTACCTGATTATGACGATACATAGAAAAATTGAGTTTACACTAATGTTAGACTATATTTTTTGTTTTTGATGTGTGACTTAGGTGGCAATGTCATTACTTAGGATACTTTTATTTGTAGCAAGGCCTAAAACATTTGTTTTAGGTAAAATACCTAATTCAATGACATATAGAAATATTGAACAATATTCAACAGCAAGCAGTGTTCCAGGAGTTCTCATCATACACATTGATTCCCCAATTTATTTTGCTAATGCAAGTTATTTAAGGGAAAGGTAACGATAACGGAGAAATAACGTCCACTGATCACTTTTACTTCATTTCTTTAAAAAAAATAGTTATTATCGTGGAGTTTCAAGTTTTACTGATGAATTTTATTTAATATCTTAGGATATCAAGATGGATAGATGAAGAAGAGGAAAAGCAAAGGACATCAACAGAAATTGAGCTACAATATGTCATATTGGATATGAGTGGTAATTAATTAATTAGTGTTAATTCAAGATTAGAAAAGATTGTTATTATTAAATGTTAATTTGATTTTTTTTTAATCAAAATCTTGTGGTGACATTAATTCTATTAATGTAGCTGTTGGAAACATTGATACAAGTGGAATTAGTATGCTTGAGGAAGTGAAAAGAAATGCAGATAGACGATGCCTTAAGGTACAAACTAGAAATATACATTTCTTTCATCAAAAAATTATATTGTATATTTTTTTAATCTTCGTATTAATAATTCTGACTCCGTTACTGGTTTAGGTTTTATTGGCAAATCCTGGAGGGGAAGTGATGAAGAAGTTGGACAAATCCAATTACATAGACAAAATTGGGAAAGAATGGATTTATTTAACAATTGGTGAAGCAGTAAATGCATGCAATTATATTCTTCATAATTGCAAGTTCCAATCAAAGAGAATGGATTCTTCAGTAACTCCAGATGATAGTGTATAAATGATTAATCAGATTAATGATGGTCATTTAAAATAATCCAAGTGTATTAGTATTAAGTAATTTTACTTTTACAGTTTCACTAAGTGAAACATATAAGGAGCTTGTTTATTTACCCTAAAATGCAATTTTGTAAGATTTCATGTGTTTAAGTTATTGGAAGTTACTTTAATATCTCAGTGCTCCACTATAGTACTTCTCTTGACAAGATGTTTCCAACAAAAATATTTTTTTTTTGTTCGATATGTAAATAAAAAAAAATATTATCCTAAAAGCATTTGTATATAATCTAATGATACGAGGATAAGGATGTGATGGCGGCGGCAAGCTCATGAGTGAAAGTGAAGATGACGTGTGTTGAAGGGTGGGATGGACACACTATTAATTTGTAGAAAAAAATATTTTTCAAAAATTTTGATCAATCGAATTCTCCACCGAACGAACTATGTAGTATAGTCAAGGGTTGTGCACAAACACTAGAGACAGTTCAGCAAACAAAACATCCTGTCATAGGGTTTGGGAAATGGTCACACCACAAAGGGGTGTAACATAAGCAGTCTTCCCTGACGCAATCATTGGCGGTTGATTCCATGATTCGAAACCATAACCTATAGGTTACGAGGAGACAAGTTTATCGTTGCTCCAAGGTTGTAAAGCACTAGAGTAAACTAAAGAAAACTTTTCTACTAGGGAATAGGAAGTATACACAAAAGTTGAACCAAATAATACTAAGATATGAGATGCCAAAAATACATCCAACAAAGGGCAAGTTAAAAAGGGACTGGATAACAGTGATCAAAATTGCAAAACAAACTCCAACATACTTTCAGGTAGAGAGAAGTCAAGGTAAAAACAGCAACAATGCTTCTAGCCGCGCAAATTTACAAGAGTTCCAATCCGAAAACAATTGAAAAAATGACTTCTAAGAAACTCACTGTCAGATCAAACAGCCAACAACAGAGTGAAAGTAAAATGAAAATACAGAGGGTTACGTGACACTCGGAAATTCTAATTTACTATAGGAAAACTTCAAAAGATTTTGATATCTGGACAGCTAACATAACCTACCTCACCAATATAAGAGAACTGTGGGAGTTTGACAGCTTCCTAAATATTGCGCCAATCCAATAAAAATATTTGATGTACCGTTCGTGCTTTTCCTCGTAGTTAAAGGCCCATTTTCTCCCCAACACAATCCCACAAAGAGCTAACCCAAGATATGGAACTGCATCTATCTCAACTATTCTTGCTTGAATACACGCGGGAGGATTTCATGTGCACTAATATCCAAAGGCACTGGATCCCTGAAAATTGAAGATGGAGTTGGTTAATCCAGGGTCATCACCCAGTACAGGAAGAAGGAACCGATGCCTCAAATTGAATTGCCATACTTGCATACATTCCTTTAGAAAATTAAGTATGTGTTGTTCGACAAGCACAATTATGATAAAAGATCTAATTACTCAAAAAGATATTATCTGTTAATTTCTTCATGGAAAGAAGATGCTGCCACTTATACATATTTTCCAGAGTTTTTTCTTAAACCTGGATACTATATTTACAAGTCCTAATTGATAATGTGCTTCTTACACACGAAGCAAAAGATTAAATGTCTTCAAAAGCATTAACTTCCTCAACTCATGTATAGAGTTGAAATCCTCAGCCACCACGTGGCGAAAGAAATATGGAGAAGTTCACTAGGATGGTTCCCCAAGTTAAACAGATGTTTGCAGGCAACAGGTGAAAGGAAATCAAGAAATGCACATTCAGTTGAATTGTGCATTTGTCTTATCTAATTTCTCACGTGTCAAGAGATTAGCCCATACTTGATGTACATGACCATAAAAATCATAAGCTATTATCCTTTTGCATTTGATAAACTCTGGTATGCTCGAGACGTATATCGAAGTCACACGTTCAAATATGCTATGTATTTTATCCATTAAAGCAAATAATTGCATTTGTAATGCATTTTATTAAAATAGATAAGGTGCATACACAAATGCATCCCTGTGACATCCAAAAAAAATCACTTTCTGTGTAAGCTGTGTTATTGCTAAGACAAAGGGAACAGACCTGCATAATGTTTTGCCTTTCTCAGTGGAGCTAGGGATAAACCACAACTTCCGCACTAGAGGAGATTCAAATTGGACGAAAATCCCATCATTTTGACCATGCTTCCACTTTCTTGATCCTTGACCTTTCCAAACCTGACAGATCACATCACTGAGGGTCAAAAATCGTGAAAGAATAGATCAATTGCAAAAACTGCATATATAAAAACAATGTTGTCTTTGATTCACACCAGACACTAACATGATACTAAACCATCAATGGTCAAGATCACCATTACCACTCTACCAAAGATACAAGTCAAGTTCATCCTTGATTTCAACTTCCTTTGGCTTGTGTTTGTCTGAACCAAGCTAAGTGAGCTAAAAGCTAAAGTGAATCTTGCTTTGATCGTGACTTACTACGATGCTAACAGAACAAAGCACAAATAAATGCAAATCTACAAGTATCGATGCTAATAGAATTAAAATGCAAACCTACAAAGGTCAGGGCATTTTAATCAGATTAAGTTGTAGAATGGGAGTATAGAACCAACTCCAGTATTCATAGAGCATAGACAAATCATATGACACAATTACAGTAAAAGGCAGCCCGGAGCACGAACCATCCCGCGTCGGCAGGGTCCGAGAAAGGGCCGAACCCCAAGGGATATGATGTATACGCCTTCCCCGATGCAAGCCTTAATGGCTGCTTCCCCGGCTCAAACCCGTGACTAGGTCACACGAAGACAACTTTACTGTTGCTCCAAGGTTCCCCTTCAGTTGACACAAATATAGTACTAACAGATTATTATCTTCACATGATAAGACTTCTAAGTTCTAACAGCCTATTATGCTTCTTATAGATACACAGAGATCAAATATTGGTTAAGTTGGAATAAGATTAAGCTAATAACCTCTTGTTTTAATAATTATGGTGTCTAGACTAATTTGTATACAGCTAATAAGTTAATTGTCTCACTTTCAGTGCGTGAATCCATATGAAAAACTGCTTAAAGAGGTTATCTGTGTTCTTAGAAACAATATTGACTCTTGATTGCAGAATCTCAGTATCTGTATGTGACTTCCGTGCTTTTATCACAAACTGAAAAAAGCAAAAACTTTAATCTTTTTCTATTTGTGTGTGTGTGTGTTTGGGGGGGAGGCGCTCTTCCGGAAGAGTATCAATGATTGAATTTACCTGTGGATAAGATATGATACTTTTTGGTGTCACTAAACACGCAGCTTGAGCGAAAGAATCTTCAGCATACTGTCGAAGAAATGCAAAACAATTGCTGTGCGTATGGGGTGACTCAAAAGCCTAGCACATGAATAAAAGTACCCAATTAGATAGTATACGTTATATCCAACTGCACTTGACAATGTACCTATAACTCACAAATTCAATTCAGACATATAGGAAGAAGGCTGAAATCCATGGGAAAATGCATGAGGAGAATTTTTGGAAGTAGTTGTAACACCTTATCTATATTAACAGCTGGAGCATACTTTTCCGTGTCTGTCTTCTCCTTGTTCAGAAGGAAATAAACTCTAGGATCCACTTTTGAAGTTTCATGCCATGACTTAACTGCACCCTCTACTGTTTCAACATGGAATGAGAAAAACTCTTTCCAGCCATCTTCAGCTCCATATTTTTCAGACTGCAAAAGGAGGATCAAGCTTAGTACATCTCATGCGGAAACTTCCCGGAAAGACATTTTCCAGAAATTAGATTTAGGGCTATATCACACAGCTGGTGATGCAACGAGTATCTTACCTACATGAGGAGATATGTTATATTTCACAGTTTGCATGAATAAAAAGTACTACTGACCGAAACCGTATTAAAAAGTGAACCCACAATCAGAGAGAAAAAAAAATTAAAGCTCCAGGGATGACCAAATACATTAACATTTCAATACAGATATGTCTCTCGAAATATATTCAGAAGACACTGACCAGTTCAGATTTCAACGCATCAAAATGTTTTGCCATGTCAATATTGGTTCTCATGTTCTCCAGTTCTTCAGTGCGCTTCTTATCTTTAGCCAACTGCGTAAGTGTCTTTATCTTCTTGGATACTTCCGAACTTTGAGGGTTGTATTTTGATGCAATCCGGAAAGCAGCCAAAGCCTACATCACAATAACATATATTAAAACCAGAACATAAGAAAGTTATCCAATAAATAAGAGGAAACATTTATACATACATCCTCGTATCGTTCCATAGCCTCTAGTATGCATCCTTTCCTGAAATAACCCTACATGTACAATTGAGTGATTTTACAAGCAGAAAATCTTTGTTCTGATAACAAGAAGTCCACGCATATTCTGGAGCATACCTTTTCCCACTCTGGTTTCAGATTGATCGTCATCTCGGCATCAGCAAGTGCTTTGCTAAGTTTAACCAGATGCAAAAATGCTGCAGCGCGATTGCTGTACATAGTTGAAGAAAGAGAAAAGTAAACAAGGAACAATAGTCAGTTTCACAAGCTAGATATAACGATATGTGTGTGTATTACTTTTCTGGTTCTTTATAAGCAATTATCAACAGAAGGAGGATCCTAAAATTGTCGTAAAGGAAGCATTAATGAAAAGTAAACTGCAAACTTTAATATTTATCAAATTAATGAATGTAGAATACAAACAAATAGTTGTACTATTGCCCTGATTGGATGTCCTAGCCTAGAATCTTGTCCACCAAAAATGACGTACAATCAATTATTTTTTTATGAAACAAGAATCAATGAGTAATATCTTCTATGAAAAAGAAAATAGATACAATCAATCCACATATTGCACATCTATAACAGTATATTTTCGCGAGTATTAAGAATCAATGAATAATATTTTCTATGAAAAAGAAAATAGATACAATCAATTTATATATTGCACATCTATAATAATTAGCTGGCAAGTTTGAAATAGACCTCAAAACTTTCTAACAAAAGCTAAGTTGCTCAGACTCTCTAAAAATATTGCGACACCTGTGTCAGATCTTTCAGAAATACACTATTTTTGGAGGATCTGACATGCACCCGTCGGTATTTTTAAGAGTCCGAGCATCATGGAATAGAAGTCTTCAAGGAGGGGAGAATCAATGTTATTAATAGTCATTGTTACGCTAAGCGAGAAGCTATCCCTTCAAGGGCAAAGCAAATGCACTTATAAGAAGAGTACATGTCAAACAATGACACAAAGTGATCCCAACAAGAAGCAGTTGGTTCTTTAAATCTCAATTCTTGAGAAATGGATCAATATCTGTATTACTGAATATTGGATACTAATTAGTTAGGTTAATTATTCATATATAGTTGATATTTATTGTCTTCCATAACTTGTCCGCTTCATTTCTAGAAGTTTGCGCTTTTAGTTATCATTTTTTGCTTCAAGCCCCATAGATCTTGTCGCTTTTCGCTTTTTGCTTTTAAAGGCACTAGGAAAGTGACGACGAATGCCTCACAATTTAAATGTGTTCTCTAAAATCTGAAACATCTTAATAGTAAGAAAAATATACTAATATGGTTAACAACTAAGTCATTTCTACGTGTAGTGGTTTCTAGGTTCTCTCTTCTTTTGTTTTTAATAGAAAGGAAAATGGGGGAGGAGATTACAAGGTGGGGCATCGAACCCTCACCAATAAGGTGAAAGTTCAGTACCAACTGAGCTGCTAACATTTTCTGGTTTACTAGGTTCTCAATTGAACAAAAGACAACACATAACTAACCACAAATTCCATACATTTCTTTACACGTAAAATTCCTTTTCTGCCAAATGTAAGATTTACTTTGACAGTAACTCTGTTTAGACCAATAATTTTCATTTATTTTTCAAATAATTAGATAGTCCCCTAACTTCTTGAAGTTAATTAGCTGCATTTTGAACATAACTTAGAAGTCCATTTACAATTCTATTGTAGAAAAAAAATCAATCAACATAGACATATTAGTAGATAAAAGACAAATACAGGCAATGGCACCCCAACAATCTCGTCATGGATAGACAGAAGAAAAGGAGAAGACGAAGCACGCCAAAAAGGGAATGAAATAGGTTGCTTTTAGCGATTGCAATTGCTTATTTGGTAAGGATTACCAGCCTGAGATAAAAAGACTAGTCCAGCCTATGGTTACATGCCCATTAAGAGCTATACCTAGAATCGAGCTAACTGCATAGGCAGAGGGGAAACTTTCCTTTAAAAAAAAACTAAAGTAATTAACGGCATTGGAAACGACAAATCATATTACAAAAGGACAAATCATATTACAAAAGGAGAAAAGAATGAGTAGCCAACCACAAAATCCAAAAGCAGGATAGACACAATTGAAATAGAACCAACCACAAAGTACAGGCAAGATGAAAATGCATAGTAAATACTATAACATCAATTTTGAGTAGCCAACAATTACATACAAGTGATATGACAAACTTTTCAGCACAAAATGAGCAAACCCCACAAGCCAAGATTACATCTTTGACAGAAAAAAATGCATCTAGGAAGTGAATACGTACCTGTAAAGAGTGGCGTTTGATGGGTCTTTCTTGATGGCTTGAGTGTACAAAGCTGCCGCTTTGAGATAATTCCCAGCTTTGAAGAATTCATTTCCCTGATCTTTCAGTGATGTCTCTGCTTTTGCATCTGATTCTCCCATCTTCTCTATCACAGCAATTTGCTTCTTGGCTATGGAGGTTTTTTGGGTTTACTAGGGTTTTCTCAGATCTTTGTTGCTCTGTTCTACAACATAATTTTGCCACATTTCCAATTTTGGGCCCCACTCAACAATTGAATCATTTTCTGTTATAAATTTTTACTTTTAACCTTAGCAGAAAAAAAAAAGACTCAAAAACTCCGTTCCTTTTTATATGTCATTCATTTTTATAAAAATTGATTCATAATGTTTGTACTCTTTTGAGTTATTAGTCTTGAAATTATATATTCGATCAACTTAGAAAAGCTAAGGAAATAATTTATGTTCACTGATTAAATTAATTAATCAAATAAAATTAATTTATATTTATTGATTAAAAACTTAAATTTCAAAAGTTAAATAAAGATAAAATAGTAAACTTTCTCAGTTTCTTAATCAAATCCAAAATGATAACATATAAATAGCAACAGAAAGAGTATTAAATAGACTTAATATGTATATCATTATAAAAAAAAAAAAATTGTACTAGTAGAAACAATAAAAGAGTTATCCATAAAGTTTAACAAATTATTACTCAAAAAATTATATCTTTAGTAAAAAATTCCTAATTTTCCTACTTCAAAAACTTGAAATAAATAAAACAATCGAGAATTTGTCTAAAAAATTCCTAATTTTCCTTCTTTCTTCTTATCCATTGTTGCATCCTCAGCTCCTTGTCCTTGTGTTTGGATTTAACATCTATGAGTGAGTATAGTTGAAATTGTTTGAAAACATTTGGACAATGCCATAAATAAAAGATAAGAAATGATTTGAACTTTTTTAAAATTTAAAAATTATATCTAAAATGTGTTTGACACACATATATATCATGTTGTATATTTTGTATATCATACAAAAAAAAATCTTGGTAACAATTATAAGATGTGTATATCATATGTATATTGTGTGTATAAGTATATATCACACACAAGTTTTCATGAATTTATATAGATATACATGATATACATGAGATAAACGGATATACAATTAGATATATAATGATATTCATTGGGATACATGGATTCCACTATTATGTATGCATTTGAGATGGAGTTGTCTTCAAATTCGAGTTTTTAGTCCGTACAGTATGTCAAATCCTCCATTAATCATCTAAAAAAAATATTCAAAATCCTTAAGATATTTCTAACAAAACTTAATACATCCACTGGGACTAATTATAACTAAACATAACAAAAATAAATTGAAATCAAATTTTAATCGTTAATACTGATATTTTTTAATCTTTATCTTCAAATATTCGATGATGATCTTAAAAAAAAATTGATATTGCAACATGAAATTGATGAAAAACTAAAGAAATCTTAGATGAAAAAAAAGAAAAGTAGAGAGATTCGAGAGCAAATATTGATAATTTCTAACACAAATATATTTCTTTTATTTTTTATTTAATTTTTCAATTGTTAAATTTAAATGTCAATCCTATTCCTGACTGATTTTTGATTACAGGTCCTTGTAATAACAATATTTTTTAAATTATTACCAGTCAAGCTTGCTTACATGGACTTTCAACATTTTTAATTGTCAATTTTATTGTAAATTTGAATTAACTAGTTATTTTTAATCAGCGTATATCATTTACGAATTTTATTAAGAAGTGATGGAAAAAAATGGATCGAGGAGATACCCTTCAAGATTACTTGCAAGCTTAGGAAGAACACAAGTCGATATTATCTTATTGATGAGTTTTCTTATGTTAGTAATTAATTATTGTAGGTCAAATTCAACTAGAAAAAAGAAAAAAATGTGTATAAACACATTAAATTTTCTAACTCCACGTAAAAGGGAAATCTTATGTTCCAATGAAAGCAAGCATGTTGTAAATTATTCAAAAATCGAAGTTGATTTACATAAAAAGCTATTATATCTAACATTATATGCTTCTCGTTTAAAATATTTTTAGCTTTATAAATTGTCCTCCCTCTTACTTAATGTGGCTCTTAGTTGAATATGATCAATATTGTTTGAACTTTTTTTAAAAAAAATTAACGTAGAATTGTTATTAGTTATGTAAACTTTTTCTAAAAGTCGAAACCTCTTATTAAGTGGTCTTTAGGAAAACTAATACTAACTCGAAATTCAGTAAGAAAAGAGATATTATAAGTAACAATAGCACATAAGTAGTCAGGCAGATGATAGAGATCCTTAGATTTGTCTGAATTACGCGTCGATGCATGTTATAATACAGAACGTTCTTAGTCATTAACAAATGACAGAGAATCAAAAGACATTCTAATACGAGTATTGAACATCAGATAAAGAAAATAAAAACTAAATAATCATACAATTTTTTGTTAAATAAATAATTAGGTTTGTGTGGTTGGCTAAACAATCTAACAAATGTTCCCCCAAAACTATATATTGGAAGTTGGAGTGTTAACATAAATAAAGATTTATTTGATCATGTGGAACTAAAGCCCAAATCATTGTTTTGTAGTATATAATGCATATTAATTGTTGGTTGAACAACCTTATTCTAAAGCTTCACAACTTGCCCTATATTATTGATATAATTATATCAAAGCTTATTCTCCGACATAACAAGAAAAATATATTTTTTTAAATTGAGTTCTAATTTAATACTATTTTTTTCCCCACTAATATATATCACAACTTGATTACTAATAATTAATAAAACAAAGACCATCATGTCATGTAAAATTTTTCCAGTACTGTTGTTGTTTCTTCTTCTAGAAGAGACATTAGTTTTGAAAATTAAGCTTCAAATTGTCCTAAAATATTATGAATATAAACCTTAGGTTTCAAATTTCAAGAAAATAACATATTCGTTCTATGCATTCCGAATCTACCCTATGCGTAATGCTTATATAGTGTGGTTTACGTCATTTTATGTGATTAATAGGCTATTACACAGTGAAAGATTTATTCAATGCACACTTTGATAGTAATCGTGGAAAAGGTTATAACAGTGTCAGGTTATAATTATACTAGGGTTCCTAAAAAGAACTCTTCAATTTTTTTAGTTTATTATTATTGATGTATTATATCGATTATATATTGACTAAATAAAAGTCAAATTAAATATTCTTAGACATATATATGCCAAGCCAAAAGAGACAATGAAAGGATCTTATATATGTAATATGGATAGTGGTATGTCAAATATAGCCATTTTTCTCCTTCTTCAACCACTCTTAAACGTAATCAACTTATACACCTAACTTAATTATTTTGATTAAGTCTAATTTTTTCTTTTGCCTACCCTTAATTTTTTTTAAAAATATTTTTATAGATATGTAAATTGGAGAAAGGTGAAGGAAGTGAGGTGACAAATATATTAAAATTATCTTTGATCGAAACACTTTGTAACTAGTAGAGGTTCTTCTTGATACAAATTTAAATTAGTGAGCTCCTAAAACAAATACCGAACAGGTACACACAGGATGGAGAGAAAAAGGAAAAAGAGAAAAATCGTGGAACGTAAATGATATTCTAACCTACAACTAATTGAGTAGAATAACTGAGCTTTAAATGAAAGAATATTGTTGACGTTAGATAGTCGAAATTCATTAATCCTGAACAAACTATGCGGAGAATTGGAGATAAAAATACACCCCATCATATAGGTGCATCTAAAACAAGTTAACATATAGTATAAATTTATAGCAATAATTACTACGAATGTTCCATATTAATTGTCACGTTTTCTTATGAAATTTTAATTAAAATCTCGTTTTTTTTTTTTGCTTCCAATTTAATTTGGTCTTTCAGATTTGGTAGTTGACTTCAAAATTGTTCAACTTTAAGAATTGGTCAAATTCAAGAAAAAGTTACTATTTTGAAAATTATTAGAACTTTATATTTTGTCGTTTTATAATTAATCACCTTACGTTCTAATTCATATAATAACAAGTGAAAATAATGTACGTATTTCCACTTAACATCATTTTTTTATTTAAGTAAATACCTTAATATATGATTATTTATTTCTACTAATGACTTTTTCCCTTAACTCTAAGCATGCATATTATAATTTTAGGCAAATATATAGTTTCCTTTTTTGCTAAATTCCAACCAAAGTATTATTGACTTTAGAATATATCCAAAAAATATATTTATTTTTAAGTTTCACAAGCAAGTTGGATTAATAAATAACACACATTTCACATCAAAATGCAATTTGATATTCATAATAATAATAATAATTCAGTGGTTGAATAGTTCATTGTGGTAAACTCTCCTTCTTGCCAGCTAGGTTTCACCTGCTTATGATGACCAAAAAAACTCAAACCAACCAAAAAAAGTATTATTTTAAAATAATAAAATTAGAGGATGAGAGAAGAAAAAGAAATAAATTAAGTTTTTTACAGTAAAGTAAATGTGAAAGAGAGAATAAAAAATTGAAAGTTCACAATGACCTGCTTTTAACTACTAAGTAGTGCTAAATAATGTTTGATAGATTCAAATATAATGTTTTCTCAACTTTATTGATAAAATATTATATTATTGTCGAACATTTACGACTCATATCAAATTTTGATATCGTAAGAAAAATTAGGAAAAAATGATTATTTACTAAATAATTATTTTAAAAGGGGATTATTAACAAAAATTTCCTGTGTTGCGACTTGGTTCGACTAAAAAAATTATAACACTCCATCTTATGAGTGTTTGGATTGGCTTAGCCTATTTTCACTCATCTTGTGTTCAATAATTAGCCGAAGATTCCTCTAGTTTCAACTTTAAGATTATAAATTTAAGTCATCGATGAAGCGGAAAAAGTGGAAAGGTAGAATACCAAATAGCATAAAAATAATAAGTAGTAGCTAGGGCAACCAGGACTTAGTTAATTTTGCTTAATAATAAACCTTAAACTTTAATTAGCAACTAACTACAGTTTTACCACTTCAACAAGAAAATGAGTAGTTAATTTAATTTCCTTGCTATCACAAAATTTCAAAGATGATTCCATGTAAGCTTTTAACTTATCCACAAACTAATTAAAATATATAAGAAAAAAAAAACAATGTGCAAAACAATTATTTTTAATCTATGTTTATACATCCAATATTAATCTTTATACATAGAAAATCATGATATTAACACTATATAGTATGATTTCTATTCTAATTACCCTATTAATTAATACAAACATAACCAAATAATTAATAAAAATAATATCTATATAATTAATCTGATATTACTAATATATCATATTCAATATTATTAACTTCTAGGATATTGTGAATATTCGACTATTAATGAACTTTCCCATCATAAGCTAAGTCAATGCATGAAAGACATGCAATACCAAATTAAAACATATATATATATATATATATATATATATAATATATATATATATATATTATATATATATATGATGTGTTTAGATAACAATGTACTAACTAATATAAGTTTCATTATTTGTTGTGTGTTCATTGTTTCCAAATTTCTAACTAACATATTTCTTAATTCTTACTTAATTATTCTTATGTTTGGGTTTCCAAGAAATAAACCTCCCTCTATAATAATCAGTTTATTTAATTTAATTGGACACTGCCAGTCTCTCCTAGCTACTTGTGTTTTAAAAATCATAACTCATACTGATAAAATTTCTTTCTTTTTTTTAAAAAAAATAAAATAATAATAAACCTAAATTAATTTCTTCCTTTCGTTTTTCTGAAAAATAGTGTAAGCCTCCTTTTTCCTATTATAGTCAACCTCTTTATAATAATTACTATCATATATAATTAATATTTTATTGTGATTGGGTCTAAGTTTTCTTTGAATTTGATTTTATTATGTTATGTTATATATTTCTTTTATAAAGATATTTCCCGGTATATAAAAATAAAAAAGCGGCTTAATTAGAGTGACAATTTCTCGAATTATAAACTTGCCCCAAAAAATATTTAGATGCTTAAATTACGTATGTACGATTTGTTTCAATTGAGAATTTGATTAACATATGATAAAGTATTTTTATTAAACTCGATTCATATACATTTTTTAACACATATTCACAAACCAGACAAATAACACCGTTATAAAGGTGACAGTGTAAATCCAACATTTGCCTTTCCATGACTCAAGGACATTGAAAAAAATGATGTGTGTTTACAAAATAATCCAATAACTTTAGCTAATTTAACACTAAGCCCTTAAATTAAATTACTAAAAACCGTGTTTTTGGTGAGATCAATAGCTAATGTCCATTAAACTTTCTAACAATTTGTAATAACATAATCATTTTTTGTCTATAATGTATAATATACCAATTTCCATATCTTATTTTGTTTAAATTAAGGATATAGACATTAAGGCAAAGAAAACTCTTATTAGTAGTACTTCCCTTAAGAAAACTCCTAGGATTATATTAATTATAATCACCAACTAGCAAATTATTTTCATTAAAAAAAATCAGCATTAAGTAAGATATGGTCAATTTTGAATATCCTAATTGTAGTTGTCTAGTTCCTAATCACTATTTAATTTCATTAATTAAATGAAATATACTTTCTCTACCATACACTTAGCCTCCACCAATAGCCATTTAAATATCAACCCTTTATGGCATCTATCTAAACATATTCCAACATTAAACTTTATCTTAAACCCTAAACTCCTAAAACACATCACAAAATCATGAAACTCATCAACTTAGCACTTTTTGGCTTCTTGTTCATCATTTTCTTCTTTTCAAAACCCTCATTTCAAGCTTCAATCAAATATGAACCAAACCCTAGACTTTTCGATGCTTACATAGCTTTACAAGCTTGGAAACATGTCATGACTTCCGATCCAAGAAACTTCACAAAAGATTGGTATGATTACAATGTTTGTAACTACACCGGGTTTATTGTGCTCCAGCTCCAGATAACCCTAATATCACAACTGTTGCTGGTATTGACCTAAACCATGCTAATATCTCCGGATACTTACATGAAAAACTTGGTTTATTGAAAGATTTAGCCGTCTTTCATATAAATTCCAATAGATTTCAAGGCTCAATCCCAAAATCTTTTTCTAAACTTCGAATTTTATTCGAACTTGACGTGAGTAACAATCTTTTTTGTGGTGAGTTCCCTTCCGTTGTGTTATCTCTTCCTTCTTTGAAATTTCTTGATGTTAGATACAACCAATTCGAAGGAAAAATCCCTACGAAGCTTTGGGATCGAACACTCGATGCATTATTCATAAACAACAATAAATTTCAATTCTCATGGCCTCAAAACTTAGGTAAATCACCCGTCTCCGCTTTGGTTATGGCTAATCTTAACGTAACGGGGTGTATACCATCAAGTATAGCAAAAATGTCGAAAACATTAAATGAAATTATTCTCTCGAATTCGAGTTTAAGTGGATGTTTGCCTCAAGAATTAGGGTTATTGAAAAATGTTAGGGTTCTTGATGTGAGTTTTAACAAGCTTGTTGGTGAGTTACCGGAATCAATTGGTGAAATGAAGAAATTGGAACATCTTAACGTGGCACATAACAAGTTTTCCGGCAAGATTCCGATGAGTATTTGTTCATTACCAAAGTTGGAGAATTTTACTTATTCTTATAATTATTTTTGTGGCGAACCAAAGATCTGTCTCAAGTTGAAGGATAGAAATGATAAGAAAAATTGTATACCATATCGACCATCACAACGTTCAGAAAATGAATGTAAGGCATTTTATTCGCGAGGTCCGGTGAATTGTAGTTCATTTGGTTGTAGATCACCGCCACCGCCACCACCGCCGCCACCACCACCACCGCCGCCGCCACCACCAAAAGCACATTACTATCATTATCCTTAAGTGGTTGAGGAGTTGTGTTTATTTGACTTTTGTTTGTTTTATGTGATTGGATAGGTTTTGTATTGAAAGGGCAAAAAAGGAATAAAAAAATTGTTCGTTGAATAAACTATAGACGTAAGAAAGTTAGACTTTTTTTTTTTTTTGGTTATTGTTTTTTTGTTTTCTCATTTTTCTATCATTGGATTTGGATATATACATTGACTTTGATTATGTTGTACGACTAAGGGATTTAATTAGACTTGTATTTAATTTATTTCCCCTTTTATTTATGCAAATAATACGTACCATGTGACATTGTGATGTACTCGTTAATCTTTTATATAAATTATTAAGTATGATTCTTCAATCTTAAACACCTCATTGGCTAATTCAAGCAGCAAAAAATAATAAAAATTACATAAATTATTATTAAGAGTTAATTTGTACTATTATTTTACGAACATCAGAAATCCCTTGAAGGAACTCATATACATAACTCACGAATTATAAATATACAATACTTAATGAGAGATGTATCCGAGAAGGGATATGGACGTCCAAGAGAATTTTTATAATTTTTTAAAATGATAGAGATTTTAGAAACTGTGGTAAACTAAGATGTGTATTTATTATTATTTTCAAAAATATAATTTGAAACCACATACTATTTTTGAAAATATGCACATTGCAATCTAATAGACGAATGAGAACACACACGACTTTTGAAAAAGCTATAATTTGAACGAAAAATGTTTATTTGAACAATGTTGAGTTGTTCAATTGAAAATGACTTGGTTCAAATATCTAAATAAAATATCTTGACAAGTTCCTACTTACCTTGCCTTTCCGTTACATCGAGACATAATGTAGAACTTGTTATCCTCTTCCCTAACATGCAAAGATTTACTTCCTTGAAAAGAATATAAGAGTTCAACTATATTATCGTAGTTCATGTTATATATTTGAAAGAGGTTGGACCTCCTTGCTTCTTTCATGTTACACTCCACTTCTCGTCAATCTCCTTTCCTCCTCGATCCACAAAGACAAAAGATAAAAATAGCGTCAATAAATCATCACGAAATAAAGGACTCGCTAAATCGAGGTTGTTAACTAATACCAACCCTCACCCTTCTCAACCACAAACCAAGAAAAGTCAATTGAGCCCACAGGCTAAAACCAATTTTTGTAAAAAAGACTCAGCCCATTAGTTAATAAAAAGCCCAATATCTGAATGGGCCAATAAGATCTCATTAGGGTTAAATTGTTAGGGTTCGCCATTGTAGCCGTCGTCGAGCTCACTATAGTTCTGTGTTTCTCTCTCTTACCATAGCTCAGAAGCTCGACCATGGCCGTCGGGTAATACTCTCTTTCTCTCTCTACAACTCAAAAATCACTTTTTTTTCCAACATTGATGCTTCAATGTACAATTTTTTCATCTCTAAGCTTTTTTTTTTTTTGTAATTTTGTTGTATTACAGTAAGAACAAGCGAATTTCCAAAGGCAAAAAAGGAGGGAAGAAGAAGGCGTGAGTTCTTTTTTCCTTAGTTTTATACCAAAGTTTGAATCTTTCTTGTTAATTATGTTTTAAATGTTTATTTTGTATAGTCCCCTTATCAGTATTGCTATTTTAGTATAGTATTACCTATTGTTTTCATTGCTTCAGTTATCGTATTATTTTGTTGCATTTCCATATTTCATTTTTCGAAGTTATGTGCCAAGGGTTTATCGAAAACAGTCCCTTTATATTCTACTCTCCCTGTACCCCGGCTGTGAATTACACTCTGTATGATGATGTTGTTGTATTTTGTTGATTTGATTCTTTTTGGTGGGTACAGAGCTGATCCATATGCTAAAAAGGATTGGTATGATATCAAGGCTCCATCAGTATTTGGTGTCCGCAATGTAGGGAAGACTCTTGTTACCCGTACACAGGGTACAAAGGTAATTATTTGCTTTAGTCTTAATTTTAAGAATATCATACATTCACTATATAATATATGTTTTGGAATGTTAGAGATGCATAGGTATTTTAGTTGTTCGCTTATGTGGTTTTGAATATTGGTGAGTAATTGAAGTCCTCTTTGATAGTTTTTTCATTGACTGGTTGTTGTTTATGATCAATTGATGACGTTTAGTGGCTTAGAAACAGATGAAGTCTGATCTGATGTGTCATTGTGCTAAATATAGCGGAATTAACTTATATCGTGTAGCTGAGAAATTTGCGAGTTTTGTGATTTTAGAATCTTCAGTTAACGTTTTCTTAAACATGGTGAAGATTGTTGACTTTAGTCATTTAATTGGATTATGAAATCTAGATGAAGCTTGACGTATGGGGAAGGTCTCTGCTACTGAGAATGCTAACTATATTATATGAAAGTGAACTTTACGTAGCAAAAATAGTGCGGTCTCCCAGAATACAGAAGGAACAATTGAGTTCAACGTCATCTGAGTTTTGAGTCAAATTGGGCTAGATTATGGGCATAGTATTAGTAGCTTCTTGATTCACAAATTTAAGGGATTCACCCTTTTTAGCTATAGTAGTTGAACTATACAAAAACACAATTCAATGTATCATAATGTTAGTCCTTCATTACAGATTGCTTCAGAAGGCCTGAAGCATCGTGTGTTCGAAGTGTCATTGGCTGATCTTCAGAATGACGAAGATCACTCCTTCAGGAAGATTCGTCTGAGAGCTGAAGACGTCCAAGGAAGAAATGTCTTGACAAACTTTCATGTATGACAATGAACTCGACTTTTTTTCTACCTATTCTTATCAAAATCCTCCTACCAACTTTTTTGGGTTAAAATGGTCAGGGTATGGACTTCACCACAGATAAATTGAGGTCACTGGTAAAGAAATGGCAATCATTGATTGAGGCTCATGTTGACGTTAAGACAACTGATAGCTACACCTTGAGAATGTTCTGCATTGGCTTTACCAAAAAGCGTCCAAACCAACAAAAAAGAACCTGCTATGCGCAGTCAAGCCAGATTCGCCAGGTAAATGCAAATGCTTGTTCTTCAAATCTTAACAAGTTCTGTTCTAATTGTGATATAGCAATATTAGTTATGAGATAAATGGAAATGCTTTTGTTTAAATTTTCTCAAGTATTTGTTTTGATGGCAACAAGTAAGTAAGCAATAGAAATAATGTAGGAATGAGTACTGGTGCTTACACTTCCCCATCCTGTATTTTGCTAAAACCATTGATCTCTACTCTTTTCAAATTGTTTTTAGATTCGTCGCAAGATGCGTGAGATCATGGTTAACCAGGCACAATCGTGTGATTTGAAAGACTTGGTCCTGAAGTTCATTCCTGAATCAATCGGTAGAGAGATTGAGAAGGCAACTTCAAGCATCTACCCTTTGCAGAATGTATTCATTCGCAAGGTCAAGATCTTGAAGGCTCCTAAATTCGACCTTGGGAGGTTGATGGAGGTAGTTTTGTTGCTCCCATCTCTACTAATATGAACTTCCATTTCTCGTCACTTTCAGTATTACCAAACTCTTCATTTTCCAGTATATTAATGCGGAGATTACTGTTTCTTGGTTGTGGTAGGTTCATGGTGATTACTCAGAAGATGTTGGTGTGAAGGTGGATAGACCCGCTGAGGACGTTGCAGCTGAGCCAACTGAAGTAGTTGGTGCTTAAATATGTTAAAGATTTTCATAATCTGTTTTATGAACTTGCTTGTGGCTTAAATAGTTTTTCACTAAATAACTTTGTAGGTTACCTTCATGTATTTTACTTATTTTGTTTCTTGAGAGTAGGAACAGATTCAGAAGGAAATTTTATACTACATATATGATATTTCCCAGTAAAATGGTTGATGCTTTACAGATTTACCTCTCTATTTTGTTTCCAGTATTCACTTTATTTGGAAAAATTATAATTTATTTGATAATTAATGTGTGATATGAAAATTCCAGTTTCAAATTTGTTTGTATTAGTACATTCGAGTGTGAACAATACTTCAAATATTCTTTGCTTAAACGTCAACTAAATACAATTTTAAATTTATAAATGTCAAGTAAAAACGCCCACTTAGAGTTTCTGGTGGGTGGAAATAAGCATTTTAATCTTGGATAAATTGTAGAAATATATTATTAAAAGATTGGAACAATCTTTATTTTTGTATTTTTTCTATATCTGACTGATTCTATGTGATAAAAAAGTTTAATCTGATTATTAATTCCGGGTAATTTTTTAGAAAGGATAGGTTAAAAATTTGAAATGAATTTATTCTAATTTATCTTTCTTTAAACTAATAATTACACATTCTAAAATATACTTTGTATTTCTTATTTTTAATTAATTAATTTAGTGAACCGAATACCTAGACTAGATTATGATATTGGAATAACTTGTTCCCGATCTTGGATTATCCTTAAGGTGTGTTCGATATAAAAGAAAGTGTATATACGTACCTCTTCACCGGAGCATTCATGCTCCTCTTCACATGTCAAAATTATTTCAGCCTCGTTTTTACATCTTGTCCACCTCAAAGGTCACTATACACATCCCTTCTATTTTATCAGTTTCCCAATCAGCTTATGAAGACAAATGCACACAAATTTGCAAAAAAGAGAAAGAAAGTAGCTAAGATAAGAGGCTTCCAGGAATGTATATGCACAAGCTGAAGCATAGTGGCTCCATGCAACACCTAATATTAGATACACCATCAAACTGATAACACTTTCAGAAAGATTAAAATTACAAAACACAAAAGCATTGGTAAAATTCTTTAGGCAGTTAAAAGTCTAAAAAACTGAAATAATAGCCATGAGAACAAAGCTTATTTGGAATAAGATCCAACCTAACTCTTAACACTTCCCCCTAAAACTAAACAAGAATCAGTTTTTTCAAGAAAAGTTAGAACCATTAGACGCGATATCTGATGCTGCCATTATTGCTGCTGCTGCTACTTGAAGGTCTAAAGCAACACATGGGACTCTTCTTTTTCTTCTCGCTGTTCCTCCTCCCGATATGGATGAAATTCTTCAGTATGATCCCCGTGCTGCTCCTGGAAAATTTGCTCCTAACTTTGCTTTTCTTTTCGTCATCCAGTTTCAGCAAAATGTACTGAATTTTCTGAACCTCTAGCTGCAACCGTCCTATCTTCTCAGACCCTTTTCTTGCCTGTTCTGACACTCGCTTCTGACGGGTACTCATCACCTCTATCGAGTCTGCTGAACCACTGCTTGGAGAATAGGATGTACTTTCCTCTGTATTCTTCATCAATTGGCTATTCAAATTCACCAGATGTACGACTGTTTCCTCGACTTCTTGTAGCTGCTCCTTGACTGTTTCAAAATCAAAATTTTTGGGTTTTTTGGCCTTTTTGTTTGCCTCCAAATTTCTTCTCAGACTATCAACAGTCAATTGAAGACTCATCAATTTCTCTGCATCGGAAGCAAGTCGCTTGAGAATCTTCTTGTTCATTTCTTGATTTGCCTCAGATGAGTTCATTGATAACTCTAATTTGTCCACACCCAACTCCTTCTCACTTCTGATTCTGTAGGTGGATGTTTGCCCCTCCACTCCAAGTTCCTAAATTGGTTGTGCATGATAGGGACCCCCATTGTTGGATGATTTGCCCGTTTCTTCAAATCATTCACGCTACGACTGAGGCTGCCGCCTTCTGCAGTTTCCCACAGCTCAAGCATCTGATCATCTACTCTCTCTGCCGCAGAATGAGCTCTTTTAATTCTTTCTGGTGAGCTATCAGAAACATGATCAAGTGGTATATCTTTCATCAGTGTCCCATTTTTGGCTTCAAAGGACTTGGGTTTTGTCTTCCGTCGATTACGGTCATCTTCATGCTCCTTTTGGTGACTCCTCCTTCCTGCAACCTCATGTTTTTCTCGATCCAAACTGGGCCGAGATTTTATCGACTCAATTTCACTTGCAGTACTATCTCGACCAGGCTTTATGTGTAAAGGCTGATGCAAAACAGGCCTGTTCATGCCTTCCACTACTTTCTTAACTGCTTTAACCCTAGTCCTCAGCTCTTGCAAATCAAGAACACCTTTTGGCATGATAGAATGACCATCTGTCAGCTTGTTGGAGCTAATTTGACCGGACTGAACCTCAATTTCAACACACTGCAAATACAAACAGAAAAGAACAAAATTTCAGTAAAACGTTGGAGATAACTGCGACATTCTAAGCTTTGAAGCTCAAGAACAGAAAAAGTAAATGAGAATAACACTTGGGAATGCTGATGCTTCCCGTTAAATATGTTCTGGAGCACTTCAATTAAGTTTTCAAGTATACCACAAGTCAACTCCGAAATGATAATACGAATGTTAAAGTAATGTTTGTTCAACTTGATAACCGTAGGCAATCTATTGCATGTTATGACTCTCAGCAAATATGGAAGAAACTTTTGAGCAATCAAATCACTTAATGATGTTGCAAGGCAATGGGCATGTACAGAAAGACCAGAATCCAATCAAACCTAAACATAGAGAAAAAGAAAAAACCTAACACTGCTTATATATGATAAAGTATGATAAAGTACATTACCTTTGCTTCCTGAGATCGAGCTAGATTAAATTTCATGAGGAGCAGAGCATTATGCTCAAGTGAAACAATGTCATCCTCAGAGAAGCAATTACAGGAGCATATGAGTGTAACTGTGACTTCAGTTCTCCAATTTCACCTTCCATCGAGATCATTTTTCCTTTCATTCGCTGAATCTCCAAACCCTTGGAAGCATTGTTATCCTCGAGTCTTTCACACACCTCATTCAACTCATTCATTTTGTTTTCCAGTAGCACTTCACGAACGGAGGAGATCTGGAGATCAAAATAAAAGGTTGCTGCCTCTGCCTCCCATAGTTCAAACTCACAGTTCTTCTCTTGAAGCTCCGAACTCAGATATTCTTCTCGCATTCTTTGCTCTTCAATTTCTTCATGCAACTTACCCATTTCAGCTACCAAGTTCATATTCACTTCCCGAAGGACTTCAATTTCTTGGTTTTGAGTGGTATTTGTACTTGATATTTCAAGCATCTTCTTTTCTAGAATTTCATTTGTCAGTATGGATTCTTGACGGTCAGTTTTTAGCACATCCAGAGTTGTACACAATTCCGAGTTCAAATTCTCAGATGCTATAAGCTTCTGCTTGGCTTCCAAGAGTCCTGCTTCCTGCTTATCAATTATTTCTTTTCCAGTGGAAAGTTCCAACTTCAAATGATTGTTTGATTCCCTTGCTTCATAGAGGTCGTCTTCCAGCCTTTGAACTGATTCCTTCAGGAGTAAGTTTTCAGTTTCCTTCATTTCCAGCTTCTCCTTCAATATGCCCATTTCCTTGTCAAAGTCACTGATAATACCATGAAGATTGTGCATATCTTCAGATATTGACTTCAGCTCAGCAGATTTCTCGCTACCAAAACTACTCCAAACTGTAGAGAGATTGCTAAGAGCAAGTGTATCGAGTAAGAGTGTATCATTTTCCTGCCTTACCATCAATTTCTCCTCCCTGATCTCTGTGATCTTTTGCAACAAAGTTCTATTCTCCTCAAGAACTTGGGAGTATTTCTTTTTTAATCCAACATAAACTGTCTGCAACTGATCATGCTTGAGACAGAGACTCCCAACCTCTGCATCAAGTACAGCGGTTAGTTGACTGCCTTTGCTCACTTCCAGTCCCAGTTTCTTATTCATCTCCAGAAGTTCATGATTGTCTTTCTGCACTGTGACAAGCTTCTCTGCCATGATATTGAACTCCTTCTCTACAGATTTCTTCACTGACTCAAGTTCAAAGGCCTCTGATTTCAGCTGTGTAAGTAAAGTTACGAGAACAGAGTTTTCAATAAATACCTGCTGCTTATCATCCTCACATTCTCTGAGCGAACATTTTAGATCCTCGATATTCCCCAAAATATGATGAAGAAATGTTTGCTCATTTTCCACCCTATCTTCACATACAAAATCAGATTCATTGTCAAGGGCCTTGAAAACCCGATATATCCCCAGTCTCAACCTTTCGATTTCATCTAGCAAAACTTCTGCTTCTACCTGTTGCTCAAGGCTCTCATTCTCTAACTCTGTAATCAGCCTGTCAGCCAATTTTGATGCCTCAACATGTTTCTGACAGTCCACCAATAAAGTGTAGTTCTTTTCTTCCATGTCTTGGATGAATTTCTGCAGGATGAAAATTTCACACTGGGCTTTCACAGCTCTGTCAAGCTCCTCTTCAAATTCTTTCTTCCGCCACTTACTTTCTTCTTTTAGGAGATGAATATGGTTCTCCATACTCAGTAACCGGGTCTCACTCTGATGAGTAAGTTTTGCCCTTTCTTGTTTCTCCATTCCAACTGCAACTCTCAGTTCTTCAACTTCTAAGCTAGTTGCTTTTTTGTCCTTTTCCAGGCAAGAATATTTTTCTTCCAATCCTGTAAATCTTGATTCCAGATATTCTAGTCTCCGTTCAACATTTTCCAACTGAAGCTCTAGGCTACCTCTTTCAGCAAGAAGATTGGACTTCTCATTCTTCAGCAATTGACAGATCTCTTCTAATCCCTTGGATTTTTCCCTCAGACCTTCAAGTTCAATTTTTGCACCAAAAAGAGAGTTCTCAAGAACCGCATTTTTCTCTAGGAGTTTCTGCATGCTATCAGTTATAATTTGCAACTGAGATAGCAAAGAACCTTTCTCAGCAACAAGGGTCAATTTTTCTCCATTGAGAATTTGGCAGGACTCTTGAAGTGCCCTCACCTTTTCCTGCGATCCCTGCAACTCGCCATTCACGTCTGAGAGGGAACTCTCCAAAACAGCCTTCTTTCTCAGAAGTTCATCCATGTCCTCCAGCTTTTTGTGAAGGACTTCTTTCTCCTTTCTGTCCTTCTCAGAGATTATTCTCAGCTCTGAGCTTTCTTCCTGCAAGTTCTTCATTGAAGACTCGATACGCTCAGGGTTTAAACCTGCACTCTTCACTTGCTCCACCAAAGCTTGGTAGCTCCTGTTTAGGTCCTTGATTTCCTCCTTCAAACATGATATGTCTTTCTGAAGTTTGTTATTAAGTTCCACTTGTTCAGCAACCTCCTCTTCGAGTCTCGTTTTCATCTTCCTCAGGCTAAGGATTTCATTTTCCAGATTCTCCTGAGAAAAGGTTGAGGACAATTTCAGTTCACTCAGGCTTTGATTTTCATCCTTCATTCTCCGAAGTTCATCTTCCAAACTATGTTTGCTTGTTTCCATGTCCTTCAGAAGTTGAAGACCATTTTTGAGCTCCAATGCCAGCTCTTTCTGCTCCTCTTGAGATTGAGAGTGCAAGTTTTGCAAAGCCAAAAGTGAGGCTTCAATTTGTGCATGCCTCAAGTGCTCATTTTGCAAATCACTTTGAAGTTTCTCCAGCTCCCTTTGCTTCTGAGAAAGCTCTTGATCTTTCATAGTTATCTGCTTTGCCAAGTTATCTGCCTCAGAGTGCAATGACTGATTTGATGTCTCCAGCAGAAAACACTTCTCTTCAGCATTTCTAAGCTTAGCAGCACCGACTGAAAGCTCACCATTAAGGCGTTTTACATCCTCTTGTGCACGAGATAGTTCATTCTCAAGTTTGGATATTTTCTCCAGACAGTTTTTATACTCAAGGACTGAGACTTCTTTCTTCTCAGTTAGCTCCATAACAAGATCTTTCAGTTTCTTTATCTCACTTTCAGCTCTGTCAGCTTTCTCACTAAAGAGTCTAGATTCTTCTTGAGAAAGCGAGAGTTTTTTCTCAAGTTCAGATATCTGTTCCAGGCATTGTTTGTACTGATGAAAACAACAGTCCTTTTCAGACTCTAATTTACAGATCTCATTCCTCAGATGCTGAACTTCACTTTCCGCCTTAATTGCTCGCTCATTTACTCCTTTCGTGTCTTCATGTGCTTGAGAAGCCTTATCCTCCAAACTGGATATCCGTTCCAAATATTCCTTGTGCTTGCTCAGAGCAGCATCTCTTTCAGCCTCCAGTTTGATAAGTGATTCCTTCAACTTCTGAGCTTCATTTCCCGCTTCACTGGCTCGTTCATTGAACTTAAGGGAGTCCATGTGTGCAGCACTGAGATCCCTCTCTACAGCAGACAACTTTTCCAGGCATTGCTGATATTGCAGGAATGTATTTTCTTTTTCCACCTCGACACCAGCTAGTGCTTTTTTCAACATTTGAACTTCGCCTTCAGCTTGACCTGCACGCTCTGACTCAGCAAGAACTTTGGCCTTGAGGTTTTCATTCTCAATTGATAATTCAGAAACTTGAGAATGCAAACTTTGTTCTTTTTCTTCTGTATTGCCGCTCAATCCTTTCTTTAACGTTCCCTCGAGGAACTTCGAGTTCTTTAGCATTTCTTCTCCAGCCCCAAGCATCTCATACAATTGTTTTAGACCCCACTCACTTGCTCCCTTATCATCACCACTCTTCTGTACAGCATGCATTCTTGACAGCAACAACCCCACTGCGTGCTGATGCAAGTCACCTGTATCAGGAAAATCATGAGCTCCACGCGATACTTCTGGACTATGTGGCTCTCCTGCATGTGCGGAGGATTTCACTGGTGAATCTTCAAGAAGAAAGGGTACTTGGTCGGGAAATGCCTCTGACATGGTTTTCTGAGCCTGCTTAAGTTCGCCTGATACATGGTCATATCTTTCAGCTAACGCCCGGTATGCCCTGTAGAACTCCTCAACTAATTTCATTAGCTCAGGCCTTTTCTTGTAGTACATTTCAGCCCTTCTTGCAAATGAATCGGCATCTTCTTCAATGAGCTTGATCATTGCCTTCACTTTAGAATCCATTTCTGCAAAAATAATAGATAAAACAGGTTAATTCCTCATTTTGGATGAGACCATCCATTACAAAGAGTTCGTACAAACTTGTCCAGTCAAACAAGCAGGAGACATTAAATCAATAAGGCGAAGTCCCTATTTAGTTTCAAAAGCCTTTGCCTTTCTCAGTAAACTAAGTAGGGCTTGCGGTCCCCTGTGGAAATTTTAAAAACATAAAGATGCAAGTTAAGTTTGTGAAAAGTCTGAGGAAAGCCCAAAACACCTTCAGAGAAGATCTACCTCAGAAGTCAGAAGGGGGACATTACGTAAAGACTAGTTAGAACATAGACTCAATGTAAAAGCCTTGGAATGGTAGTCTTGCTTTTGGGAAGAAAGATAAGTTATGTAGGCACTCCAACCATTTTGTGCAAATGTAACCTAAAGTAGAGAAGGCCAATAGAACAATGATACACACATTAAATACTCGGGTGAAGAACCTCCCATTTTGAAAAAAAAAAGGGCAGCCCAGTGTGAGAAGCATCCCACTTTCATGCAGGTTGGGGGAAGATCCGCACACCAAGGGGCTCAAACCCATACCTATAGGTCACACAGAGATAACTTTACGATCGCTACAATTCAAAAACCTCCCAACTTGAATACCCCAAAAAATTGCAGGAAACTCAAAAACCTCCCAACTTGAATACCCCAGGCACATTATATACATATGCCCCACAATGGCAACATTGTAAATACAAAATCTTAGGGAATAAGCATACAGGGAGACACGGGGCAAATCATTTGAAAAAGGAGTATGATCTGATCGTGCATGAAGCAATGTTTTGAGAATAAAAGGGACACACTTGAGTGTGTATGAAACCTTTCAACACAATACAATAACAAACACTAGGTGGCAAATGTATTTGTTTCTTTGATGCTTTTATGAAATGCAAGAAACGGATGGTATCAGGTCCGACAATCATAGTTCAATTCGAGTGCAATCATCCTGTATTTAGAAATCCCTATTTATGATTTGGTAAAAAAACACAACATAGAAGACACAATTAAAAACACTAGAGATCTCGTTGTCCTGATAAAAATGTAAAAAAATAAATAAAGCAATGACAAGGAGAACAAAGACAAAGGGAACCAAGTCTGTAGATACTCACCAGTAAGATTCTCTTGAAGCCATTTTGAGTTCTTAGGGATATGACTATCCCACCACCACGAGTACTTGCGCCTGGAGTTGGAATGTGGCAAGGTTGCCATGACTCCAGCAAAGAACAAAAAAACAACTGGATTTATTCTTGCAAAATACTGGAAATTTTACACTTTAAAGTGCTCAACTACCAAGCCCCTGAAGCAAAAGAGAGAAAAGAACAAAATATCAAGAAGAAGCAAAAAAAATAAAAAACAATTTTGGGGTACAGGATCAAGATTCAAGGCCTAAAGATCATAACTATGAGAAATGAGGATTGAAGCTAATACATCAATGCAAAGTACCTGCTCTGCCAGACACAAACCACAGCTGCAGCTACAGTTACTATTCAACTCAAAAGTTCCAATGCCAGTGTACAGAAGACAACCTGAACAGCAAAAAAACAACTGATTGAGAATCAAGCCTCATACATTAGAAACTGTTAATTATAAACTATCAATATCTCAAAAACATGGAAAAATTATCCATTTGTATATCTCATAGAGATTCAACTGATATGCACATCATAATTAAACAGAATTTTCACAGAATTCACCAATTGACAAGATTCATCAAGTCCATACAAGAAAGAGGGGAACTTTTAAGCAACTTCTAATTCTGATCAAGGCTTCATAAATAGACTTGTAAAGTAGCAAAATCAGAATGGAGAAATTTTCATTAACTCTTAATTAACAAAGACTCCTTTTTCCCCCCTGATTATCAAGATTTACAAAACTCCAACATGAAAACTAAAGACTCTAAGCAAATGAGCAAAATGAGAACAACAAAAAAGCAATCTTTTTTTAAGAATCAAACAAGAACCCCACCAGAACAACAAAATCTACAACCCAAAAACAGATATAACAAGTGACATTGACACACAAAACCTCAAACACAGAAAACAGTTCCACATCAAGAAACAAGCAAAAAAGATTGGATCTTTACAACAAAAAAAAACAAAATCAGAAAGTTACCCAAGATAACAGAAATCTGAATTAACAGAAGTCTGATTAGCAGCTATGATTTTCAAGAACCAACTAGCTGCTTCATTCCCTCTTACCCCATTTCCTTTCTTGCTCTCCCTTTCTCATTCACTCCCTCTCTCTCTTTATCCTCTAGTTGGTACAGTGTCAATGTGACAATCTGTAAAAAAAAAATAGACAAAATATGAAAACCCCCTTCAAGATTGCACCTTTCAATATAGGTTCAACTATACACACACTGTATAATGTATGTATGTATAGGTGGGGGTGGGGGTGGGGGTGGGGGTGGGGGTGGGGTAAAAAAGTTGACGTTGTAAAATGGAGTAAATGTGCAAACAAAAAAGGAAGTAATGATACTAATCAATTTGATTTCTTGAAAAAAAAAATTGAAAAAAATTATTTGTTGAGATTTTGTCGGCACTTTATAGGGTAATACAACTCTTGTATACTCATGATCAAGAATGGGGTTTGCTTAATAATATTTTTTTTTGGACTAATATATCCCTTGCTTGGGATCTAAAAAAATGTTTTTTCTTGGGTCTAATTTCAATTTTTAAATATTTTTTTTAATTATTAATTTACTTGAAGTTTAAATTCTTTATGAGATTATGAGAAGCAAACCAAATCTTCTCTTTATTCTTTGCATTTTTATAAATGATACTCCATATATTTCTTTTTAATTTTCAATTTTAACACAAAGAATAAAAGATTTACTCAAATGAAAATTATTCTTTGTTTAGGTGAATCAACTTGGGACAATTTTGACATTTGTTTGAGTCATTGTAAGTACAAAGAATTCGCCAAAATACGAGTCTACAACCAATTATGTTATATGGAAATTGTTGCGAGTTTCGATAGAATAATTATGAAGTAAAATCTTTTTTAAAATATTATTAATTAGATGTGGATAAAAAAATTCTAGTCGCGTCAAATTATGTTGCAGATTTTATCATGTTTTGATAGAATAATATTTGGAGTAAAAAATTTAAAAATATTAATTAAATGTGGACTAAGAATTCTAGTCGTGGCAAATATATTGCAGATTTTATCAAGTTTCGATAGAATAACGTTGAAGTAAAATTTAAGAAAATATTAAATAGATGTGGATGAAGAAATTCTAGTCGCTTCAAATTATGTCGCAGATTTTATCAAGTTTCAATAGAATAATGATGAAGTAAATTTTTTTTTAAATATTAATAATTAGATGTCGACAAAAAAATTCTAGTTGCATTAAATTATGTTGCAGATTTTATCATGTTTCGATAGAATAACGTTTGGAGTAAAAAATTTAAAAATATTAATTATATGTGGACAAAGAAATTCTAGTCACGGCAAATATGTTGCGGATTTTATCAAGTTTCGATAGAATAACGTTGAAGTAAAATTTAAGAAAATATTAATTAGATTTGGCCGAAGAAATTCTAGTCGCATCAAATTATATGTACAAATTTTATCAAGTTTCGATTGAATAACGTTGAAGTAAAATTTTAAAAAATATTAGTTAGATGTGGACAAAGAAATTCTAGTCGCATCAAATTATGTTGCAAAACTTATCATGTTTCGACAGAATAACGTTGAAGTAAAATTTAAGAAAATATTAATTAGATTTGGACGAAGAAATTCTAGTCGCATAAAATTATGTTGCAAATTTTATCAAATTTCGATAGAATAACATAAAGTAAAATTTTAAAAAAAATATATTTATTAGATTTAGACGATAAATTCTAATTGCATCAAATTATTTTGTAGATTTTATAGATCAACTATGTATAACATATAACTATTCAATTAAGATAAGTTATTCTTTTATATATAGAAATTTTTTTATGCAGTTAAATAATTTAAATCATACCATATAAACTATGACAAAACAATGCTAAAGTAAAATTTTGATTATTTTAGTTTGAAGATAAAATGATAATTAGATATGGAATAAAAAATTCTAGTTTATAGATTGACTACCTATATACATACAATTTTATCTAAATTAAAATCAATTCATCTTCTAACGTTAAACTTTTGATATATATGCAATTATATATTTATATAGTATTATATGTATATCTTTTTAAAAAGCTACAAAAACTGAAAAGCATAGTTTTAGCAAACCTGTTAATGTCATTAAATTAATTAATTTTTAAATTTGAAAAGCTGCTAAAAGGTGCAAAGTGAAGAATTAAAGCTTTTGCAGGACTAAACCACTCACCCCACACAATTTTATTTTTTTTTAAGGAAAATCTGATTTATGGTCCACAATTTCTTCAATATAATTTCTTGTAACATTTAATTGATTTTATATTATTTTTACACAATTTTTTTATATTTATTATAATTTTCTTTTTTTAAAAAAAAGATTTAATTTTAATAATATTTTCTTTCTTTTGTTTAGCTTAAAGGCATATACATGCGTGAAAGCTTCGTTGGCTTATCAAATACTTAAAGCAAAAGTAGATATGATGTTAACTTCTCTTCTTTCCACTAATTTCAAACTCAAGTTAAAATAATCATGATTAAGATAATAAATGTCATTAGCATTATCATATTATATTTGCTAATTTATATTTCTTTCGATTTATAATTTCATTTGGTTCACATGTATATTAAAAAAATAAATATCTAATGGAAATACTAGATATATCATGATGTAGATATGGTCAGAAGTCAAGACTATATTTATATTGTAAAATTTATTTACATCTTATATATTATTTATACTAAACCACACTTAAAATGGGTGTTTGGACATGAATTGTGTGATTTCTTAAGACAAAAATGGTATTTGAAATTAAGTTAAAAAAGAGTGTTTGAAAATTTAAGTTATATTTGAACTTGTATTTCACTATAATCTTAAAAAAGATTAGTTTGAATATTGGAGTGAAAAATAATCATAATGTTCAAACCAAACACATTTTTTTGGGGAAAAAAAAATAGAACTTAGAAAAAAGCAACAAAGAATTATGTCCAAACTAATTATCATATGTAAATAATAAATTGAGAAAAAAATAATATTACGATTAGGATTATATTAGAATTAAATTATGACAAGAATTATATTATAAATAAGATTAGATTATTTATAATTGCATCATTATTATTATTATTATTATAGTAGTAGTAGTAGTAATAGGTATTGTAGAGAATATAATTATTGATTTCTCTAATCCTAGACATATATTATATAATTATTGGGTTAATAAAAATATATACTTAATATTTAAAAATATCATGAGATTTATATTAGAAAAAATATTAAAATTGGAAAAATTGTATAAGAGATCAACTTTTTGTTTTTCCAATATGCTTTTATTTCATATTTATTTCCACCTTATCTGTCATAACTCATATAGTTCAATTAATCACAGTGGAAAAAATTGTGAGTCAATTAATTTAGATGGAGTGGGTGGTTCTTTGACTATTTGGCCTAGCTACATTTGAAATAAAAAATAAATAAAATGGAGCAGTTAATTAGCAATTAATTGAATTAAGTATATATATAATTATTATGGCTAATGCCCTAATCTAGTGACCTTTTTTAAATATAGTAAGTCCTCATGACCTACAATATATATTTCCATTGGAATAAAATGTGATAATAGCTTAATAATTGTGGCTTGTTCTTACTAATAATTATCATGAAAATGCAAATTTATTCACTATATAGTTCTAAAAACCATATAACAACAATCATTTCACAAATAATTTATCCTGTCCTAATACAAGACCATTACAAGAAAAATATGAAAATAAAGTATTAGAGAAAAACGTGATACTCAATATTTATGTATTTAGAAAATTTTTAATATTACAGATTAACTATCTAAAATTTTCACTTTATTGATAAGAATTCGATCCGTAACCGCCCAAACTTTTGTTTTTACTTTTAAATAGCATTGCATGGACTAAAAAGTTGTAATCAAACTTTATATCAAAGTGAAAAAATATATATATATGGTCAAATAAACAGTATTAGTGCATAATCTTGAAAAAAAATGGGGCATACACAAATTATTGGAGCTAGGTTCACATTTTGGACTATTAATAATAATTAATTAAAAACTTTCCAAATATTGTGGACCAAGAGATATGGCACTACCTTGGCTTCTATCATCACCCCTTTTTAACACAACTTATAAATATTAACAAAATTAATATATTTGAAAAGAAAGCATAAGCATTTTTTGTTCTTTTCATTAAATTTTACAATAAGAATTTAAGATCCCATTTGTAGCATGGGTCAAAAAAAAAAAGATGTATAAAGTTGAATTTGGCTTATCAATTTGGAAGAAGGGTTAAGTAGTGGGGACTTTTTGTGATGTTGATGGAATTGACCTTTCTTCTTATACATTATGTTAAAAGCTTTAGCATACTTTTCCCAACAATAATAAATAGCTTTTCAACAATGAAATAATTAGTTGGCAATAGAGGTATATATATGCGTTTAAGTTTGTGGTGCAGTGATTGAGATTATTTTATTTGAAATTTAATCTATCCTGCAGGGTAAATAAGATAGTTTTTTCGTGCTCTGAAGAGAGACCTTGAGGGGGAACTAATCTTGAGTTTGAGTTCCGATTTTCTTGATATGAAAAAAAAATCTTATTAGAAACATCACCTCCGAATAGAGCAATTCACATTTAATCAGGGTTACAATACTCACTCATAACACCATATGAATCAAGAAAATAATACTCTCTCTGTTTCAATTTATATGACACATTTTTTTAATCAATACAAAAAAGATATATTTTTATATTAAGTATCAATTTAACTATAAAAAATCTATTTTATTCTTAAATTTCGTGTCAAATCACACTAGCTAGCGTACTAAAATGACAGACTAATTTTCCTACCTACCTTTTCCTTCTTAAGAAAGGCATATATATATATGATGAAGTATATATTTATTGTTCTAGCAATTAGCAATCATTTATGGCCAAATAAATACATAGACAACCCCACTAATAACTTAGCCCCATTTTCATTTTGCCACTCCTTTATTTCATTTTAATCCTCCAATTTTTAAACTTTTATTTTTGTGTATTATTAAAACACATACATTAAATATTCAGTGTAAATTATTCAATGTACATAAAAACAGAAGAAAATACGCGTTTTTATCCATGTGATCCTAGTTTTTGGGATTTTACATAAGTATCCGTTTTTTAAATCTAACTCAAACTTCAATACACATAAAAATAATTCATCTTCCATACAAACTGGATATTAATTTATCTCTTCTTTTTTATTATAAAATTAAAGGAAGTGCGTCAATTTTTAAATGATATATAAACAATGAAGTTGAAGGGTTAATGAAACAAATTGATACAAATTGGATATTAATTTCTCTTCTTTTTTATTATAAAAATAAAGGAAGTGTGTCAATTTTTAAATGATATATAAACAATGAAGTTGAAGGGTTAAAATGAAACAAAATTGAGCTGGAGTGTGAAGATTAAACTAATAGGGACAAGTTTGTGTATTTGGCCTTACATTAAAATTAGAATTTATGATCAAAGATACATTTGATTTCTATTTTATTTTTTAAGCTTCACGCCCAATTATCAATATATATATATTTTTGAAGTTAAGTAGATTGTGATTGTTAAGAAGGAAAAGTAAACAACTAACAGTTGATCTAGTCAGTTTCGAAACATGTTTTAATACATAAATAATAATAATTTAAATATATAAAACATTGATATTGTGATGTGAAACATTAAAAAAAATTTAGTTGAAATGCGTTTTAATTGTCACTATATGGGTACTTATTACATACACATTTTATTGTATGAAAGTGTAAGTTATTTTCTCTTTGTAAAGACATGTAGGGTCGTATACTTTAGATCACATGATTTTGTATATTAGATCGGGACATTATATTTTGTTATGTTATAATAAAAATAAAGACTATAATAAGGTAAATATGTAGAAAATAAATAAACTGAATTGACTTCTTATATTCGTAAATAAATAAAAGTTATTATGTGAATTGTTTGTTTATACAATCTGCTTCGTATAAATTATCTAATTGCATGTTTTTTGTTTATACATTTATCCTAATAAAATGAATATCCACGGTATAGTGAATTAATTTACAAGAGTTTGGAACCTAAACGGTGAAAAATGTTAACCAAAATTTTAAAACGATATATGATTCTTTTTAAAAACTAAAATGGCAAAATCGCTCACTAAGTAGCGATTTTATCTGTCGAAAAAAGTGAAATCGCTGCTATATAACAGCGATTTGTTGAATTTGACCTTTTTTTTAAAAAAAATAAATTAAACCAAATCGCTCCCGAAGGAGCGATTTTCAAAATATATATATATATATATTTTATTATGTTTTGGTTATGTCGCTGTTGAGGCAGAGACTTGAGTTTAATTTTATTTTTTAAAGTTTAATTTTATTTTTTTAAAAAAATAAAATTGCAACGATTTTTAATTAAATTATTTATTTATTTTAAAATCAAATTGCTGTCAAGGCAGCGATTTTAAATTAAAATTTATTTTAGCGATTCTTTTTTAAAAAAAAAGAAAAAAATTAATTAAAAACCGCTGCGATTTGATTTTTTTAAAAAAATTATTTAACTAAAAAAAAAAAACAAAAAGCAAAAAAAAAATAAAATTAAACTTAGGTCGCTGCCTCAGCAACGAAAAAAAAATTATTTAAACTTTAAAAAAAAAAAGCAAAAAAAAAATAAACTTAGGTCGCTGCCTCAGCAACGACATATTTTAAAAAAGAAAATTTTAATTTGGAAATCGCTCCTTTGGGAGCGATTTTGTTTAATTTTTTTTATAAATAAAAAATCAAATTTAACAAATCGCTGCTATTGCAACGATTTTACTTTTTCAAGCGGACAAAATCGCTACTTCATGAGCGGTTTTACCGTTTTGGTTAAAAAGAAATTTCATATATACCGTTTTGAAACTTTGTTAACATTTTTCACCCTTTAGGCTCCGGACTCTAATTTACAACACTCATTTTTCAATCAATCAAATCTCTAACCAAATTAAGTACTAATTAAGAATAAGAAAGAAAGATAATTGCAAACTAATATGATAGAATAAGTATACCAAATAGTGATTAAGAAGCAAAACACCAAGAAAGTTTCTTGGTTATTAGTAAATCTCATTTCTGTTAAAATGCTAATTACTTAATAAGTATGTGATTAATGACACATGCAGGTAATAATCACCTCCTAACCTTAATCCAATTTTATTTACTAAAAACCATATATTAGTGCATGTGAAATGTGAGCTTTTTGTCATAACAAAATATTATAGCCAATTGGGTCCACTTTCACATGCCTCATTGACTACTCTCATTACTCTACAATTTAATGAGTCAGAGTTTATTATTCTGACAAATTATATTATATAGTTTTTTTGTAATTAAAAAATGAATATACATTCTTCTATACAATTTTTTTATACATGCGCACTGGTGAAACTTAGAATATACACATATCTTAAATATTAAAAAGTTAGAAATATACATTCATAGTGACAAAAAGTGGACCAGTAGTATATCAGAGGCGGATCTATCCTTGTAATAAGCTTATATTACCCAATAATTTCGAATATTAATTAATGAAAAATTAATTAAAATATTTTGTTATATATTTAGACAAATTAAAATAAATTAGTGATGTATTAAGCTTAAATATTATAAGTTAGTACAATCCCCACCCCTCAATTCCAACACTACAACCCAGCTAAAAGCTTAGAAAAGAACTATGTGCCACATGAAATTATACAGTACTATTCTCTTTGTTTTTTCAATTTATATAGTTAAAAAAAAAAAATACTTTTCATGTAAAGTTTGTATAGTAAAGAAACCTCACAAGTCACGAATCACTGCAACAAAAATGATCATTAGCGGCATTTTATTCTTAATTGCCGCTAAATATGTATTTTTAGCTGCAATTGTCACTTTTTATATGTGTCCCTAAAACCTTTAGTCGAGTTTAGCGACATTAGTTCCAATGGCACTTAACTAATGCCAGTAAAGACGTTAGCACTTTTTATTAGTGTCAATATTTAATGCAGCTAAAAGTTGTTTTTGTTGTAGTGAATATATACTATATAGTTTATAAATTTTAATAAAAATTCATTCTAAATTTTATGTTCAGTTAAATTGTATCATATCTAGTCGAGAGTCTATCAAAAAATTTCTCTATACCCTAAAGATATTAATAAAATTTATATATATCATATTTTCTTCGAATTATATCAAGTATGTTAATATATCTTCGTATATTACAAAACACCCTAGGTTAAAAGGGTATGCTAATGTAGCCTAACGTAACACTACATGCATAGAAGGGCAATATTTTTACAAATTATAAACTCCAACTTTATACTTACTAAAAAATTTTTTTAAAGAAAAACAATGGATATTTTGTATTGCTTGTAACACTTTATGTGCTCATGGTAATAACACTTTTTCAGTAGGGGTATTCAATTTATATAATTCGGTTCGAGTCAGTTTTTCTATTAAAAATAACGATCAGATTATTTATTCTAGATTTTTTGTATGTTAGAATCAAATCAAATCAATTAATTAGGGTTTTCATTATTTTTTACGATTTTAATTTAAGAACATGACAATAATGTACTTCCAAGTAGGGACGAATTATAAGCAAAATTAGAAACACATGAACTCATGATCTCTCTGAAATATTTTATAGTTATTATTCTATTTATAATAGGATATTCATTTCAAGTTACTATGAATAATGGAATTTGTGATTCATAACACTAATTAATTTTATATAATTTTCCAATTATTTTTTTTAATTGTGAAATAAAAATTTCGAAAACAACGTAAAACAAGGAAATATGGGGATGGATAATTTGATGTAAATCATAAATAGTGACTTAACGAAAGTGCTTGTTATATTTTGTAGTGAATTGGTATCTATTAAATCTATCGTCCATTTGTGATAATTGATGAAGATGTTTCCAATTTGTTTCTTGTGCAAACCAATTATTATAGTATTTGTCCAATTGCACTATTCAATTAAGATTTCAAATCTTCAAACTTTACATTTTAATAGTCATCAATCAATTATAGGCTTGATATAATTTTAATATAGTAGAAAAGCACAGATATATCCTTGAATTATCGTAAATGATATGTAGATACTTTTCGTTATATTTTTGAGACATTGTGCACTTACCGTCCAAAAACTAGAATATATATGTCTTCACTCTAACGGAAGACTAATAGGGACACGTAACACAATTTTATGTGTCGATCCGATATTTAATAAATATTGAATCGATAGATAAGATTATGACACGTGTATGTTCGTTAGTTTCAAGGGGTATATATGCTCTAATTTTTTAACAGCAAAGACATCAATGCCCCGAAAATATAACAAAAGGTATCTGTACGTCATTCATATTAGTTCAAGGATATATTTATTCTTTTTCCCTTTAATATATAGTTACCACTGACATGAGTCACAACAATAACTAGCATATTCAATATAATTAATGTTATAAGTGAAACGTGAGAGAATAGTGTACATATAGATCTTTACTCCAATTTCATAAAGTTACCGAGTTATTTACTATGGATCTAAAGAATATAAAAAAAAAACAAAAAAAAACGAGTAAAACAAATACAATAGTGATTCGTGAAGAAGTACTGATGTTAAGAACAATTGAAAAGAAACAAGAAGAAGAAGAAGCACAAAAAGTGTGTGATAATTGAAGGAAAGAAAATAACAAGTAACACTAAAATCAAAGAATAAGACATACGAATAATAATAATAATAATAATAATAATATATGATAATATACTAATTTTTTATTCTAATAATCTTCGATTTTCATATTTTTTTCTAATTAAAACAAAAGCATATTTAAAAATAAATTATGGGACATGTAAACTCGTGATTTGCCTTAAAATTAGGTTTATTTTGTAAAATTGGTATAATATGATCTACTAGCACTCATACTATAAAAAGGATAAATGATGCACTTGATTGAACATAGTTTAATTATCTAGATGTATAGGGATCAGTTCCCGCTTAATAATCTTTTCCTTTTTTTTTTTAGCGGTGACATGTTCTACAAATTTTAGATTAGCCACCGATCTAAGATCATAATGTGTCTAATCACCTCAATCTAAGACTTCTCCGTCTACGTACCTCTCTTGATATTCATGATGGTCAACCTCTCACACCTTCTCACTTGACATTTATGCATCTTCTCTTCACATGCCTGAATAATCTCAATCCTGTCTTCCTCATCATGTCCTCCACAAAGGTCATTCACCTTGTCCTAAGTAGTTTCTTTTTTTTACTAGTACTCTCATATTTTAGATATGTAAGTTCTTAACCGATCAACACTTCACTCCATAAAACATATATAATTAACTTGAACATCACTTTATATATACAAGTAACTTTTGAACTTGATAGACATTTTCTTACCACTTAACATAATTATTAATTTAAAATAAAATAATTATTTAAACGCTATCGGTGTTATAGAATTTTGAGGGTCTAACATATTAATTAAAAAATATTACACATGATTGCATAGAAATTTTAATATATGAGGATGGTTAAAGTATTGGATTGTGTAATTAGAAATGGGTTGTGCACCTATTAAAATGGCATGTGCAAAGTGAAAAACCCTATTTAATTCGACTATTCTCTACGTATATTTGACTGATCAATTAAACTAAAAACATAGCTTCATATATTTTACTTTTATTATTAATAAATAGTCTAAGGTTCACACGTGATATCTAACAGTTGTCAAAGGAGTTCTGAAGCAACAATAAAGTTATCTTCATTTTATCTATAGGTCACAATTTTAAACTTGATTAACGTACATTACACGCGCCTATAATAATTTTTCTATAAATTCTACTAATACAAAATGTTTTGTATATCGATTTTTAGTTTATTTTTTAAATGTTACATCAACATATGTGAAACAAGTGTCTTAATATTGAAGTGCCTCTTTTCTTCAAAGTAATATCTGATTGTTGCTCCCCACCAGTTTTTCCCCTTTCTTCCAATAAATATTCTAGCTGGACTTACCGACAATATATACTATACTATATATTTTATTTATTTATTATTATTTTTTTTGTGGGGGGGGGGGGGGGGTGTATATTATATCATATATATATAGTATGAAAAAATTGTGTATCTCATGTATCTAACTTGAGAAAATTAACAAAAAAAATGATGCTTATTATTTAGGATAGATTTAAAGTTTTTTCTAAAAGATACTCTTAATTAAGTAATTTGTAGTTCTTTTAAGTTTTCAAAAATGAACATGTTTGTTCTCAATAAATATTCAACAAACTTGGACAATTAGGTTTAATGGAATTGGATTTTAAAAGGAAGGAATAATTAGCTAATGTTCATATTTAGAGGTGTATGTATATTTTTATTCTATTCTTCTAAAGTATGATGCAATTTTTTTTCAATGTGAAGTTCTTGCAAATTATGGTATGTTGTTGGTGGTTAATGCAACTTCTTGTGTTAGTAGTTTTTCTAATCTAGTGAAACTTTTCTGAGTTGCTCTTAAATATTCAATGAAAATCAAAATCGCTCGAGAATATATTTTAGATATTATTTTGAGCCGATCCAAAACATTTTTGTCATTTTTTCTAAGTTAATAATTAATACAAGAGCAACAATCAACAATACTTTAACATCTTCTTACCAACCTCTTTGAAAGAAATGTGTATAAACACATTAATTTGGACAGTGGGAAAAAAGTAATGAAAATGGGACCTATTTGAATAAGATGAGAATCCAAATTGTGTTTTTTGTTGTATAGTGATATAATATTGGCCAGCTATAGACACACCCCCCACCCTACACACCCTTAGCCCTAAAGAGTCTGAAAAGAACTTGTGAATGCAATGGTACAATAATTGTGTTGTGCTTTCTGAACACACAAAGTTGAAAAATGACTATTCTCTTCATCCATCTCTTACAATTTTATCTACAGCAGACAAGAAACAAAGATAAAATTAAAAGTGATCATGTGGCCACACATTACAACAAACATATCCGAAGTCTGAAGAGGGTAGTGTGCACGTAGCCCCCTTCTTACCTTGTGAAGATAACAAATATATGACACCATTCGTTATATTGAAGAGGGTGGTGTGTATGTACATAGCAAAATATACTAAGAGTGTATAGATTTCTTGTATTGTCAGTGAATATAAGATAAATCCAGATTCCAAAGGATGAGAATTACAGTGAGTCAAAAGATGGGAACTGCAAAAGCAATAATTATGCCCACCACACTTAGATGTGAATAGAATTTACACAAGGAAAACAAATGATTGGGGAGATGTGTTAAAGAAAAAGGTGTGTACTTGTATAAAGAGAATATAACATGAACAAGCAAGGCATCTATTGGTTGGGCCTTTGTAACATCTTGTTTGAAGGCCCAACTTCTATAATATGAAACACTCATATTAGATGTTGCACACAAAATCACTTACTGGTAATTCTGAGGGGGTAGAGTGAACGAAAACCTACCTCGAGAGGTTGTTTCCGAAAGATACTCAACTCAAGTAACAAGTAGTAAACTAACTAAAGAATATGATACAAAAGTACAGTAACAATTTTTAATTCATTATTAAGGACAAAACAATGTTATTAAGAAACAACAAGGCTATTATACAAGCATAAGGGGGGAGGGGGAGGGGGCTCAAAAGGTCCATAAAGGTGTACTAAACTAAACTAATAACTACAGCAATAAAGATATTAAAAAATTTCCTTCCAAAATTCACCTACTGGGTTGGATGATGATGATCCTCAAGGATTGGGAGTGAGGGAAGGAAATGAAGGAATGGATTGCAGTATCAACTTGCGGCTGCTTCGACGACTAGGCGAATTTGCAAAGTCACAATGAGGAGGAGAGACTCTCTTCCTGTTGGGAGAAGCTGTCTTAATGCCACTGATTGGAGAGCTAGTCCCTCCTTGTTGGAGTATCTCAGGCATTTCATCTTCTTTAACTGACTCAAATGGTTTCTCAAACTTGGGCTGAGGCTGAGGCTGAGGTTGAGGTTGAAAGAAGTCTGGCCTTCCGACACCTTGGCCAGCAAATATACCAGATGAGGATCCGATAGATAGAAATGATGATCGAGGTGGTTTGTTCTTCAACGAGAAAGGGAGCTGCATTGGTGGTCTAAAAAGCAAAGTTTTTCGTCAGCTAACTTATTAGAATGATAACATGACATGAAAAAGCATAAAGAAAGAACTTCGCTTGAAAAGTTCAATGACTGACATACCTTCTAAACGCTAAAGGTGTAGCAGGGACGGTGGAATCTGGATTCAGCTCAACATCACTATGTAATAGGTTTTTGTGAGAAGCTCTATCGACAGCACTCTTTTCATACGCATCTGTTTCCTCTTCCTCAGCATCCCCATCTGTGCCTATGAAAACAGAACCTGAATCATAATAGTAGATTTTCAAACTACATTTATATATCACAACAACTGAATGGAACTAAAAAGATGATATGAACTAACGCCAAACCCTCGTTCTTTTTTCTTAGGCATGAGTATGCGATTTGTTTAATCATTCTTTTGGTTTGGGTAGCAGGGAATGTTTAAACTTAAAATCAAGCCATTATCAGAAGTAGCCAAGTAGACTTACCATCTTTTCTGCCAAACGCATTCTTGCATCCTTCACATCTGCAATTAATGGAGCATCCAACCCCTCCCTTCAAGAACAAAAGCAATTACCTATCAGCTGATGTATAAACAAATGCATAACCAATGCAACTTGTAAATATTAAAAAAGAAAGACCTGATAGCATTCACAATATTTCTTCAGACAGCCGGATTTCTTGCAGTTGCATCCTCTCTTGTGACGAGCTGAGGCAGGAGTCTTGCTGGAATCATCCTGCAATGCAATTAAATTACATGTTTTATATGACTTATCCGCGAGTTCGAAATAACAAATATCCGACAATGAAAGCCAAGAACTTCTTCCTTACCCCTGTTTCAGAAATAGTGTCGGCATTCCTTATCACTTTAGGAGCAAAAGCAAGAGGGTTTCTTGATTCAATCTGTTTGCGAGTTGCAAGGACAGTATCTTCATGAATAGGCTTGTTGAAGCAGTCTTGACATGCACATGGCTCCACACAGTAGACTCCAGCGGCAAAACATTCACAGTAACTGCATAGAAGTAAAATAGGAATGTTAAATTTGTAGATGGAGTAATCACATTCACTACAGTAACATAATAAAGAATGCTTGGCTGATATAGAGGGTCTATATCTTCTATTAAGATTTAAATCACATAGATCACAATTTCCGCTTCAACTATGTCAAAACACAGGTGATATCTCAATCCAGAATTACTTTTCTCTTTTGGTTTACAACAGATAGTTGGGGTAGTAACCACATGTCCAAGAAGTTTTTCAGCATTTCTCGTCATCTCAAATTCAGAGATGTACGAAAAACATCCAACAAAGAGCTACATCAGATATAATTGGCTCCATCAACACAGAACTGAGAGAAAATTGATGCGCCCAAGAAGTTTGTAACATGGTATAAGCACATTTCTCGTCTTCTTTATAAGGTTTGTTTGGTTTCTCTTTTACGAAAGAAATGATCTTGACATAGAACTGCAACTAAGCCAACATAGGATTGCCATTTTCATTTCTCGCATACATACTACGCACATAACTTATGTGAAATGTATGTACTCCTATTTTATGTGGAATGTGTATGCACTCCTAATAATGACTTCTAGTCTATAGAGGAGGTGGCTACGAGTTTGCCATTGTCGGAGAGAATTTGACGCTGGAGATGGAGAGTTTGTGCCCGGAGAGAGTGTATTTAAGCTCAAAGGATTTGAAAGACTCTGAAGGTTCGATAGATGAAGTCATGGAGGGACAGGAGGGTGTCAATTATTTTCTGAATGTGAGAAATGGAGTAGGGTTTTTGAGAGGTTTAATTATTTTTGCATAAATAAACGATACTTCTTTGATCTGATAAACAAGTGATTTACAGATCAACAATATTATTTGTCACAAGGTTTATCCAATAAAAATCAAAGAAATGTTTTATGTTTTACTCCTTATATCCACTCTTTGAGGCATTGAATCAAACGTCTCGACAAAATATGCATATGCACCAACTAAATATGGGGATTATTACTCACTGTATTACAACTTATGTACTTATAGATCTCTAGAATTTTCACTAAACAAACAACCCCATAGTTAACCACAAAGAAAAAGGCAAATTAAACAACCGCCGCCTCATCTAAATACACGATAAGCAACCCACGGCATGAAAATTGAGTACAAACTAAAGATAGCACATAAAAGAAGAATAATAACTTACAGTTTTAAGCATTTTGATTTCTTACAATTACAGCGCTTGCATGCTTCACCTTCTCCAGGCTCCAATCGACGTCTGCAAAAATAATTTGTAATCAGATAATGGTAGCACAAAAGATTACAAGAACAAAACATGATCATAGGGGAGAAGGATGGACATGCCTCTTTTTCTTTGGACTAGTCTGACTAAGCTCTTCATTATTTACATAACCAGGTGCCAGGCTAGCATCCTCCATAAGAGGTACACTATTCTCAAAAGGTACAATTTCTTTAGAGGTTTCAGGCAGTGATTTACTCATTGATTCTTGACCAGCAACTAAAGGATGAAGACTGACAGCTGAGCCAGGCGTAATTAAAAGCTGTTTCCCAGAAGCATTAGTTTCATGCTTGACAACTTTACCATCTTTCGAAGATGCTGCAAGGGCATTTAAATGCAAGCCAATTCCAGGTAAAATGCATCGTGAAGATTCACCGACCGCCTTATAAGGTACTAGTTGCTTCTCGTTGCAGGCAAGGTTTCCACCAGTGTCTTGCACAGCAGAAGAACCAGAAACCTCGTCTACATGCTTTCTTCGAGATCCCACCATCTCAAAAACTAGACAACGTCTTCTCATTCCACGGTATAGAGTAGAGACCATCTAAATAGAAAACCAGTAACAGGTCAAGATCACAAAAATGAAGAACTAAAAAGTCCATGCAAAATATGCTTACAGCTGATAAAGATAGCACTGATAAAAACTAGAACAGCCAAATAAACAACTTTAAGATTAGCTAATATACCACTAACAAGCATGCTCTATGTTTGACTACTTTCCCCATATTCTATCAATATTCAATAATGATTGCAATAACCAAGATTTCCTTGAATTGGTGAAAAGCTAAAATATGTTGCATCTCATAGTAATCGGGAACCAGTCAAAGCTTTCAAGCTGTGACAAGGTCAAGGACCCAGACAACTAGAGACTCATAAAATCAGTTCCAAGCTTACAAAATACATAATAGTTCTCCCAAGCAAACTTGTAGTCAAAAAAGTTGAACACAAGCCGTAACATAGAAAAGGAGATAATTAAAGAAAAAGAAAAGCAGAGAAAATGCTTGGAACTCCAACAGCTAATCAGCCACAAAAAGTAGTGGCTCCCTCATATAATAAAAACAATAATAGCGCTGCATAATGCAATTCCTCACCTCATTATCAGTTCTTTCACTTTGACCCACACCTATGCCTTCATTTGTTAGAGAAGAATCAGGTTTCATTTTTTGGTTCTCAGCATATTCATTGACTTGGGTTTCGTCCGCAGGTTGAGTAGACGGTTTCTCTGTTTCACTTCCATCTACACCACATTCGCTGGTACTAGCCTGACTAAAAACTTGCATGTTCTGCATTTCATTTGAAGCAAATCCGAAGTGCCTCAAATTAGGACCTGCTGCTTTAGTGAAAGCCTCAGGGTCACCAGGTGAGTCAAAGATCAGAAGATCCGTAGCATCACAAATCAAATTCTCCCAATCACATCCTGGAGCTTCTTTATTTGGATCAAGTTCATTTTTCCCCTCCGTATTAACTTCACATTTAAGCAAACCTTTTCCAGACATACCTTGTACCAAAGGGACATATGTCACAGAACTGCCTGCAAACTCTGACAAACTCTTACCTCTAAAGCTCCCAGTAGGTAAAGTACTGGGACTATCATTGCACTCATAATTTAGAGTTCGCTCAACGGCAAGCTTTGAGCATTCATTGGATGCTTCAACCACAGAATTCTGAGAACCTAAACTTTCCTTGGGCTCATTTGAGCTATTTACAGCATCTGACATACCTTCATCATTATCAACTTTAGCACTGTTATCAGAAGCAAATTCTGGTTTTGATGGATCCGAGAGCAGGTGCCTGGAGAAAACAACAAAAATAACAAAAAATAAGCCTGATAGACAATCAACAAAACAAGTGAGAGATAATGAACATTCGTTACCTTCTTAGAAATCTGGATTCCCTTGCGGAGCTGACATGGGGTGAGGTGAACACAGACGGTATAGATCCAAAACTAAGGGTATTGAGTGTCTGGGGAAAATGTGCGGCCTTAACTGGTTTGATGGGGGAAAGATTGTTAAGGAAATTAGAAAAAGGGGACTCCTGCATAGAGGGAAAAAGCAGACCTTCAGATTGCAAGAGAGAAAACTAAATGATAGTGATAATTTCATGAACGTGTGGATTTCAGAATTTCAACCATGCAGCAATCCAGGCCTTTTCAGAAAAAATATGTTATTTACCTATATCTGATCCTAATGCAAAAGGAACAAAAAAGACCTCAAGTTAATAATGTGCACAAAAGAAAATGAACTTGGTTCGTTCTTGCTCTTTCCTAAATCATATACTAAAGCAGCTTATTTGTTTCCTAGTTAACTGGAGGTACATGCAAGCTATCCAACAATACCTGGAAATTAATTAGAGCACCTAATGAGATATAAGAGCAATCCAAGCAAAATAGTCAATTTCCAGCAAAGACATGAATGTGGTGACTGCACATTTCATTTTATTTTTAACCTTCTTGAAGAAATGAATCCAACATAGCTCAATAGAAATCATGGAAACCCAATCCAAGCAAGATGAAAATGTGGACAAACTTCAATTGGGGATTAGACAGCAGCCAAATGGTTGATTCCGCATAGAATCGAGACAGAACAGCCAAGGTAAAACATCACAATGTTTCCAAATACAAAGCAAGGAGAACTATGACACTATAAGGCACAGATGAAGAATCCCAAACAAGAGAAGTGGAAAGGCTAAGTGTGCGATAAAGGATAAAAACAGTTAGAAATTAGAGAAAAGATAAGAAAGAAATTCTATTTTACACATGAACTAACACCTACAGCAAGCATCCAAATCAAAAAACTAGTGAAACATGCAAAACATAGAAAATGAAAAAAACAGACAACATAACCAAGTCTTGAAGCATTCAACACACCAGGAATATAGCAAATCTAAGAATTCAAGCATAAGGTCAATCATGTTACAATAACACTGAAAACCACCACCAGAAAACACATCTAAATACAGAAATAAAGAGGAAAAAGAGACCCAATTCTCCAAAAAAGTGTAATTTCCAATGCATTAACAGAAGCAGAAACCAAATTTCATTCAATTTACTTCAATCCCATCTCCATTTTCCAAAAAAAGTTATTTTCAGCAAGCTTTGGTGGCTACAAATTTTGATCTAACCTCAAAAATAAAACCTTTACAGAAGCAGTGTCTCTCAACAACTGACAGAAAAGGAGAAGAAAGACAAAAACAAAACATGAAATCGAACTATTTAGCAAGATTAACACAACCCCATTTCTCAAAAAACCCAGAACAAAACAAATCAGACATCAACAATCAAAACCCACAACACAACTACACCATAAATTCCAAAAAAAATCAAGAATAAACCAAATCAGTAACTAACAACCAAAACCCTCCAATTAATGCCCAAAATCCCCTTTCCCCCCAAAACAAAATTCAAAAAATCACCACAAGATTGAAACTTTGACCACTTTCTGATATCAAATCAGTAAACTTACCTCGAATTTGGAAATGGGTGTTGCGATCTGGCTCTTGTTCCTCTCTGGAGTATCCATCACCACCACAACTCCTCCTCCTCCTCCTCCCCCTTCTTCCCCTTTCACACTCACCTCACTCTTTCTACCTTCTACTTCTACCTCTACATTTTCACTCTCTAAACTCACTTTCTCATTTTCCCCTTCTTTTTTAGACATCTATCTGACTTTTCTATGGACCCTTTGATTTTTTCTCTCTCTATACACACTCACACACGAAAACACACAGAGATACACACAGTTTCCCTCTCAGATAAAGAAACAGACGAAATTCAATAAGGAGCGGGAAGAATGGTGATAAAGAAAGGTGGGATTTTCTCGTGCTGATAAAAGAATGGTGACATCTGCCCCCACCACCCCCCAAGAAAAAACCCCACAACCAGAGAAGATGCCACCACAGCTATGTAGTTGGATGAATTGGGTGAAAAACAATAAACAGAGTACAAAAAAAAAAAACAAATATAAAAGAAGAAGAGGGGAAAAAAAAATAAAGGACCAAAAAGTAACGTACAAATACAAATTTATTGACCAAATCTTCCCCTTTACTTTTATTACTTTGTAAAAATACTTATGACTCTCCCACTTCTTCTTTTTTTTCCCCTCTTGTGGTCCTCCTAAGGCTATAGGATGGGGTTAATCGGAGTATATGATAAATGAGAATTTATATAGTTAATTTTGATATGTTTGAGGTTGAAGCATAATTATTATTATTTATTTGTTATTATCGCGCGAAAAAAGTAAAAAAAGAAAATGTGAAAATATTAGTGTATATTCTTTAATGTCAGTTATTTGCTTATGGTGCATTAGTGTTGTTCTCGATGGGTATAGTTGAAATTTAGAGTATACGATACATTAGTATTCATATAGTTAATTTAAGTTTTATGATTAAGGATTGAAGCGTGGTAATTATTATTTTTGTTGTTGTTCTCTGGAGTAGGAAAAACAGGAATCCCATGAGAATATCTTTGAATGACAGTTATTTACTTTATGAAACATTAGTGTGGTTTTCGAGGGATATAGTTGAAATTTAAAGTATACGACAAATTAGTATTCATAGTCACATTTAACATAATTAAGGATTGAAGCGTGATTATTATTGTTTTTGTTATTACTGTATGGAGTTGGAAAAACGTAAATCTCACAAGAATATCTTTTAATGTCAGTTATTTGCTTATGAAATATTAGTGTGGTTCTTGAGGGTATAGTTGAAATTTGACGTATACGACAAACTAGTATTTGTAGTCAATTTTAATTTAATTAAGAATTGAAACGTAGTTATTATTATTATTGAATCCCACAAAATATCTTTGAAGGCTAGCTTATGAAACATTATTGTGATTCCGAGGATAGTTTAATTGGAATTTGGAGTATACGATTAATGAAAATTTATTTAGTCAATATTAATACATAATTAGACATTAAAGCGTAATTATTATTATTATTTAAATTTTTTTGTTGGTGATTGGGATAGAAGAAACAAGAATCACACGCAAAAAATCTTATTGTATGTCTTTTAGTGCTAGTTATTTGCTTATAAAACACTAGTGTTGTTATCGTGGTGTAGTTAAGTTGGAATTTGAAGTGTATGATAAATGAGAATTTATACGGTTAATTTTAATATTAATTAAAAATTAAAGCGTAATAATTATTATTTATCGTTATTATTGTTTGGGGTAGGAAAAATAAGAAACGCTTGAGAATTTTATTGTACATATTTTATTGTCAATTTTTCTTACGAAACATCTATGTTATCCTCGCTGGTACTTTAAATGAAGTATGTCATAATTGGGGACTAATATGTTCAAGTTTAACATATTAGAAATTGAAATGTAATTATTATTATTATTATTATTATTATCATCATCATCGTGATTTGATATAAAAAAATTTGCAAGAGAGTCCTAATGTAATGTTAGCTACGAGACATCCGTGTTGTACTCGTGTAGATGGTTTAATTGTCTCGATTTATAATTTTAATCTTAAAAATTATAAATTTAATATTAATTACCTCAAGATTATAATGATTTATTTTTTTACCTCATTATCAATTATGTAAAATGTGTGTGTGGTGGTGGTAGTGGTGGTGATGGTGATGGAAAAGGGGGGGGGTTAACTTGTTTTCTTTGATAATAATAATAATCTTTTCAAAATATTTTACATTATTAATAATTGTAATTAAAACAAAGTAGTGTGTGATTTTGTTTTGCTTTAATATCATAAAACATGCAGGAATAAGTCAAAGATTGTTAGAAAAATAAATATATATATATATATTTGTATAAAATCAGTTTCTATTTTAATGCCTAAGAATTATAGGAAGGGATGAAGTTTTAAATTTCAGTTATGCACTTTTGTGGGCTATTTTTGCTGTTAGTTTTATTATTATTTATACCAGTAATTATAGTGAGAGGGCAGCAAAATTTAATTTTTAATATTGTTTCAATTAGTTGATTAAATACATAATTTCCTATTTTTTATGACTCTTTATTGCACTTATTACAATGCCATAAATCGCCCTAAAGAAAAATGACTATTTTGGGTTCATAAAGTCTTGTCTCAACAATGCAAAGTCCTAAATATTCCACTTAATTATAACATGCAAAATGACTATTAAGGTAAATAAAAAATACTCTTATTTTATAGATAATATGTAAAATTAAAATTTATGTATATATTATTTTTTAAATTTTACTAAATATATTTTTATTGCATTTTATTTTATTAAAATTAAAATATAGTTGAAATTCATTTCTAATTTTCTATTGTATAAAAAAAAAATTCATGTTATTATAACCGTAAATCTTTTTGAACGCATGTGAAATAAATATAGTGTTCTACATATGTGGTCCGTTATTGTCGATTTTGTAACACATTTTAATGAGATGCCACTTTTTTATATGGATTTTAAGAAATTTTCTATATTGCTTATATTTCTCTTATCATCATACATTGATTTTTTTTTGTTAAAAATATAATAAATAATATTTGATTGTTGAGAAAGAATGAACATTATGTATAATGAAAAGGATCTCATTTGTACTCACATAATGATTTACATATTTGATATACTATTGCTGATTTTGTGGCATTTATTAAATGATAAGTCATTTTTTGGATATAATTTCAAGAAAAATCTTATGTTGCTCTATAGATTATTTTTCTCACCATCATACATTAAATGCTTATAGTAAAAATAAAATAAATAATATTTGACTATTAAAAAATAATGAACACGGCGTATAATAGATTTGATTTTACAGTAAATCATTGAATTCTTGAACTTAATTTAGAATGAATTATTTGATATAAAAAAATTACAACGAATCAAGACATACATTGTACTTTTTGTATAATGATTATTTTTATCTAAATTATATAAATATGATACATAATTAGTAAGATACATTGATAATGATGTAATCAGGATTAACCTTTATTAAATCTCAACATATTATTTAAATTAATAAATATTAATTTATCGATTAAATAAATATCTACAAAATAATGTGAGAACAATTTTTAACTCTAACTTTATATTTAACTTGTTCATAAGTATTTTTTTTTGCCTAACTTTGTTTAATAACTCTAATTTACATTTGTCCTTCAGACTTTAGAGTCATAATCAATGTTTATCACGTATATAACTTTTTAATACTAAATTATTGATCAAAATAAAGCAATTGAAAGCAATCAAGGTGTTGTAACTTGTAACAATGATATCAAACAAAATGGATTATAATTTAATCGTGCCTATACTTTACATGGATAAAAGTGAATTTACTAACAAAACCGATAGTAAAAAAATCGATCAGTCCATATTTTATGAGTAAATGATACTCCACTTCAGAGTTCAATATCCTGAGAGAACTTCAATAATCTTATAATGATTTACAAAAAATATTTCACATTAATGTATATCTTCATTATATTTGACAGTCAAAGTACAATTCAACAAAAAATGACTTAATTTTCATTTTTTAAAATCATATTTATCCATATTCTCAATGATCAAATACACAATTTATCTACTTGAGAAATCTTTTCCGACTCATTAAAATATGATAAATTAAAAAAATATAAGCTCATTTTAACACCTATACTTTCTAAAATTCCTCTAATTTCCCTCCTTTTTGGAAAAATACAAAAGAAAAGTATTGTCCACTTACTTTTTTTTTTTTTTGTTACTAAAAAAAAACAAAAAAAGGGAACTATTCTTATTCTTACCTTGAAAGAGAAGTTACCAAATGATAATTAATAAAGTCACGAAAAAATGCATTAAAATGATAAACGTCATAAATAAATACTCTCGTGACTTCATTGAAAACTACATAAATTAATAAAATAAAAATAAAACTTTTGGCGCCCATTTTATTTTCAAATAAGAAAAGTTCACCAGTTATAAGCTAACAACTTGCTTAATCATTGAACCAAAAATAGTCATGTAGGTCCATTATATATATATACACTTCAAAATGCTTTTTAGGAGGGAAACTTTTTTTTTTTTTTTGTATTTTATTAAATGAAATATATATATACATATATATTTTTGTAGTGATATAAATAAGCAGTAGTCGATATTCGAAGGACCGATAAAAAATTCTCATGTTTCATCGAATTTAATAATTTTAACTTTGACTGTTCGTATAATGGATCCTTTGAGTTGGTAGTTAGATTTTGTCACTATAAAAAATTATAAATAAAAATATTTTTGTGACATGCAAGTAATGACAGTCGTATATGATTTGTTTAGCTAAAAAACTTAATAATGAAATGAATTATTACCTGTCAAATGGTACGAATATACCAACTTATATATATATGATCATAAAAATGACCAATCATTGCCTATTCAAGAATTAATCCACACACCAAATGATTTTCTGGTCTTATGGTTAGGCATTTGAATTTCTGTCGAACTTTTGACCTAGTTTTTATTTTATTATTTTCATATTCTTTTAATCGCGATTAGCTTAAATTTGTGTTGCATAAGTATCATTTAATAAAAAAAATATTTTCAAAGCTCATACATAATTCGATTATTTTTTGATAACGGATGATGATAAAATTCGATTCAAGAATCTATGATTAATAATAACTATTGGTAATACAAAACATATAACTTGTTAAATAATCATAATTTATATGGAAATCAATCTTTATATATATATATATATATATATTCTATGTTCTTTTTAACAATATTTTGTTATACTAATAAAATAAAAATTATAACAAATAATATTGTTATATAAAAATTTGACCACATATCATCCATGTATTATCACCAGACATGTAAAAATATCTAGTCTTTTTGTTGCAAACATTTCAAATCAATACTAATTTTTTTTTCTCTTCAAATTTTCAAGATAATTTGATACTGATATAATCTCTGTCCTTAGGATAACCACTTCGATAGTATATCCTTTATGTATTAATCTCTAGTATCTTAGTTCCTGTTAGGTTGTGGAGCCTGATTAATACATATAACTGTTTACGCGGTTTAATCTCCGCAGTGAGGTTGCTAGGGGGTTATGGTGGGCGGGAGCCCCCATCCGAAGGAGGGGTTCGGGGCAGCACCCTGATCTAAATTTTAGGCTTTACTATTTATTCTCTGTAACCAAAATACTCTGATTTATTAATATATATACCCCACCGCCGTGGAAGTTTACTCACGGGGTGTTACCACGAAATATTGGTTTCTCTCTTTCTCTCTCTTTCTCTTGAAAGTTCTTGTGTTCTAATTCATCAAGTGTGTGTGAATTCGATCCTAACAGTTCCAACAAGACACTAGTTCTTTTTTTCCTTCAAACTCCCAAGATGATCCGCAATCACTATAATCTCTGTCAAAGTTTCTATCCTCAGAGTGAACACTTTGTGCGCACTGAATATACCTTTCATTGTTTAATAGCCAACAAATCACTATAAACCGCACCAGGCATCAGACAAGGACTATGTGACAAATTCAACTTAGAAGGCATTGAAGGGGATCGATCTCGAGTCATTAAAACCAATCGAGTCCTCCCGAAGTTCATATACTAATTTTTACCACGTAGTTTGTCAAGTAAAAGGTCCCATACTACAGCTTTTACCCTATGCAACATGTTAATCAGCCGTGGTGTAATAATATCACAATGTACCTTATATCAATCATATATTAATTAAGTAGTGTACAATATAAAACTTTCTAGTTTTCTTCGTAATTGTCAGTAAAAAAAAAAACTAAACGTACTTTATTATTTATTGTTACAATTTTTTTCTGAACCATTAGTCATGATGAAAGCATATATATGCTTCATCAAAGTTTGGTTCCACATTTTATACATATAAAATCAACACAGTACATTTTGTTGGGAACTTCACATAAATTTTTATTTTATTCTAAAAATAAATAGTCGAATGTCTTCGAAGGGACATTTCACATCAATGTTGTTTGGATCGATTTTCGTGTATTTTAATTAATTTTATTAGATATATTTTCACCTCTCATCAACAACAGATATTAGATTATTCTATCTATCAAAACTAAAACACATAGAAAAAATCACTCTCTTTTATCTCCGTAGAAAAACACAAGAACCATATGTTTTCACCTTTATCTTTTCAATTTGTCAATATTATCTCCTCCACTTTTAATAATATTGAATGTGGTCCTCTTTTTATAATATTAAAAAAGAGTCACACTTGTAAAAGTCTTGGTAACAAAGTAAAAGTCACACTTGTAAGTAAGTCTGTAAAAATTGTTATACCAACTCTATTGACATTTGTACTTTCACACATTCTCTAGTAACTCCAACATCCTTTGTTATCATTGTGTCCACATCATGCGTAGTCTCCCCCATGTGACTCAAATTCTCTTTTTATTTAATCGTAACGATGTTATTCATATCAATTTACATGTACATTAGCTATTCATTGAGATCGATACTAATGTTCAAGTCTTAGATAGATGTTTATAACATTAGAGTCTTAATTTTCATCTGACTTTTTAATTGTAACACCATATGTTCATTTTAGACTGTATTCCCAAACAATCGTAAACAATACCTCGTGGTTTGGCAGAATCCAGACACTATAGAGTTTTCAACCCTCTATGGTGCACCCTTATAGGAGAAAGAATATATATATTCTACGTAAAAAAAAAAAACTACTCAAATATCAAGAAATATTAGATCAGAACTCAATAATTAAAGTCAAGAATCTTACGAATTCATTAAATTTAAATTTTGATTTCGACTTTCAAAATGCGTGCAACTTTTTTTTACCAATTAATTATCATTGTATGCATGTATGTAGTAGAATCTTGTAAAGTTGGATGAAATCAGACAAGTAGTTGTACTTTCTATTAGTATATAGTATCGTATATACAGTATATTAGTATAGTATATGATATGTTGAGGTCTAATTTTGTATTAATTTATTATTGAGCTGTATCTTCATTTCAATGACTTTTTTGGTAAAGGTCCAATTAATTAAATCTTATTAATTAATAGTTGACTAATTGAATAAGAATCCAAACTTTAGGATTATAATTGAATATTTGATCCAAGTACAAGTTGCATATAGACAAATTAAAAGGGTAAAGTTAACTATTAATACAGAATATTAATATTAGTTTAGTGCAAGGTTCTAGGGTGTGGTTTACTCCAAAACAAGCAAGGACAATTTTTTTTGGTCCTATTGACAAGGATTGGAAAATGGGTTTTTTTGTCTGGCTTTTGTTATTCAATGTGAAGTGGGGCTAAGAAACAATTAATTTTGAGAAAAGTTTATAATAATGTCCAAATAGAAGATGATATTATCACCACATAAATTTGTCTAGCATGTAAACTCTTTCATTTGTCTAATAATTAAGATTTTATACTAATACTTTTTCTTTTTGTTTGTTATTGACTATATACATGATTGTAAACGAATCTACTTAATTAATTATAATCGTTTATTCACATTGTACTTTCATTTTTTTAATAACTTAGTTTTAATTTATTGTTCTTAAATCGAAGATATTTTAGAAATAATATTTAAGATATATACAAACTCTATGATTCGATATCTCAGTATGAAACTATATATATAAGTCAAAGATTTGTCTACTATTTTAGTTGTCTAGGTTACTCTCGTGGACTTTTGAATTAGTAACCGAAAGAATTTCTTTTTACGAGTTAATTACTTAGATAGATTTTAGTTTGCAATATTACGTATTTTTATCAAATTTTAGTATGTTCAAATACGTTCAGATACATTCAGAGAAATATATATAGGGTCAAAAATATATGTGGAATTTATTCTAGATACATAGCAAATCTCGCTCGCCTCCTTCGCCTCTCTCTCATCTTGCTCGCTACTCTTTCATGTATGTATCTGGGATATTGAGCGTATCTAGGGCGATTTGCATATATCTGAAATGCATACACGCCTCTTTCCCATCTCAATCGTTTCTTTCTCATCTCGTTTACCACTTTCTCATGTATTTGAGATACATATATCTAGAGCATATCTAGGGAGATTCACATGTATCTGTGATGCATACAAATCTTGCTAACCTCTCACCCATCTTACTCGTCTCTCTCCCTTATTTTTGTATATTTGATAACAAATATACGTGTATCTAAATGTATTTTATTTGTTTTACGTGCCTCCACCGTGACAAATATCATACTTAAGGTCAGGGGTGGACACACGTTAGGTCCAAGGTGTTCACCCGAACACCCTCAACAAAAAAAAAATACACGATATATAAAAGTTAATTTTTCTGTATTTCTATAGATGAATATATTTTGAACCCCCTCAATAACAAATAAATTTAGATGGTTCAATGATAAGACCCTTGATTATTATGTTACACGCCCCAGGTTTAAATCCTCGCAACAATATTTATTTATTTCCTTTGTAATATCAATTTATTTACCTTCCGAAAAAAATTATGAATCCGCCACCGTTTAAGGTAAGAAGCTGGTAGAAGGAGAGGCAAATATGAGACAAAACGGCAGGGGACTTTCATGGAAAAGTAAACAAAAATTGAATAACAAATGTAAGACGACTTTGATACGTCAATGGTATATGTGTGTTATATTATTGAGTTATTATTTTGATTTTAAATTTTTTAAATATTGAGTTATTGAATAAATTAACAATCCATTAAGGTTGTAATCATTTATTTTTCAACCTTTATATAAATATTAAATATTAATATCAGTATCTTATTAGGTAGTTCCTTTGCTTTTTAATCTTCAATTCATAATATTATTCTAGTTTCTTTTTTAAATCTGTGTTGCTATTATATAGTTTTTCTTTTCATGTTAATCAATAATATTTCTATTTTATAAGCATTGTAAAGTTAGATTATTGTCTTGTCGTGTCAAATTATTGAAGAAATTATATATTTATTTTATGAATACTTTCTTATTGATTAAATTGTAAATTGAGATTTGTTAAAAATCAAAGATTATAAATCAAGAACCTATTAAAAAAATATAAAATGTAGAGACCAAACATTATTAAATTAAATTTAACGTAATACATAAAATCAAATCGAATTAAACTAATGCATTAAACCAACCCTATACTCTTTGGATAAGGTTAGCTAGAATTCTTTAATGCCCTTTTGTCCCTCATTGATCTCACATCTCTGGACCAAACTTCTTTTTCCTTTTACAAAAAGTTTTGGGGGTTTGTCCATTTCTGTCAGATTTGTGCTTATAGTAGGTAGTAAAATATACTATTTATTGTTCTTTACATGCAATATTACAATTTATTTAAGTGTAAAGTATTAGTATTTCATAAATGCAGTATAGCACTTTAATTTGTTCACAAGAGATCACATTGCTCCAAATCTCATACTTCCATAAAGGAATCATAAGATATTCTGATAGTATCATAATTTCACCCATTCTTTAATTAATGTTTGGTTTCTAAAGTAGGAAAGGGATGTACAGAAGAGGGAGGAAGGAAAGAGAAATAAAAAAATTTATTTCATATAGTTGGAAATATTACTTGTTAGTAGTAATATTTGATTGTCTTTTTTGTTAGTTGTATTTATGATGTAGAAATGAAGACATCACAAAATAAATGTTATTGAATATGACATTTACCTTCAAGGAAGGGGGTGTGATTGGGATGTGGGGAGGACTCATTTACCCTTAATTATGGTATATCGATATAGAATTCGAGCACTGAATGTATATTTATAGAAATTTTTAATCGAACATTTTTTAACCTAACTCAACTTTCATGCATGCTTAATGCTTCATTCGCTCGACAACAAGAACATGTAGAAGATAATACGAAACTGTCATAAAACAAGAATTAAGTCGTGTATTTGACTTTGATATCATAATAAATGTATGTATTATCTAAAACCGTAAAAGGAGACAAAATGTCAATACCCGTAGGTGTAGGACTATTATATTTTCTTTTCAATGTTATAGTGAGAATCTGAATTAATCGGTGAAGTCGATATCATAGGGTAATGATTATAAGAAAAGAATGAAGAAGTAGATGGCATTTAAAGTTGCTTATTTAGCTTGAAACTTGAATAGTGTAAGGCCCATTTGTGGTTATGTTAGGTAAGGAGCCACTCTATTGTTGTTTTTAGCTTTGCCAAACAAAATGCTAATTCATAAGCTATACTATATAGTTGTTGAATAGTTAATAGCACATTAGATTAAATTGGATAAATAAAATTTAAAAATATGTGTGGTGGTGGGGGTGGGTGGGTGGTGGGGTGAAGAAATACATTGACTAAGGTTCCATATAGTCACTTTTAAGTCCACCTAAGATTAAGGGACTGTTGAGATAAAGTCAAAATTTTTCTAAACAATTAATGATACAAATTTCATAAAATTAAATTAAAAAAGAAAGACCAAAATATAAAAATAATAATTAAGTGTGGGGAAAAATTAGGCAACTTACTTCCATGGATTCTACTTTCTTTTATAAAATATAAACACCAAGATAATTAAATATTTATACTGAAGTTTGGTTAAATTTAGATTTACGTTGGAAAATCTCATTTGAAGAGTAAATACTCTCTAACAAAGGCAGGTGATTTCGTACTCAGAAAAATTCAAACTTGAGACTTCTTAATTGATAAAAGAATACTTATCAGTTCTTATGACTATTTTTGATAAAGTTATATGTATATAAATTTGAAACCAGTGATATCTATGGTTGATATTTCATTTAAAATTTTGGGGTTTGTTTATTTGTTGAGATATTTTCAAATGTGGGGAATATGGAACTCAATATTCCACCAACAAATACCTAACTTTAGTTTCTTTTGAAGTTTAAGCCACACTCATCCTAGTATAATAGGTGAATTCAAAATATAAATTTAACAAGTTAATACTTAGTTAGGTTTTTATCATCAAAATGATAAGTGCCTAAATTTTTCTATCCTTCAAAATTATTAAATGGGCAAGATTGAGATGAATTTAAACAGCTTAAAATGAATTAAGTTAATATATGATAAATTATTGATCTGAAATAAACTAATGTGACTCATGTTAAAAAGATTCACATTTTTATTGCATCCTTTGACTACTGATTAGTACAAATTAATTAGCAAAATCATCATCATTATCACATAAACTTGTAGAATAAGCCGTACCAAATTATAAAAATTAACTATTTCATCTTGAAGCCAACAACAACAAAAAAAAAGAAACAAAAGTTTCATCATACATAAGTACTTTGCTTTGCAAATGTAAAATAGATAAATATAAATTTTTAATTTTAATAATTTAAATATTTAGATGAAAAAACAATATTACATGTGACGATATTCTTGGTAGGGAGTGTTCTCCTTTTAATGTGACTCTACGTAATGAGAATTTGAAATACTTTAGTTTTAATAGAATATTAATGTAAAGTATCATACACCAAATAAAAAAATGAAATTATTCTCAACGCAAATTTAAATTTAATTAAACTCCAACACACATAATCAATGAAAAGTTTAAAGGAAAAAAAACTTTGAGATTATTTATTAATTATTATTCTTACTCTTATCATTATACCTATTATGGTTGGTTCATTTACACTTTATTCCTATTTTATGCATGTTAACTTAACTCTCATAACAATTCTTTTTTTAGATTTATATATGTATTTATCATAACATTCATTTAACAAATGACTCGTTAAGTACAGATTCGATCACTAAAAATAAAAAGTTAAAATCATTCTATTTGAAAGGATAATTTTTACGTATAGCAAATACAAACTTTATATTTATATATTGTAGTAAAATTTGTATAATTGCTCTCCATAGCAAATATATATATGTATAATTCGCTATACATATACAATTGAAGCAAATTATGTAAAACGAAGTGTATAAAACGAGAAAGAAAGAAATTATATACAATTTGAATTTATATAAATGAGAAAGAGAGAAAGGCAAAAGAGACATGAGCAGGGAAATATTTGTCATGTATAATTATAAGTATATAGAACGATTATATACAATTTGAATTTGTATAAAATGAGAACGAGAGAATGAAAAAGAGACTTGGATAGAGAATATACAATCGAATCGAATTGTATAAAACGAGAAAGAGAGAAATTATATACAATTTAAATTTATATAAAACGAGAAAGAGAGAAAGACAAAAGAGAATTAGGCACGGGAATACTTTTATTGTATAATTATAAGTGTATAAGACGAAAATATATGTATTTGTATGTGTATATACAATTTTCTATCACTTTATACAATCAGAAATATAATTTATACAATTCTATTGTATAAAGCGAGAGAGACAAGCGAAAGAGGGAGAGTGACGAACAAAAATATGAGAAAAAGAAGGACTGACAAACAGTTTGTTGTGAAACACAAATAAATCAAATAATAGTTACTATATTTATTTTATTATTATTAGTTTATCATTCTATATAATTATCTCTATCGCGAGTTTATATGTCTATGGCACAGGCCCATCAATTCTCATTTTTATCCCCCGACCCGACCCGACCCGACCCGACCTCTGTACAATCCACGCACCACCCACTAATATCCGGTTTCTTTTACACGTAGTCAAAGCATTTTTCTTTTTTTCTTTTTAATGTTCTGCCAAAACTGCTAGTGTTTTTATTGCTAGTTTTCATGGTTTAGTGTATATAAAGAAGAAGAAAGAAGACAACTTTATTTTATTATTACAGTATGATCTGTATTTAACGGCTATTCTTTTTGGTCTTAAAGTATAAAAAGAAAGAGAGATTTCGACCAGTCAAACCATTTTCTACTGCCCCTTTTGATTTCTTTTTTCTCTAGGTTGCAGAAAACATTCAGTATCTCTTCAAACTAACATACCCCTTATCTGAGAAAATGAGTTTCAATCCTGAAAGGTGATTCCTTTTTACTTGTTTTCTCATGGGTTGGTTTGTTCTTGAACTGTTTTTGCTGTTTTATGGACTTTTTGATGGTTGATTAGGATTTTTGGATACCCATTTTGGTAGGGTTTGGTGGGGGTTTGATGTTTTAGGACAGAAATGGTCATATGGGAGATGGGTTTTGCTTTTCTTGCTCTAACTGAGAGTGATGAATCAGTTTTGGGGTGGTGGTGGTGGTGGTGGTCTCATTTTAGTTTATATGTTTTTTGCAATCTGTTTATTTTGTCCTGATTTTTTACTGTATATGGATGGTATAGATACACTTCTTAGTGTTTTGAGTGAAAGGACATTGATTTTGAGTGCTTAATATTTGTTCTAGAAGTTCTTTCTAGTGAAGAACATCATGTTGATTCTGTGCCCAATTGTTTGTGTGTAGTTTCTATAGGTTTATGTGATGTTGTTGCTGTTACTGTCTTTCTAGAATTGGTTTTACTTGCTTAGATTGTGATACTGATCATTAGATTTGATGTTGTAGGGCTACTTATGCTTGATACAATAACACCAATTTAGCTAGTATAATCCCACGAGTGAGGTATGAGAAGGGTGGGGTGTACGTAGAGAGGTTGTTTCCTATTAGACCTTTGGTTCAAAGTGCTTTTGCTCTATTTTCGTTGCGAATTATTTACTGGTTCATTTCCGGATTTCGTTAAGGCCATTATTTGGTGACAATGGTTTGTGCATTTCTGTGAATACCGATAGATGATGGGTTCTACTTTGCTGTCATTAAACCGTTTAGCTAATTAATGAGTACAATGTGGCAAATTCCTCGTGGATTTTCCGACATTTTGTGAGGCTACTTTGGTTATGTTATTTCCTAGAAATGAATGCACTGAATAGATTCCGTGTTTTGCTGTATACAGTGACATGTGGAAATGGCGTGACAGTTACTCTCTTGGAGATGATCCCGATATTGGTAAGATCTGTTTACCTCGTTCTGATCTGTAAAGAATAATACCATGTCCAACTTACTGATGAGAAATGTGTTTGGCCATGTGAATAGATATATCTGATTGCTTGTTGAGCAAAGGTGAAGATATTTCCTTTATGTTTGACGATGAAAGAACTCCAGTTAAGTCTTGTGGAGAGTTGACTTACCATGGTAGCAGCTACGGTAAGACGATACTGCATCCTCAACTCTCATAAAGTACTCACAGCTTCTCTTTTGCAGTTCTATTCAGCATTTTACTTCCGCTTTCATGAAATATGCTTGTTTGATTATAATTTGGCCAAACTTATATTCACTCTAGAATCATATCAATTAATCTGCATTTGCCTATCTAAAAACCAGTTTATATTATATGTTTGTGTTACTTGAATCAATGTTGCTTATGGGATGAACATGCACCTGCGTGTACTTCGTTCGTATTAGACTTGGTTTTATGTATTTTTGGGAGTGCATAATGTGATGGCTTCTTGGCTAACCTCTATTTGAGTTGGTCTGTTAAGTTGTATTTGCTAAAAAGATTACCATCATAGGAGGAAGTAACAAGCTAAGTTGCTTGGACTCTTCACTTTTGGTGCCGCACCCGAGTACGAGTTACATAGGTGGCATGGCCAGGCCCCTTGTGCCTCAACTCTTAAGCAAACTATTGTCTATTTATGCCTTAATCAAGAGTGTCTAGTGCACTATTTATGGCGTTGAAAACTAAAATTGAGAGATAACAATGACAAGTATTTTTGATCCGCTTTTCATGAAGGCATTTACATAAATATTTCTGGCCAGAGGATACTTTAAGTGCCTATATATCCACTTGAATTTGGGTGCTTTATGACGTTGTTGCTATATCTTTATTTACAGTTATAATTATTTTCCGTATCTCACTTTAGTACTTACAGAAAACAATGACAAGGAGACCCAGAGATACAATGAGTCATCCTCACAAGTGAAAAGGCGCAGAATGCTTCAGTTTGATACAGAAGCAGCAGATGCACCACTTAGCAACGAGGAACTATCATCATCATTTCTAAATTCGCAGGTAGGCTCCCATGTACTGTCACATCTTTGGGTTGCGCCACTTGATATATTCTTATTTGTCTTGGTCTCTCGTGTTATATCGTAGAACTATTCTGGTTATAGCCCCTTTTGGGGTTCATTCAGAGCATATTCGAGTCTTTATTTCTCACTGTAGGTTTGTCCTATCAATTCATGTTATGAAACAACAGATTTTAGAACTAGTATCCTCGACTGTTTGTTGATTGCTCAATTAATTAGTGTCTAGTTTGTTACTTAAGATGCCTCCAATTTAAAGTCCTTGTAAAATTTGTTGTAAATTTGAACAAGCTGATTGATTTTGGACTTCTGTCATTCCAAATCCTGCACCTTTTTAAAAATTAAATGATCTTTGTATTTGTTCCATGTTTTAGGAGACTGACACTTCTGTTGATGAATTCATCTCTGAAATGTCACAGTGGGTTTCAGTATTTTCAGGTTTGTTCCCTGTTCATTTCTGCTCTTCAACGGATATCTACCAATTGCATCTATAAGCTCACATAAAATGTTTTTTTTTAGAGGACATATCTTCATCTGGTAATGAGGGGCTCGATCAGTCATCTGAAGGATGGGTTGCTAGTTGTTTAAACGATTCTCAGATGCATGTCAGCCTTGAGGATATGTATGTTTTAAGCTTTTGCCTAAAAACTTCTATCTTTTTCGGAAAGTATTAAGAAAACCACTTCAATCTGACAATATTTTTTGGAAACAGCGCTGCCTCTGATATTCAGCTCGACGTTTCAGGTTAGTGACACATCTTTGCTAGAATTTAGTAGCTTTTTTCCCTTATCGATTTGTGCCACAAGGTGCTCATTATCCTCTCTATCTCTTCCTTAACTTTCTGTTTCTCTGTGCAGAGATTTGCAACACCCCACGTGAATGTGAATCTAATGTGGTTCAAGAGCGCCCTGTACAGACTCGTAAAAATGTTGTTTTCAAAGGTATTTTTCTTCCTGTTTTGTCATGGATGATGTTTCATTACAGAATTTTGCCTCAGTATTAGACACCACCGTAGAGAACTCGCGGAGCCTTGTCTCATATGTTAGCTAAACTTGTTTCACTTCTTCACCCTCACTAGGTAGGAGATCATATATGCGGGCTCCTACAAAAGCTGCTTCCTCTGTTGTCTATCCATTTTCTTTTGTTAAACCGTGTGCTGCCCAAGGAGACGTGACTCTGAAAGACATAAACCAGCGTATACGCACCCCAAAATTGAAGACACCACAGAATATTGAAGATCCCTCGGTTGCATACCCAAAGTCTGCTTTCTCTGGTAAGCCTGTCGTTGGAAAGACCACAATTCCAACAGAAGGAGGAAAAGGCAGCATAACCATAATGAGGACAAAGGGATAATTGTTTGAGCAATTAGTCTCTTTTGTTTCGAGGTTTTGCTCCATTTCTTTTGGAGTCGGGTATCCTCAGCTTTTCCGAGGGGCCTTGGAGAGTATACATGCTTTCCGGTTGGCATCATCCTTGTAGCTCATACCGTGATGTCACTTATGCATACTCGAGTGCCCCCTCTTGTTGCTGCCGTATACTATGCTTTAGACATGGTACGGTCAACGTACTAGTTGTAGTATTGTAGTTTATCCGCGGAGATCCTCTTATAATTTGACTGTACAAAACCTTTCATTACTGTTGCTATTTTATTAATTTTAGAAAAACCTTTTGTTACTCTGGCATCTTATAAGCTATTCAATGAACATTTATGTTGCAGGAGTTCACTTTATAGTGCGCAAATTGCTATTATGATTTTGATATCTATCACCAAATAGCAACCATTTTGTTCTTTTGTGTAGTGATGATAATCTGCAACTCTTCTGATGATTAGTGGTTAAAAATACACCTAATTATCATTTTTTTCGTGAGTTTCATATTCGAACTTTCCATTTTTTCCTTTTATTAAAAAGAGGGATTATAGTTAGCTTCTTCCAATTGCTAAAACTTTTGATGGATAAAGTTATCGCTGTTCGTGCAAGTATAAGTAGACTTAAAAATAGTTGAGATGCATGAATGTTTGACTATGCATATAAATACGAGATGACAAGTTATTTATGAAATAATTAAAGTCTGTAAAAGTGAACACAACAATAGGTAGATGGATGTCATTTCTTATCGTTTGGAAAAGTTGCATAAGTAGTACTGAGTAAATATTTATAATCTAACACTATTTACTATATTACATGTTATTGACCCTAATATCATGAAGAAGGGTGCATGTTTGATTAGAGATCAATAATTACTCTTGATATAATGCTATTTTCTTGTAAATTGTAAAATTAAGAATTAAAAATTAATCTCAAATTTAATAAAATATTATCATTTTTATATCGATTGGATGTTTGATTTTTTTAGTTTAATTCAATTTTCAGTTTTCTATGAACACAGCTAGTTACAATACTAATGGTAATATGTTTAAGCTTATTTATCTGACACATGTATTAATAGATAGTGATGCGAGTTTGGTTTCATGTGTTATTGATTTGATTTATTGATTTTCAATTTGTAAATACGTCAAACTGATAACTAGATCAATAACATATTTCTTATCGATTTTTGGTTAATCGATTTATGATACTTAATTATTCGATTTTCGATTTAATCAATAAAAAATACTCAAATATATTAATATATATGATAAGGAAATTTTCATATAAACCATATGATTTTCCAGCATTTGGCATGAAAGTAATAATCATAAAAGTAACATTCATTTTTCTTGCAAGTTTAGACAACACTAGACACATTCAAAATAAAAGGTGTGAAAGTAACAATCGTTTTTTAGCAAATCTAGGCAATTGACACATTCAAATTAGAAGTGTGCTTGCAATTAGACAATAAAACAATAATTAAGATTTAAGTAATACTGAATTAAAATTATATTTCTAATTAAGGATAAAATAATGTTTAACCATTAACAAAAATCATAAGTCAGAAACCAAATCAATATTTCAATAAAAAGTTTTGTGAAACCATTAATCTATTACCAATAAATCAAAAGTGTTTTTTTAATTCAATTTTTTGATTAAATTGATTTTTATACACCCTTATTATAGATGAACAAGATTATAATTTTTGTAAGAAACGTAATTGTTGAGATGCTCAAAACTTCACATTCTTTCGAAGAATGCATAAATAATGTATCTCGTCTTCATTTTATAATGAACTACTTTTTTTTACACTAATAATTGAATGACTTATTACACATATTTTATATGAAAATTCATTGTTCTCTTTCTATGTTTCCTAAAAAGAACATAACAAAATCAATAGTAACCCTGTAACCATTACATAAGAGCTCAAATTTCAAGATTAGGAATTAATCAGATTTATTGGGTTTTGAATTAAAATCCTAGATTGTTGGATTACCATTTTGAGCTTTTAAAAAATCAATTGAAAATTTTATTTTGTTATTGTTTCAAAGCCGTTTATTTTCATCACAAAGTAATATAAATTAAATTGATTAACTAAAACATGATCTAAGAACAAGATATTATGATTGTTTCAATTTTCAAAAGAAAGGCAGAATTAATTTATGAGAAAATGTGGTGATATATTTAGAAAACTTTATTCCACCAAATAATTTAAAATTTCTAATTATATCTTGTTAAAGATTTATCTCAAAAGTTTAAAGTATACTTTTTAAAAACACATATATTATTACTTTTTTTTTTATATTTAACTGTTATTTATTGTACAATACAATTATGATATAAAATTTATAGTTTCAGGTAATAATATATTATCGTTAATTATAATAATAAGTATTAATTTAAACTAATAAAATATTATCCAAGTATCCATGTGTTTATAATATATATCTTTTGATGTTTTTATATAAAATTTTATTCACTCTTTAAAATTAAAGAAATTTGATTTAAAATTTTAAAATATCTATACTATAAAAAAGTAAATTGTTTTCTTTCTCTCTCCTTTTTTTCTCAACTTCTTTTACGTTTTTTTCCAATAAATTTCAATATTGCCATTAAAAAACTCACTATTAATTAAGATAATTTAGGGGCTCAAATTTTGATTAGTTTCCCCGTTAAGTCACCCCTAATTGTGTTGTGCGTAAATTGTTAGAGTTCGGAGCTTAAGGGTATAAAATATTAACAAAAATTTCAAAACGGTATATTAAATTTTATATTAACCAAAACGATAAAATCGTTGCACCAACAGCGACTTACCCCACCGGAAAAACAAAATCGCTGCCTAAGCAGCGATTTATAGATTATTTTTTTTTAGTAAAGCGATTTCAAAAAAAAAAAGTTTTTTGTTTAAAATAAAGAAATCGCTGCTGGGAGCAGCGATTTCAAATTATTATTATTTTTTTAGCGATTTCCTTAATTCTTTATTTTGTATAAAAAATTGCTACCTAGGCAGCGATTTTGTAAAAAAGATATATTTTTTTTCTATTAATCGCTGCTTAGGCAGCGATTTCATTTTTTTTTAAAAAAATAATCACATTATGCAAAATCGCTGCAGAGACAGCAATTTTGCTTTTTCCGGTGGGATAAGTGATATATTCCTTTTTAAAATTGTAACCGATGAAAATTCAAGTGATATATTCCTTTTTAAAAATTTAATTTTCTCTGATTTTCTCTATTCTATTATTGATAATTGTATTATGCAAATATTGACATTTTCAATAAATATTGATAATATGGATAAGGAGTCCTATTAAATGTTAAAATATTGACATTTTAAAAAATTTCTCTAAATTTTATAACGAATCTGGTTGCTATCACGTATTAATTGAGAAAGGTAATGAAATGAATTATAACAGAATGTTTGTAAAAAGGGTATAAAATGGTTGTTTAAAAATATATAATAAAGATGGGGAAATTATAATATCAAAATAATAATAATATAAGAATTAAGATAAATACTATTACAACATTACTCTTAAGTATATATATGTATGTATATACTTATATAATTTTTGACTTGTGCTAGACATTGTCCTAAGACATTATTTTAATAGTGTGAAATGTTTTTCGAATTTAAATAAGTCTTCTCTAATTTATTAGAGGATACAGGAATGAACGAATTATAAATACCACAAAATAAAGCAAGTCATTGGAAGGATATATTTGAAATCGGCTAAGTCTTACTCTTCATTTGGTTGTCTTTCCTCAAGATTTCATCAACTTATATATAGGGGAGTTTAGGCCTTCAAACTTGGAGAAGAGGATAACATTACTTGGGGAGAAAGGAAATTAATATTTGGAGGCGATAAAAATAAACTCGGGGACAAAGTATTATGACATATGCACATTCGTCATCAACTTAATGACGTAAATGCTTATGTCATAGACTAAAATATCTCAAATTAATTCAAAATATCCAACAAGGGCCACAAAGGTTAACCCTAAGGGCATTTCGTAGCCAATAAGTTAACGAAGACTATTTTTGAAGTCCTCTATATAAGAGAAGCCCTCTCTTCAAATGTAAGCAAAAAAATCAGAAGGAGCTAAACTTCTCTGAATGATTCAACTTTTTTTTATTTTCTTTTTGCTTTCCATGGCCGATGAGGATTTAGGTATAGATTATTTCTACTTTTCTTTTAACTTTCTACTTACTTTTACTTTTTTTGTTTCCTTACATGTGGGCTTTATACTGCAGGTGTTATACTCAGAAAAGCGAAAATGTACCAAGAGTACATGCAGATGGTTCCTATCCCCGCAAGGAAGGTCTCTGTGATTCCTTGTAACTCATGGACAGGGTTGGCTGCATCAATCAAGGGGTTATATGGGCAACCCCTGCACTACCTGACCAACCTCTCCGTAAAAAAGTGGGATAGCTTGAGGATTGGGGCTAGCGATGAAGACGTTCCATTGGATATACTCATCGATCCAGCCAAAGCTGAAGCAGGCATTTGGTGTATAGAAGAAATGCATAGAAAAACTACATCTCCTTATTTCATTGCTAGGCTCTGGCATGCTGATCCTATGTATCATGCTAATATTGATGAAATTTTCCCAGATTTGAATGATCCATCCAAATAGATTCGGCTGCAAATACCAATCCATCTTATATATAGATTTGGTCTAGAATCTTGAAATTCTAATTTATTTCTATATGTAATACCTATCTACACATAAGCATCATTTTCTCTAATACAAAACTATGTACGTTTTGAAAAATGATTATAGTATGAATGCTTTTGAGTTTCTCTTATGTTTATTTATTTATGCTAAAAATTATTATTTATTTTGAATACAGAAATTTAATTAAAAAGTCTATTCTATTGAATAAGTAACTGGTGAAATACTAAAATTTATAAATTTAATTGAAATATTAAAGTTATCAAATTTGACTCCTCTTCATTTCTCTTCTTCCCTTCCCGAAGTTTTCCTTTTTTGATTTTGTTTTGGTTAGTCTTTTTTTAGATGATTTCTTTAATTAAGTTAATTAGCAATTTTGACTTGAACATTGATGTAAATATTTGGTTGATTTAAAAATCTGACCTTTTAGATTTGTTTGGCCTAAAAAACAATCAGGATTTACACAACTAATATTTTGTGTATTAATTTCCTTGAATTTTTTTTAGCTATTTCATAATTATAGCAACATATATCTTGTCCATAAATACATTTTAAAAGATTTTTCTTCCTATTTTTTTACCTACCAAGCATCCATCTTCCAATTCCATATCAGATAATTGATTTTCTAAATCCAATCCAATTTAAAAAATTAAAATTCCTGATAATAAAATGATTTTTTTTTCTCTCTGCTTTCATGCTATTGGTTGTCGTCAACTTTTTTACATCATTTTTTTTAAACACAAAGAGGGAGAAAAAGAGATGAAATAAATGGTAATTTTTAAATTGATAAGAACACATCTATTTGTATACATTAATTATGGTTATGATACACTTAATTAAATTAAGGTCAGTATTTAATTATAACTTACCTAAATTATAGTGTAAGGAGTAATTACATCTTATTTATACTCTTTCTTAATTATAATAATTCTTTTATAATTTTGAATACATAAATCATCATCTAAATACATTAATTCTGATACAAAAAGAAAAAGTATCAATATCTTACACGACAATAGGGAATAAAAATTGATAACCTAATTAAATCTCATAAATTACGTTTATATTTCTTTTACTTTTGATATATAGAGGCAAATCCTAACAAAAAAAAAAAGAAATTTAAAATTTCAAGTTGCTTCCACCTATACAGTGAAGTAACTTTTCAGATTTGATTAAAAAAAATTTGTCGAAATTTCAGGTAATCGAGGTGAGTTATGAAGGATACAAAAGTGATGAAATTGTTGTTGGACAAAAGATTTCTTTGGTGAATTATCAAATTCATCAAAAATCTTTTCAGTTTTGATTCAAGATTGTCAAAAATTTTGAGATTGAAAATTCTTCTCCCTGTTCATCGAAGATCTATTCAATTTTGATTCAAAATTATTGAAGATTTTGAGATTTAAAATTCTCCCCCTAAATTTTTGGAGATCCTTTCAATTTTGATTCAAAATTATCAATTTTTTTGAGAAGATACATTATGAATATCTTCACTATTTTTGTTATTATTATCATCATCAGTGATTTAAAGAAGTTCTTGAGCTTCTCTGAAGGTTCTCAGCCTCTCCCTTCGCGCCGCCACTGCCACCATTGACTATATATTTGTATACTAAATGTCAAATTCATATTCTCATTGCTTCCGCAGAGTAAAGAAACGGAAAAAGTAGAAGAACATAATATTGATAGAGCAATTGTATGGATTCACATGTATCAACTTTTATGTATTTATCTATCATTTCATAAAATTGTGATACATTATTATTTATAATTTTAAATTCAGGATAAAAAGATCTTATAATATCTGAAATTATATGTATTGTGTTGTTTAGTCAAGTTTGTAATTCATGATCTTGAGATAGATATATTATTCATGATACATTACTATTTCTAAAATATTTAGTAGATTGCTAAATATGATAATCCTACCCGATACATTAAACCATAAAGATTGCCCATAAGGTGTTTGATTTTAGATCGTTGATATGTATATGATACATCTAATGAAGTTTGATAATTATTAAATTTGATATATGTTATGTATTATGCATATCAATCAATTTGATACATAGTGATTTAGCTATAGAACATTAGGTTTATGTATTGAGTATACTTATTGGGTAATGTGTATAGACGAGTAGCCTTCTAATAATTTTGGGTGTATGTATAAGGTTGTAAAAGATTGCCATTGATATGTATAATCTACTTATTCTTGGATGTGATACATAGTGCTTTAGCTATATAACATTATGATTTATGTATATAATTTAAGATATATTACATAATTTGATACATGTAAATGATACATTAGATACGGTTGATGTATCAATTGCATTCATATTTAATATGATAAACACTAATTGAAGATTCAATGACATTATTATGTCTCAATACCTTAAATATGAACATGATGAATAGCATGAAATTAAACAAAGGTTTATATAGGAGTGATGTATCAAATCAATAATAACACTAACAAAGACTAATTTAAGTGTAAAAAAATAAACAAGATACATTAAAAATCTGTATCTTTGATAGTGATGGTCGTGTAAGAGCTAATTTCATTTTTTCCTACCTCTTTTCAAATTACCAAGATTTTTAAAATTTACGAATTTCAGATACATCACTGGACTTTTGGATACATCACTAGGCATTTAGATACATAGGTGACAGGTGTATTCGAAAGGATAGGGATGTATCAAAGAGGGGATATGACATCCGAATACATCACTGGATTTCACCAACAGATATTCGGATACATAGGTGAGGGATGTATTCAGAGAGGGAAGAGATGTATCCGAGGGGAGAATATAATGTATCAACAAAAGGGGCGTGATATATCCCAAAGGAGACTTTTGAAAATTTTTAAATGAAAAGAAATTTTTGAAATTATGGTAAAATAATATGCTTATTAGATAACTTTATAAAGTACATGAAAATAGTTTAATAATTTCATATACCAAAAAGAAGAAATATATTTGTCAATCAATTGAATAAAAAATAAGGGCAACTTTCACATATAGCAAACGAAAAATTCATATTTGTATACTATAGCAAAGTTTGCATAATTACGCTCCATATCAAATAAAAAACTGTAAAATTCGCTATACATATACAATTATTTAATTCGCTGGCCTAAATTGTATAATTCGCTGGCCTATTTCGCTGCAATTGTATAATTCGCTATCCTATTTCACTGCAATTGTATAATGCACAAATGTATAATTCGCTGCCTATTTCTCTGCAATATTTTTATAAAATTTGCTTTGCATACAATTGAATCGAATTAAAATGTATGTATATTGCATAATTATAAGTGTAGGAAGAAGATATATGTTTTTCTCTCGCTTTATACAAAAATAGAAACACAATATATATATACTTCTGTTGTATAAAGCTAGAGAAAATTGTATTTCACTGCAATTGTATAATTCACAATTGTATAATTCGTTGGCATTTTCATCTGCAATATTTGTATAAAATTTGCATTTGTCTAAATTGAATTGAAGTAAAATGTTTGTAAATTGTATAATTAAGTGTATAACACGAAAATATATGTTTTTGCATGTGTATATATATAATTTTCTCTCGCTTTATATAAAACAGAAACAGAATTTATACACTACTGTGTATAAAGCAAGAAAGGCGAGCAGAGGGAGAGTGGCGAGCGAGAATGAGAGAGTGGCGAGAGAGATTTTTGGGAAAGAGACGCCTGACAAACTTTGGCTAATGTTTGCTATGGAACACAATTAAATCAAACCCTAGCCACTTCATTTATTTTAGGTTATTAGTTTGCTATTATATATAATTTTCCCTAAAAATAATAGGAAGAATATGATTATATAAATTTAAATAATATAAACATAAAAAAAAATTCTCGTGTAATTATTGATGCACACTATATACACATGAAAATTACTGTATACAATTATGCATAATATTAATGATAATTGTCATAAATGTTTTAATATTTGATTGTTATACAATATTCAAACATAATATTTGAGTAGAGTTGTTATACTTAAATAATTTAACAAAGAATGTATCACTGTAATGGATATCATTGTTGTTAGAATATTATTATAAAAAAAAAGAGAATATAATGAAAATTGTTTTTAAAAAAAATGAAGTCATTATAATAACAAATAATTATTATATAAAGATTTGATTGTATTAAATAGATTTTATTAAAAAATTAATATTTTTTTTATAATACTCCATAAATATAAAACATTACTTCTTTGTAAACTATTCTAATTTATATTCCATTCTAGTGTTTCTTTTCTATTTAAGGAAACTTAAACTAACTTTAAAATTTGTTACATTTTCGATGCATTTTGTTACGCTACGTATAAAGGGAATTGAAGTATATTATTGGCAAAAAGATATATAATATATTACTTCGATTCAATAATTTATTACGAACACATTTTAATTGAAAAAATCCAAGAATGATACAAAATATTAAAAAGTATTTTATTAAATAATTTCCCTACTCCAAAAATTAGAGAAAAAAACAAACATGTATAGATTACTCTGTAACATAGTCGAGGCAATACATTCGAAAAATAGAAAAAAACAATCAAATACAGACGAAACAAACAAAAAAAACAAAATTGAGAATCAATTATTTTCTCATCCACATAAAAAGATAAGTAAAAGAATATCACTTTTAAAAAATACGTAATATTTTAATTTTTAATATTAACCTGAGATGCTTGAGACCGCCATACTTTTATAACATTTTAGTACACTATACATATATACTTTTTTTATGATCATAAAATTCAAAATTCTTTCATGTTTCATTTGAGATAGATCATATTAAAATTTCGTATCGAGTTATGAATCCAATTTTTATAATCATATTCAATTCATCAAAATTCTTGAAAATGTGTTTTTTCTTTCAAAGAAAAACAAGTTTAGCCACGATGGTCGACCAACACCCCTTCGTCAAAAATTATACGATGTATTCAGATATGATTTTCTTGAATGTGTATATACATATTATACGCCGACACTTCTTGGCTTCTATAAAGTTTTTCCTTTTTATGTTTTAACATCTTTTAATTAAAATTCTGGCTCCGCCACTGTTACTGCGACTCAATAAACCTCATATTCACCCTCATACCCACTCTACATTTTTCACAGTATTTATTTAGATCGTATACAAATATCTTTAATAATAATACTATTTACTTACCACAAGTAAAAGAAGACTAACTTAACACACCCATAGAGTAAATTAGAGGGGAGTAATTTTAATTTTCTTTAGATTTTTAATTCAATATTTAATACTTGTATTAGAATTTCAATTAAATTTAGATTGTATTTTCGGGCGAAAGAAAACATATTGCACCAAAAGATACATAGGTAGAAACAAGAAGGACAATTTGGTCAATTCACATGTTGTTTGTATATAAATGGATGAATTTATGTTTTACAGGTAATTTAGTTTGAAAGGATTTGCACGGAAATAGTACAATTATTCTCTTTGTTTGTTTGGTAGAGAGTATCTTATGCTTTTATGAAGAAAAAATAAACTTCATTAATGGTAAATAAATATAATTAAACCTTTTTTTTAGGCATATTTTTCTCCCCCAATTAATATTTTTTTCCTTTTTTTCTCTGAAATTCTCTGACTTTTTCTCACGAAGAAAAAATCAAAGCAGAAAAAGAAGATTTGGGTCAAACTTTGCGTCTGTAAATGTTAAATGCCAAAATCTTCTTTTTCTGCATAATGGGTTTTTGATTTCACATTCTGGGTATTCTTCTTTTTCCCTTCAAAAATTTATAAATATATTTTTTATTTTTTTATTTGTCCGGGGAATTAAAGGTCGTTTTCTAAGGGTTTACTTTTTTTTTTTTTTTCTCTTTTTTAATTTGATTGGTTTTCATTTATGTGTTAAATGGATTGGTTGGTGATGAGAAAAAGGTTGCGTAATTGAACAGATCCTAAAAGTCAGTTCTTTTTTATTTTCTTTGAATTTTTCTTTGCTTTTTTTTAGTAATTTATATCATTTATTTGTCAAATTTGTGGAAAAAAAAAGAATTGGGTTTTTGGGAAGGTGTGAATTTGATATTTTTTTCATGTTCAAATGAAATTTTGTATTGATTTTGTTTACTGATATGAACTTTTTTTATTTGGTTTTCAGATCAGAAATCTGCTAAAATTTTGTTGGTATTGTTGAGATGGATTTAAATAGTAAAGAGAAAGTTGAAGAAGGTTCAAAATTGGATGGGTTAGGTACTGTTAGTAACAACAATATGGAATCGAAGAGTCTTCGAAGCATTAGCAGCAAAGATATGATATTCAGGGCTGATAAAATTGATCTGAAAAGTTTGGATGTTCAATTGGAAAAGCATTTGAGTCGAGTTTGGTCGAACAATTTAGAGAAACAAAATCAACAAAGGCCTAAGGAAGTTTGGGAGATTGATCCTTTGAAGTTGGAAATTAAGTATCTTGTAGCTAAAGGAACCTATGGTACCGTTTATCGCGGTACCTATGACAATCAAGATGTTGCAGGTAAAACATTAGTTGCTATGTTTGTTTTTATGATCTTTGTTGCTACATGTTGTATTGTGATAATTATTGGGACTTGATCTGTCGTCGTCTAGGTAGATAGTGTAAACATTCAATATAGTGCATCATTTAGCCTTTCTTGTAGCGTGGGTGCATAATATTATATCAGAAATGCATAGTTTTATAGAAAGATCACGGGTTCACATGCCTCATATTTTAGTCTATGAATTAGTCCTTGTTTTTCAGTGATATTGATGTTTATATTTTGATGTCGTTCATTACCTTTGATACACAAACAAGTAAAAGAAACTAGAAAAGATTCATTGTGATCATTGATGAAATGGATATCGATTGTAATTGGACTGTAGTGGTGGCGAGTTCTGTGAACTTTGATATGGCTATTGATGATATCCATTTTTAACCTTTACGAAACTGATTTGGATGTCTAGAAAACTAAGTCCAAGTCCACTAAATTTTCTCTGTTTATCAGATAGTGACAAGTAATACCGTAAAAAGGTGTTTTTTTTGGTGTATTAACTTGTTTGAGATGAATTTATTGATATTCACTACCAGGATTCGAATCACTGAACTGTATTGTTGGCATTGCAGTTTGCGATAAATGATTATTGCCTTATATTAGAATCACGTAAAACACTATTTTTCTGATAAGATATATAAGATTGACATTGAAAGTTCCTTTTTATTCTCTTCTCAACAATAAAAAGAAGGTTCTTTTTATTCTTTTCTGAGGGTGATTGGATAAAATTACTGTGAAAAAACTTGATGATATGTTCCTTGTTCACATCATGCATAAGCATTTAATAGTGGAAAAATAAAGACAGAGTTGAGAACCATGAGGTCTCATATTCAAATCCTAGCAGACACAAAAAATACTAGGTGAGTTCTTCCGTCTATTTTTTTGTTGGTGGGTGGTGATAGGTATCCTGTGGAATTAGTCGAGGTGGGCGAAAGTTGGCCTTGACCATACGGTTATCATAAAAAAAAAACACAGAAGTAAAACTCTCAATTCATTCCATATTGGTCTGCTGAAAGGCCTATACCTCAACGTCAAATTTCTTCACCAAAGTCCAAGATGAAAATATACCCGTAAATAGTGGTTTAATAGAAGGGCCGACGTACCTGCTAAAAGTTTTCTAAATGCGTCAAGACTTCTAGGATTTTGTCAGGGAACATTTTTTCTCAATCAAGCTATTCAGGCCGTAATTTTTTGGGACTTAGTTGTTGTTGTTGTTAGCTATTTAGGACAGTATTGTCCACTTCCACAGCGAAATCTTCAAAGAATCTGTGTTTGCGGTGATATTTACTGTACTTCTTTGGAGAGTGATTATTAACTTGAGCCAATGAACTCCGCAGAATTTGTAACAGTATATTGGATAAAGTATATATGAAAAAAAAATGCTGCCAATTAATGAAAATTATCTAACAGTATTCTCAAAGTTTTTCAGGAATTTTACCAACCACCGGTAATAGTTTCTTATGGAATGTTATTTGTGTAGTGAAACTGTTGGACTGGGGAGAGGATGGCATGGCCACAGCTGCTGAAACTGCTTCTCTGCGGGCATCATTTCGGCAGGAGGTTGCTGTTTGGCACAAACTTGACAATCCAAATGTTACCAGGGTACATAACTTTTCAGCTTTTAATTACGAGTACTTCTACTAAGATGTTGCCATGCAGCTTAAATCAAGATTTGGCAATTTTAGATTTGGTACGTCGGATCTAATTAAATAACTCAATGTTCTGAATTTCCATTTGATTGTATTTGCTGTTTTCAGTTTGTTGGTGCTTCTATGGGCACTTCAAATCTTAAGATTCCTTCGAAGAATCCTTCTGATGGTTACACTACCCTTCCTTCTCGAGCTTGTTGTGTTCTTGTGGAATTTCTCCATGGTGGAACATTGAAAAACTACTTGTACAAAAACAGGAAGAAGAAGCTTGCCTTTAAGATTGTCCATCAGCTTGCTCTTGATTTGGCCAGAGGGTACGTCTTTTTCCAACGTTGTTTTCTTGATAATTATACCCAATGATGCTTATTTACTTCTTCCAATTGTGCAGGCTGAGCTATTTGCACTCAAAAAAGATTGTACATCGTGATGTGAAAGCTGAAAATATGTTGTTAGACACTAGTAGAAATTTAAAAATTGCTGATTTTGGAGTTGCTCGTGTTGAAGCACAAAATCCCAAAGACATGACCGGAGAAACTGGAACCCTTGGATACATGGCCCCAGAGGTATTCCTACTTTTATGAGAGTTGTTTGGTTGGCTTTGCCCGTCTGAGATATATTATGTCAGCATGATATTGTCACTTGTCTACCCTCTCCCTATATCTTTTCAGAAAATTCTTCTTAGTTTTGCGTTAATGTTATTTCTACGTCACATTAAATCTACTTTTTCTCTATCATGTACTAAGGATTTAATCACATGCATTGTGTAGGTACTTGATGGCAAGCCTTACAACAGAAAATGTGATGTATATAGCTTCGGTATTTGCTTATGGGAAATTTATTGCTGTGATCTCCCATATCTAGATCTAAGCTTCGCTGAAGTCTCTTCTGCCGTTGTTAGACAGGTTTGTCCTCTGATTTACTAGTAAAAACTTTGTAACTCAATATCTTTTCTAATCTTGCTCCGTCTCTCCAACAATTGTTGCCTATGTCATGCACAAAACATAGCTTCGATACTATATAGTATATACCTTTGAGTGTTCATGCACTTCAGTATTAGAGGGCATGCTTACCATTGCTAATATGTTGTGTTGCTCGGACTCTCCAAATTGTTGCTGCACATGTGTCGGATCTTCCAAAATGCACTATTTTGGAGTATCCGGCACACACCAGTCGACATTTTTAAAGAGTCCGAGCAACATAGTCATATCTTGAGTTAATACTGGTCTGTTATCTTTATGTTTTTCTTGATGTATGAAAAAGACGCTGCTTAAATTATTCACATGTTATAACCATCCTGCAGAATTTGCGACCAAATATCCCGAAATGTTGTCCAAGCTCTGTATCAAATATCATGAAGAAATGCTGGGACGCAAATCCAGACAAACGACCTGAAATGGATGAGGTAGTGAAAATGTTGGAAGCCATTGACACAAACAAAGGAGGAGGAATGATACCCGAAGATCAAGTTATACAAGGCTGTTTCTGCATTGTTCGTAGTAAGGGTCCATAGTCCTTGTTTACTCTACTTTTTAGCCCTGTTGCTCATGTTGATGATATTGTACTATTAATTCATTCGGTTGCTTGAACTCTTTGAGCATGATGCTGGAAAATCTTCCTCAATTGTGTTGTAAACGCGTATAGCTGGTGAAAAGTTCAATAATTTTAAGTTTGATCTTTTCACGAGAACCTTTCGTTCTCCTCCCTTGATGTAGATGTAGAGCTCAGACATCACTATGTTTCACCAGATTGCAATTATTTCTTCTTTTTCTTTTCAGGGAAACTCCGATGTTTCTAATCCACTGGCCCGACTAACCTTGATTGTGCCAGAGAAGGCCAGTATGGGGATTCTAGCGTTCCCTATCGAAGAGAAGATTTCATTTTTAAAGCAATTCTTCAAGTATATAGTTTGGCTAAAGATTGTGTTATGCCATATGGTAATGGTAATGGCAATGGCAAGACTACAGATTGTTTTTTGGTTTTTCTGTTAAAGTTGAACATGAGATTTCAGAGTCATTGGTGCTAATAATATGACCATTTTGCCCTCTTGATTAGTACAATTCAATTGTTCTTATTGTAGCATATTGGCTATTTGCTCTGATAAAGGTCAAGAATCCAATCTAACTTCTCAAAGCTTTTGGCTTTTTGTGTCCATTTGTGGTCATAATGTGCAAAAAAAGATTCTTACTATAAGTGGGATTTTCCCAAATTGATCATAAAACATTTGAGTATTTGTTTTGACTTAGGATTATAGTTAAGTGGATTCCAACTCACAAAACCATTGGGAATTTGTCCAAAGACAATTAGAATTGACTTCTTTTTTTGTTCTTTTGCTTGGTCTTTGTCTTCTTCTTTGTATTAGCTATTAATACTTTGTTTATTATGCATTAGAGCTTATCGAAAATAACTTCTCTATCTTCGATACAAGATAGGAGTAAGTTTGCATGCACATCACCTTCAGACTCCATTTGTGACTTTGTATTTGCTACACATACTCGTTTATTATGCTTTACTTGAATAGAGAGCTTATCAGAATCTTCAGTACAAGGTAGGAGTAAAATTGCGTACACACCACCTTCAGACTCACTTGTGGATTACATCAAGATTGTTATTGATGATGTATATGACCTCCTCTTTTGGCTTTAGATATCAATAACTATCTCATCAAAGTAAAAAAAAAATGTTATTTTAATTTACGTGAATGTATGATGCTTTATCTATCGTATTGCGTTCGACTAGACACCTTATTTATTATCGAATAAAAGTAAAAAAAAGAAAAACTTATTGTTATATTCTGCATAAATACATAATACTGGTTCACCATATTACTTTTGGCCAGACACTTTATTTATTATTGAATGAAATATAAAAAAGAAAAACCTATTATAATGTCATTAAGATTTAAGAAGGATTATTCTTTAGGACACGTGCACGCAATTTGACATCTTGTTATAACTTTAAAAAAAAAAAGTAGTAATTAAATTGACTTTTATCAGATAATAATAAAAAAACATAAGATATCAATTATATTTTTATAAAGTCGTTGAGGTGTATATACGCATATTTTTCTCCATTTCAAATAACATTAAAATATCAAAATCCTCGTTAGAAAAGGTGCTTTCAAAATCCCGTGACTCTCAGTCATCTATCTTCTTTTCACCTAAAAATTTTGAATTGGGAAGAAGTCCGGGCTCCCTTTCCTCCCTATAGTATGCTCCCCGGCGCAAAAGCAACTCCGTCCTAGCAAAGTAAAGTCTCTGCCCCTATCGTTTGATTGATCTGATCAGACACTTGCTCTTCCCTACTTTTGATAGAAGAATAAGAGCACAAGTTATCAAATAATTATTTTTTCTCTGGTCGGTCAAACGATATTTGTCTTAGATTATACACATAAAGGTTTATGATAATATTTTTATATATTGACTTATCCCTTAAGAATATATTCCAAAAATTTTCTTAAAAAAAACAATTTTCCCTACATGCAGAACACACCCATAGAATATGCTTTCTTTATACAATTTTCAATATCTAAAATATTTTTGTGATTAGTCATACAACGTGTTACGTATAAAATAATTTAGAAATAGCGTGAAGCAATTTCTATCGCAAACTATGATAAAAGCATCTTAATCCAAAATCTGCTTTTATTCATTTAAAATGTTTTTTTCCAAAAAAAAAAGGCCATGATAAGTGGATATGTTTAATTACATAACATTAGCGTGAAAGTTAAGTTAAATTATTTTATTATTTGAAAAACGTTAATCAAGATAATTCTTGTTTAATACGGCGTTGGCACTAGCTAATTATGTGTTGGCTTACAATTAAGTTTCAAATTCCATTAATATGCTTAGCGATTTTGAAATTAGACTGAAATTATATGTTAGGGCTCCATGTTAAAAAAAAAAAGAGGAACAATTATCTAATTAATAAAATATTTTTATCATATTTATTAATTCTTTTTATAATTTGTAATAAGTATATTTTTTCTCACTAATTAATAATTTCATATCAAATTTCAAATCGAATACAATACATGTCTTTTTCTGCTATCAGTGAAATAAGGAGAGAAGCGAGCGAGAACAAGAGAAAGGTGAGTGAGATTTGTGTATATATCCAGATACACGTGAATCACTAAATACAAATTATATATATTTGTGACATCAAATTCGAGAGTGAAATATGAGCGATGAGCGAGATGAGAGAAAGATAAGCGAAATTTATCTATGTATCTAGAATACGTACAATTCATTATGATACAGTATATCTGAACATTTTGATTACATTAAAATTTAATAAGATATGTAATATTAGAAAGTATAGTGTATTTTTGTAAATTAGAAAGATTTTGGTATGTTACCAAAAATAGGAAAAAGGCACATCATGTGAAATGGACTCTAAAAGACAAAATGGGTCGATTTTCCTTCATGTGTGCTAGATATATATGTAAACGCTTAACCAAATTTGATTTTGCAGAAAATATTTTTTTAACCTACCCAAAAAATTTGTCCAAATTCATACAAAAAATATATTGTCTAGATACATTACAAAATTATGGCTAGATACACGACACTTGAATTTAATCTTCTTCTTGGAACAAAAAAAAAATCCAAAAACTTGCTTATATAAAGAAATGTTTTTGTGAAATTATACACCGTCCAAAAATAGCTTCTTCCTTTTTCCTTTCTCGTCAAATTTCTAGACGCGAGTGCACGTATCTAAAGAGATTATAGAATTTTGAAAAAGTATCGATCACAACGATTTACATTTTAATCGGTTAAGGTAACTTTTTAGACAATATTTATCGTTATTTTTTTATGCATATTTTTTTTTACACTTTTCTAAATTAGTATTGTAATATTTTTATAATGATATATTTCTTCTCAATGTACATGCAATTATTAAAGAAATACGTCCCAATTAAGATAGATCTAAGTGGTAAGAAAAATCAATTACGATAAGACCTATTTGGTAAGAAAAATCAATTACGATAATTTAAATCATATCAAACAAATCAATCGAAAAAAGTATGTAATAATAGTAGTAACTAAAACTAATATCTTACTAAAAATAAGTTTTGGGTATTGGAAGTGATATTTTAAAATATTTAAGGACATTCAAATAATTATAAAAACTTCATGGATTATATTCTCTATATTTTAAATTATTTATTATATTTTTCTTTTATATACTTTTAAGAAAATAATATCAATTAAGAGAATTGACTATTTAAAATAAGTGATCATCTAAAGATTAAAAATAAATAATATTTAATAAAGAATAACAAATTATTCTTTGTTGTTATATTAAGTTAAATAAATAAAAGTAGATAATTAAAAATGAGCAAATTGTATTAATTAGAATAAATAAATAAAAAAAGCTAACACGTAAATTAAGATGTTTATAATTTAAAAATTAAGACAGATAATTTAAGACGGAAAGAGCAGTCTACACAGTATATATATTGGAGACATTCCTCATTAAACTCATTTCCCTTTGCAAAGTTTTCAAAATAAAAATATTCACTTTCCTTCTAAATTTCTACAGAATCTCCTCAATTAATTTTTAGTCAATATTTTTGCAGAGATTAATTACAACACAAAAAAAAAATGGGGTTGAAAAGTGAGTCAACATTTTTGGGTGATTTTCTCCGGCAGTGTGGTGGCTACGCCGTGATAGACGGTGGACTTGCGACGGAGTTAGAGAGGCACGGTGCTGATTTAAATGATCCTCTTTGGAGTGCTAAATGTCTTGTTAGCTCTCCTCATCTCATAAGAAGGGTACGTTATTTATTGTGTTTCAGTTATCGCATAAATTTATTTTTATTTTTTAGATATCTGTTATCATTTATTGTTTTTTGTGTTTCAGTATCGTATCGATTTGTTTTTGTTATTAGTTTTTGCTTTTAATATTTATTATTATTTGTTATTTATTATGTTTCAATTATCACAGTAATTTATTTCTTTTCTTAAATGTTCTACATTATCTTTTGTTAATTGTCATGTTTTTTTATAACTAATTTGATTTTTCGCATGTGAATCGAAAATTCTTCTGAATAATCCTTTCAATCTTCGTAAGATAAAAATAAAATATATTTCTTCTTTTAATTAAATAAAAAGAAAGAAACGATAAAGATTAGTTTCGAGTACGTACGTTCAATTTTTTATATATATATCGTCATGACATGTTCATCCTTAGCTTGAACTTTTTAAATATATTATTATTACCTCTTTATCTTTTTCTTGATTTTCTAAAAAAAGTCATAATTGGAATTTAAAAAACTAATTAAAGAACTAAAATATGTAAAACTATTTTCATCATCTTGGACAGTGACAAGACTCATTCTTTGTGTTAATTAATCATTCTTTATTAGAAAATTATATCATAAATATATACATTTTGATAATTTCTTCGTAATATTTTAAATTTTTTCTCGTTAGTGAAAAAAAGTTACTCCGTTTTTATTTATTTATGTGGAAGATTCGAGCTGTCCTATGCTTGTTTTAATTTTTTTTAATATTAGTTTCTGTGGAACATGTGAGGTGTTACACTACATTACTTTTGACATCAACAACGTGGATGCTTTTGTATTTGACACCTCATTATTCTGTTTCAGTTTTTGTGCTGACACATCTAGAAGTTACGAGTAGATATATAAATACGTAAAGCTATTAAATTCTATCGAATTCGTATTGTTCACTCTAAATCGCCACCCTAACATAGAACATGTGTACGTCAAAGATTATTGATATTTAAAAAGTATAGTGAAAGTATTGCTAATTCTATCAAATTTAAATTATATAATTTCGTCTTTGCTTGAGGTGCATTGACATAACCAAATCAAGGGAAAATATTTTTTAATTCCTTTGAATGGAAAATACATTTCATAAAAAATAAATTTTAGTGGTAATTAATTGGTAATTGTCGTTAAATATGTACTTTTAGTGATATTTAACATTCTTTGTATATGTTCCTAAAGATTTTGACGATATTGAATCTAATTGCATTTAACTAATGTCAGTAAAGACTAACACTTTTTAATCATGTGTTTATTTATTGCCGCTAAAAGTTGTTTATCTTGTAGTGATGAAGAAATGTTATAGAATAAGTTGGTAGAGCTAGGGCTTATATTCTCGGTGTTGATTAGCGATTGGCTCGTCTTTATCCAATTATGTTTATAGTCAGAAACGAAGCCAGGTGGGAATTTATGAGTTCGGACGAATCCACTAGCTTTTTCATAGACCCTATATTTATATCAAAAAATTAAATAAATATATGTATATTAACATTTGAACCCCTAAACAAAATTGATTTAGAACCCCCAAACGCATAACTTTGGGTCCGCCTCTATTTGTAGTACTTGGATCGTATTATACTAGTTTAGGAGACTTATGTCGATCTCTACAGCAGTAGCAAATCTGCAGCAATCGCGACTCGTGTCACTGATCAACCAAAATTTTCATAACATGGATGAATCCCATGTTTCCATAGCCTAGATATCCTTTAGGAGATGAAGAGTATGTTTTTCTCGCGTAAATCGTAACCCAGGAGGAGGACAAGCTAACGGACTATAACATGAATGATTAAGATCAAAATAATTATGGTTGTTATTCTTTTTCGATGTTAACAGGTGCACCTAGATTACCTGGAAGCTGGTGCCAACATTATAATCTCTTCATCTTATCAGGTTTTTGCAATGAGATTATGCATTTCCTTTTATTGCTCTTTGGCTATTTAGATAACTAGTAATGCTCACGTTAGTTGTTTCACTTTCGTTTGCACGAGACAGGCAACCCTTCAGGGATTCGAAGCCAAGGGAATTTCAAGGGAAGAAGGTGAAGCATTGCTCAGAAGAAGCGTGGAGATAGCATGTGAAGCGCGAAACATATATAATGACAGAGCTTCCAAAGGTTCTTGGGATGATTTTGATGATGGAACCGGTTTGAAACGCAATCCAGTCTTGGTTGCAGCGTCTGTGGGAAGCTACGGAGCTTATTTGGCTGATGGTTCTGAATATAGGTGAGTTAATGTTCAACGTTCTTAGTAGAACGGTTGAGGTGTATTTTGATTTAACTTAAGATAATGTGAAATTGATATTACTCTGCCCTTCGTGGTTTTGAAGTGGAATTTATGGTGATGCGATTACTGTGAAAACTCTAAAAGATTTTCATCGAAGGAGAGTACAGGTTCTCGCGGATTCAGGTGCTGATTTGATTGCATTTGAGACAACTCCAAACAAAATCGAAGCTCAGGTATCTACGTTCTTGATCATATATATAAGAAGTTATATCCTTTCGTAGTGTCAAGTGTGCTTCAACTTCATTTTTTTCGTTTTTTATAGGCTTATGCTGAGATTCTTGAGGAAGAGGCTATCAACATTCCTGTGTGGTTTTCCTTCAGTTCTAAAGACGGTATCAATGTAGCCAGTGGCGATTCCATTGCAGAATGTGCTTCAATTGTTGATTCGTGTAAGCAAGTCGTTGGAATTGGAATCAATTGTACCTCTCCGAGATACATTCAGGGGCTGATCCAATCAATCCGAAAGGTATAGTTCCTTCTTTGGTTTGTGAAATTGATATGTAAGAGAAACGTGTCGTCATGTACCAAGATTCATCTTGAAATTCTGAAATGTTGATTGGTTCCATGGACAAATGATATTGCAGGTAACAAGTAAACCAATACTTGTATATCCAAACAATGGTGAGACTTATGATGGCGTAAAGAAGGAATGGGTGGTAAGTCTTTTCAATACTCTCTCTATATATAACCTTTCTTGTTTCTATAACATGTACGTCTATCAAATGATTGAACAATCAAGAGTCAACGTTTCATAAAAAGAACCTAATGAATTGTTGTAGGCTTCAAGGGGCGTTGTAGAGGAAGATTTTGTGTCATACGTGGACAAGTGGTGCGACGCTGGGGCGTCTCTCGTTGGAGGTTGCTGCAGGACTACCCCAAATACCATTAGAGCTATTTCCAAGGTTCTCACCAGAAGGTCTCATGGTGTTTAAACTGAGTTTTTTAGGGCTAAATATGTTAAAAGAGTTATGGAACTAAAATGATTTTGTTTTATATGTTTGTTTCTCACTACAATGGTGATAGTGCTGTAATTCTCTTACATTGTACTTTTAGGCATCTCAATTCAATTTATATGACCTTGTTTTCTATTTTGGTCTGTTGGTATCAAATTTTTTTAACTTTTTTATTTTACTCTTAATAAAATAAATATAAAATTTATAGCTAGATAAGTATATATTCTAGAAATTACATGATAAATGAATTGTCTTTGAGTTTTTGTGAGTAATTTGAAGTGAAAAAAGTTAGGAAACTTTTTGAGTATCTTATGGTCAAATATATGTTTTGCAATTAAACTAAAGAAAGAAAGGGACTCTTCGCACCATCGTTGCTCGGCTTTCGAATTTATTGTCTGTGACAAAGTGACTTTGTTGTCTTCTATATCAGCTTCCACAGGCCAAATAAATTTATTGACCCCTAAATTTGCATCAAATTTCACTTAGATATCTTAACTGTTCATTTTAGACACTTCATGTAAAGTCTCGTTATGTCATGTTGACATTTTTTATTGATATATCAAAGTGAATGTGATATCGTCAACAATAGCGCGTGAAAGGCTAAATTTAGCCAATTTTTTTGATTTTATTTTCTCTTCATCTTCTTCAATTCTCAAGTCACTACCTCCCTTCATTTTTTCAAGTTTAAACTCCTTCATTGATGGTAATTTTTTTAATTCAAATTCGTTTTGAAGTCATTCTTTTTCATCTTTATTGTATTACTTTTTTGAATTTATCATTGTCTCCCTCTGCCTTTTTTACGGGATAAATGAATACCAACACTCATATTTCATATTTGATCTCTCCATCTTCTCTTCCCACACAACAACACTAGAAAGAAAGAAAAATAGTAAAAGAAAAAAGCACAAAAGAGATCTAGAGTGTATGAAAAATAGACAATTTTTTATAACACCGTTTTCACCGAAAAAATGGATATGAAAACTCATATTTTATAATTATCTTTCTTTCTCTCCTTGTCTTCCTCCTCCCCTCCTTTCCTTTTCTCTTAAAACAACACTAAGATTAAAAAAAAAAAAAAAGAATCTAAAGCAGTAGAAAAGACAACTACCATAAGAGGGAGGTGTTAAATTATTTTTTGTAGAATAATATTTTTATTTAATTCACTAAAATAGATTTAGAATAATTTTTAACATAAAATAACACATGTAATCATTTGTCATGTCATCAATGAGTGTATCACACTCTCCTTCAATTTTTTTTTTATTATAAAAAAAGTGTCAAAAAAATATAACAGAACCCTAAAAATTTGATCAGATGTCAAACACATTTTTGGACCAAAGTATTGATGACGAGCATTTTGGACCAAACTACAAACGGGGGGGCATTTTTGTTCCTTTCGCATAATTTAAAGGCATTTTTGAACCAAAGTATTGATGGTAAGGAAATTTTTTAGCCAAACTATAAACAAGGACATTTTTCTTCCTATCACATTAAGGGGGCATTTGGTAGGATGTATTAAAAGAAATAATCCATGTATTAGATGTGGTATAATTTAATACTGTGTTTGATAGGAATGTGAGCCTATGTATAACTAATCCATGGATTAGTTAATACATCCTACATGGTATTATGTGATGTATTGCTAATACCTTCCATTTGGAGGTATTAGCTCTAATACCATGGACTATTCTAGGTAAAGACAAAAATACCCCTCAAATCCTTTTAATATTTAATTTATTTTTTGATTTTATATTTTATATTTTATATTATACTAATAAAGTTATTTAAATAAATTAGCTTACAACTTTTATTATTTAGATATAATTTTTTGTTTCTAAAATATGAATTACTAATCTATTCATTATTAATATAAAATATTATAATCCGACTAATATGTTAATGTTGATGTATGAATTTAAGAACAATTCATAAGTAAAATATTGTCTCTTAATGAAAGTTCATTAAACATTACACAAGTAGTCTAAAACAAGAGTGTGTGTGTGTGTGTGTGTATATATATATATATATATATATATATATATATATATATATATTTATATATATATATATATATATACACACAAACACATCTCGAGTATAAAAATAGTTTAATTTATTTTTCTATACTTATTTTATATTTTTTATTTTATTTTATGATAAATAGTTTTTTAAAATTTATTGATACAAAACAAAGTTCAATAAATTTTCTCTATAATCATTATAGTTGTGTGACCTTTTGAGTTATTAACTCTAATTTATTAAGATGACAATTATTTACTCTCAACTAATATAAGTGAGAAAATAGTGAACATGACAATAAAAATTTTATTCTCCTAACTAGTTAAAAATGTTATAAAAAAATAATATTCTCCGTTAATTATCTACTTTGACTCAATTACATGAAATACAAAACTCTAGGGTATAATTGAAAAGTTTTTTTTTTAAAACATTTAAACCACACACAAAATTAGATAAGAAACAATGAACCAAACACTTGATAAAAATAATCCCTACATTACTAATCTCTGCATTGCTAATCCCTGCATTGTTAATCCCTGCATTACTAATCTCTGCATTATTTATTTTTGTACCAAACGACCCCTAAGGGTATTTTTGACCCTTTTCCCTTTTTTAAATAGCAAATGTTCATCTTATTTTAATTTAGAAAAAATAAAAAATATTTCTTATAATTATACTATATTTCTTGTAATTATACTTTATCGTTATATAAATATAAATTAATGATGAATATACAATGATCTTTGTATATATGACATATATTATATGTTGAAAGGGTTCATGAAGTTATTCAATTTTAATTGGTAAGATGAGATTAAGAAAAAAAAATATTTCCTATATTTTATTTTTTAAAGTGATTTTAAAAGAAAAAAAAAACAAGAACGTGATTCTTTTATAATTATTTAATTAAGAAGAAAATGTTTTTTAAAAGAAAAAAATAATATAGTTATTCGAAAAATGGCAAGGCATTTTTGACCCATTTAGTAACTATAGGGGCATTTTTGAACTATAGTATTGACTATAAGGATATTTTTAAACTAAAGTATTGACGACAAGGATAATTTTGAGTCAAACTATAAAGTGAGGACATTTTTATTCATTTCTCATAATTTAAGGATATTTTAATCCTTTTCCCTTGTTTTTATAATTGTATCGTATAAATCCGTTGTTATATAATAATAAAAAGTCTTATGTAATAACCAATCAGGATTCTGATGTTACCTTGATATATTCTTTCTATTTTGTCATACGTTTTCATATTAGTTGTATTAGTATTTTATATATCTTCTGGATTTATCATTTAATTATTAAAATGTGATTGATACAATATATATATATATATAATATATATATATATATATATATATATATATATCTAAATATATGCCACTTAAGTAATACTGCTCTGGTTAAACATTTTAGTTCTCATCAATGGAGTTTATCAGCAAGAATGGTGTCAGTTGTAAGCTCTTGAAAAGCTGAATAAACACCTCGAATAGAAATGGCAGCAACCATAAATCTATCTCTTTCTCCACTTCTCTCTACTACACAAACTCAATCGAATCGAATATCAACAACAACTGACTTAATAAAATCCTGCAAAAATCTGAACGAAATCAAACAACTACACGCCCATTTCACAAAACAGGGGTTCAATCAAGACCCTGGTTTTCTCGGTAAACTCATTGCTAAATGCTCCGAATTGGGTTCCTATAATAGCATGGAATATGCACAAATAGCTTTTGACAGTTTCTGTAGTAGTAATGAAGAAGGTTATGATAATACATACAAGTTCAATTCTTTGATTAAAGGGTATTCTTTAGCGGGTTTGTTTCATGATGCTGTATTGAGTTATGTAAGAATGGTTGTTGAATGCGTGGAGCCTGATGGGTATACTTTTCCTTTGATTTTGAGTGCTTGTGCGAAGGATGGGAGGTTTTTTACAGGAATTCAAGTTATGGGTTTGGCTTTGAAATGGGGTTTTGGTGATGACGTGTTTGTTTTGAATTCAGTGATACATTTGTATGGTGAATGCGGGGAGGTGGATAAAGCAAGGAAAGTGTTTGATAAAATGTCTGAGAGAAATTTAGTGTCTTGGACTTGTTTGATTTGCGGGTATGCGAAGAGTGAGAAGGCTGAAGAGGCGGTTGCTTTGTTTTTCGAGATGGTAGAGGAGGGTGTTATGCCGAATTCTGTGACAATGGTGTGTGTGATATCGGCTTGTGCAGAGTTAGGGGATTTGAGATTGGCGGAAAGAGTGTGTGGTTATATTGGGAAGGCGGGATTGAAGGTCAATAGTGTTATGGTAAATGCTCTTATTGATATGTATATGAAATGTGGATCTATGGATAAGGCAAAAAGGCTTTTTGAGGAATGTGTTGATCGTAATTTGGTACTATACAATACAGTTTTATCAAACTATGTACGTAACCGGATGGTAAGGGAAGCACTCGAGGTCTTAGGGAAAATGCTATCCTGTGGAGGACCTCGTCCAGATAGAGTAACTTTGTTGTCTTCTATATCAGCTTCCACAGAGATGAATGATGTTTTCTTAGGAAAGCAGTGTCACGCTTATGTTTTGAGGAACGGGTTAGAGAATTGGGATTCCATTGGTAATGCTATCATTGATATGTACATGAAGTGTGGGAGTCAAGAATGGGCTTGCAGAGTTTTTGATCAGATGTCAAACAAGACAGTAGTCTCATGGAATTCACTCATTGCTGGATTTATGAGAAATGGTGATGTGGAGGCTGCTTACAGAACTTTCAATGAGATGCCTGAGAGTGATCTTGTATCATGGAACACCATGATCGGTGGTTTGGTACAGCAGAGCATGTTTGAGGATGCAATTCATCTATTTCGTGTAATGCAGAATGAGGGGATTAAAGCAGATAGAGTGACAATGGTCAGTGTTGCATCTGCCTGTGGATATTTAGGTGCTAATGATCTTGCTAAGTGGATATACAATTATATTGAGAAGTACGAAATTCGTCTAGATATGCAGCTAAGTACCGCACTTGTTGACATGTTTGCTAGGTGTGGTGATCCTTCAAGTGCAATGAAAGTGTTCAACAAAATGAAAGAGAGGGATGTTTCTGCCTGGACTGCAGCAATAGGGGCCATGGCTATGGAAGGAAATGGTAAGCGGGCAGTCGAACTATTCTATGAGATGCTTCGGGAAGGGGTGGAACCTGATCAAGTTGTGTTTGTAGCTGTACTAACAGCATGTAGCCATGGGGGCTTAGTAGGAGAAGGAATGGAAATTTTTACGAGTATGAAAGAGATACATGGCATCTCACCACAGATAGTGCATTATGGGTGCATTGTTGATATGCTTGGCCGTGCTGGGTTATTGAAAGAAGCTGTTGATATAATAAAAAGCATGCCAATGAAGCCCAATGATGCAGTTTGGGGGGCTTTTCTTGCTGCTTGTAAAATGCACAAAAACGAGGAGATAGCAACTTATGCAGTTGATATGATCTCCGAATCATCCCCAGATAAAGCCGGGATCCATGTGCTTCTTTCAAATATTTATGCTTTGGGAGGGAAGTGGACTGATGTTGCGAAGGTAAGAATGTCCATGAAGGAAAGAGGGATAAAGAAGAACCCCGGTTCAAGCTCAATCGAGGTGAATGGGAACATTCACGAATTTACTTCAGGTGATGAGTTTCACCCGGAACACACAAACATTTGCCTAATGCTAGACGAAATGAACTGCAGGGTTAGAGAGGCAGGTCATGTCCCTGATCTAACAAATGTTCTGTTGGATGTTGATGAACAAGAGAAAGAATTCTTGCTTAATCGACACAGCGAGAAAATAGCCATGGCATATGGACTCATCTCTACCTCTCGGGGACATCCCATTCGTATAGTGAAAAACCTTCGCATGTGCTCAGATTGCCATTCATTTGCAAAATTTGTTTCAAAAGTATATCATCGGCATATTGTTGTCCGAGATAACAACCGTTTCCATTTTTTCCAAGGAGGGTTGTGTTCTTGTGGTGATTATTGGTAGCTTAGCTGTAATATGTATATGTTTGTACAATACATACATTGTATTGATACTTGTGTAATGACAGATCAATTCCCTTTATCCTATTCCTCAATGTTAGAAAGAATCTAAAAACCCAAGACATTTCTGATTTGTTATTTTGCATTTCTTTAAGTTCATAACAACAAAAAAAGATGTGAAATTTGATCAATATTTTTATCTGTCAACATGAAATAAACTCAAAAGCATTCATAAGATAATCATTTTTCAAAACGTGCATATTTTTGTATTAGAGAAAATGATGCTTATGTAGATGAGGATTACATTTAGAGAAACTAGAAATTCAAGATTCTAGACCAAGTCTATATATAAGATGGATTGGTATTTGCAGCAGAATCTATTTGGATGGATCATTCAAATCTGGAAAAATTACATCAATGTAAACATGCTACATAGGATCACCATGCCAGTGCCTAGCAATGAAAAAAAGGAGATGTAGTATGCATATGCATTTCTTCTATAAGCCAAATGCTTGCTTCGGCTGGATCGATGACTATATCCAATGGAACGTCTTCATCATTGGCCCCAACTCTCAAACAATCCCACTGCTTCATGGAGAGGCTGTTCAGGAAGTGCAGCGGTTGCCCATATAACTCCTTGATTGATGCAGCCAACCCTATCCATGAGTTACAAGGAATCACAGAGGCCTTCCTTGCGGGCATAGGAACCATCTGCATGTACTCTTGGTACATTCTCGCTATTCTGAGTATAACATTTGCATTATAAAGCCCACATGTAAGGAAACGAAAAAGTAAAAGTAATAAGGAAACTAAAAGGAATGGAGAAATAATCTAATACCTAAATCCTGATCAGCCATGAAAAGCAAAAAGAGAACAAAAACCAGTTGAACCATTCAGAGAAGCTTAGCTCCTTCTAATTTCTTTGTTTTATTCGTAACGTCGAAGAGAGGATTTATATATAGGGAGAGTAGTCAGGTGATGGAGATCACCTGACATAAGGATAAAACTAGATCATGTTTTCTATATGTCCTCTTTTGGATGATTATGTAGAACATAATCATTGTCATATCATGAGAAAATAAGAGTTATAGTGTACGAATTTGCTATTTTTATTTGTTCGATCAAATATTGAAAAATATGTTAAAAGCATCAAATTAGTATATTCTCATGATTGAAAATATAAAAATATCAATTTGATGCGTTAACACACATTTTTCAATATTTGATCGAAAAAATAAAAATAGCAAATTCATACACTGTAGCTCTTATTTTCCTCCTGATATGACAATGATTATGTTCCATAGAATCATCCAAAATAGGACATATAGAAAACGTGATCTAATTTTATCCCTATGTCACGTGATCTCCATCACCTGACTACTCTCCCTATATATAAGAAGTCCACTCTTCGAGTGTAAGAATAGAAAGAAATCAGAAGGAGCTAAACTTCTTTGAATGGTTCAACTTTTTTTATTTTCTTTTTGCTTTCCATGACCGATCAGGATTTAGGTATAGATTATTTCTACCTTCCTTTTAATTTTCTACTTACTTTTACTTTTTTTGTTTCCTTACATGTGGGCTTTATACTGCAGGTTATACTCAGAAAAGCGAAAATATACCACGAGTACATGCAGATGGTTCCTATGCCCGCAACGAAGGCCTCTGTGATTCCTTGTAACTCATGGATAGGGTTGGCTGCATCAATCAAGGGATTATATGGGCAACCCCTGCACTACCTGACCAATCTCTCCATAAAAAAGTGGGATAGCTTAAGGATTAGGGCTAGCGATGAAGACGTTCCATTGGACACACTCATCGATCCAGTTAAAACTGAAGCAGGCATTTGGCTTATAGAAGAAATGCATAGAAAAACTACATCTCCTTATTTCATTGCTAGGCTCTGGCATGCTGATCCTATGTATCATGCTAATATTGATGCAATTTTCCCAGATTTGAATGATCCATCCAAATAGATTCGGCTGCAAATACCAATCCATCTTATATATGGATTTGGTCTAGAATCTTGAATTTCTAATTTATTTCTATATGTAATACCTATCTACACAAGCATCATTTTCTCTAATACAAAACTATGTACGTTTTGAAAAATGATTATAGTATGAATGCTTTTGAGTTTCTCTCATGTTTATTTATGCTAAAAATCATTATTTATTTTGAATATAGAAATTTAATTAAAAACTCTATTATATTGAATAAGTAACTGGTGAAATACTAAAATTTATAAATTAATTAAAATATTAAAGTTATCAAATTTGACTCCTCTCCATTTCTCTTCTTTCCTTCCGAAGTTTTCCTCTTTTTGATTTTGTTTTAGTTAGTCTTTTTTTTAGACTAAGGCATTTCGTAGCCAATAAGTTAACGAAGAGTATTTTTGAAGTCCTCTATATAAGAGAAGCCCTCTTTTCAAATGTAAGCAAAAAAATCAGAAGGAGCTAAACTTCTCTGAATAGTTCAACTTTTTTTTATTTTCTTTTTGCTTTCCATGGCCGATCAGGATTGAGGTATAGATTATTTCTACTTCCTTTTAATTTCCTACTTACTTTTTTTTTGTTTCCTTACATGTGGGCTTTATACTGCAGGTGTTATACTCAGAAAAGCGAAAATGTACGAAGAGTACATGCAGCCTCTCTGATTCCTTGTAACTCATGGATAGGGTTGGCTGCATCAATCAAGGGGTTATATGGACAACTGTTGCACTACCTGACCAATCTCTCCATAAAGAAGTGGGATTGTTTGAGGATTGGGGCTAGCGATGAAGACGTTCCATTGGATACACTCATCGATCCAGCCAAAGCAGAAGCAAGCATTTGGCTTATAGAAGAAATGCATAGGTATACTACATCTCCTTTTTTTCATTGCTAGGCTCTGGCATGCTGATCCTATGTATCATGTTTATATTGATGCAATTTTCTCAAAATTAAGTTATATTATTTTAATTTTTTAGTTTTAGTTTTCATCTACGACTTATTTAATTAAATATATTATATATATATACTAGAGAGGCATGGCCTGTGCTGAGCACAGGCCCAACATATAAGTAGATTTGTTCTCCGTTTTTAATAAAGTATGCTAAAAATTATTCAGATATAGAACCCACAAATTGCAAGGGAGCAATATTATTCAAATTATGTGATGTTTGACATGCAAACTATACACAACCTCCCCAAATTATCACATAGTAGGACTAATAAAATGTTGGCACAACTCAAAACAAATTGTACCCGAACAAAATAATCAAAAGTAAGAAAAAAAGGCAGAATGCTCAAAGTTGTTAGGAACATTCTGCATTTACAGTTTATCATTCATATTCTATTGGTAACACAACTTCTGAATAATTCAGTATACCATGGAGAACATTAACTCACTATATGTTGTTTCTGAAAATTATTGAAAAAGTGAATACAACAGAAATGGTCAACACAAGTTTCTGTTAAAGTCTATCAATTTCAATATTTGCTCAAAAAGAAGATTTAGACAGGAAAAAGTAAGTAATCCTTTTGAGAGTCAATTGCATCTTTATTTGCTTGAACAAGTCATGTTTTTATGCAAACTACAAACACCTTTTAGAGTACATATTTTCTCAAGCCCTCTCTTGGCAAAATTGGGATAGAAGTGAGCCACAATCTCTATTAAAGATAAATTCATAAGAAAGCCATCTTTCTTTTAGAAAGCTCAATAAAGATGCTATTTAAAATTATCTCACTTAGACATTGTAGCTTCTATATTTAACAAAACGATAAGAACCTTATAAGTTCAAGCAAATTAAAGATGATGATAAAAAGGAATGATATAAACTTGCTTTGACATTAGTCTTACCTCTAGCATTAATAATTTGAGTGCCTAAATTGGATAAAAACATATTATAACTATGTTTTTATCCTTTTATTTCAGTTTACTACTTGTAACTTAAGATTTCCAATTCAATAAAGGAAAAGTTGAACAAATTTTTTTTAAAGCAAAACCTATCCTACATGTATAATCACATAAAATGTGAAAGGTAGATAACACAGATAAATACCTCATTAAGGAAATGAATATTACCTAAATCATTTCCAAACATCATTAGTCTCCTACCGTATGATCATCCTCTCGATCCCAACATTGTTCTTATGAATATGATATACTATAGTGTTTTGGTATCAGAAGTTACAATTCAAACAATACAAGAATAACAGAAGAAATTCAGATCATACTAAAAGTATAACTTAAGAATAACTACTAAATACTAATACAACATCATCCAAAATAGAACACTATGGTTCCCTACAAATCTTAAAAGCTTGAAAAGGGTGTAAAATTGTACCTGAAGGCTTGAAAAATAGAGAATTTGAGATCAATCAATTTCCATGGTTTGACCAGCTTGTCGTTCTGTTTCTAGAACTTGATTGTTTTTCTCGATTACTTACCTCAGCAACACAATTGTTAAAGCGAGTAAGGATCCAAAAATTCTAATTGGCAAGTATATCAAATGTTTTTGAATCACATAGGAGTCAAATAGTACACATCGTATATATTAATACAAAGTAAAGGCAAATTACAAAGGATTTGGACCTCTGATCGAATAGAGAGAACCAACTGAAACGGGATAAGAAACGTATAAAACAATGTTTTAAAGAAGATTTCTTTGTTTGATATGAAGTAATTTTATACAATACCCATTAAATACCGGTCTGCTACAAAACAAAAGTATGTGACTTCTTCAGTTGTCGTGTCATGCCCCAATGCTATTTTTCTTCCTTAGAATCCACATCCCTCTTATATGTTTTCGAAATTTCATTTTCATATGGCCTTGTAAAGTTGTACATGTACCATTCACCTTTTTGAACCCGCACTTTTGTAATCACCCTTTTAAAAATTACCTCTACTTCCACATTATATTTTCATAACCACTTCATGAGAAAATTATTTTTTTTCCTTCATCTAGTTATTTCTAAGGCTGCTAATTTCTTGTTCAATGTGACATTGTCCCACTTTATTAGATGTATCGCCTTGTTCTCTCCGTTTCTTTGTCATTTTTCTCCTTCTCATTATGTCTCTTTCATAAAACTTCTATGTCATATTTATAGCATGGGGGGAAGAAAGACATCAAATAAATACTATTATTAATTAGCATTATATTTCTTTCCATAGTTTAAAACTATTATTTCTCGCCTAAGTTAATATAGGATTAGGCAACATAATTTAAATGTCAATACCCAGTCTACTTGGCCAAAAAAAGATAAATTCCGTTTTAACAACAGTGTCATCATATTGAATCATCACTTGAATCTGAATGTGAAATTCAGTACACAAAACAATTAAGAGTTAAAATATGAAACCTATAGCACCACATACTGCCATCATTGCATTTCCTATAAATATGAAATGTCCAAAATAATATTGAGACATAGTTTATAATTTTATATCTCAAAGAAATGATAGAATTTACTCATACAAATGGAGAAACATAAGCTGCGTCTTACCGTCAGTAGAGGGAATCATATCATTCCTGACACAATCCAAATCGAAGGCATATTTTCATGCGGCCTGCCAGAAACAACAAAAAGAACATAGAAAAAGATCAGCTTTACTTGATATATAATTGTGAATATAAATATTAATACATAACATTATAAGTGTTTTGCAATCGTTTGTAACATTAATAATGCCATCCAACATGAGTGATACACTAATTTTCGTTTTCACATCTATCAATTAACTCCTGGAGGAGCAAAAATAAGTAGTTTGGAAGACTATATTTCGAGAATTCCTACGGGTTCATGGACACTATCTATTTCATTAATAGGGAATAACAAAACTCATTCTGCAACAAAACTCCTAAAGTATCCTTATATTTTAGTTTCATCATTGAACTACACTGCCAACTATTTATGAAAACACCATCAACCATCAAAAGTTCACTTCTCCTATGTGAATCGATGATTGATATTTCAGGTAAGAAACTCACACACACGATAGTTTAGATAAAGTTTTCAGCCTTCACTGCAGAAACAAATAAGCAAAAAAGCAAAATCAATGAATTTTTTGAAGCAATTAATATAAATTTCCTTGTTTTGAAATACCCATTTCCATTTGTTTCCAATATTCTTGTATAGTTGGTTGTAGAGATCATCAAATCCACCCATTATCCAAATCGAAAATTCAATTTCAGGTATTGCTGCTCAATTTATCCAAAACAAAGGAAAATTACATATATGAAATTGAGAAAGAGAGTAGAGAGAGCTTGATGTTCCCAGCCTCTCATCTGTTCAATTTCTCTCATTTCCTTTCTTCTCCAAGTACATACAAAGGGCTACATGAAAAATTAACAGATTGAAAGAACACCCACATCCAAAACAAAACAGAAGAAACAATAACAAAAATTACAAAAAAAATTGAAATACAAAGTCGTAAATAGGGGATGACGGAGAAGAGAAGGAGAAAAGGCAGCAACAACAACATCGAATCAAGTTCCTACCACAACTTTAAAAAATTTTGAAACCCTCATCAGATGAAAAAATTGACAAAAAGTGATCAATCAAAGACTAAAAAAGAGAAGAAGAAGAAAAAAAAACAGGTAAGAGGCAATGCATACCTAAGATGACTCAAGTTTCACTGGAAATTTCAAATGAAGCCTTCCATTTTGCAAGAGTATTTGTTCTTAAATTTCCCAATGGAAAGGAAGAAGGATATATCACAAAGAAAAAAAAAAGGTGTTACAAGCTCATATATAGTATGTTCCATATTTATTCATTACAAAATAAAGTAGTACAATTAGAGCTGTCAATATGTGCTAGGTCCGTTGGGCTGGTCTGATCTAACCCGGAATTTAATAGGGATAGCTCATATATAGTATGTTCCATATTTATTCATTACAAAATAAAGTAGTACAATTAGAGCTGTCAATATGTGCTAGGTCCGTTGGGCTGGTCTGATCTAACCCGGAATTTAATAGGGATAGGTTAAGATTTTTGAAGCTCATTTAAGAAAATGACTTTTTAGCTCGGCCTAGCTAAGCGTGTTGATTTGAGGGCTTGAGAAATATAGATAGGGTCAACTCGTGGGTCAATAAGAATTAATAAAAATATAATATAATATTAAAATTTAAAATTAAAGAGAGTCTAAACTTAAAATAATCAGGTTAATATTTCTATGTGAAAATTGTATATAATAGCAACCTATTAATTCAAATTAAATGCTATAAATATACTTTGATTTAATTGTACCCTATATAGCAAACTATAGCTATTTACGCCACTCTCCTTGGTGGAATCTCGCTCGCCACTCTGTTTGGTGACAGACTCTCTCACCTCTCTCGCTTTTTATACAAACACAAATGTATAAAATGTGTTTGTGTTTGTATAAAGCAAGAGAAAATTGTATAAATACATATATTTTTGTTCCCCTCTCCCATATCTCGTCCGCCGCTCTCCCTAATTTCGCTCACCACCGTCTCCTCTCACGCTTATACAAACAGAAAGGAAATATATAAACTGTGTTTCTGTTTGTATAAAGCGAGAGAAAATTTATATACACATACAAATATATATATTTTCATCTTATACACTTATAATTATACAATACAAATATTCCCCCGCCCAATTCTCTTTTGCCTTTCTCTCTTTCTCGTTTTATATAAATTCAAATTGTATATAATTTCTCTCTTTCTCATTTTATACAATTCGTTTTATACAAATTTTGCTATAACATAAAAATATGAATTTTGTGTTTGTTATATGGAAAGTTGTCCTATTTCTATTTACATATTTATTCTTTTACTTGAAAAAAAAAACTTAATAAATATTATAAAGATAATTTTATTTGTGGATTTAACAAGTAGTAACATTAACATGATGTAATATTGTTTTGTCAAAATTTATGATAATATTTTTAAATTATAACTTATAATTTAATTTAATAATTATAAAAATATATACTTTTTTTTAAAAGTGGTCTGGTCCGGCAAGTCCGTAGCGCACGTACTCGTGGATTGAGCCAATCATTTTCTGACCCACATTAAAAATGGGTTAGCCCGACCTGACCTGGAAAATGTCAAAGCTTGTATCGGTTAGCCCAGATAGGGTGGGCTAGCCCATATTGACAGCTCTAAGTACAATAAAGTAGTACAATTTAACTTGCTTGTAGTACAACTTTCTTATGCTGTGTTAAATTATATATATATATATATATATATATATATATATATATATAATTTAACTATATATTACAATATGAAATATTTAACCAGATAATATGAATTTGATTGTTTTAAAAAAATAAATCTGAAAAAGAAGCACTTGAGAAAGTTGATGACATCTACAACAATCACGACTTGTATTATCGATCTGATTTGTTGGGAATCCTCACAAGTAGGAAGATGGATGAGTTCACATATTTTCTGTAACGTCCCGAGCCTACATCCTGAACGTAGCCAGCACTCGAGAATCCTTGTTAGCCCCAAGCGAATTCTTGACATGGCTCAATACTCAGGGGAAGACTTACAATATATGAGTGCGGAGTTAAAAGGGTAAAAAGAATTGTCAAAAATTCTAAAAGGGCATGTCAATTTTTTTTAAAACCAAAACGGTAAAAACGCTAGCGATTTAGCTTCTGAAAAAGCGAAATCGCTGCACTAGCAGCGATTTCTTAAAATTGCCTTTTCTTTTTTTTAAAAAAAAATTAAACAAATCGCTCCGCACGGAGCGATTTTCAAAATTAAAAAAAAAATAACTTTTTCTACAAGTCGTTGCAGAAGCAGCGACTTCCATCAACTTTTTTCAATTTTTTTTTTATTTTTTTTTTCTTTATTTAAAAGAAAAATTGATTCAATTTTTTTTTTAAAAATAATTGGCTGCGATTTTTAATTAGTTTTTTTTAAAAAAAAAAATCAATCGCTGTAAAGACAGCGATTTACACTAAATTTATATATTTTTTTTAAAAAAAATCAATTAAATCGCTGCAAAAAAAAATTAGCCGATTAAATTAAGTTTAAAAAAAAAAAAAATTTAAGTGTATATATAAACTAATTTTTTTTGCAGCGATTTAATTGATTTTTTTAAAAAAAATATATAAATTTAGTGTAAATCGCTGTCTTTAAAGCGATTTGATTTTTTTTTAAAAAAAAAACTAATTAAAAATCGCTGCCAATAATTTTTTTTTTTTAAAAAAAAAAATTGAATCAATTTTTCTTTTAAATAAAGCAAAAAAAAAAAAAAAGTTGATGGAAGTCGCTGCTTCTGCAGCGACTTGTAGAAAAAGTTAACTTTTTTTTTAATTTTGAAAATCGCTCCGCACGGAGCGATTTGTTTAATTTTTTTTTTTTTTAAAAGAGAAAAGGCAATTTTAAGAAATCGCTGCTAGTGCAGCGATTTCTTTTTCAGAAGCTAAAGTCGCTAGCGTTTTTACCGTTTTGGTTTTTAAAAAAATTGACATGCCCTTTTGGAATTTTTGACAATTTTTTTTACCCTTTTAACTCCGCATTCTACAATATATGAACAATTGCAAAAGATCTTTTAACTCAAGAATATATAAGAATATTCTACTAGCCAGAAATAGACAACTCAAGTCTTTAGAACGTTTAACAAATAAGTGGAAAAGACTCCTCAAAACACTGCTATCTATCTACAAAACTCCTTAGGAATTCATTTGGAAATCGATGTTTTTCTAATTTTAAATGCAAAAAATTTACTTTTTGGAATACTTAGTTCCCATATATTTATTTTGAAAATGAAACTCAACTCTCTTCAACCTCATACTCAATTACTCAAATCTTAAAATAAGTTTTAGAAATTTGTAAAAGACTTTTCAAAACAACTCAAAAAACTCTCTTAAACTCGATTCTTAACCTTTTCTTGAATTTGCATTATGAATTCAAGAGTTACGACTCATGATACGAATGATCTCTTGATGATTAAATGTAGTTTAAATTGTTAGAATTAAAAATGAATGAAAGTCAACTCGAAGGGATGGAAACAAATAGATGATCCTTGATGTAAAACCATAGTTAACAGAAACTCCTTTATATTTTTCAGGGCTCATTTGGTAGAAGGGATAAGAAATAATTAGTTTTAGGATTAGTTCATGCCATGTTTAGTTATATATATATCACGAGATTGCAGTGTTATGATATTCCATATTATGAGTGAGATAACTAATTTCGAGATAATTAGTCTTGAAATAACTTGTTAGTTAACGACTCTCTTAGCTATGTCATTAGTGAATTGAAAGGGATAGTCTCATCAATGTATCAAATCTCAATTTCTACTCTAAATTGCTTTATTCTAATGCCATATTAGGAATATCTTCAAGTGTGTAACAATCAAAAGCTTTATGCCATATTAGGAATATCTTCAAGTGTGTAACAATCAAAAGCTTTTTTCAGGTATTGCTATTAGATTATTATAATTATAATAATAAAGAGATTTTAAACTATTAAAAAAATAGAAATAAATTAAAATTGCATCTAATTAAAAACACATGACATGCTGTGTGTATTTACTCCCTTTGTCTAATTTTATGGTTTACATTTCAAATTTTTCGATAAAGATCTATATACATCTTACCCTCTTCGGAATCAATTTCATTTCATCGGGTATGTTGTTTTATTTTTAAAAACATAGATTTATCTAAACAAAGGGAAAAAAAAATTCTTACTTTAGCTAGCACACAAGGTGTTTGAGTAAATTCCAAAGAGAACTTTTATATAAGTTTCCTCCCTAAGTCTACTCATTTATGCTTAGAATTATTACCCCTTCTTCTAAACTAACATGTAGTTACATCAAAGTTTAAAGCTTTAGGAAAATTTGGGGTAGGTGGGGAATTGAAACCGTAAGTTGAAAGTTCAGGTAGCCAACAAACTAAGTTGCTAAGATTTTTTGAAAAAGTTTAAAACTTTAGTAGTTCAATAATCAGAAATCTTGTATAGCAACATAAATGATATTACATAGTATTTTAAAATGTTTCAACATACAAGAATCATAAAAAATTAGGACAGTATGGTTTTCAGGTTGTGTTAGAGAGCTTAATAATTATTTTCCTTTTTGGTTGCATCTTATTTTTAATCAAATGAGTAGAGTTTTGTGGATTTTTTGCAGTTATTGTGTCTCTTACACATTATAATTCTTTTTGCAGGGGTAGATTGGCTAAATATCAATCTTTTTAAGCTGTTACAGACTGTTGTTGGTATTGCAAATGTGCCACAATCTTGTTCTTACTCATTATAGTTTATGCCCTCTAGCTTTAGTGTGCAACGCAGTAACCTTCTTCTGTCCCAAATTCACAAGTTCATACCTAAAAAGTGGACAAGTGTAAGAGAATCAAACACCCAAAAAAACTGTGGCCAAACCTTGCTGTGTAGCTCCCATGAATGTATTTCAGGGCCTTGTAAAGGAAGTAATGAATCAATGGTGGATTGCTTACTGACAACCTTGAAGGACTTTGCAGGCCAAGGCCACATATGCAAAGCCTTTAGAACCTTTTCTCTAATTCGGACTCATGTCTCTTGTCAAACCCCTTGTGATCTTGTTATACAGTCATTATCATCTCTTTTATTATGTTGTACTAATAGCAAGTCACTCTCTGAAGGGAAACAAATTCATGCATGCATTATTAATTTGGGCATTGCACATAGTTGGAATTTGGTGCCGAGGATAATCACCTTTTATACGACCTTTGGTTTAGTTGATGATGCTCATGTAATTGCTGAAACTTCAAATATCTTGCACCCGCTTCCTTGGAATCTCCTTATTTCTTCTTATGTTAAAAAGCGGCAAAATGAGGAGGCATTCTCTGCCTATAGGCAGATGGTGAATAGAGGTATAAGACCTGATGATTTCACTTATCCGTCTGTTCTTAAGGCCTGTGGTGAACAACTAAATCTTGCTTTTGGCCGTGATATTCACAACTCTATAGATGCTAGTTCACTAGAGCATAACTTGTTTGTCCAGAATGCTTTAGTTTCTATGTATGCAAAGTGTGGGGAAGTGGATGTTGCACATGATATATTTGAAAGGATGCCAGTTAAGGATGCAGTTTCTTGGAATTCGATGATCTCTGGTTATGCTTCCAAAGGTATGTGGAGTAAAGCTTTTGAGATTTTTGATAGAATGAGAGCTACTGATGCTGAATTCAATATTATTACTTGGAACACCATAGCTGGAGGTTGCTTGAAGACAGGTAACTTTGTTGGGGCTCTTAAATTGTTATCTCAAATGAGAACTTGTGGAATTCAGCTAGAACCTGTGGCAACACTTATTGGCTTGGGTGCATGTTCCCACACTGGTTTGTTAGAAATTGGAAAACAGATTCATGGCTTAGTGATCCGAAGTCACCTTGATGATTTTGATAATGTAAGAAATGCTTTAATCAATATGTATGCCAGATGCAAGGCACTCAAGCAGGCACATCTTTTGTTTCAGTTTGTTGACTCTAAGACTGTAATTACTTGGAATACAATCATATCTGGCTTTGCACATTGGGACAGGTCTGAGGAAACTTCCTTTCTTTTCCGAGAAATGCTGCTTTCTGGTGTTGAGCCGAATTATATCACTATAGCAGGCATTCTTCCCCTGTGTGCTAGGGTGGCAAATTTACAACATGGTAAAGAATTTCACTGCTATCTTACAAGACGTGAAGGGTTTGAGGAATATTTGCTCTTGTGGAATTCTCTTGTGGATATGTATGCAAGATCTGGAAAGGTATTAGCAGCCAGAAAATTATTTAATTTGATGAGCAAAAAAGATGCAGTTACCTACACTTCGCTGATAGCAGGATATGGTATTCAAGGTGAAGGAAGAGAAGCAATTGAACTATTTAATGAAATGATAAGGCTCCACATAAAACCAGACCATGTGACCATGGTTGCTGCTTTGTCAGCCTGTAGTCATTCAGGCCTTGTGATGCAGGGCCAGAAACTATTTGAACAGATGCAAAGTACTTATGGTATAAATCCTCATTTGCAACACTTCTCTTGCATGGTTGACCTCTTTGGTAGGGCTGGTCTACTTAAAAAAGCAAAGGAAATCATTATAAAGATGCCTTTTGAGCCGACACCTGAAATGTGGGCAACTCTCCTTGGAGCATGTAGGATTCATAGGAATACTGAGATAGGAGAGTGGGCAGCCGAGAAACTGCTGGAGCTGAGGCCTGATAAGCCTGGATACTATGTGTTGATTGCTAATATGTATGCAGATGCTGGGCGTTGGAACAAACTGGCAAAAGTGAGGACCGTCATGCGAGATTTTGGTGTAAGAAAGTCTCCAGGATGTGCTTGGGTTGATACTGGTTCTGGCTTTTCTCCCTTTTTGGTTTCAGATACCTCCAGTGGCCAAACAAATGAAATTTACTGTCTACTGGGAGGACTGAATAGGCTAATGAAAGACACTGGTCATTTGACTACAGAGGATTCGTCTTCCGAAGAAGAACTTTGTGAAGGACTTCTTTTGTAGTAAAGAAAGGCGAGACTATGTCCAGTCCTTTGACTGTTCCCACAAGAACTTTGCTCATGTTTCCTGTTCCAAAGTATTTGTCATCGCTCATGCAGATTGCAGAATATGTGCCAGTTTGATCAAACATTCTGTTTTTTCTGCCACGGTTGAGGTAAATGACTCTGGCATTAAATGCCTCGTTTTATGCATATCAGCAGTTTCTTTTAACCATGTCAGAGAAAGGTTAGCAAATACTTAGGCTTGTGATTCTTGCAATGCCATATTTGTCTTTTCACTCCCCCTTGTCTGAAGCTCGGATTTTTCTTGATATTTTTGACTGCTGATGATTTTTCTTTTTACAAATTGCAGCCTTGCAGGTTTTGGAGAGTAAGGGAACACTTCTAGAATCTATACCAGTCTTCAAGGTAGAGGACACAGACTCCTAAACTGATGAATTATGTTTTTCAAGTGTTAAAGTCTATTTTCTCATTAGTTTTGTAGGCTTGTGATCTCAGTTGCAATGCCCAGGGTTCTTTCCCTGCAGCATATGCTTCATTTCGCAAGATAAATTCCTTGGTGCAGACTCATTCTTTTCCAAATATTACGACCGTTCATTTTATACCGATGCAGTTTTTAGGTATGTTCATCCTTTCTTGATTTACTCTCTCAAATCCCTTGGTGCAGACTCATTCTATCCAAATATTTTTTTTGATGTGCTCCGTGATGTATTTATATCAATACTTCCTTTAATAGATCTTGAGACTAGTCAGTTTTGTTTGAAGATGAATATAGAATTAACAAATGATAAGATTCAACATTAAGTTATAGAATTTCTATCACCTTCCGTTGGGTTGAGCCATTTAGTTTTTATTTGAAGTTGGAACTTCAAGCTTCGTAACTGTTCTGATGAAAAATGCATTTTGTAGACTGCATTTGAATTATATCATAGTGTTCTATAAGTACAAATAAATAATAGCATTTTAGCGAATACCTGAATGGTACATCAACTTGCATGCACCACAGAAATACATTCAAAACACTGTAGTGCCAATTCATTGAAGAACTGATAACCCTTTCTGTTTTACTTTGTGAATTTCCGCGCCATTGCTGAAACAATTGATTTGATTTTCGTTCTCTTGCCAAAAAAATGCAGAAGCAAACAATGGACGAAAATCTGGCATTTGAAATGCTGGAAAACAACTTGAAGTTAATCTGGGCTCATTGTTTGTTAGATGGTTCTTCAAGCTGACCATGTTTTGCGGCTATGAATATAATGTACTACGGAGAGATGGTTCGAAGTCCTGCAGAAGAGATAGAAGGTTAGATTAGCATTACTAAACTGAACCTTGAATCCTGGAAACACCAAGTTAGCCTGAAAACCTCTTTGAAGAAAAGAAAAACTTGTTAAACGAACATATATTATTATTACTCATATGTGTTCCACACCAATGTTTTGAAGAGGCAAAGTGAGGTGATTCATTGGTGAATTTGTTCAGTTTGATGTTGACCTTAAATGTATCAAACAACTGGGCAGAAGCTGTTGCTCTTCTTTATGGACACACATGAAGCACAAAAAGAGGACATACAAGATTGATAACTGAGAGTGTCCTCCAAAATGTTAGTTGATTGTATCAAATGGACTAATTGAACTCCATGGAGGATGCTTAAACAATGTTTTAGAGAAGCTAATCAAGTAGCAGACAGATTACATTGATGTGAATGTCGAGATACTCTTTTTATCCATTTTATTACATCTTTGAGTCTTTTTAACGTATCATTTTAGGTGAAAGATATGGATTTGGTTAAATGTATTTGAATTTTGATGAATATGAATTCAATAGGTTTATAATTTTTAAAAACGAGCTTTAATCACATGATATACCAATGAGAAAATGAATTTAAATAATTTTTTTTTTTGAGAGAAATACTGATATTTAAATAATTTCATTATCAATAGTCAATTTTCAAAAATTGAGTAGCCTGGAGATGAAAGAGATAAAGACGAAAATATAGGGAGAACCTAAAATTATTTCAAAATATGACTGTTAACACAAAAAAGGGAACTGTGATTACTTAGAGATGGACATGGTATAGTATTAAAAAATTTAAGTTGGTGTATAATTTTGATATTTGAAAATATATATATCCTTATTATCAAATTAATTAATACGGTATATTTAAATGGGCAACTTTCACATATAGCAAACAAAAAATTCATATTTGTATATATAGCAAACTTTACATAATTGCGCTCCATAGCAAATATAAAAACTGTATAATTCGCTATACATATACAAGTGTATAATTCGCTGGCCTATTCAGCAATTGTATAATTTGCTTTGCAATAGTTGAATCGAATTAAAATGTATGTATATTGCATAATTATAAGTGTATAGCAAAAAGATATATGTTTTTCTCGCTTTATACAAAAACAGAAACACAATATATACACTTCTGTTGTATAAAGCTAGAGAAAATTGTATTTCACTGCAATTGTATAATTCGCAATTGTATAATCGTTGGCCTTTTTCTCTGCAATTTTGAAGTAAAAGTTTGTAAATTGTATAATTAAGTGTATAACCGAAGATATACATTTTTGCATGTGTATACAATTTTCTCTCGCTTTATACAAAACAGAAACAGAATTATACACTTCTGTGTATAAAGCGAGAGAGGCGAGCGAGAATGGAGAGTGGCGAGCGAGATTCCTGGGAGAGAGACGCTGGCAAATTTTAGATAATGTTTGCTATGGAGCACAATTAATCAAACCCTAGCTATTCTATTTATTAGGTTATTAATTTGCTATTTTATACAATTTTCCCTATTTAAATTCAGTTCAATAAATTTATTGATTTCATACAATAAAATACTAATCATAATTTATTGGACTTCAATTTGTATATATTCGTATAATAGAAATAACTTCAATTTTTCAGAAACATTTCATTTCAATTATATTAACATCTATTTAAGAGTGAATAAAATTGAATCGAATTCAAACATGATTGATTCAAATTGATGTGAATAACACAAAATAAAAAATAGAAATAAACTATGTATTTAATTGTCTACAATTTCTAATTACAATTACCTCAATAATAAAATATCAAAAAAATGTTCAGAGATTATCAACAAACCATTAAAGAAAACTTTAGCTAATATCTTTGTCTCTATTTACGTAAAGTAAGTTTTGAAATTAAATTTTGAAAAATGAACATAAATTAATTTATTTGGATAATAATCGACAAATGAATATGAATTAATTATTTAATTTTACTATGTTAGTCAAATTTTAAAACTTTCGAGGAATAAAATAGGAAGATTAATAACAAGGACAACATATAAATAGAACAGAGTTGGAGTACTAACAATAAATACATGATTTTAAAAAAATATATACTTCTTATTGTTTCTTCAAAGTGTTAACACGGTGCTTCTCTTTTTAGGTATGTACCTTCTTCATCTTTTGTGTGTTCAGTGCCTATGGTTCTTCGTTTAATCTTTGCCTCTTACTCGAATTTATTTGACTTTTCTGCGTTTATATGTATATATTGAGCAAACTGAATTTGGGGTTCTTTGGAGGATTTGTAATTTTGATGGTTTTAGGGTTGAGCCGCCCTTGGAAATGAGTGTTGAGTGTTGGGCTGTGAAAGTTTTAGACATATACACAGAGATGAGTTGTTGCAAGGTGACTAAGCTAAGATAAGATGGATATAGGGTCATACAAGATTAGAAATGAACACAGCAACATACAATGAGGATAGAATGAGAAAATGTAAGGCTTGGGCAATGTATTGCATAGACTCTAGATGCATTAGCATATAGGCAAAGAACAATAATGAGTGTTAAAAGGAGACGAGGTTGATACTTATCATTTCACAAAAGAAGAGGGGACGCGGTAGAATCAAAATCACATGAGAAGAAGTTGGATTGAAAGACTTACAATAGGGTACATTGGAGTGTGGAAGAAAACAATTTATAAAAGTGATACCTATTAGTTGTTGGGAGTCTTGGGACAAAATTCTAGTCGTGTTAGTCCGTTTACTTTAAGTCTTATGTTTGTAGAGTCTTTAATCCTATATGATTATATGCTAATAGAAATATAAGAACTTTTAAAACCTAAGTATTATTATGTTTTTTTTTTGTATAATATGGTCTATGATGACACACGCAATGAGGACTCATATGTAACCCCATCTTATTTGGAATTGAGGTCTATTGGTTGTTGTAAGATAGTAAAATGTGTATTTTTGTTAACAAAGACAAGATGTCTTTGTTTAAGGGTATTTTTAGCATTTCAGAGTTCTAAAGGTATTGCTAATTCATGTATTGTTATTTCATATTCGATATGACCTAAATAATAGATGATTTTCATTAAAGCTATACAATGTATTGTTTATGTGGGACGAAAATGGTAACCAAATGCTATATTGGTGATATCAAGCATAGTATTAAATAGGTAGAGTTTTATGCATTGTTATCTTTTCTATGCTAGAAACCGATCAGCTCGTCATTGTCTATCTTAAAGATGCTTCAGTGCTGGTTCTTTCTGACTTTGTCATTCCAGGTTAGTTGAAATGATATCCAGCTTGAAGCATTTACCGCATTTCTGGTGTTTGGGAGCTCAAAGGCGTCTGTATGTCTGGAGGAGTTCTGTTCACTATGTTTCTGATGATTTGTTGTGCAGTAGATTTTGTTCTATGACTGAGACAATTGACATTAATCAGCAGCGAAAGGTGACCGAGTCACCAGAACTTCCAGATTGGGTTAGAATTGTTAAGCAGGAGGAAGCAGCAGTCAAACTGGAAGATGATGACTTCTTACTTCCCTCATTCTCAGAATGGGTAAAAAATGAGAAGCTTCGTGCAAGAGAAGTTGATGTGAGAAGTTTGGCAAGTGATTTGACAGAAAACGATGTTGATAAGATTAGCAAAGTACTGAGGTTTAATTTCAAATCACCTGATGCTGTTGTGGATGCATTGAATAAAAGCAGCTTTGTTGTTTCAGAGTGTTTGGTTGAGCAAATTTTGAAAAGGTTCAGTTTCGAGTGGATACCTTCTTACGGGTTTTTTAAATGGGCCAAAATGCAAAAGGGTGTCACACTTTCCTCTGACTTGTATAATCTAATGGTTGACAACTTAGGAAAATCGAAGAAGTTTGGTCTTATGATGGAATTGTTTGACGAAATGAGTCACTTACAAGGATATGTTTCATTGAATACAATGAGTAAAATCATGAGAAGGTTTGCCAAGTCTGGTAAATATGAGGATGCCATAGGGGCATTTGAAAGAATGGAAGAATTCGGTTTACAGAAGGATACAAGTGCGATGAATCTGTTAATCGATGCATTGGTGAAGGGAGGAAGTGTCGAGCATGCTCATAAAGTGTACCTTGATTTGAAGAATCATATAGTTCCATCAGTTCAAACATATAATATCTTAGTGCATGGTTGGTGCAGAGGAGCTAGAAAAATTGATAAAGCAAATGAAACAGTTAAAGATATGGAAGAACATGGTTTAAGCCCTGATGTGTGTACTTATACTTGCTTCATTGAAGCCTATTGTCGTGAAAAAAACTTCCCTAAAGTTGATGCTATTTTCAAAGAGATGCAAATGAAGGGGCACTCACCAAGTGTGGTGACATATACTATAACTATGAAAGCTTTAGGACAGGCAAAGGAATTGAACAAAGCCTTGGATGTATATGAGAAGATGAAACAAAATGGTTGTGTTCCTGATAATTCTTTTTATAGCAGCTTGATCCATATAATAGGCACAAGTGGGAGACTGAAGGATTGCTACGATATATTTGAAGATATGCCAAATCGAGGAGTCTCACCTGATACGTTCACATATAACACAATGATTACAATTGCTGCACACAACTCTAAAGAAGAGGATGCTTTAAAATTTCTCCAGAAAATGGAGGAGAGTCGATGTAAGCCTGATATTTCTACTTACATGCCATTATTTAAAATGTGCTGCAGAATGAGAAGACTGAAGGTTCTATCCTTCTTATTGAACCACATGTTCAAAAATGACGTGAGCATGGATCTTGGAACATATGCTCTTCTGGTTCGCGGTCTTTGTAGGAACAGGAATCCTGAGCGTGCTTGTGCTGTTTTTGAACTAGCAGTGCTACGAGGGTTCCTCCCTACAGACACCATGTATGATAATCTCGTCAAAGAACTCGAGAAAAGGGGTTTAAAGGGAGAAAAGAAATACGTTGAAGAACTGATGTTACAAGCTAAGCAGCAAGCATCAGACATTTCATCTGAGAGACCTATAAATATTGAAGAATAGATCTTTTCTTGTTTGTAAGGGAATGTTGTACTTTTTTATCCTTCCTTTCTTTTGACATTTATGGAGCCAGTTAATCAGAGTCATATTTTAGTGAAGTTCAGCTTGATTTTTGTCCTCTCTATTTTTCTGTTCATGTTACTGAAGTTCGAACTCAAAGGTTCTGAGAAGATTGAACAAAAAAAATTGTCACAAAATGAAAGAGGTATCTTATTGTATTTAAAGGAAAATAAATACAAAAGTATACTGTGTATAATCTGTTGAGAGCATATATTTGAGCATAATGTACAGAACAACACATTCAATTTCTTCAACCTAAGAAATAAAACTACAAAGGCATTCCCTGGAAACCAGCCAACTTCTTGACTAGAACCAGTGTTGAACATGGGGTGTATTTCGTGATTCAGAAGCTTCCATCTCGAGCCATCTTGTTACAGACATATTTGAGTAGTAACATGAAGAGTTAAAACTTGTGTCTAATTTCATGGCTTTCATCTCGAGCCACCTTGTTACAGAGACATATTTGAATAGCAACACCGAAGAATTAAAACTTGTGTCTTGTGTCTTGGGAGATCAGTGAAATCGATCTACTTTTTTGAGTTAATCTCTTTGTCCTTGGCCTTTGCCATCCTTGTCCTTCTAGGAACTCCTCTATTAACCTGAAAAATGAACGATTAAAGAGCATTAGATATCAGAAATGACACAATTAAAACAGACAAAAAGGCTACTAATTATACTCACATGCTGCAAATAGCCTTCTGTGAGGAAGCCAGCTCGCGATCTGGAAAGCTCTCTTCCAAGCGATAACTCAACCAAACATACAGATCCAAAACCTTCCAAATTATGACAAACAGTGAATTTCATTTTGAAACAAAGGTATATTCTATTTGAAATGTTATCCAGGGAACACCCAAACAGAAAACATCAGCTATCACATTTAGCAACCATCCTTATATGCATTGTCGCCACCAAGTATTAAATTCACAGGTAGACTGTCATACTCCCAACTTCTGTTTCAACTTCCATTTTTTACGACGTTTTAACTCATTGGATAGATAAGAGCAAGAAATGGAACATATGAACAAAAAATCTGGTCAAATTCTATCCAACAGAAGATATAAGAAGATTGTCTACATGAAGTTCTCAAGGAGTTATGGAAGAAAATGAAATTTTGACATATACCCAATAGAGTTAACTACATACTCTCAGAATAATTAATAATCATAGAGTGGATATCCCCCCACCCACCCCAAATTTTAAGAATGAGGGCCTCTCATGCTCATGAAAATTCATGGCCTACAATATCTATGCACAAAAACTAGAAGACTTTCATAAAATGGAAGAAGATGCTGAGATGAAGTTCCAAGAGTTCTGACTCTACCCTTGCACGAAACGAGACTCTTCTACAGTTGAGCATTATAAATATGAGACAATCCATCAATTTAACCTCAATTCCTAGTCCCTAGACTACTAAGGATCGGATACATGAATCCTCCATATCCATTAGACTTTATCAAGGCCCATTTCATCAATAGTTGTAAGCAGTTTGTCTTTTGAAGCAAATTCAATTTTGACAAGGATCACCATAAGTGCAATTATTGTGATCACTAAGGTAAGCAACAAAAATGCTTGCATAAACATAAAACATCATATGTTACAGAGGATATGAATTCAGGAATCATCTGAACACTTGTAAGCAATCACTCTTAGGGTTCAGAAATTAAGAGAGCCAGCTATGGTTTTTATTAAAAGGACTGCTCCCTTGACTATAGGTTCTTCACCTTCCCCTGGTGAACTGCTTAACGGGTGTGGACAAAGTGCGATATAGCAAAATACGACATGCTAACCTTGTGAATTGATTCAAGCTCCTTAAGTGCAGTATGAGATGTTGGCACCTTAAGTGTCCCAGGAATAAATATTTCTCGCAGTCGTACCAGGCCATTGTTAGAATAATTTGTCGCAAACTGATGCATCAAAGCAGTGATCATTAAAGTAGTCATTCAAAACAGCCATCCTTGAAATGCTTAAGGTAAAAATCATCTTACTTGAGTGAGGCCTTGAGATGAAATGTCATCATCCATTTCAACCGGACTGCATATGACAAATAGAAATGAGTCAATGCTAGAAGCCCCTCCCCCGCCCCTAAATTATGGATTTGCACACACTTTTTGCTATTGCCAAGCTACAAAAAACTACAATAAATGTCACAACTTTCACTTATCTTCTCTGTAAGAACCAAAGATGTTACCTTATACAGAAAAGATATTTATCATGCAAACTGAGGGGTAGTGTATCAATAATAGCAGCAACTTTCTATCCCGCAGGTACAGTACAATCAACCCAAATAAAAAGAAAAAGATTAGTAATCCACAATGGAACAGTTTTGCTACAAGGAGGAAAGAAAACAAATTGAACAAGAATATCATACCAACAATTCATCACAATTAGCAATGAAATAATGTTCTGATAACTTGGCATTGTCCATAAAATGCTCCTATAAGGAAAAAAGTAGAGAAGTTATGAGCACTCTACGTGCTATCTCGCAGAAAGCAAAGAAGAACAAACCACTGTGTAACAGTTTCAGTGGCAAAATCCACTATGTAGAGAAGTTATGAGTACTCTACGTGCAATCTCGCAGAAAGCAAAAGAACAAACCACTGTGTAACAGTTTCAATGGCAAAATCCATTGTATTACATTTATTAACATTTTATTTTTTCCTTCCCAAATTTCTAATAACAACATATAACGAAGACAGAAACACACATGATAGAGGTCCTTTGCAAGTTATAAGTAGATGATTATTGTAGAACTAGACTATGAGAATCTGAGCCAGTAACTCACCAGTATCTCATGTATTCCATGCTTTGGATGTAGACGAGAATACATGTATAAAAGGTCAAAGTTTGGAAAGACGCCAGCTCGCTGCATTGTAAATTTATTGCTCTTGATTAGAACATCCCACTAAAACTGAAAGCACTCTAAGGAATTGATCTTGTAGGGGAGACTGCCTCTACAATAAAACGACAACAAATGCAACGATGTTATTCCAGAATTTAGGATGGCGCTAATTCAGCCGTAAGTCAATAACCTCAAGTACAGGAGATGGATGATCCAGTGAGGAATGAAGTAATGGCAGATCATCTGCATTTAAGCAAGTTACTTCACCAACAGGAAAATTGGATTTGTACCTTCCTGCTCGTCCTACAAGACAGTTTAATCGCCAAAATAATCATTTCACAGAATATAAATACTTTCTATGCATAAGTGCATAAAGTTTGGGATAACGTTCACGTAGCTCCTGAAAATACATCGAAGTGTCCAAATTGAGATTTGAAGCTCACTGGGTTCAGAAAACGGTCATTTAGTAAAGCTGCTAAAACAGCTACTCAAAAAGTTCAGAATCAAAAAAACCAAGGAACAACTTTTTGGGAACTCTTTCCGAACAGGTATTTCATCAGTAATCCGATGTCGGAATGGAGTGAATCTGAAAAACAAAATTAAGAAAATTTCCATTTGGATGGTATTTTTTCTCACGACACAATGTTGATCTGTTCCAAAACTAAAGTGTATAGAGAGGAGGGGTTAGCTATTGTTAACCCAGTACAAGAAAGTAAGGGTAGCTGATGGCTTCAGATCCCATGAGAATACTTCTCTGAAGCCTCAGGTATCAGTCACAGCTCACACTCACTCAGTGTTTCTTCCCCTTCTTCATTCTTAAGCTTTCCAACTGAATAGCTTTTGAGGAAAGATTTCTACTCAATACTTAAGTGAGTAGTTACTGTTCCTTTTTCAGAATGCTTTGTCTTGCCAATTTTAGTATTTTGCCTTGGTTTCTTCACTCCTGTAATTCTCTTGGGCCGAGGATCTAACGGAAACAGCCTCTCTACCTCCCAAGGTAGGAGTCAGGTATGCGTACTCACTAACCCTCCCCACACCTCACTTGTGGATTGCACTGGATATGTTGTAATTTTGATCAAAGAATATGAAAAACAAATCTGGAGCTCTTGTAATAGACTTCCACAGAACACTCTACCAGATGTCATAAACCTATACATAATCTTAGGTAAGGAGGAGGATAAAGAGGAGAAAGAAGAGGTCTTCATATAACAAAATAACTGTAAGGAAAAGAAACACAGATGAATAAAATTCTGAATGTCCAGGGCCAGGGCTCTATATTATGCTTCAATATAAAGCATTTTACTACATTCAAATGATTCAGAATCTTCAGATGGAAATGAGTCTCCCCATCCCGACACCCATCCTCTTTGTTTTTCATTTATGTAATTGTTCTTTATTTTATTCAGTAAATGGCCACCCATATAAAATATCTCCTGTAGTATATACATTACAAGGAAGGAGGATAAGATGTGTCTTATTACAACATTAAGTGTTGATTTAAAACTGTACCTCCCATAATTTATACTCCCTCCGTCCCATTTTATATAAGTTAGTTTGACTCGGCACGGAATTTAAGAAAAAAATAAGACCTTTAAAACTAGTGGTCTAAAATAAGTGATAGATATTTGTGGCTATAAATTATTTCATTAAGGGTAAAAGAGATAATTTAAAATTACATTGTTACTTAATATAGAAATTTGTCATTCTTTTCGGGACTAACTAAAAAGGAGATAAGTCATATAAACTGTGACAGGGGTAGTATTAAAGGAAGGAGGTTAATTGCGTCTAATCACAAATATTAAGCTCTTACAGTTCACGTATAACAGAATCGCTGCTTTCGTTTTTTATGAAGAAAGAGCATATTGAATACTACTAAACCATTTTTCAACCACCTACAGACTACAGTATTAAAAGGAAAGCTATGATGGTGAATTCCTGAAAAGATAAGTACTCAATCAGATCTGACCCTCTGTACCAAGTTGCTCCACAGTAAAATAACATACCTGCTATCTGCTTTATCTCTGGTACAGTTAGGTCCCGTATTTCAACACCATCAAATTTCTGTAATGTTGAAAATATAATTCTAGAAATGTTAAGGTTGAGACCCATCCCAATAGCATCACTCGCGACAAGAACATCAGAGTTGCTGCTTGCATCATTGAACATTGTTGCCTGCAATCTTAAAGAAAGTACTTACTAGCTAATTTGCCAGCATGATAATAGACATTAAAAGTGGATTGTAATTTAGGTGAGTCATCACATGGAATGCCATAAAAGCTGTAATATAAACTAGGACTGATCATAGCACACTGAAAGACAAAAATAAAACATAAAAAAGAGGATGATAGCTCATATTTAAGAAGAATAAGTCAGGGCAGATGACAGGAAGGCCATATGGCCATCATAAATACTTGATGATTAAAAAGAGACTCAAGTAGGATGATAATGTTTATAAAATGAGTTATCCTCGGCCTGAAAAAAAAATGGGTTACAACTAACCAAGAAACTTATACAATGAGTTATCCTCAACCTGAAAAAAAATGGATTGCAACTAACCAAGAAACTAACACAGGAAGCATCACCAGGTGACTGGATAAGGGCCAATCTTAACTCTAGATAGACAAAAGGAAGGATCAGAAGTAAACCTGTCTAGTTCGAGTCTCTGGCGGCAATGAACCATAAACAACAGAACAACGATGCATTCCTCCAGCTTCAATTTGCTTCTGTCAATATTAAGAACAATGGTATGAATCAGGATAAGCAGAACTTTAAAATCTAAACTTTCATTTATCCTTTGAGCATATCAGGACAAGAAGTTCAATAGCTATTACAAAATCTTGGGATTATGCAAAGCAGAACTAGATTTAACTCATATTAAAACTCATCAATTGAGTACCAAATGATTTCAATTTGCTATCAGGATACGTTTTACATGCCAATTTACTGCATCCCCTACCCAGTTGTGCTGTGATTATGACTTGCCAAGCCAATTACTCCAGTAATCAAACTTCACTTGCTCTTAACTTCTCCTATCAGTTTAAACCTGCTATCTAACAAGTTACAATAAAGCAGCATCAGCGTATTACTCATCAATCGCTTTACTAATTTAATATCTCACCTGATCACAGCTACTTCTATAAGTATAACTCATATAAGCATGTTATATAACAAGTTACCCCCCTACAGGATTTTTCCTATAGTATGACACTCTTTCTTCTTTTCTATTCTACTGTGACAGGGGTGGCCATGACATAATGTGTAAGGTTGTTCCTCACCTTCATCTTGTATATTTCCGTACGCGAGAAGGTGACAACGCAATCACCAGTCTGTATTTTGGAGAATGATCCCAAAGGAACCTTTAAAGGGACAAGAGGTGAGAGCCTCTCATAGAACTGAACCTGGCAGCAAAGGGAAGCAAGGAAAATCGCATTATTTGTAGCGGCATTAAAAAAATTAACATAAAGTTACTAGCACAAATAAACTAGGAAGCAATGCAAAATTAACTGGGAGTATCAAACTCATATTAAAAGAATCCATCCCCTAAAAATAGAAGATATGCACTCTCCAATCACAAGGGTGACAGTAGAAACATAATCCAATTGTTTCTTGCATAAAAATGGCAATGGTCACAAAACAATCAAAAGCTCTTATCAGTAGGATGTGGTCTCAGCAGTAAGATTCAAATCATGACTTACAGGACCTTTTTCTGTCTAAAGCCAACTGAAAGAAGCAAGGTTAGCGGCATATCACACTAAAAGACCCTGACCCATTCAATCTAATTGTACTCTACCCTAAGTAGTACATCTCGCAATTACGTTTGGTCGGGTAAAAAGCAGAAGAAGTACAAGACAGAAGTAAAAGAGAAAGGGTAAGGAGCTATGTTAAAAGGTAAAAGCAGGAGGTAGTAAATCAGCAATTCCCTCGCCCCCTTCCTTGCTCACCAGTCACCTCTGACCGTTCATAGATAAAAGTATAGGTTATCCGACATCTATAAATCCTAGGCATAACTACTGTACAACTACTTCAAGTTAGATTTGATCTTTTTAAATCAACTAAACTTCAAGTATCCCACACATGCAGGATGACCTGATGAAACTTTTTCTTCTCTTCGGCACTGAACTAAGTTACGCCTCATGCAAACAAGCCCATTAAACTTAAGGCCCTAGACGTACACATCAAGTTCAATGAGTATAATATAAGACTTGTCAAATAAAAGAGGAAATTTTCCTTCAGCTTCGACTATGTTGAAAAGATATTTTTTATGGGAAGTATGTCGTCAAGATAATTCTTTTTTAATGAAGTAATTGGTTCCATTTCTGGCATCAAGGAGATATAAAATACCTTGTGTTGTCCAAGATATTCATTTACCCTAGTGGCCTAGAGACGAGTATCAGGACTCAAGAAATTGACTATGCAAGAACTTAGCCCCAGCTTTCCTTATCGCTGAACAGATTTTGAAGAAGGTATCTTCAATTAATTCTAAAAAGAGCTACAAGCATGTCAGATATTTCTAGACAAAATATTGAAATGGTCAGATTGCAGTTAGTAAAATTTTCGGAATTATTCTGCCCGCCTTGGAGGTACTAACTTTTGGCAAGCAATCTTCTAGAGGGAAGGTCATGTATTTACAACTAAGTACAGGCCAATAAAGGAGATGTCAAATCATAAAACTAAATACAACATTCAAAGAGTTCACAATTGTAATATCTTCATTACAACAGAAAGATTTGAAAAACCGAGTTTAGAACTCAGAACAAAATTAACATGTTGGCAAACTCGAGTTTTTGAAAGTTTTCAAATGCACACCACCTTTTGTTTAAACACTAGCGAAGAAAAGGTCAGTACCTTGATGGTGTCTCCTGTCACTTTGAGGATTTCCTGAACAAGAGGTACAGCTGCTGCATCTCCACACAGATGCAACTCATTAGCAGCTAGTCCCAATAACGCACGTGTAAATGAAAAACCCCTTGTCCTACACCCTATCATCTGAACAAAGTTGATGGCGTACACAATCAATAATTCTAGGATACAAGAAACAGTAACAAGCAAAACTGGATAACTGGTAATCCTTTAATAGGCATTAGCAAAAAGAACACATTTAGATTAGAATAAGTGATGAGGGTTAAAGAAAAGTCTGAAACCAAAATCCCTCTCTCTCTCTCTTAAAATTTTGAGACTGAAGACCAATATAAAATCAATTTTTTCTTTTCCAGTGCAGCCAAATTTGAACTTTCTGAAGAACCTAGAAAGGCTTCATAGCATGATGGAAATATAGGAAGGAGGAGAAACAAAGGGGAGTCTCTTCCTGATTTCACTTCATGATCTTCTCATAAATATTCATCATCAATTTGTGGAATATATGTACCCTCAAGACCTCTTTTAGTACCATTGTTCCTATCCTGGACCTGGGCTCTCTTCAAAGCCCTAGAGACGTTAGGAAGAAATTTACTCAGCCAGCATAATAACTCCAACAGATAGAAAAATCTATCAAGAACCCCCCCCCCCCCCCACATGAGCAAATATCCCGTCACTTTTACTTGTCCACTATACTAAAAATCCCACCTTACCATATCAACAAAAGGACATATTTTTTCATGTTTTACCCCTTCGAGATTAATTACTTATTCCCCGGATCATTTCCTAAGGCTTTAGACTACAACAACAGCATAACTAGTGGAATCCCACAAGTGGGTATGGGGAAGGTAGATTGTACGCAGACCCTTACCTCCACCCCCCACTCCACCCAACTTTGCGGGGTAGACGGGTTATTTCCAATAGACCCTAAACTCAAAGGAGATTCTTTTGAAGCAGGATTGCAAGAAAAATATGACAACAAAATAGCAATATACAAAGCAAACGAAGCAACCTATAGTAATGCACATTGAAGATTAAGAGACTAAGCAACCACTAAGTGTTTCTATTCATAAGGAGAAGAGGAGAGGAGGAGGCTAGCCCCCTACCTCTCCGACAAGAAGTGCCACAACACTGAGCTATCTTCTAACCCTTCTACCCTGATCCGCAACCTCCAAACCTTCGTATCTAGAGCGATGTCCTTAGTGAGTTGTTGTTGTGTCATAGCATGGCTAATCATCTCCCCAGTTCTTTTTCAGTCGGCCTCTACCTCTCCTAACTCCTACTACAACCAATCTCTCACACCTCCTTAATGGCACATCCACGCACCTCCTCTTCACATGCTCATAATATCTCAGTCGCCCTTTCCTCAGCTTATCAAACCATGGAGGCTATTCTCATCTTGCCCTGTATAACTTCATTCCTAATCATATCTTTCCTAGTATGCATACACATCCATCTGAGAATACTCATCTCCACTACCTTCATCTTCTAAATGTGGCTTTCTTGACTGGCCAACACTCTTTCCTATACAATAATGCCAGTCCAACTACTAGTCCGTTGAAGTTGCCTTGAAACCTAAGTGACACATTCTTATCGTACAATACCCAAAGTCAAGCCTCAATTTCATCTACCATACTCCAATACAATATATGAAATCTCGTCAATCTCTCCATCTCTTTGGATACCCGAGATACTTGAAAGTTCCTCTCTTGGATATGACTTGCACAACAATCTTCACTTCCACCCTCGCTTCATCCGTTACGATACTGAATTTGCACGCTACGTACTCTGTGGGATAAATATATAGGTATTATGGTAAAATATACACTTCATTTATTATTTCTTAAAGGGAGAGCAAAGTCTATTATGGACAAGTAAAAGTGAACAGGGGAGTTTATTGATATAACCTTGTCATTATATGTGAAGTAACAAGAAGACACCGTTATCTAAAAGGGTTAGGAGGTAAGCCTGCTTCACAAAGCTCTACTTCTTGGAAATTTCTGGCCTCGTGAAAACCACTCAAGGTGCATTCATTTAGTGACTCCAAAGCCCAACTAGCCACTGTGGTAACAGAAATTTTATTTCCTTAGTAATTGGAGCAGAACATACCAGCTACTTAGGCTAACCGAGAAACTTAAGTTAAGAGGAGTTTAAAGGTTGACATCTCCAAAGACATCCCATCAAAGCGTATGATGAATTAACGACCATAGGTTCTCTGTCAATGGTTCATCTTTTTTACCAAAATAGAAACACCCCAAAAGAACCCCCCACCTACCAAAAAAGGGGAGTCCAACTGAAACATTCAAGAAAGTCAATTAGCTTCGCTTCAAAATAATTTATACAGAGATAACTGATACCTAAAGTTACCCAGTTGGGGTGCTACAAGAAAGAAAGTTCCTTCAGAAAATTAACAACTCTAACGTACAACCTCTACCAAGAAACATTCTATAAAGTAACTCTTTATGTGTCTACCAGGTCCAGCAGTGCTAAGTCAGTGTAGATTAATTGGAAGTGGCATCTGTGAATCCCTAAAAAGCTACACTGTGGTCATACAGGTCAGCAAGGAAATAGCTCCACTAGACCAAAGGAGCTAGATTAAATACTGTAGATTCCTAGAAAAAAGCAGATTTGTTTCTCAAACTGAATGGACACCTATCAGTCTATGAGATGACTTGGATTTGGGACATGAAAATATAGGGTAGATGGTTATCTTACTCATACTTTGTGAGTAAATACAAAAAAAAAAAAACACGAAAATGATACATTATAAGTTAGAGGCACACCTGAATTTCATCAATAATTGCACATTCGTAGTCAGATGTAACATCAGCCATCTCTACTGTAATAGACTTGTGTCTTGCACCCTCAACTTCCTCCCTTTCTTGTCCAGTAATGAGATCACAGGGAACATTTGACTTGTTTAACCTTTTTGCGACCTCCCATGCTAACAGCCTCAGAGGACCACAATAAACACCTGAATTATAGATATTTACTGATAAATTATGTGCTTAAGGCAATTCAATTAATTGAAAGCAGAGAAGTCAACTCAGAAGATTTTATGGTATTGACATTTACAGTTTACCAGAAGAACTTGACTCGAGCTGTTTTAGGGCATAATATGTTTTGCCGCTGTTTGTAGGGCCCACATGTAAAAAAACATTCCGGCTTTTCTTTCGAGCATGTGGATACCATGTATGCGGACGACTGAAATTTGAAATGGATTATAATGGAAAAATCATAGTGCACATTTTTTCTTCTTTGATCAAGTAATATAAATATATAGGTTCCTACATAAAATCAAGGAACCAACAAAAATAGTAGATGATCTTCTTTCATGCAGTAAATAAGAGACAAGATACAATTCTTACGTAAGGTCTGTAAAATCAACTTTTCTAGCAGCAGTAGAACTGCTGAATTTCCTTAAGCAATTACAAATACCAAAAGAAGCTTCTGTTGCCATATTCCCTGGGAGCAAATAAAACTCCCCACCACCTGTCCAACAAGAAAGTGCTTGAATCGTTAATAATCGGTTGGCTGTAATCCTGCTACATTTTTGCAACTACAACTTCATAGTATTAGAATTGACCAAACAGCAAAGGGCATATTACACTCCGCAAGTAGAATCAGTAGAGCACTGAAACATAAACTTGGAATTATGTCAATCTACGCCTGCACACATAGCTACTGTATAAAAAGAGCAAGAACTATTGAAACAGCACATATAAACTGAGCAGAAATCATTCTCACTGTTTTCTCAAAAAAAAAAGTTGAATTTTGGCAAGAATCATCATACTAGTTCTCCACAAGATAGCATGAACATGTTAATAACATAACGACAGAAGTAGATCTAGGAACTAAGCAGGTCTTGCGGTCTCAATCAACATCGATAATAGTCTAATAGACAATACCCCTCCTGGCTCCTACCATGTTACGGTGAAATTTACATTCCTTGAGATGTGACATCGACATTGCACGCAGTTAATTCATGAGTGAGGTCTGAATAGACTACCAGTAGATAATATCACCTCGTGCATTTAACTATAAAGGATAAATATGTATAACCATCACCAGAGAAGAACTCTTATATTTTTCTTTAGACGACTTGATGGAGAAACTCATGAATCAAAAAGTGCAAATATGATATAAATAACAGAAGATCTGCACAGAAGGAAACCAACCCTTCCTAGACAGCAGAGCCATTCACTTTATGTACAATATAAAGACAGTGGCATAGACTATGTGAATCATTTCTGCTTTATTTTGGCCTGATTCGCTTGTTCGTACAATATAAAAGACAGCATCTCTGTGCTTAATTACCAATGAAAATGCCGTCAACTATATGAATCTTCTATGCTTTATTTTGGCCTGATTCTCTAGTGAACAATATAAACAACTCAATCTCAATAATACATAGTATACAAAATTCTCATCCTACAAGTATCTACACATCAAATTTCTAGACTACATCAAAATCGGTGCAAAAACCACAGCTTCCTATCCAACATTCCTTCAAAATAGTAAATGAACTTGACAATCCAAAATCTCCTACATTTAGCAATCAATTGAAACCTTACATAACCATTAAATATCTGCCTACAGATTAACAGTTTCTCCATCTATTTTGACAACTCAAATATGATACAAAATCAAAGTACAAAACAATATACTAGCATTCTCTAAAATGCTGAAACAAAAAAAACAGCAAAATTCCAACTATTCCATACAATAAAGAAAACAACTTCAACAGAACTTTTAAAAAAAAAAAACATTTTTTTCTTCAATATATTATTTTCCGATAAAACAATGACAACTACACAATATGAAGAAAAGGGTATAAAGTAAAATTGAAAATTTACCATTTAATAGAGTCTTATACAAAATGCTCGCCGGCGATAGTCTCCGGCGAAAGAGCAAAGACGCCATTTTTTTTCTTCTTTTTTTTTCTTTTTTTTTTTAGTTTTTAAAAAATATCCCTTAATCTATTTCTTGTGAATATTGGTAGAAATGGAAATTTTTCAGTTTTAATATTTCAGAAATTTTGAGAAGAAGAAATCATCGGAGGCGAAAGGTGCTGAGAGAATTGTTGCGTCTACTCCGACCGCCGACTTCGGTTCTCAACTAAAGAAAACTAAAAATTAAACTAAATTAAATTATTTTAATTACTTATTATTTTGATAATTTTCGAAATAGGCTAAAAAGTAAGAAATTAGCAAAATGTTTGATTGTTTTTTAATTTATTTTCAGGAAGAACCAATAGTTTATTCATTGCTAATTTGCTTCCAACAAACACTTTGTCATTTTCCTTGTTGTTAAAGAGACTAATTTTAAATCATATTGTATTTATTTTTTATCTTATTAATGTAGAAGAAATACACCCTCTTTGTTAAAGTTGTTTTAGGAACCCAAAAACTAAATTATTTGATAGTTTTCTTATGGTAGGTTATTAATTTTTAAGTTACTTTCATATATAGTAAATACAAAAATATATGTGTATTTATTGATATAGTTTGCATAATTGTGTTTTTTAGCAAACATAAATATGTATATTTCGCTATACATAGATAAATGAAAGTTATGGTTATTTCACTATACATATACACAAAAGAAGTAATTGTTTAATCTGTTTTGACATACATATACAAAAGAATCAATTGTATAATTTGTTTTGTATAAAGCAAAAAGAGAGAAAGACGGAAAAGAATTGGACAGAGAAAGATCGTATTTGCATAATTATAGGTGTATAGGACGAAATATATACATTTGTATTTGTATATACAATTTTCTCTCACTTTATACAATCATAAACGCAACGTATACATTTATTTTTATATAAAGTCAGAGAGGCGAGTGAGAATGGTGAGCGAAATCTGGGAGAGAGGAGAGAGGGGAATGAAATATATGTATATACAATTTTCTCTCGCTTTATACAAACACAAACACATTTATACATTTGTGTTTGTATAAAAGCGAGCGAGTTTGTCAAAGTGGCAAGCGAGATCACCTGGGGGAGAAAGAAAATAGCACAATTTGTTATGGGGTATAATTAAATCAAACTATGTTTATGACATTTAATTAATAGTTTGACGTTGTTATACACATTTTTTCCCTTAATTTTATTAGAAAATATTACATAAATAACAATTTGTGTTATGTAAAATTTTGTAATAAAATTATCTCTCCCTGTCATTTCCTTGCCTCACTCCGCACTTTACTTACTTCTCTCATCTTGTTCTCTCCACTTTCTCGCTCGTTTGTTCTTCTATCTATGCAATATAAATACAAATGATAACACACAATGATACAAATACAATAAATAATAACAATCAATAATATAAATAGAAATAAATGATAATAATTGATGGTTCAAATACAAATGGTGAACACAAACACACGGGATAACACATAAATATAATGTGCAAGGTACCATATGGATACTAGTACAATTTGTTATGAAATATAACATTGATATAATTATATTGTCGATGTAAATTGTATCTAGATACAAATTCTATTCATTAATATACTTGATATAATTAGTTTGCATCAACGGATTGAATATAATAGTCTTTGATACAATTTCATTCATTGATAATACAAATCAATTGTTTATACAGTTATTGATTAGATATACTAATCAATTGTATCTCTTCTCTCCTCTATCTCTCTCTCTCTTTTCTCTTCCCAACTCCCAATATTGCTCGTCTCTCTCCTCTATTTAGTAGCTAGTTTTTAATAAAAATCAATTATATCAGTGATACAATTATCGATAAGATATACAATTCAATTACATCTCTTTTGTCTCTCTCCTCTATCTTTCATATATTGCTCACCTCTTAATATCTCCATCTCAATTTCGCACATATTTATCTTCTTTTTTAACATGTTGCTATGAATTGTAATTAAACAAAATAAAGCTATAGAGCTCTAATTATACTTAAATAATAGTCTCTTTGTTCTTTTTTTTTTTTTTTTTTTAGAAAGTTTCTCATTATTGTTTTTAACTTTGAATGATTTAAGCTGAATTACTACTTTTAAAATTAGCAATTTCAATGGTAGCTAACACATGACTTCCAACTCTCATCAAATATCTTATTTTAAATTTTAAAATATATATTTTATGTTAACAATGGAAGGTGAAACTTTAATTCAGACTTGCCATATACTCATATTGAGATTCGAATTAGGACCCCTTAACTATTGAGCCAACTGAACGAGACATTTCTATGATTTTGTCTCTAATTTATTTTTTTTTTTTTAAAATATCATTCATAGTTTACTTTCAATGATATAATTTATTTTATCACATTGTATGTTAGATTCTTGTTGTCATACAATTTTTGAATGATAATTCGAGTAATAATTTGCATAAAGTATAAAAATCTCATATATTTGAGGCTAATTACGTCTTGTTTCGGAAGTTTTTTCAATTACAAAAATAATTGAAATTTGCATTGTTTTCAGATACATTCCTTGTTTGTTCGATATATTGCAAATGATACATTATTTAATGAGAGGAATGTATCTTAGAGGGATAGAGATGTATTAGACAAGGGATGAATGTATCCGTGAAGGGATTTTTTTGTAATTTTTAAAAATGATAAGAAATTTTGAAGATTATAAAATCTATCTTATGCGGTGTATTCATGTAATTTTTCCTAATAATTTCTTATTAAAAATCTTAATTTGCAGCATTTGAGTATCATTAATGGAGCTGAATTGGGCCTGTACATATCTGGGCCTAGGACTTACATTGGGCCCATTAATGAACAACGTACATCCGTGGGCCTTGGGGTCTGGTTATCTTTAGGCCCACAATCCCAGTGGATTATCAACAAGAAAAGTATAAATTTAAGGAATCCCATAGTGTAATTCAATAATTACATTCTATCCCGACAAGTTTAGTAATTACAAAAAATCCCTTAAATTTGTTGAGCCGTGATACTTTAGACTGTAGTGATACATGGTAAATGATACATGGTAATTTAAAACTGTTGAGAAAAAATAGGGGGAAAAAATGGTAAAGTTAATGTTGTTAGTAAAACAGCTTAATTTGTGGTAACAGATCATTAATCAGCATTAAATCAACACTTAATTGGATATTAATTTCAAATTTTGAAAATCAAAGATTATATCATCTATTTTGAAAACAAATTTTTTAAACAGTCTGTTAAAATTGGAACTACAAAAATTTTATTATTGTTACAGTGGGTTTTTCAAGATGAATACTTCGATTTTAATGAGACATTCCGAAATTTGGGTGAACGAATTGCAGTATGAAAGTTACAAAATCGATGGAATCGTTGTTGGAGATTCAATTTTGTTGTAGCTGAAACTGTGTATCCACCTAGATACAGAAGATCATCTGGACGACCAAGAAAAAGAAGAAGAAAGAATGTAGATGATAAATACTTTGTTATTATTGGTGTTGATAAATATACTTGTGTCAATATTTGTTTTTAATATAAAATTTTATAAATCTTATGCTACAGTAAGATATATAAATTTAAGAATTATTAGGTAACATAATGTACATGATACATATGGTTTATCTAGTGTATCATGTACTTTTATTGTGTGTTTTTGGTACACATTGTTTATCTAATGTATCATGTACTTTTAGTGTGTATCATTGATTTGCACAATGATACATCTCCATTAGAAAAAAAATACAAAAATATTATTGAGGTTATTGTGTACTTTACAATGACTATAAATCATGTATCATGTGAATTTATATAATTTAACTCGTTGTAATGCCTTTTTTGTTACGCTTTTCTTGAAATATACAGTAAATAACTTTACTTTTAAAAAATAATACCAATTCATATAACTATGCTATTCAATTTACTTAAATATCATGTAAATTTTAAGGATTATAGGGTAACATAGTGTACATGATACATACGGTTTAGCCAATGTATTAGTTATTTTTAGTGTGTGTTTGGTATATATGTATCATTGATTTTGCCCAGTGTATCATCTGAAATTAAATAAACGATGATGGATTCAAGAAGAAAAGAATGAAATATGCTGGGTTAAGAAGAATGAAGATGATTATGGAAAAAAAAAGAACTGAAACTTGATGGAGTAAGAAAAAAACGGTAGAAGTTAATGGAAGTTGTCTTGCTTCCTAAAATTTTTACTTTTTTAAATTTCAAATTTTTTGAATTTTGAAATTCAAAATTTCAAAATTTGGTCTTTTATTTAAAATTAATTAAATTTAATAATTCTAAATCAAAAAGCTGATTAAAAGGTTGAGTGTTTAAATGGATAAAATTTAAAATTCAAAAACTGATTTAAGAGGTTGAGTGTTTTAATGGAGAAAAAATAGGCATTAAAATGGGTAAATGTGTATTATAGGAGAGAGAATGTAATGTATCTAAAAACTTACACTAAAATAAACAAAAAGGGAATTATGTAATATTTAAAAAAATAGGGAAAATTAGAGAATTTAAAAATTATAGTTGTGTATTTAAGTTATTTTTCCACAAGAAAATGTGTAACTATACAACCCTATTAAATCGAGGAAAGTTACGCATATATATATTGGAAACTTACATAAATATACTATAATAAAAAAATATTTACCATTTATAGCAATAATATTTTTTTTTCACTTGACCACTTTTAATTCATTTGTAATGCAAGTTTAATAATATTACAAAGAACAGTTTATTATTCGCATATAATACCAGTTTTAATGTTGGATAATACATTTATCACACATTTTAATACATTTATAATACAATGCGACAATTTTTTACCAAATAAACATAATATATTTCAAAAACAATTATAATTCAAATATATTGCAAACATAATTCACTTTTAATACATATTACAAATTTGTCACAATATTGCTATAAATGGTAATAAACAAAAAATATCGCTAAAATCAGTAATTATTTTTTAAAATGTATTAATTTATGTAATTTCGGCCAACTAATTTATCAACATGATCGAAAGTATATAACATATACACTATTAAAAGTTAATTACATTGACTATGCAGTTCATAATTAATGATAAATATCAAAAATTATTTCTTTTAACTTTTTTCCTTAAGAGTTCTTTATTACTTTTTCTTTTCCATATTTTCTGCTCTAATTTTCCCACCACCACAGTTATATCCGTAATCATGGGAAAAAAGGCATAATCATTTTAATGTTTTTTAAATTGTCTTAAAAAATCTCTTTCAATTAATTAGTTTGACGAAATTAACAAGATCAAACAAAACCTTCATATATAAATACTAATTTCAATTTCCATGTGTTAAAACTATAGTTAGTTAGTCTTACATACTTACAAGGGTTTAGGTATATATATCGACATCATAAAAATTACATCATCAGGCTATCCAAAAGAATATAGAGATAATATTATACAGAGATCGAAATATAAAATATTAGAAATAAGATAAATTGTCTAAATCAACAAGTAATATCACGCGATAATATAGTAACTATACACTATATATGTATATATAAGTTAAATTAAACTGTTATCAATAAAGAAAACCTAGAGAGCTAGCTATAGAAGAATACTTACAAGTTTTAGACAATGAAAGGATCGATGTTACATATGGGCTTTGATGGGAAAAGACAAACCAAGACAACCACAAGTACAAAGTCTTAACATAATAAGGATACTTAAAAGTTAATTTGATCAAATATTATATACATATAATTTTTTTTCAATGTGTCACATTTAACAAGTAGGTTAGAACAATTTAATGTGAAATGCATGTATACTGAACTTTGATTGCAACCTCTCTTAATTTAATGTGAAATCATTACATGCCTTCAAATGAATTCTGATTGCAACCTATCCATGTTATGCCCTTCATATATATGGTCAAATAATTGTGTTGATGGGGACTTGGAAAAACCTATATGCCTCATCACTTATGGCCTATATTGCTCGAACGCTCCTAATATGATATTGCACGTATCCGTTCTGAATCCTCCTAAAATACAATTATGGTTAATATTGTTCGAACTCTCTAAATATGATACTGCATGTACCAGTTCTAAATCCTCCAAAAACGTACTACTTCTGAAATATCCGACGCACCATACTTAATTAATTACATCTATAAATATATTTTCAAGAATTTCACCTATTTCCTATGGTAGAGGTTAAATTAATTAATGCACCTTTCAAAAACATATACCAAACACACACACACACCTTAATAATTTTGTACCAAATAGTGAAGAACATTGAATAGTGTTAGGTGATTGCCTAATTATTACAACCTTTTTTTGGCCAAAATCTTGAAATGGAGTAATGATGTGAGATCATAACTTGTGGATTTGGTTTATCCCAAGTTCCAAGTTGTGGCTAAGGTTCTCTATATTTACTCAAAATTCACTATTGTTTTTAACTTTTAACCCAAAAAAAAGTGAAAAAATTAGATAAGCCTACACTACTTTCAAGTTTCAATGATTTGTCTCCATCACCTGCACAACATATATACATATGCTGGTTTATAGCCTGTAAGGTTAATTTTCACAGTCGACAAGATCAGTTATGTATAGGTAAATTATTGCATATATATCGTCGAAAGATCGTATTGTGCTTGAATGATTGAGATCTTCACTATATGTATTGGAAGTTTCACGTTCAAGTTTTACAAATGAAAAATATTTCGCTAGAGAGTAGCGATGAAGCCAGGATCTTGATTGAGATTTTCACCATATGTATTGGAATGTCGATCAGTTATGTATAGGTAAATTATTGCATATATATCATCGAAAGATCGTACGGTGCTTGAATGGAGATCTTCACTATATGTATTGGAAGTTTCACGTTCAAGTTTTACAAATGAAAAATATTTCGCTAGAGAGTAGCGATGAAGCCAGGATCTTGATTGAGATTTTCACTATATGTATTGGAAGTTTCACGTTCAAGTTTTACAAATGAAAAATATTTCGCTAGAGAGTAGCGACGAAGCCAAGATCTTCATTAAGAAAAATCAAAATATATCGAAGTAAATACAGAATAATGTGTCGTCAAATTTTTTTTATCTATCTATACTACGCGATACATTTTTCTTGTCGTATTGGACAAAGATGACTCTGCCCGTTGTTATAAAACATTTTTACTATCTTATTGGACCAAATAATCGACATGCATTTAAATTAACAAGATCAATATTATTGCACCACGTAGATCGATCTTGTGTACGGTACCATATTTAGATGTACGTTTTAATCACAAAAACAAAAACATTTCGATTTTTTTTTTTCGTTTACATGCATCCATATTAGTCCATGACCCCTATGTACGTACCCAACAATGTGTGTGTATTTTTGAATTGGAAATTTGATACTATGATTTCGAAAATAAGAAGAAGAAAAATTAATACTACAAATTACAAAATGATGAGTCATCATGCATATAATATAAAGGGAAAATGCTCAAATATGTCATCGAACTTTTAGAAAAAGCTCATTTATGCTATCTGCTAAAAACTTAATTCATTTATGTCATTATTGTTAAAGAAAAGGTTCATTTATGCCATTATTTTTTAACGGTGGTTTTGCAAAACCATTTTTGACACATGATCAATTATGATTCGGTCACATCATCAATTTTTAAATAAGAAAAATCATAATTCTGAAGAAAAAAAATTGAATTATTTTTTTTATATTTTTTTAATTAAATAATTGATGACTTGGCCGAATTATAATTGGCCACGCCATTAATTTTTTTAATAAAAAATCAATTTTTTGAATAAAATTAAATTACTTTTTTTTTTCATTTTTTTATTAAAAAATTGTGTCAAAAATGGTTTTGCAAAACCACTGTTAAAAAATAATGGCATGAATGAACCTTTTCTTTAACGGTAATGACATAAATGAACCAAACTTTTAACTGATGACATAAATGAGTCTTTTCTGAAAGTTTAATGGCATATTTGAGCCTTTTCCCTAATATATAAAAAAAAAAGGAGAGATAATTGTATTTTCGATTCTTTAATTATTGAAATTTTTTCATTTCGATCTTTGGAGTATTTGGCTAATTTATTAATTAAAATTTGTGTTTTTGGTCTTTTTATATAGGGGTTGAATATGAGTTGTTACATTTAGACCATTTTTAGAATTATATTACTCTCCAATGTGAAATAATAGAAAAAAGTTACTCCTAACCCTTGATGATTCGTTAAAGATTAAATATATTTAATTATTACTTAATAAAATATTACATGGATATCTATAAAAAATATTATCGATAATTAAGGGATTAAAGTGCTAATTTTCCAATTTTTTTAAAAAAGAAGAAGATTTCTACTATAGAATGGGGCCGTAAAGCAGAATAAAAGATAAATAAAGCAACAAAAAAGAAGGAATCTAAAGAAAAAAATATCAAAATACTACTATTTGCCTCCATTCCTTTTGACTGCCTCGTAAATCTTCATTTCTTTAGACTAAAAAAAACATTTTTATTTTTATTTTAGAAAAAAGTAATAAAAAAAAAAAGGAGTTATGGATGAGATAAAACCTTCTTGGGTTTACTTTAGTTTTGTGTTTGTTGATTAAGAGATATTTTGTTCGTTCTAAAATATTTGTCATGTTTTATTTTTTCAGAGTCAAATTATATAAATTTTTGCCAATAATCTAACATGTATGAAAACTGTTGCAACTTATACATATATTCTATGTATAATTATCAAACGTATAGATTTAAATTTTATTTTTAAAATATTAAACAATCTAATTTATATAAATTTAAAAGTTAATCAAATAATGTGAAGTACTAATAAAGAGTAGGAAAAATAATCATTTTGAAAGTAGCTCTGGGGATTTGTAACGGCGTTTTGAGAAATATTTGGCGTTCATTATCTTAAAATGATTGGATTAATTAGCTTAATTATACATGAACGTTAAAGTTGAAACAAGTTTTACTGTTTTGATATGATTATTGTCCACTATGAAAAATATTACTAGCAACCAACATTAATCACTTTTGAGTCTTTGATCATTTTTTCTCTTCTTTTTTTCCAACTTACTTTCCCCAAAAAAAAAAATTGAAAATATAAGATTGGTTTGTCAAAGTTTGTTTCGTCTTACTGTTAAAAATTACTTATTTTCAGAAATGCTTTTTAAAAAGGAAAAATGGTCAAAAATATTCTTAAACTATATGAAATAACTCACATATACCCTTAAATTATATTTTGGCTCAAAATTACCCTTTACGTCAGACTATTGGGTCAAAAGTTCCCTTCTAATTAACGGAAATTGTTAAATGTCATGTGGCATCCACATGACACCCCAATAGATTTTCACTACCACATAGACTAAAAGGAAAATGGTCAAAAGTACCCTTAAACTATCCGGAATAACTATTTACCCTTAAACTATATTTCAGTTCAAAACAACCCTTCCAATTAAACTATTGGGTCAAAAGTGACCATCTTATTAGCGAAACTTGTTAAATTCCACATGTGTCACATTGATTATATCCCTAAATCTTAATTACTCATTTCCCCTCATTTCATTATTTTTCAGAAATGATTTCACCCCTTCTTCCTCATTTCGTGGATAAGGTTTCACAGTTTTCTTCATCGCTTGGTTTCAAAGTGGATATTCGTGGTTATTAGTAAACTTTTTTTTTATTTTATTGTGTTTACAACCATGAAAATTCACTTTGAAACTTAGAAAACCTTGGCCGCGAAATGACAGGAAAGTTGTGAAATTCTAACTATCATACTTTGAAATCGTAAACATAATAAAATAAGAAAAAATATTTACTAACCTACAACCATGAATAGCCACTTTGAAACTCAGCCCCAAAGAAAGCTACGAAGCCTTAGCTGCGAAATAAGGGGAAAGTTGTGAAATCCTAACGATTATGCTTTGAAATCATAAACATAATAAAACAAAAAAAAAATTATTAACCTAAAAGCATGAATATCCACTTTGAAACTCAGCCACGAAGAAAAGTATGAAACCCTAGCCCCGAAATGAGGGAGACCGGGTGAATATATTATTTCTGAAATAATGAAATGAGGGGGAAGTAATTAGGATTTAGGTAATTTAATCTATGTGGCAGTGGAACCTTATTGGCATGAAATGGGTCATCCACATGGCATTCAACAACTTCTGTTGATAAGAAGAGTACTTTTGATCAAATAGTTTGACGGAAAGGATAATTTTGAGCCGAAATATAGCTTAAAGATAAATATGAGCTATTTCGGATAGTTTAAAAGTATTTTTGATCCTTTGTGGCAGTGGAATTTTATTGACACGTAATGTGGCATCCACTTAACAACTTACGTTAATAATAAGGGTACTTTTGATTCAATAGTATGACGGGAAGGATAATTTTGAATCGAAATAAAGCTTAAGGGTATATTGAGCTATTTTGAATAATTTAAAAATATTTTTTAGCCTTTTCCATTTTAAAAATAGTTTTTTAGATTTTTTTTTATAAAAAAAAAACAATTTCTATTTGGTTAGTTCATTTCAAAATAATTTTTGATGAGCAAATTATATTTAAGTAATTTTTCTAATTTCTTTTTAGAGTCAAATTGTGAAAAAGAATATGTTGAACGTGTGTTCAATTATAGTTAAGCCACTTTAACTCTACATGCAATGTTCAATTATCTAATGATTTTACCACCCTAATTGTGCATGTGGATCCGGAAGCTTTACATATGCAATCCAAAAATTTATGTTGTAATTTGCAAGCCAAATATTACTTTCTCCATTTTATTTTATATGACATTTTTTTATTTTGTATTTATATTAAGAAATATTGTAACTTTATTATTTTATTTTTATTTAATATTTTTATAAGTCAACTTTATAATAAATGATAATAAATTTTTAAAATTATTAACTAAGGATATGATAGGTAAAATATGATAATTTATGTATCGCCAAATACATAAGTAGATCTCTAAACTTGTTGGGTTTTTTCTCCTAGGTACCTCAAGTACGTTATTTTCCTATTGAATCGTTGAACCCTCATAATTTGTTCCGTTTAAACAAACACCGTTGTTTGATATGGAACCAAATTTTTTAGGAGTATCGATAGAAGATACATATGTTGTTCCAGAACTCATTAGTCCAATTGATAGTGAAAATGTTCGAGAATAATTATGTTTTACTTTAGTCATTTGAACACATTATAAAACAAATGAGACTAACACGGTTTGTCTTCATTCCTTCAATCAAAATTATTGCAATTCGAACACAATTGAAGACAGTTACAATAGAAAAGCCATCAAAATCAACCAACAGTGTTTTAAAGGAATAAATTATGGGTAGTTCAATGATTCAATAGAAAAATGACATAGTTGAGGTACCTGAGGGGAAAAACTCAACAAAATTAGAAATCTGTTTATGTGTTTGACCTTAATGTATAAATTTTATAAAATGACAAATATTGTGATCAACTATTTATAAAAAGAAATGACATATAAAATGCCGAGGAATTATAGCTTAAAAAGAGGAATTTTGACAATACAAAAAATTATATACTCTATATCATCTATATAAGATAAGAATTACTTTTTTTCTTAATATTGAGCCCAATTTTTAAGAAACATCTACTATCAATAAACTGTGATGATATAATAAACATACTTTGTTTACTATTTCTCGTAATGAATTCAAAATCATTAGATGAAGTGACATTTATTTTGAGACGTAGTTATATAGTTAAATTTCTCTATAATACTTATTCACTTTATAAATATATTATAACAAACATGTTTTTTGCGTAGAATTAATCTTTTACATTTTGTTATATTATATGTGTTGTCTATTATAACAATATTTTGTTTAAATGATATTGTTAAAAATATATTTGTCCGTATGTAAGAAGAGATATTTAATTATTAATAATATTCCCTTTCAGTTGAAAGCAAAAAATTATAATTTTAAAAAGCTAGCTAGCCTAGTGCAAAATGCCCTCTAAAACATCTAATCGAAGTGTCTAATTATCATTCTGGCTCCCACACTAGATAGAATATAATTATTTTTTCTTATGTCCATAGCACAATTTTCTTTTTAGATTACTCATGTATTTTATACTTAATAGACTATAGTTGACTTGATTTCGAGCGTGAAAGTTTTTGACGAAGTAGTAAGTATTGTTTTATTATTAATTAAAAGTTTTGAGTTTGAATCTTACTGATATAAAATCACTCTGGAAAGAAATATTTTATCCCCTTATAATTCTAACATATGATTTCTAATGTAAGTTTTAATTAAATCGGACTCAATATAAATATCAAATATCGAATATAAAATATAATTTTTTAAATGAATATTGACTTTGAAAATTGCTTTAAATTATTGACTTGTTAGTGCGATGACATATATTCTAATTTTGCTCAAATTTTCAAATGAAAGATGCCTCTACTTTTCAATAAGAAAGCCAGCATATCTGATAAGTTTAAACTTTAAATAATTCCCATAGTCTTCCACTAGCTCAATATTATTAAAAATACAAAAAATATTTTTTAAAAATAGCTACATTATTTCTACAATATCAAATTGTAATTATTTGTAATCAATAAAAGCCACTTTATCAGCTTGAAAGACTATACTAATCCATAAAACCTTAACTATACTCATTCAAGAAAAAAGCAACAAAATTAAAGGCACAGACAGCTTTGTGCAATTAATAAATATATAGACTATGGAGATTTATATTTAGCTATTTAGTGCTAATCAAGCAACACGATGTGCATATAAAATTGTTGAATAGTTATTAGGATAATGCTAGATGGTCAGAAAATTTAATCAGAAAACTTAAAAATTTGTATTATTTTTTAAATTTTAGAATAAACTAATCTTTCTTTTTTATTTTTTAGTTAATAGATATTGAAATTAAAATGATAAAAATATTCAAAAAGATAAAATAATATAAGTAAAATGTCATTCTGGCCAAATTCTTGGTAACTGATGGAGACCAACGATTTTTAAGGTGAATTTTATCGTAGTTATTTCATCCAAAAAAATTTTATGAATTAAATGTAATTTCTTCAATCAGCTTACCTTACAAAATTGAACTCGATGGTGACATTTCATTTTCCGAGAGTTAATTTAACTAATTTTTTGAGATAAATTGGATTATAATAATTTAATATTTAAAAGCTTGAAAACTATAAGTTGCAATCTCTCATCTTAATCTATTGAAAAAATATGTTATTAAAAATTTTGTTTAAGTTAATGACTCTTAAATAAGCGAAATGTGACAAATAAAAATAAACTGAGAAAAAAAGATAAGATAGAGTATAAATTGTGTATCAAAAACGGTTTCGAAGTAAATGTATAGACCCAAAATTGGCAGCACACTTCAATGCAGCCAAACAGAACTCTTTATTATCTTCCTTTCAATGAAACATAGTAACAACTTTTAAATCCAAACAAAAAATCAAAAGAAACCAAAATTAAAGAAACAAACAAAAAATCAAAAGAAACCAAAATTAAAGATATTGGTATTTGGTAGGCCCAAAACAAATATATATATATATATATATATATATATATATAATATTCACTTTTTAGGTCTTGAAATGATTCCATGACAACACATAGAAGCTATAAATAAATATTAAATAAAATAAAAAGTTGCATCGCAATAAAACTTCTACAAAATCTTGATTTTTTGCTGATTAGATAAGCTTGATTTGAAACTCCACTTAATAAATATGCCAGGGCATGGAAGTCTAATTAATTATAAATATATGTTATCATGTTGTGACCTGTTTTTAAAAAAAAACATAAATTGACCATAGGTTAATAATATTTCCAACATAGTAGTAGGTGTTTGAGTTATGACCATACGATTTGAGTTTTGAAATATTCATTTACAAAATTTGTATAAAATTTCAAATCTCAAATCCTTTTACTAGTAGGATTTCTAATCTTAAAGTTGTGATTTTTTTTTTTTAAAATGTAAAATTTGATGCATAAATTTTTATTTGCAATAAAAAAATAATAATCTTATTTTTAATTTATAAAAGTATATTTATATCAATATGTATTTGGGATATCAGTACATATGATAGTGATGAGCGAGAGAGGAGGGACGTTAGAATCTGTGTATCCACTACAAGTCAATGGACCAGGTCCCTTGACACACTAAAAAGATAACAATCGTAAATGAATGCAGATTAATGATACAAAAAGTTTACGTGGAAACCTCCTTGCTCAAGAGAGTAAAATCACGACCTGTCGCGCAAGATTTTCATACCGTTTCACTAATCTTCAAGAGAAAAAGTAAATCGGTTACAACAAATGTGAGAAAAAATTGTTAATCTCACTATCAAACTATAACTCTATTGATTGATGAGCCTAAGTAGATGTTACTCTACCCACTAAGCTATCACCTCTAGATAACTTAGAAATTTCTAAGCAATCTTACAGACTGCCCACTAAATCATCAACCTACTGATTATTTAGGATTTTCTAAGCAACACATAGGTTGCCCACTAAATTAGTTAAACTTACTAACTTAGAATTTTCAAATCAGAGCACACTGAATCCTTCATAAATTTTAGGATCAATTCACAATATCAAATCGAAAGAAAATACTTCTAAACACACACACGCTATCTTCACTTCAGCTTGAATCGTTTGAAATATTTCTTCTCCTTAATTTTCTCAGCCTTCGCAAGAGTTTTTGATTTTTCTTTTTCAAATTGCAAAAACTAGCAAGAGTGTATGGAGATGTTGTTCTTGTATAGAAAGATCACCATCCTTAAACCCATGCCATTGGTTAAAGTTTCTGACGCCTCTGCCGCTGTTGGAGACTGTGTACCTACTTTTTGTACTTTCTCCAGCTAGCAGTTAAAAAACATATTGAGCTGAAAACTAGGTACCTTCACAAGGTCAAATCATCAAAACTTCAAATAATAAGGGAGGCAAGAAAGGCGAGCGAGATTTGTCCATATAGCCCAGATACATGCTATTTTACTTAGATAACAATGTATCTAGAACAAATTACATCTAATTTTGACTTTCGATATCTCGGGATACATGTATTTGAATTCTGAATATATCAAAATTTGATAATATTCATAATATTACAAATAAATAATTAATTTTTAAAATACAGAAATTTAATTTCTCCACGACAAGTTAAAAGAACTTTTAAATCCTTCTCTAAAACGCTAGAGTTCCAAAATGATTCCTATTATCACCTCAACCTTCTTTAAGTCTGAAATTAAGAAAGGATCTGACTATAGTTGAATTTTTGGACTATAGATTTTTGTAAATTTATATGATAAAATGATAAGAATATATTTAAAAGAGAATATAGAATATATGTAATGCATTCATATATGCGTGGGAATATAATTTTTAGATAATCGCATGCGTGTGAATATATTCTAATTTAACCACCTATGTATAATAAATTACTTTTAATTTAGTCTTAGTCATTAATAAATTACGATTTTAATTCTTTTAATATTCAATCAAGAAGTGTGCATTTCTATCTGCTGCGTGTGAACATTCATAAATTTACTGCAGTTGCTAATTATTTTACTTTTATATTATTTACGTGTAATGTTAAAATTTGTATTATTAGTCTATATTCTATAGAATCTATATTGAATGGTAGCTTATACATAGTTCTAAAAAAAAAAGCAAAAATATAACATACTTTCTAAGTAAAGAGACTAAAAAACACATTCGACTAAAAATTAAATATGATTAGTTAAAATATCACAAAAATCAAAAAATAATTTTTTCCCATACCTTCTGTGTAAAGAGACCAAAAAACACATTTTATTAAAAATTAAATATGCTTAGTCAAATATCATAAAAATAAAAATTAATTTTTTTTAATAACTAAAATATCAAAAATGCTACTCATCCAAATATTATTTTTAGGCGCTAGCCGCTAAATATTAAATAGAATTTTTGAACTATCACTACTATAAAAGAAGGAGAATTAACGACAAACAATTCTACAATTAAATCGAAAAAATTGTCATTAAATATTTTTTTAGTGACAAATTATTACTAAGTTATATTATTATAACGTTTTATTAAGTTATGCATAATTTAATGACAGATCAGTGACAAAAATTCGCAGACAATTTTTTTTTTTTTTTGGCTGTAATGTATAATTTTGGCTTTTGATTTAAAAAATTGACAACTAAGATATCCACTGAACACAAATTTTGAGAAATGAAAGAACAAAAAAGGACTTTTCTTTTTCCAAGCATTAATGATTCACAAAATTTGAGGACCCAAAGGATTTCTAAGTAGTGGAAGCTACACTTGGCTAGCTACTCAAATTTTATGTAAGTTTATATTCCTTCCGTTCAAAATAGTGGTTTATTATTAATTTTACACATTATTTATAACAGATTTTAAATATATAAAATATAAATCAATTATATAAATAAAATTGAAAAAAATATAGTGTGGATATAATTCTGTTTCTTCCTTGATTTTTCTCTCATAAGATTTATCCATAATTCAAGGATGTTAGTAGTGTATTTATTGAATTATAATGATTTAGATTTAATATCTATATGAATATTTATGGCTTTTATAAAATATATCCACATGTCTTTTACGAGAATTTAGTACGATTAATATCGACATAAACTAGGATTTATGATTGTATAGTCTCTAATTCGAATTGAACACATCTAGTAGAATCACACAGAATTTCAATGTCTACACATATTTCTGAGATCTGTAAATAAAACAATAATTTTACTGTATCACTATTCGAAATACAATATTTTAAAAAATGCAATACGAAAATGATTATAATAGCGATAAGGATAATTTAGAAATCAAATATACAATTATTTAGTGATGTCATAAAATAAATAAGTATTATTAGATATGTCAAAATAATAAAAAGACGGAGGGAATATAATTTATTTAGAAATAATTTACATATAATATATAGTATCCTTTTCATTTGTCTGTGACAAGACTTATAATATATTTAATATATTTATGGGTCCTAATAGAACCACTTCCGCCGTCAGTTGAATTTAACTAATTGCTTAAACTTTAGTATATGATTTTGTGCTTATTATTGATTAATTACTTAGGCCCATTAATCATGAAAAACATCAAGGATTAATTAGTGTCTCTTTTTCACTATTACAAGTATGATTATACATGAATTATGATTAAGTCAACCAGAATTATTCAAAAGTTCAATTCAATTGTTGATTAATTATTTATTAGCTCAAAACGGCTAAGCCGATTCATATGTGCCCGGAGGAGGGAGCGGACTATATAGTAACAAATAAAAATTCACAAACTATCACTTTTTCGCTCTTATAATAATGAAAAAAAGAGTCAAAACTTATTCACACCGAATGTTTATATCAGTTCAAGATATGCATATCATGTGTTTAAATTTATAATTTATTTTATTTAACTTGAATTAATTAACATGTGTTTTTATTTGAATGATGATGAAAATCAGGTCAGACCACAATTATGAAAACCAGGCCCAGGTCTTAATCACTGCAAAAGGGGGTATTGGAATGATGATGAAAATAGGGCCAGGCCGCAGTTATGAAAACCAGGTGCAAGTCTTAATCCCTAAATTCAAGTCTCATATGAAGAATGAAGAGAAACAGGTCGCAGGACATGTTCCTAAAGTCAAGTCTCATCTGAAGAATGAAGAGAAACAGATCGCATGACTTGTTCTAAAGTCAAATTCGATCCAATATTCATGACCCAACATTCAGATCAACATTATCAATCAAGAAAGCCCATTCACTCATATCCCATTATATTTTATCATCTTTTCTACATAGCATAAGATTATTTTTTTAGATGTTCCTTCTAGAATTTGTATAGGTGTGCAACGTTTGTTATCTCTTAGATTATTTTACCTTTCTGCCATTTTGTAATAGCATAAATAGTTGTTCCTTCTTCAATAAAAATCACTCAGAAAATTTTTCCCATTTTTGATCTTCACTGTTTCTTCTTCTTATTTTTCTATAGTTTTACTTCATTTAATCATATAATAGTAAAAATTGAATTATTTTGGTATAAACCCCGATGCAAATAAATTTTTTCCTAAAGAATATGATAACTATCATTAAGTTTGGATTACTTGTTGTGGTGATTTAATAAGTAGGTGTGTTTTGCTGAACTTCGACCGAACATAACTATTATATTATTAAGTATGTGTGTTTCACTGATTTTCGATTAAACATAATTATTATACGGAATTCAACAAATTTTATACTTGTAGTAAAAAGAATATTTTCACCTTTTTTAATGCATGAAGATTATGAATCGAATAATTGACTTTTCATAGTAGCATATAGAAATTAATGTGGTAGAGGAGGTTAGTTTAGGGAAGGAAGCTATAAATAAAGGCAAGCTACTTACTACATATACAAAAGAACTCCGCAAGAGAATTTAAACAATGTGAATATATAAACGAAATAGCTAAAGCCGAAACTTTACATAGAATATTGATATACAAGAGCGAGCATTTGAATTCAATTAAATTACTAATTAAATAATACAATCAAATATCTTTACAATAACACTATTTATTTCAAATAATTATAAAATACTGCTATTACCAAAATGTCAAAAAAATATAACATGAAATATTTTATTTTAAAAAAAACATAATTATTATAGTGAGATCTACAATATCATTCGATATTCCCACTTTATAATAAAAGATACTAAACATAATTTTAAATGTTGTTATTGTTTCTTTCAATAGTATAGGGAGACATATATAGTACCAACAAGAAACTGGTCCCTTCTTCCTAAATAAAAAGAAAAAAAATAAATAATGAAACTGGGAATTAAATAAATAAATTTGAAAAACCCCTTTAATATGATCAGTCATATTCCTAAAAAGGAAGCTATAAATCTATAATAATTATTTTTTACCAGTCAAAAATTTTATTACTTGGCGGCTTATAAAAATAAAATAAAATAGGACCACAACATCCTAAATTAAGGCACCATGCTTATTTTGAGACGCAAACTTAATTTTTATTTTTAGAAAAAATAAAATTCATTAAATATTGATCGAATACACTTATTTTAAATAAAGAAATTTGAATATTTATAATTTCCATTCATCTTTTTCTAAGACTGAATCTAATAAATTAGGATCAAATTTGGTCAAAGGAATCCTAATGTTCACTTCACTTATTAATGTGAAAGTAATTGCATGTTTTTTTTCCCTTCAAATAAATGGATTTTTAATTTTTACACCAAGAAATTAAACTAATGTCTATTTGAAGTATAGTTCTTAAAGAGTATGAGGGCATAATTTGTGCAATATTATAATGTATAAATAAGTTTATATCTCATGAATAAATTATTTATTATTTGCCTTTGAGTGATAGAAATGAAAGATTTACCTAAAATAAGACCAGAAGTGCAAATGTATCAAGATCATAAGGCAAGTAAGAGAACAATAATTAGAATTTTCCTCCAAAAATTTATATTAAGAATCAGTCTGATAATTAAATGAAAATTATCTTTTCAGAATTCATTTTCTTAAAATTAGTATTTTTTTTTAAAAATAAATTAGTTGTTGTTTGATCATAATTTTTGAAGTTGAAGCATCCAAAAACTTATATTAGCTTATTATTGGGGATTTGATGATCATATTTTTATGATCTGCTCAGATTTTTATGATTAAATAATTATTTAAAGATAAATCTTTAAAATTTGATCCAAAATCTTATCAAACACTAAACTTAAAAAGATATAAAAGTAATAAAAAGAAATTAAAATGGATAATTTTTTGTTGCACATGACTATTGACTTGTCATCTGATATTTTGCCTCATTTTATTTTCCCCACACATTTATATGATACACATAGTATTATTAAGCAAATTGATGATTGATATGTTCTGCATATTTACTAACTAAAATTATAAATTAGTGCTTTTAACCAAATAGATTCATTAGACATTAATGATCTACATTCTTTACTTAGGCTTCAATATGGACACAAAAAGGTAGATGAATTTGATTCACAAAATATTCTTGCACTCCAAATCCTTTATCCATTTTTGTTGTAATTATTTAGCAACAATTGATTTGTTAGTTATTTACTATGTGCATTGATTCACACACTTCATTATACTCCTCAAAAAAGTTAACAAAAATGATGTTATCCTAATGTAATGTTTTTTTATAAACAAAAGAAAGAAAAAGAGAACTAAATCCCAGAAAGCCTGTAAGACAAGCATTCCTTTATTCACAAACAATTGACAACTCCTCCTTCCCTAAAACATTCCTTCCATATAATAAGAACAAAGCCCAAGAAAAAGAAGAAAACAAAAAACAAAAAGCAAACACATTTAATGGAAACAAATAAATAAAGTTGAAGTAAAATTTCTAGCAAAATAATAAACGTTAGGTGATTTTTTCTTATTTGTTTAATTGTTCTGTCAATGTATTTGTAAGCTAGCCAGAGTATCACGATTATTTAAAAAAGAACCAGAGAAAACTCGAATAATGCATGTAATACATTATGTTCTGTACTTGCTGACTCAAACACTAGGATTATATATGTGATAAGTATCAATATGAGTTGTGGTGCAGTGAAGAACTTGTTTCATTCTTAATCAGAAGTTTTAGGTTTGAATTTTAAAATAGACCTTACAATATATGATTTAATTTTAATCGAAGCTTCAATATAAAAAAAAAACGTATAGTACTACAATTACTGCTGCAACAACAACATCACATTGTGCCTTTATCTTTAGTTGCCTTTATTTTTATAAAACTTTAATTTTGTAAGACCAAAGAAATTTTGTTTCTAAAGAAGGGGTAGTTTTAGTCTAACCAAATCTTGCATCCTTCCACCTTTTGCTGACCAATTAGAGCACATCTTTAGTGCAATTGACCAAGTCGTTTTATCCACAAAATCACATCAAAACGACATATAACATTGGGTTTTGAGGTTCAAAATAAAAAACAAGAAAAACAAGAAATTTATAAAGCAAGAAATCAGTCTTCTCTTGTTTATGTGCACTTTATTCTGTTCAAATTCTTTACTTTGCTGGTTACTAAGAAAGAAGAGAAGGACCCCCTTTTGCTTTCTCTCTCTCATTCTTTTTCTTTCTTTAATTTTTCTTATCTATTTTTGGCCTACATTGTCTTGTGCTTAACTTAAAGTAGTGTAGTTGTCTCTTGTTTCAAGTTCCCCCTTTTTCTTTCTTCTATATAGTGTTAAAATCTTTGGGTTAAAAATAATAATACCCATATATCACAAGAGTGATTTTGAACAAGAAAGGAACAATCTTTATGCTTTTTAAGAGATACCCAAGATTGGACTTCTCTTAGTGCCTCATTTGCAATTTGGTCTATTTGGGGTGTTGGATTTTTGGTTTATATTTCAAAGAAGAAGAAGAAAGAAGAGTGATTCTTGATAAAGTTTTGAGCTTTATTGATTCTTGATTCTTTATTTATATGATTTTGTGTATTGTAAGTTGAAACTAAAGTGCATGAAGGAATAGTGAAAAAATGAGAGATGAAAATTCCAAAAAGAGCAAGGTGAATACATGAGTTGTCTTAAGCTTATTTTCCTTTTTGTTCTCATTTCTTGGAAATTGTAATTTTTTTTTTTTTTTTAAGGAATTTCTATTTTTTGCATTTCTACAAGTGTTTATTTTGCTTGACATTTTGTTTTGATTGCTGAAGCTCTCCTGGTCAAAGAAACTTGTCAGAAAATGGTTCAATATTAAGGGAAAAAATGAAGAATTCCAGTCTGATGAAGTTGTTTATGGAGGTAGGTATCTAATGTCCTCTGGTTTTGAGCTTGAAAAAAAAAGAGAAACTTTGTTTTGGTGAATTGGGGTTTTCTTGAAATTATGAGCACTTGAATTATCTGTGCGAGGTAGTGGTAAGGTTTACGTTTATTTTACCCTCTTGGGATCTCACTTATGGGATTTCAGTGGTTATGTTGTTGTTGTATGAGCAGTTGAAGGTGAATCTTTTATTGTTTTCTCTTTTCTCTGTTTGTTGTTTCATTTTGGAGGTGGATGGGTAGATGGGAGATCTCATATTTTGTGTTTGATGTCTCTGCTGACTGGTGAATGTTTTTGCATAATGATAAGAATTACAAGGGTACGAGTAAAATTTCTAGAAGACACTGAAATTTTATAATTGAAGGAAATGCCTGAATTTTCGAATTCGTGGATCAGTAGAATAAGTCTTGTTTTCTCTATCTATTACTGAATTTGATGGCTACATTCTCTAATTAGGTTCTCAAAATGTCATTAAGCTAAAGTTAAAGCTAATCTTTTCCATTTCTGCTAGTAATATTGATGAAGTTTGGTTGATTTTTACCAACTTTACCTACCCTTCAACTGTGAATTGAAGCATAAATGAATGTCCTCATCTTTTTAGGTGGCGATGAGTGGAGAACGAGCATCTCGGAGAGGGAGCATTGCACGATTAAGAAAACTAAAACAGGTTAGTGACAGGGTACTATTGATTGTATGCATACATTTCCCAGTTTTTAGTATATATGTAAGTTTGTTCTTCACTGATTGTTAAGCTAATTCATATCACCTTGCCTTCTCAAATAAGTAGAAAAATCAAATTCTTCACGGAGTATGGAACGTCCCCGACGAGGAAGAGCTGATCTTGATCACCCTCAAATTATAAATGTACACAACTACAGGTTTGTACTCTTCATAAATCTATGTCCTTCTATACTGTTCCTTTTTTGGGGGTAGAAGCATGATAGTGTTTTGTTCTTGGCACAGCGTTTTCGTTGCTACGTGGAACGTGGGTGGAAAATCACCATCAAGTAATTTGAGTCTAGATGATTGGCTTCATTCAGCACCACCTGCAGATATCTATGTACTTGGGTATGAGTTTCAAGATCTGTCATTATGTATCCTTACAATTTTTGTCCTTTATAGTAGTAGGTACTGATACAAAATTTGATTTTTACAATCAGATTTCAAGAAATAGTTCCTCTAAATGCTGGTAACATCCTTGGAGCTGAAGATAATGGACCTGCAAAAAAATGGCTATCTTTGATACGAAAGACACTTAATAATGGTCCTGGTAGTAGTGGAGGTAGTAGTGGCTGTTATACTCCTTCTCCTGTCCCAGATCCAATTGCTGAATGGAATGCTGATTTCGAGGGGTCAGGTAGACGCAAGGCATCCTTATTTCCTCGTCGGTCATTCCAGACTCCCCAATGTTGGAGAATGGAAAATGATCCATCCATCTCGCAACCTCGCCTTGATAGACGATACAGTGTGTGTGATAGAGTTATTTCTGGACATAGACAGAGTGACTTTGATCCTAACATAAGATGGGGCCACAGACCTAGTGACTACGGTCCCAGGCCAAGTGACTATTCTTCTGGTTACCGGCCAAGTGATTATTCGTCTAGTCACAGGCCTAGCGACTATTCGTCTGGTCACAGACCAAGTGACTATTCCTCCGGTCATAGGCCAAGTGATTATTCATCTGCTCATAGGCCAAGTGACTATTCTTGGGGACAGCGGCCAAGTGATTTCTCCAGATGGGGTTCTTCAGATGATGATTATGGTCCTGGAGATTCACCAAGTACTGTTTTGTTTTCACCTGTGACTGGTGCAGAAGACGGTAATAGAATGCCTAGAAACTCAAGATACTGTTTGGTAGCCAGTAAACAGATGGTTGGCATTTTTCTTACTGTATGGGTACGAAGTGAATTGAGGGAACATGTCCGTAATATGAAAGTATCATGTGTTGGCAGAGGGTTGATGGGTTATCTTGGAAATAAGGTAATTTTAAATGGGAAATATTAGTCATTTTTGGCTAAATTAAGTATTTCTACTTATTGTTAATAATATCGAAAAGCATATGTAACATGTTATTCCATTACTTGGATTTGCAGGGTTCTATTTCAGTAAGTATGATGTTGCATCAGACAAGCTTTTGCTTTGTCTGCACTCACCTAACGTCTGGTCAGAAAGAGGGTGACGAGTTACGCAGAAATGCAGATTTTATGGAGATCATAAAGAAAACAAGGTTTCCGCGAGTAAGTGGTGCGGATGAAGAGAAGTCCCCTGAAAATATCCTTGAACACGAGTAAGACCACTTTTTACTTTCTAGATCCTTCATTGCTAGACTCTCCAAAAATGCTTCCGCACTCGTGTTGGATCCTCCTAAATGTACTACATTTTGAGGATCCAAGATGCCTCCTGAGGTATTTTTGGAGAGCCCAAGCAACATAGCTGATTTTGAACACAAGCTCATGAAAGTGGGAAAATGGAATGAAGAAAGTTTAATACAGTTAGTTCTGTAAAACTATAAGTAACCAATTCTCTTGTTTTACTATGGGTTTGAATGATATGATCAATTTTGATGGTCCGCTTCATTTCATCTGACATATAAAAATATTTACGTTCTCTAACAATTATCCTTATTTTTTTTAGCCGAGTTATTTGGCTTGGGGATCTGAATTATCGAATTGCACTCTCGTACCGTTCTGCCAAAGCACTTGTTGAGATGCAAAATTGGAGAGCTTTGTTGGAAAAGGACCAGGTATTTTCTCAATCTAAGTAGAATTTTTATCCATTCTCTTTGTTAAAATCAGTTTGGAACTCATTATATAACAATGTTGGACTGATTTTGTTTGAGTTCCGTTGACAGCTACGCATAGAACAGAGACAAGGTCGGGTTTTTGTGGGATGGAGAGAAGGAAAGATATATTTCCCACCGACATATAAATATTCGAGGAATTCAGATAGGTATGCAGGGGATGACATGCACCCGAAAGAGAAACGAAGAACGCCTGCATGGTACATGCTTTTCCTTTAAATTGTCAAACATCATTCTTGAAATCTCAAAATAGCTCATAATCAAGAAGTCTTGAGATAAATAAACAAGTTAAATGATAATGCATTCCTTATCGATAAAATGTTTAATTTAGTTATCGAGTCTAGAACTGATCTTTTCCCTTTCATATTTGAAGGTGTGATCGGATATTGTGGCACGGAGGTGGTCTTCAGCAATTATCTTATGTTCGTGGGGAGTCTAGATTTTCAGATCATAGACCTGTTTCCAGTGTATTTTGGGCTGAAGTGGAGTCGGTCCCAAGTAGATTGAGGAAAAGTATGAGTTGTTCAAGCTCGAGAATCGAGGTGGAGGAACTGTTGCCATATTCTCATGGCTATACAGAACTCTGCTTCTTTTGAAGGAGAACGGAGGATACCAAACCTCAGCTTTCGGTATGCTCCCTATATCTTGACTGCTTATCATCGATTTGGTGAACACTACTTTTTCTCCTTTTGATTACATTTGATGCATGACGCGGCTTAGAAGAAACAAAAGCTCAATTCTTTTTCCCGAACTTCTTAGATGAATCTTTTATCACTTTGTGAAGAAAGTTGAATTATACACTTATCATCACCAGGCATGAAATGTTTGTTTGTTCTAAAATATGCAGATTCTTCATAGGATTCTTCTCTAATAACAGATTCATTTCTTGTTTTTAGCACTCAGTATTACTTCAGTGGCCTTAAAACATTACGTCCCTTGGTCTTTCCCTGGAATTGTTTTCACCTCTGATTTTTCGTCTGAACCTACTACTGAGTGGTCCTTATCTTGTTTCTCCTTTGGTCCAGATTCAGGCGGGAACCACTTTGACGAAACTCAAACCTGAAGAACGCTTGGGACCGTTCTTATCCACTAACTGAAAAAGGTTACTCCTCCTCCTCTTTATCTCTTTTCTTGATTCTGCAGGTTTAACCTTCAGTTTTCTAAAAATATTCATCCTCTTTTCTTTCACCAGGTGTATATTCAAAATTTTGATGACTAACTTTAACTTGAATCGACATGGACTACATATACATTTCAGTAACACTTAGGAGAAGCATAACTCGACTTGTTAATTACCAAACTCCCCGTGGCAACGTCTATCTTTTGGCACAGTTATCATCCTTTTTCTATAAGGTAATGTTACTTCACTGCAGTTTTACATGTCTTGACAAACCTTAGCTATACTTATGTCGTAGTTCCTTTTTCATAACTACTTTGATTTGATACATGTAACATGTTCAACCTCTCTACCTTCACGAAGGTAGGGGTAAGGTTTGTTTACGCTCTACTTTCCTCAAACCTAGGGATTATACTGAATATGTTATCGTTGTTGTAAATGTATTTGCAGGATGATGTAAAGACCAAAAGAGTAATGCCAAGTGGGGAAATGACAATGATTTTTGTTTCCAAGATTCTTTTATTTTAAGTAGTTAGGACTTAGGAATAGGAGAGATTCAATGACAAGAGGAGGAGCATGAGTGAAAAATAATCATGTTTTTTTTTTTTGAGTTTTCTTACTTTTTGTTTTTAATGATTCTGATGTATACTCAATTGCAAACATGATACTACTAGTAAGTAAAAGAATATATTTATTTATTGAAAACCTCTCTTACCTTACTGTTTTTTGCCAATGATTTACCTGAAAAGTACTAGTTATTTTTTTCTTGGTTAACTCATTGTATTGGGCTTTGTCTATTTTTTTCCCTTTATTTCTGTAAAATTAAAGTTAAAGTAAGTTAGACAAGTTTACAGAGATAGCAGGTAAAGTCATATTTAATTCAGAATCACTTTATTCTTGGATAGATAGACTTCACATTCTTCTCTTTTATTGTCTCTAGTGCTACAAAATAATACCACTAGCTATGACTAACCAATTGAAAAAATCTAAGCTTCCGTTTAATCGTAGATTTTTGAGATTGAGAGTGAAAGTGAAACTTCTTTCAAAAATTGGTTGAACTTGTTCGTCTTTGCACTCTGAGTGGCCATTTAGGGGCCTTAGCCGATGATTCGGGCTGTTTCGAAACTCTTTTGAAGACAAACTATAGTTAAATACACACACTACTTTTTTTATTTTCAAATTATGGCTTTTATTTAAAGAGATTATTAGTTTCAATAAACCATGCAGAAATTGAATAATATTGGGGGGAATAATATAAAGGAAAAAAGTAACAGCACCCATTATATGACTTCTTTAATGGTGCTAAAGAGTTGATATGACTTGTTATTGACTGTGAGAACCCTAAAGATGTGACATACCTTTGCTTTAATTTTACTGGATTTAGAATTTACAAAAGTTGAGTCTGAACAAATTTGGTTTGTTATGACTAGGAACAGAACAATTTAGTTAGTTAACCTAGTTTACTGCTCCTATTTGTCACATTTCCATTATGGCCTGTTAATAGTAAGTCAAAGGAATCGAAGATCTATCAAAAATCTATCTCTATCCCATAAAGATATAGGGGCAGAATCTGAGCATATTTATCTTTTTTAGTTCCACCGATGAAATCATACGGAATGTATTATTGTTGTTGCAATAATACGTCCAACAAAAATATCCAATCCATCGGGAATCAAGTTGGTTCATCGGAATCGAAGATCTATCAACAATCTATCTCTATCCCATAAAGATATAGGGGCAGAATCTGCACATATTTACCTTTTTTAGTTCCACCCATGAAATCATACCGAATGTGTTATTGTTGTTGCAATAATACGTCCAATGAAAATATCCAATTTATCGGGAATCAAGTTGGTTCATCGGAAAATATGTCAGATGAACTTTCCTGTTACGCCAGTGACACTAGCACGAGAGATCTTGGGTATATAGGTATGCATGCAGTATACATTTTTAAAAGTTGTATAGACCTAGACCCAAAATGAACAATATCACTAATGAGCTAAGATCGTTATAAACATCTGTCGGGAATTCACCCTTTTAAAGTGGAGTATTATTTATTTATTTATGGAATTTCATATGTTAATTTCCTAAACTTTTATAATGTACAAATTTGATTGATCAGACAATACTCCACCAAGTATTGAAAAAATGGGCAAAAAACAACTCATGTAGCTTTTATAAATAAGGCAGAAAATTGCATTGAACCTCAAAGCACTTAACAAACATCTTGCAGACTCTTTACAGACAAAGGAATATATACAGACAAAAAGGTTTATTTTCTTGATTATGTCTTTGTCTCTATATATTATTATATTTTTTTTTAATGGGTCTAGAAATTGACATGTTAAAAAAGAAAATCTAAGGGGTAACATGAAAAAGTTATTTAAAAAAAAAAAAAAGACAAGTTAATGGGATAAGTCATGATTTAGATTTAGACTCTTTTTCTTTTTCAAGACATGTCAATTTCAGTTTTGTAAATTTGCAGCAAAGTGTGCTCGACATAAAACTGGGAAAACTAATACTACTAGTGAGTATATGTTTTTAATAAATTGTTATTAGTATTTAAATCGTAAATACTAATTTAAGAGATTTATGATTTTTTCGTAGCGAAAATAAACTTGTGAATGTACATAGAAATTAGAGTGGTTTTTTTTTCTTCTCTTTTGGATAACTAACCCTAGGTTCTAGCCTCATACTATAGTGATAAATAAAGCCTCTATTTTCCTATATCATAATGGTGTATTTATATACACTGGAACCATATAATATATAGGTCATTTTGGCACATAAATATACTAGTTTTGGAGTGATTTTTAATATTTGTCCCTCAAATTTATGATTTTTAATTTTCTCTTCAAGCGCTTTAAGTAAGAAAAATGTGGACGAAGAGACCCTTGACATCGAAAATAATTACAAGACAAAAGTTTATATTTCCCTTTCATAATATAACACAAATTATGTCAAGGTAAAACAAGTTATGTCACTTAAATCCATGTCATTAGAATTATAATGTTCAATTCATAACCAATAGGCTTAAGTCATCTACAGTCCCTTAAAGTTGTCCGCATATTTCATTTGAACACCTTAACTATAACATGTACCTATTAAACACCTCTACCGAGTCGAATTATAACCATTTGAGCATTTTTTTGACAATCAGCTAAAAATATAAAATGAGTGTAGTACACTCGCGCTGACATGGAAATTTGTCAAATAAATGGTGCATATGTGGCATTTTGAGTTATTTCTTGAGTCAAAGTAACAACTAAAAAGTTGTGACCAAAATAAAGGAAAAACTCTTCAATTTTTTTTATAAAAAATGTCCCTGTACATCTCCTTCACCATCACAACTCGTTTTCTCATAATTCAACAATGAAAAAAGTCCAAGGAAAATCAACAATTAATTGTGAAACTGAGTTATTATTTTAGTGAAATAATTTTCTAACACTTGACAAAGAAAAGCCAAGAAATAAACTTTTCATTTGTATGAATCAACAATGACAAATCATTAAATTCAAAAAAATAAATAAAAATGAAGACGTCTAATGTTGCCCATTGAACCACTTTTTTCTTATCTTTTTCTTCCTCTTTTTACCAGAAATCAATAATGGCAGATTTAGACTTAAAAAAAATAATTTAAAAAATCTAACAATAAAATAATATTCTAAGATCTAGAGAGAAAAAAAGAAGAGAGTAAAACATTTATGGTAGAGGTGGTGGAATTGTTTAAATTGCAATCTGTAACTTTGCTTACTTTCATAAATCAACAAATATTCAGTTCTAGATCTTAAGAAAAAAAGGTTCAGGCGATTTTAGATCTTAAGAAATAAAACGACCATATGATAGGTTAATGGTAGAGATGTTGGTGGTTGCTCAAAAGAGGAGTATGTGATGGCAGCGATAATGACAAATTTGAAGAAAGATTGCAATGGCAATGGCGATTGCAGGAGAAATTATTAATGGCAAAGAAGCACAAAGAAGAAGAAAGCTGACTGTTTTTTCTTAAAAAAAATAATTCAACTAAAAATAAATTCTTTCACGCGCTTATGAGCGGTGAATCACACTCACAATGCCAGATAGGCAAAAAGTGCTCAAGTGGTATAAATTTGAAGTCTAAAAGTGTTTAATAGGTACAAGTCTTAGTTAACATGTCTAAGTGAATTATGCGGACAACTTTAAGGGGCTCTGTATGACTTAAGCCTAACCAATAAGTTACATCTTAGAAGGCATATTTAGTTCTTACAAAACTTATGTGTATGCTTTATAACACATAACTTAATTCATATGAAACTTATGCTGATAGAAATATAAGTTCAATTTCAGCGAAACTTATGATAGAGATATATATAAGTTTAGTCTCAGAACCTACAAAGTTCCGTCAGCTCATAATTTATGTACATAACTTTTGTTGGATTAGGCAAAAGTTTTCTAAAACTTTTGTGTTAACAAAATTACTTCATAGTTAAAGATATTCTAGCCCACAAATTTTCATTATTAATTAAATAATCACCACTCCAAAATAAAGACAATCTATGCATGCAAAAAAAACAAAAAAAAACTTGATAGATATATATTTCCAACAATTATAAAGATTAACTTTTTTTTTCTTCATGAGTTCTGAGAGATCCACTAAGGTTTGGTATTCATACTTTTAATGAATGGGACAGTGCTTCAAATTCTAATGGCATTTGTACAGTCAACACTCCCATTTGCTTTGTCTCTGGGACCATAACCTTGCCATATATTACAAAAAACAAACTCCATGCCATCCTTCAAATTGTGTTCCCTATATATTCATAGATATATATCTAAATGATGGACCAGAGATTTTAATGAAAAAATCAAAAGAAAAAACATAATGTAGATGCCCTTAAATCATTTAGTTTATCAATATGATTAAAAAAAATAAAAAAAATATATAATATATATATATATATATATATATATTATATATGTATATATATATATTCGGTTGTATATGTTATGTATATACCTAATAAATATTATATAAATATGCATTTAACTTGGTCTCATTACGAATCTATGTCTTTCAATTTCAGATGTGCACAAGTAGACATGAAATCGTATAAAGTTGACATGTGGCGTCCTATTTTCAATTTGCGTCTCATGTGGCACTTTGTATGTATAATATCATGTAGGACGCGTGTATCTACTTATTTAACCTTAAAGTGTAAGTGTTTATTTGTATACACTCATACTTTAAGGGCATAAATACTAGGCATAATACATAAACGTAATCCTTAACTTGGTTTCAACAGACAACTATGACCACTAACTTTAAGTGTGTACAAATAGACACTTAAACTTATATAAAATTGATAAATTAGACACACATGTCCTACATGACATAATTCACGTAGGACGCCACGTAGAAAATAAAATTGTCATGTTGGCTCTTATGTAGGATAAATGTGTCTATTTATTCAATTTTATACAAGTTTAAGTGCCTACTTGTGCACAACCAAAGTTAAGGGTCATAGTTGCCAATTGACGCCAAGTTAAGGGTCGTATTATGCCTAAATACTAATTGAGATCAAGTTAAATAATATGTTTATGAATTATACCTATATTACACAACAACATCATATCCAGTGAAATTATACAAAGTAGAATCTGATGAAAATAGAGTGTACTCCCTTGATGGAGATAAAAAGACTATTTTCGAAAAATCCTCAGACTTTCGTATATATATATATATATATATATATATATATATATATAAAGTTGATGTGATGGCGATATGTGGTTGCAACTAGCTAGGGGTCTCTCAATTACTACTACAGGATTTTTATTGATGTGATGGAAGGGAAAAAAGAAAGAGATATATGGGAGACATTTCTTATATCTATGTCTCTGTGGCACTCTCATTCACTACCACAAGGCGGTGACATGCATGCTTTGTACCCATTTGGTGAAACGAATTATTTAAGTTATGGCTAAATGTTTTTATAACGATATCGTTTGTTTGAGTATTTATATCTAAATTTAAATACTTAAAATAAAGTTTGAAGTTGGCTTTGACAAATCATAACAAACTTAGATAAAAATATCCCGTATTTAGCCTTTAACAAAGTCATACTTCTGGCCAAAACGTCCTAAGTTCGATAGAAATTTCAACTTCAATCACCTACGTAAAGTAAGTCGCGATCTGAAAAACGAATATTTATGCACCTCATCTCTGAAATTTTACCGGAGGAGTTACGGGTCGAACCGTTCAATGGGCTTGACCCGTAAAATGCCTTGTTTTGAACATAATTGGGCCTAGGTTTTTTTAGGTATTAGTTAGTAGAGGCCCAATTTATAATCAGCCCAACTTTGGCCCAATTCGTTTCTCTATTTGAAAGGGAAGCCATGACAGAGTACCGGCCCATATTTTAGGTTACATCTATTTAACTTTTAGCCTTATTAATAATGTAAGCAGAATTTATATTTAGGCACAAAAGTTTCTTTTTCTCCTCATTACTTATTTGTTATTGTAATTATATATCGGGTAATGTTTATTGAGTTAACATTGTATCCTTGAGGATTTCGATTATTACAAAATTGTATCTCATCAAAAGATGACATATATGAACGAAAACAATTTTAGATAGAAGCAGATTAGGTTACTTCAATCGATTTTATTTATTTATAAAAATATATATGATTATTCAACATTGTAAAATCTATAACGTGTATTTCTACTTATTTAATATGTAATTAGGTATTCCCTATAAGATATTCTATAAGCGCCTATTATGATTTTGTCAATTGTATATAATCAACTTTTAAGATGAATATACCTTTTCAAAATTGATTAGATAAATATAAACAAATCAAAAAAAGTTTGAATTGATGAAGGAGAATGATTTTCTTGTAATAGACCTCATATAGTGTACATTTATACTAGTTAGATCAATAAATTTGGATAGTTGATGATCCTATAAACAAATAGTAGATCGTAAGCTTTTTTTTTTTGTCGAGAAGATATTTTTAAAAAAATAATAATAAAGTGTTTATTTTATAATTGTTAACTACAAAACAACACATACACTTATTGAATTTCTCAGCACATGCATACTATAATTAATTATTATGGGTGACATTGAAATTTTATGGAATTCTACTAGATTGTTTTAATTCGAATTGAGATTTTAAAGATATGTTCAATTTTAATTAGTATTTTTGGAGGCTATTCGATTTTAAATTTTAATCATGCCTATATAAAAGAGTACTATATTTTCTTTAAGAGGCATCTTGAATATTTCCCAAATTTGTGGAATATTCATTAAGAGATTCAATTCAAATCATCATAGTTTGAGAAACATATACTAACGACCCTCAAATCATGATTTTTCGTGAAAGAAGAATTAAAAAAAAAAAAGAAACAGAATTCTACCTATATTATTTATAAATAAAACCATGTTTTTTTTTAATTTATTTATTTTTACAATTTGCTTTCTATCTTTTCAAAATTTGTCCCAAGCAATTACGATATTCCATTATCTTAAGAGCCTCTTTCTTTTGCTTGTGGCATAGTTGGATGTGGTAAATTGTATCATTTGTTTATGTGACAGAGTCAGAATTTTTAATAAGGGGTTTAAAATTTATAGAAATAAATATATGAAGTAGTCAAAGGAAGTTCGATGAGGATATTTACTATATATATATAATATTATTTTAACCATATATAAATAATATAATTTTCCATCGAAGAGGATTCGAATAAATCACCGATACTATGGTATATAGTTAATTAATTAAACAATAACGCAGAGGCAAATCTTCGTCGTTTTTGCATGCGTCTTCGTTGCCAAGTGTTTTCTTAATCACGTGTCCACTTTGTATTTTAGCAAAGGCATAACATTTATGTAAATTTTTGTCTCATGGATTTATGAAAACAAATTGGTCTTTTGCCTCATTAATTAATATTACCTCGTCCATTGTTTTTTAATTGCATAATTTTTCCTTTTAAAATCAAATTATAAAAACCTTTAACTAAAATTTGATAATGAACTTTTTAATTTGATAATGAACTTTTTAATCATATTGATATGAAAAAAGAATAAATTATAATACTTTCATATAATTTTGAATATCTAAAATTATTATTACTTTTCGTATACCTTTCAATTAGTAAAAGCTATTTCGTGGCTTAATTTCTCAAAAAAATCTATCTAAATGTCTTTTGAGTCGATCGAGCTTGCCTCATGAGGCTTGTCTAACAAAATTCTATCCTATTACAAAATAGAAAATTTAATATTCTCAAAGTGCTCACCGAAAAAGACCGGCAGAGACTATAAAAGATTGTTAGCTTATTTTGGAGTTCCATCGATAAACCTAAATTTGCATGCATGCATGCATGTAATGCACATTTTCCATAACTATAAACTTCTCTTCATCTTCTGAACTTCTTATCGATCACTACTACTTTTTCACTCACTATGCCAATTTTCACTAAACCAAACCATTTATTTATCTTCTTCTTGATCCTCTCTTTGGTCATCGCATCTCAATGCGATGACCAGAATCCTCAGGGTCAACACCCTGAGGAAAAATTCCGAGAGTGCCAACAACATTGTGAGAGACAAGAACAACAACAAGGAGAACAAGAAGAATCGAATAATCCCTACTTATTCGAGTCTCAAAGGTTCAAGTCTTCATTCAAAGCTAGTCATGGTGATTTACGCATACTCGAGAAATTCACTCAATGATCACAACTTCTACAAGGAATAGAAAAAATCCGTGTTGCTGTCCTTGAATTGGAGCCTCACACTTTTCTAATTCCTCATCACTGTGATGGTGAAATCATATTTGTTGTTGTTAGAGGTAAATAAATTTAATTTAATCATCGTAACTAAAATTACAAAGTAAAAATGGTACATCAATTAAAGTAAATTTCAACTTTTCACAGGATAAGGCACAATTAGTATCGCGGATCAGGATGACAAGAACTCGTTTAACTTAGAGAAGGGAGATGTATTCAGGGTGCCCGCTGGTTCGATTATCTACTTGATCAATAGAGATAAAGAAGAAAAGTTCTTTGTTTATGGGCTGGCCAAATCCATCAATGCTCCTGGCAAATTACATGTAAATATAGTACTACTATGTTTAATTTCCGCAAAAATCAACTTACAAAAGTAGGTAATCATGATAGTAAAAGAAGTTGTTTGTGATCCTTCTTTATAAGATTTATTCTCTCTACAGTTTCAATATTTTTTTTCTTTATATTAGTTTTGATATAATAAATATTTTGATTTTTTAGTATAAGTTTCTGTTATCTAATTTATCAACCATATGATTTGCAAATTATAAGCTTCTGCATGACGTCATAATCACTCCTTCATAACCCTACAAAAAATGTCTATCTTTGAATTCAGGAATACTTTAGTGCCGGAGCTGAAAATCCTGAATCTTTCTACAGAGCATTCAGCAGTGATATCATGGAGAGTGCTTTTAATGTGAGCCCTGCTTAACATTTGGTCTTCTTTTCATATTTAATTACAATACTCTGTTTTTTATTATTTTGATTAGATACAAAGAGACAGGTTAGAGAGGCTATTCGAACTACAAAAGCAGGGGATATTAATAAAAGCTAGTGAAGAGCAAATTAGAGGTATAAGCAAACACGCATCGCGCTCCACTGAGCAAAGTAAAGGTAGAACAATAGGACCTTTCAATTTGCTGAAGGAACGTCCATTGTTCGAAAACAAATTTGGACAGTTCTTTGAAGTATCTCCAGAAAGATTTGAGCAGTTGAGAGACTTGGATGCTGCTGTTGGTTTCATGAACATAGACCAAGTAAGGGTATTTGTTAAGAAATTTATATTGTCGTTGTATATAAGTTAAAGTTAAACTCGATAAAATATTATTCCAGGGTGGAATGGTACTACCATACTACAATTCAAGGTCTATAAGGTTGGTTATGGTTGTTGAAGGAAATGCTCGGTTTGAAATGGCATGTCCTCATCTTGGTAGACAGGGTCGAGGCCAAGGGCCTCGTGGAAAAAGAAGAGAGCGAGCACAAGAACAAGAACAAGAACAAGAACAAGAACAGTAACAAGAAGGAGATGTGCATTACCAAAAAGTACGCGGTAATCTAAAGGTTGGTGATGTTTTGGTAATCCCTGCAGGCCATCCTATTACCTTTATAGCAACCGGAGGCTCGAATTTAAGGCTAGTTGGTTTTGGAATCAATGCTCAGAACAACAAAAAGAACTTCCTTGCAGGTATTCCATCTTAGCTTCTTCAATTTGTAAGTGTAATTTTCAATAGTACAAGTGGAATCTGTTCCAGAGGAAATCTTAGTAGCTCAGTTGGTTGGACGTTATTTGAATTTTAACTTTGTTGGTGAAACACTGTTAAAGAATGAGAAAAAGTCTCATATCAATAGTTAATGAGATGGGTGAACTCTTTATGAGGCTTGGACGATCCTCCTCCCTCTGAGCTAGCTTTTGGAGTGTGAGTTAGGCCTAATACCTAATTTAACATATTCGATTCATGATGTGTGTATAGTTTACAATATCAAGAGTGTGTCAATATTTATCATACCAACTTAACATGTTTTTAGTAACATGAGTGTGACACATTCCATTTCTAGTTAGATTTTTCAATATTTTTAGGCGATTTAATAGTTACGTTGCTATTTTTTAAGTGATTTGATAGTGTAAAATTTACGTTTTGAAATACTAGGTAAACAAAACATATGGAGAAACATAGACAAGGAAGCAAAAGAGTTGTCGTTCAACATGGTCGGAAGGGAGGTAGAAGAGATATTCCAGAAGCAAGATGAGTCCTACTTTGTGGCCGGACCGGAGGAGCATCGATGGCCTGCAGCAGAGGGAGAGAGGTGAAGGAGGAAGAAGGGGACAAGAACAACATTGTCAAAGTGAGAGAGGTTTGTGAGTAAATAAGAGAAGGCTTCTACCTAGAGAGAGTACTATATATACTCATATAACTTCCCTACTAAAATAAATTTGGTCTTGTGGTGTGCAATGTAAACTTTTTGCATCTCATGTTGAGTCGGTTTCTATGTCATTAGCTATCTCCTGTTTGATCCCCCTCCCTTGGCACGGGGAAGGTTCTGTAGTATATTATGAGCACCGAGCTAAGAGGTTATTGAGCATGACTCACTTTAAAAATCACGACCTATGTATATCTCAATTACAATTTTTTTTTTCAAATTCATTAAAATGTATGATCCTCGACAAAATTGAAATTACAGGATCTCTTGGAAATAAACAATTGTAAAATTGAAATATAAGAATTTTAGAACAGAGTAAAATTAAACATCTAAGCATGAAATAGGTCTTTCTCAAATATGATTTGTTCTTGTGCACACACATATATAAGTATAGATATGTCTATTTTGTTAATTAAAAATCAATTAATATATAAAAACAAGTGTTTTTGTCAAGTATGCATTTCGTTTTGTCAAAATAAGCCCATCCAAAATTTAATTACTATACTTAGTCCATTTTTAGAAATGATTATTTTATTTTTTTAAGTCAAGAAGCTCAATCAATGAACTTTAATAAGAAAAAAATCATCATAAATTATACTTTCAAATCAATATAAAAAAGAATAACCTGTTAATTGAAACTAGTTTGAAATTAAATTGGCTACGTTTTAAATAGATGGCTACAATTGTAATATTAAAAAAAGCCAATTCTTACTCTCAAAATCAACCTTTGTTTGGACCTCTTAGCTCAAAACCCGGCCCAAAATTCTATACCCGACCCAGCCCATGAAATCTTCAATTTCCCTATACCCTCTCTTCCCATTTTCCTATCCAACACAATACCTAGTAGCTCATCTCCCCCGTCGGTGGTGTAGCTACGTATAGTTTAGGATGGTCAGTTGAAAATTATTCATCGAAAAATTATATTATATACAAAAGAAATTATATAAAATAAATAGGTCAATTTTTTTCCAAATATATATTAAATTTTGAATATTTTTGGCGAAACTTGGGGAGAATAAGATGCGCACTGACCTTATTTAAGATGATTTTTTTTTATTTTGATAGATCATCGGCTATAATAACATAATTTTGAAATGGTAGTTTGAGAAATAAAAATTAGTTAGCAGTATATTATCAATTATTAATTAATTGAACATAACAGGTGTTGATTTGGGAGAGAATTTTCTTGATGAAGATAAGGAAGATATGTTGAATATATACTTTGATAGAGTGGCTAGGGAAGAAGATATATCACCTAGGCAACAAAGAAGTGGAAGCAACAAAAACAAAAAGAACGACACATAGAAGGCAACATAGTTGAGAAGGTAAAATGATTGAAGTGTTTGTTTGAAGGTACCTATCGATGTGACATGCAAAGCAGAATCATTTGACAGTATATTAATAGGTTTAACAAGATTCAATAAATCCATAAAGAAAGTATGAATTATCAAGTGTTTTTGGATAGGTTTGAAGAAGAAGACAAGAGAAAAATACTTCAAGTAACTTTTAGTGGACAATCAAATTTTTTAATTTTGGCGTTTGAAATAGAAAATTTGGGATGATAACTCAATTTGTACTTCCTCCATTTCAAAAAGCATAACCTGATTTAACTTGACACAAAGTTTTAGAAAATAAAGAAGATTTTTGAATCTCGTGATCCTAAATTAAAGTTATGTCACGTGACAAATTAAAATTAAAATGTTACTAAAAAAGGAAATAAGTCATTCTTTTTTAAAAGGACTATAAAAGGAAGAAAATCATTCTTTTTGGAACGTATGGAGTATTATTTAAGCATACTCATTTGTGATATCATCATGGAGTGTACTCTCTCCCACTCTCACCCTCTCTCTCGTCTCTCTCCTCCCTCTCATAATCTCGCTCGCCTTTCTCTCCCAATTCGCTCGCCCCTTTATCCCTCTCCCGATCTTGCTTGCCTCTCTCCTCCCTCTCCCAATTTCACTCGCCTCTCTCCTCCCTCTCCTAATTTTGCCTTCTATATATACAAATATATATGCATAATATATAATTATCTAACCGATATACATATGCAATTCACTTTTTTCCTACTCTTTTCCATCACCCTCGCCTCTCTTTTCTCTCTCCCCGTCTTACTCTTCTATTCTCAATATAACATGTAGTTTGAAATTATAACTATCAAACTATAGTATAAAGAATAATTAAGCTATTTTTAGATGGATATATATGAAAATTTCCGTATATTAAGCTACCAAATATGATTTTTGTCATAAAAAATAAAATAATTAATGACGACTTTCATGTTTTAATTGATAATTTTCGTAATTAAATATCATATTTGCTATAGTGGACATTTGCATAATCTAGAATGTCTTTTCTCTTGGGATGCGGCAAATAGTGTCATTTTGCACCTATATTTAGTTAATTACAAATGAAGAGGCAAACCTTCGTCGTTTATGCATGCCTCTTCCTTGCCATGTGTTCTCTTCATCACGTGTACACTTTTTGTATTTTAGCTCAACGCATTTTCTTATTTTGTCTCAAATTGATTTATTCAAAAACAAAAATTAAATAATTTTTTGCCTCATTATTAATTAATATGTACTTCACCTGTCACTAGCTCAACAACCATAATACTAAACAAAAATAAAAATATTCCATTAAGCATTCATTAGTTTATGATGTTATTAATTTTGAATGTTATTATGAGTAATATTCGATTTGTATGGTTAATTTCGATCTCTGTTTAAGCAGTAATATTTTGATCTGCATGCTATTTTAATTCCGCGGCAAACATAATTTAGATATATTTAAGTATATATGTTTGTGTGAGTTTTTAACTACTTTGTTGACTATTAAATTATCTGCTTAAGTATGTTTTAAAAATAAATTAAAAAGATAATAAGCTCATGATATATAATTCAATTTATCTGTCAGTCATTTTAAAAATAAAAATTAGAGATAAATAACTTTCACCGTTAATATTAATCATATTTTAATTTTATTTAAATAGAGTATCAATTACTCTATTTTATTTTATTATATAATATATTATATATATGAGTATTAGCTACAAATAGTTTATGATAGATTAATGTTGAATTTCATAATGAATTATTTTTGTCCTGATATCTCTGTTGAGTCTAGTTTAAATCTGTCTTTAGTGAAGTTATAAAAGTTCAGGATATTTTGGGAGAAGAGAAATTATAATTAGGTAGCTATCTCTATTCTCCACATATTTAATGCAATTATCAAAATAAAATCAATACTTATCAACTCGCCGCATATTTCTCCAGCACAGCGCCAGCTAATAATCTTATTATAATATGATCAATTCTCCCTGCACCCTTATTCACGTGACATGTATATAATTAGATAGAGAACTTATTTTCGAATGATAATTTTTGGTATAAATAAGAAAATATAGTGGGTCATAAGAAAAAATTATAAAATTTACCGGAAGAAAGTAGTACTATGCGGAGCCACTTTTTATTAAGGGGTGTTAATATAGCTGGAGCTATGTCTTAATTAAGGTGTCTAGTTAAACATTTTTTATAGAAAGAAAATATTGTATATTCAAATTAAATAATATACATAGAGATTACCTAACATATTTTTAATACTTTTAATATAACAATTTGTTGTAGCTTAATAGTTTTGAACATTTTCATAAACTTTTTAACTCTGCCATTAAATATTGGGGGGTCAAGAAGCACTCCTTCGTAAGAAAATTACTTTGTAATAGAGAATTTGTTCTAACTATGATTTAATCAATTAGAAGCCATCTAAAATTGACATTAATTTTCAGTTACACACCTTAATTAGACCTTATTCATTTTAGACACCTCATGTTATGCCCCAAACTATATTTATTTGACACTTTTTGCTAATATATCATAATAAAAGTATCACACTCGCTTCTTACACGTGAAAAACTTGTTCAACTAAAATTTTATTTGAACTAAATCATTGACACCCTTTAGATACAATTACTGCAATAGCAAACACTGACCACCTATTAAGATCGTATCACTATATTACCTACTAACTTTTTAGTTTAATACATGTCGTTTAATCCCTCCTATTTAAATTTTACAATAAGAATTTGAAAAAGCTATAATCGAACAAAAGATTATTTAACTCCAATAAAATTTATTACTTAGAATTCATACACTAAAATTTGTAAGTCCACCTCATCAAGCCAGCTAATATAGCTAACACTTATCTTCTCACACTTCCACTTCACTCAATTTACTTCTCCACGTCTACTCTTCACTTCCAACACTTGTCAATTTGCATGCATGCATGTACCATTTCTTCCACTATAAAATCCCCCTCACCAAATCAACATTTCATCATCACTAAACTAAAATATAATATAAAGTTTTTCACTCACTATGGCAATTTTCACAAAACCAAAGCTTTTATTTATCTTCTTCTTGATCCTCTCTTTGGTCCTTGTATCTCAATGCTATGATCAAAACCCTAGGGGTTATCAAGACCCTCAGGAGAAACTAAGAGAGTGCCAACAACGTTGTGAGAGACAACAACCAGGACAACAGAAACAGTTGTGCAAACAACGTTGTGAACAACAGTATAGGAAAGAGCAACAACAACAACATGGAGGGGAGACTGGTGAAGATGATCTAGGTAATGTTTTAATTTATTTATCTGTCTCATTCTTTTTAATAAAATTTATTTTTATTTGTCTATATTTTGTAGTTCTAATTTTTTTTAAAAAAAACGTTTTCTTCAACGAATGATGAGCTTTTTTAATCTCTATGTATATTGTATTTTCTGTTCTTTTTTAGTGGTAATGTTATCTTTCTTAGTATTCTAAAATAATAGTTTAGTGCAACATTTTTTCTGTCAAAATAATAGAATATACATCTTAAAAAGCTATTTTAGCTATTAAAGATTATATAGAAAATACTATAAAGTTATTTTAGCTATTAAAATGTTATTTGCTAATTTCTTTTTTCACTTTTAACTTTTTTCCTATCAATATAATAGAAAAATATGTCTTAAATATTAATCAAAATTCATAACGTACCCCCCTTTTTAGTCTTGAATCTCTTTCAAAACAAGGACCCTCTTCTTTTTGGCTTTTAACACAACTTGTTATGTTACATCTTTCGAGTTTATAAAAGGACGATTTGATACATTTGACATTTGACGTCGAAAACTTAAAGTTAAGATTTAGAAATTTAGTAAGTCTTTTCATTTTTAATGTTGTGACAGGCAATCGTGGACCTGATAAGAGCTACAAAAGATTGCAAGAGTGCCAACGTAGGTGCCAGAGTGAACAACAGGGGCAACGATTACAAGAGTGTCAACAACGTTGTCAACAAGAGTACCGAAGAGAGAAAGGACAACACCAAGGTGAAACGAACCCACAGTGGGAACAACAAGAAAAATCAAACAATCCGTACTTATTCGAGTCTCAGCGATTCAGGTCTCGATTCAGAGCTAGTCATGGTGATTTCCGAATCCTCGAGAGATTCAATCAAAGATCTCAGCTTCTCAAAGGAATCGAAAAATACCGTGTCGCCATACTCGAATTGGAACCTCAGTCTTTCGTGTTGCCTCATCACTGTGATGCTGAAGCCATTTATGTGGTGGTTAAAGGTAATTTTAGTCACAGTTCATTTTTTTTTTAATAATATAAGTAATTAAAATGTTTTAATCTTAAATTTCGAAACTTTATACAGGACAAGGAGTAATTAATATAGCAGAACAAGATAACAAAAACTCCTTCAACTTGCAGAAGGGAGATGTAATCAGAGTGTTTGCTGGTTCAAATGTCTACTTGCTCAACAAAGATAACAACGAAAGGCTCTTCGTTTACGTGCTCGCTAAGTCCGTTAACGCCCCTGGAAATTTGCAGGTAACGGTCAAATCTCGTAATTTTGATACAATCATTCTATACGTAGTAGTAGTTTTGTTTCTATTTTATGTTCATACATATACTCATTTGAGACACTGGTCTGCGTATACTAAATTGTCCTTTTTATCTTTAAATTCAGGAATACTTCAGTGCGGGAGGTCAAAATCCGGAATCGTTCTACAGAGCATTCAGCAGCGATATCCTGGAGTCTGCTTTCAATGTAAGCCTGCTTGGATTAATCATGACAGTGATTGTTTTTTTCCATATATTTAGTTACCATGCTTAGTGTTGTGGATTGTTTGTTTTGATTAGAACCCAAGGGATAGGTTAGAGAGGCTATTTGGACAACACAAGGAGGGGATAATAATCAAAGCTAGTGAAGAGCAAATTCGAGCTATAAGCGAACACGCCTCGCGCTCAACTCAGCAAACTAGAGGTAGAACACAAGGACCTTTCAATTTGATGAAGGAACGCCCGGTATTCGAAAGTAGATTTGGACAGTTCTTTGAAGCATGTCCCGAAAGATACGAGCAATTGAGGGACTTGGATGCTTCTGTTGGCTTCATGAACATTAACCAAGTAAGCCTCGGCTCGGCTCTAAGTTGATATCTTATACTGTTAGTGTCTATAAGTTTGAAAATTTGAATTTGTTATTGTAGGGTGGAATGGTACTACCATACTACAACACGAAATCTACAAAATTTGTTATGGTCGTAGAAGGGAACGCTCGATTTGAAATGGCATGTCCTCATCTTGGTAGACAAAGCCAGAGCCCATGGTCTCGCGGACAAGGGAGAGAGCGAGAGCAAGAACAAGAACAAGAAGAAGGAGATGTCCATTACCAGAAAATCCGCGGTAACCTGAACGTTGGTGATGTGTTGGTAATCCCTGCTGGCCATCCAATTACCTTTGTAGCAACCGGAAACTCAAATTTGAGGATCGTTGGTTTCGGAGTCGATGCTGAGAACAACAAAAAGAACTTCCTTGCAGGTACTCCTATTTTGTCATTCAATTGTCATTTAGAGCTCACCTATATCTTTCTAGTTTCACGTGCCCTAGTTGTTCCATTTTATCATTTAGAGCTGATATGACGATTGCTAATATTGTTCGTTCGTTTTTTTAGATGACATGATAACCTAAATTTCGTCGTTTTTTTAGGTAAACAAAACATATGGAGAAACATAGACAGGGAAGCGAAAGAACTGTCCTTTAGCATGCCGGGGAGGGAGGTAGAAGAGATATTCCAGAGGCAAGACCAGTCCTACTTTGTGGCCGGACCGGAGCATCGCCAGCAGAGGGAGAGGGGTGAAGAAGGAAGAAGGGGACAAGATCAATATCTGTCTTCAATTTTGGACTTTGTTTTCTAAAAAAGTGCTCATGTTATGCACAATGCAGATATGCATTTGTGCCAAGTGAAGAGAGCTTTGTGAGTAAATAAGAAGAGGCTCCAGAGAAGTATGTACTACTACTAATGTAACTCCCTAAAAGTAAATGTGGTCTAAGAGTTTATAAAGGGTTTTTGGACTCTCTTGTAGTATGTATGTATGTTTTGGTGTGCAATGTAACTTTTGCATCATAAATAAAACTCCTCTTGCTCTGTTAACTATCTCGTATTCCTCCTCTTTTTGGTTAATATTCGAATTGTGAATGATGCTTACTGTTCGAGCAACTAGTATTTGTGATTTTAATAAAGTGAAAATGTTTACTATATAAACAATATTTGTTCTACTCTGGAATCTACCATCTTAGTCTCCTTTGGTCGTCCAAACCATATCTCTTTCCCACTTAGTTTTTACAACTTTTTAAGTAGTGAAAATCGATATTCCTTTCATTTTATATGTATGCTACTTTTCTCAGGGTCTCTTAGAGTTTGATTCTTATATGTGATTATATTTTTATATATTTTAAACTTTTCAGTTTGCATCTAATAGAGTTCTCTTATTTGAGAACAATTAGAACTATCAACTATATATATCATCATGTTAATAAAAATTAAATAGCTCAATACATAAAACTTTGGAAGCCAAATTCCATCTTGAGTCATCATATGATGCAAAGAATAAAACGAAAAGGATAGCAATCGGCAAAAAGCATCGGCACTTGCATAGTCTCCTCATATTTCCAGAGCTATTAATGAGAAGTTGTTAACAGGTTTAGACTTGTCCTTTACAAAGATCTCGAATAACAGATAAAATAATATCTTAATGATTTTCTAATTATATGTACAAATGTTGGGATTTAGGCAGTTTTGATGATTGACAAAGAAAGAAGAAACACGACAGTCAACACGGTTCAAAGGTACACTGTCGCGAGCTTTTGAATTCGAGAAAGCTTAGAAATAAAGGAATGGATAATGTTAAATTCGTGAGAAACCCCATAGAAACAAACATTTGATAAATTGAAGAGAAAGAATCAATGAGTTTGATTTGAAGAAGAAGTCTAAAGAGGTAAGTAGTTTTAATTGAAAAATATGTCTTACTTGAAGTAGAACTCTTCAAGTTACTGTTAAATTGAAGTGTTGGGGTTAAACTATAATACAAAAGAATCAATGAATGTAATTTAAAGAAGAAATCCAAATAAGCTAGGAGTTTGAATTGAAGAAGGAGTCTTACTTGAAGTAGAACTCTAAATCAAGAGAGTTCAAGTTAATATGGAGTTTGACGTAAATATAACTCTATGAAGAATTGCGCTTAAATAAAAGTGAAGTCATTCAGAATACATGTGCACTTAAAAAGCAAAACAAGCAAAAAGAGCAATTGAGAAATTGACTTCACAAGTGCTACCAACGAACTTAAGGAACACATAGAAGGAACACATCGAAAAACCTAATCCTTTACAGAGTTTATATGGTAGGAGTTTTTCTTTGTAAATGAGTCTTGATGTAATCTTATTTCAGTGAGTTATAAACTGAATTAGGAGTGTTGTCTTCAGGTTGTAATAACTTGAAGAGTTGGGAACACATACTTTCGGAGGTTTGTGTTGAAGGTTAGGAAATGAAGTTAGTTCCTAGGATTACAAGAATTGTAGTTCAAATTCATAACTTGAAGTCAAGGTAGATTGCAAAGTCTGTAATCTATCTTTTGCGGAGGGTCGTAGTTGATTTAATGATGTTAGAGTTAAATTCGGTAAGAAGACAAGTCATGATTTTTACACTTTTTGAATCGGATATTACTACGTAAAAATATTATGTTTTTACTAATTGTCCTTACTACTTTATTGAAATACGTTAAATCACTTCTTTCACACTTAGGCAAAAATATAAAATATAAAGTACACTTCAAAATCGAACTGAACCGATCGGAGCCTATTCCGGCATTCACAAATTTGTCCTTTATACATACTCCATATGACATTCATGTGCTATTGTTATCACTTATACACTTGCACTTCATTAGTGTTCTCAATTCAACACTTGTCAATTTGCATGCAAACTTTGGAACTGACCATCTTTAAATTCCCTCATTTAAATTTCCCACGCAAAATCAAAATAATTCTCTTCAATCCTTAGAGTTTCCATCACAAGTTCAATTAGTTATATATTTTAACTATGGCAATTTTCACTAAATTACCAAAGCTTTTATTTGTCTTCTTCTACTTGTTGATCCTCATCTCTATGTTTATTGCTTGTCAATGTGAATGTGATCGTGAAAAAGAAAACAACAATCCCTACTTATTTGAATCACATATGTTCAAATCTCGATTCGAATCAAAACATGGTGAATTTCGAGTACTCGTTAAATTCACTCAACTTCTTCGAGGATCGAAAATTACAGAATTGGAGTACTTGAATTTGAACCTCGTTCTTTCCTGCTTCCTCATCACTTTGATGCTCAACTCTTACTTCTTATTGTTAGAGGTACGTCCAATTCTCTCTGTTTCTATTTATGTGATATTGTTTGAACGATCAATACGAAATTTGCATTACAATCCTCCCTTTTGTTTAAAATTAAATATTTTAAAGCTTGTTACATATTTTGTACTGGACAGATATTCTAAAACACAAAATTGTCACGTGTAACATTATCTATTTGTTCAGTTTTATATAAGTTTAAATATTACTTATAACATACTCAAAGTTGAAGGAACGTAGATGTAAGTTAAGCCATGTGATTATAAAAAACGTAAATGAAAAGTATAGAGTTAATTATTTTCAAATTTAGAAGCCTCTTTTGTGGACGAGCTAAAAGAGAAATTATGTCACGTAAATAGAAACAGAAAAGAGTCATTTTTTTTCATTTTTTCTTATAGGGAGAGGAAGTATAAGTATAGCAGAAGAAGATGAGAAGAACTCATTCAACTTGGAGTATGGAGATGTGCTCAGTGTTTCTGCTGGTTCAACAATCTACTTCACCAACACAGATAACAAAGAGAAGTTCTCGGTTTACGTGCTAGCCAAGGCCGTTAATGTTCCTGGCCAGTTTCAAGTGCGTATTCAGAATTTAAATTTTATGAATTTTACTTTATGTTTTTAGTATTCAACTCATTATATTTTTAAAGTTATGAATTCGTATCTATCATATTTATTCAGGAATTCTTTAGTGCTGGAAGTGAAAATCCAGAAACCTTCTACAGAGCATTCAGCAGTGATATCCTGGAGACTGCTTTCAATGTGAGCTTCGTTAGAGAGAATCGTTGAAAACACTTTTGAACTTGGCGTTAATTATTAGTTTCGTTCTAATAAACTATTAATAGTTTTAAAAGCTTATCTGTACTTGACTAATTGAACTTAAATATAATCTCGATCTGTCACATGACATAGCAAGTGTTCTCAAACTCTTGTATGAGCGTGAGAATTCAGATGTGTATTTCACCCACGTGGCAAGATCATGTGTGTATTGAATTTTAGTTAGTCAAGTAGAATGATGTTTTTAAGGCTATCAATGGTTCAGAAACGAAACTAATAATAATGTACGCCAACTTTACGAGTGTTGTCAATAAGTTTTTCTCTTTTTTATGTTAGTTAAGATTCTCATTTTTTTTCTTTATTATTTTCATTAGACTTCTCTTTTTTATGTTAGTTAAGATTCTCATTTTTTTTCTTTATTATTTTCATTAGACTCCAAGGAGCAGGTTAGAGAGGCTATTTGGACAACAAAAACAGGGGATAATAATCAAAGCCAGTGAAGAGAAAATTCGAGCTATTAGCCAACACGCTTCGCGCTCCACCAGAGGTGAAACGCGAGGTCCTATCAATGTATTGAACCAACGCCCATTAATTGGTAACAGATTTGGACAATACTTTGAAGCAGCCCCAGAGAGATTCCAACACTTGATGGATTTGGATGTTGCTGTTGGTATCATGAACATCAACCAAGTAAGCCACACTTAATTTGTCCTGCTCACCTCTGTTTCAATTTACGTGACATAGTTTGGTCTTAAACAAGTCATATAACATTTGTCTGACTCACTTATGTGGCTACAATTAACTTTCAAATATAGAAATGTTTTATTACATTTTAAAACGAACTAATAGAAAAATGATATCACATAATCTGAAACAAATTGAACACTAAAAAAAAACAAAATACTTGATATATCTTGATTGTTATGGTTTCAACATTTTTAATAGAAAAACTTAAAATGGAGCTATGTGCTTCGTACATGGAGATTTATATAGCTGAACCTGATGGAATGTATGCGTCCACTAACTACGTTGGACAAACAACCTCATCCATTCTGATTGGTATAGTATGCTGACGACCTCACCAACCTCTGACAAAACAACTTTTCAGTTGTATAGCACACTGCCCTGTACGAGAACACTCTGTAGAGGATCGGCTCCCTGCATTTGTGAGGATCATCAAAACATTAAGACTTATCATAACCTAACTTTCTTGTAATGTACATTCATTTTTCAGGGTGGAATGATATTACCGGTCTATAGTACAAGGACTACATGGTTGGTAATGGTTGCACAAGGGAATGGGCGGTTCGAAATGGTTAGTAGCCAAAGCCAGGAGAGACGAGGCCACCAAAAGGCGGTCCGAGATTGTCTATCAGTTGGTGATTTTTTTGTAATTCCGGCAGGAGATCCTATAACAGTTATAGCCAACGCCGATTCTAATCTCAGTATGGTTGGTTTTGGAATCAATGGTCATAACAGCATGTTAAACTTCCTTGCAGGTATGTTACTAATTTCCTCGTTTGCTCACCGAAGTCACTAAACTATGTTTTATAACACGCAAAGTCAATCAACTTTGTTTATTTATTAGTAATTTCACCTTTTAAAGGGGAATTGCGATTAGTTATTTATACTGTCACTACGTAGAAATTAAAATGTCAATTGTTTTATAAGGTCAAGAAAGTATATGGAGAAATGTAAACAGAGAAGCAAAAGAGTTGTCATTCAACGTGCCAGCAAGGGAAGTTGAAGAAATATTACAGAATCAAAACGAGTCATATTTTGTGGCAGCACCAAAGGAAGAAGGAAAAAAAATGGGACAACAATATGAGTCTTTAATTTTGGACTTAGTTTTCTAAGTTGTATCATATGCTATGTGAATAGTACCACTTGTACCTAAAATAATGTTTGTGTCTTCTGTGTGGGTGTGGCTGTAATGTAATGTAATATAACTTCCGTAACATAAATAAACTTCACTCTGTTTGGATGGTTGTTACCTCTTGTATTGTGATGTATTTTATTATATCATATTATATTGTTTTAATAAATATAATATTTGAATAAATTGTGAATTTTAAATTAGTCATTGCAACTGAATTTGAAGTGTTGAGGAAGAAATTGGAGATGTGATATATCGTTGAGGTGAAGAAACAAAAGTTTGTATTTTCAATCCGTTATGCATTGATATAACAAACAAAAAAATTGAAGAGGTGCATAGATTTGATGGATCATTCATACCTTTTATAATGTTGTGTAAAACCCCCAAAACTCGACCACAAATTGGCCCATTTATGTGAGCCCGTCCAGCTCCCAACTCGAAACCAGGTAGTATTAATGAGTCAAAGAAAAGATAGTACTCTATTATGTATGCGTTTGGAATATTTTGATGTATCGATTCAATAGATAATTTCTGTTGAAAATTTTACTAAAAATATATTTTTTTACAAATATTTGTATGGAATTCAACAAAGTTAGACACTATTCTACAAGATATTTTTACCTGATATAAAAAGTGTATTATCAAGATTCAAGAAACTCTCCTAATATAAAATAAGGAGTTAGAAACTAGCAAAGATTTTTTAAAAATAAAATTCACCATAATAGAATAAGGAAAAGAAAATGAATTTGCTCTTCTTCTTTTTTTTTCCACTTGTCCTTTCTCAATATTGGAGCAATGTTTATGTAAACATGTAACTTAGTAATTAAAATCGCCTTTGTTGGGGTGTTTATTCCTATTGTGTGACTTTTCAATTTGAATTTAAATTTTAATATGGATATCAAATATTAAATAAGAAATTCCAGAAAACGTCATCTGCCAAGGTAAAAAAAAGAAAGTGTAAAACCATTCTCCACATGTGACAAGGATTAAAATTAGAAATTTGACCAAAATAAATGTTGATTTTAGAGATAATATAAATGCAATTCCTCAAGAAGAAAAAATCGATCAACCGTTAGAAATTTGACCAAAATAAATGTTGATTTTAGAGATAATTAAAAAGATATTGAGACTGATTTGATAAAATGAATATAGATAATAATATGAATACTTCTTTTATTACATATTTTGGTTAAAATTGAAAAAAAGATAGTGCAACAAATTGAAGTCGGGAAAAAAATAATTAAAAATATCTAATTTACCTTTTTTCGTAAAAAAAAAAGAGGCAATTAAAAGATATAAGAATAATTAGTACTAGCAAAAACAAAAATGGCGGAGTTAAAAAAATTTATCAAGAAAATTCAAAAAATAAAAAGTTGAACGCATGAAAAACTCAAGTAAATTCAATTTCTAATTAAAAAAGTTATAATTATCTTTTCTTCCACTATTTTACTCAAATCATCATTAATGACCATATATCCCCAAATTCCAGGTAATACAATTATTTGCATTTTTTAAAACCCAAAGGTGGATCTACATTTTGCATACATATATATAATATATATATATATATATATATATATATATATATATATATATATATATATATATATATATATATATATATGTATATATTCAACTTCCAACTATTCTCTATACATAATTGGTTCTCATTTTTTATAATACTGTTATTAAAATTTCTGAATCTCCATCTATCACAAATTAAATTTTTGACAAGAATTAAAGTTAGTAACAATTACACTATCAATCTATTTTAACATGTGAATAAGTTCAGTTCTTGAATCTAGTTAATCTTTTTCAAAATTTTATTTGATGATATATGAGAAGAGGAAATAAGCATAATATAACTGAGCGTCAATATGTATGCTTCAGTTGTGCGAGTGAAAGAAAAGATAGTACTTTATTATACCCGAGTTTGAAATATTTGAATGTGTCTATCTATTCAATAGATATACATATACAATGACCAATTATGTCAAGTGATTCCTCCTTGGACAAAATCCAATTATATGTAGTTTCTTTAGTAGGTGCATAACAACATGATTGATACATGATAGACGTAGGTTATTGTTTTCACCAATAATCCTATATAGTTATCTTATGATTATATTGAAGAAACGTCATTAGCCAATAAAAAAATCTAACAATAAATATGAGAATTAGCTAATTGTTGTATCTACTTAATAATTATTAAGTTTTGGCCAAATAAATATGATATCAGAACACATAACAAATAAGGAATTGAAAAAATATCAATATCTTTCCTACAATGGTAATGAGACACATTTTAACAAAGACGATAAGTTTCTAATTAAGAGACTGTTAATTCAGAGTGAAATTTATTGTGAAGCTTAACTAAAGTAAATTCACATTTATATAAGAGGCAAGTTACAATTAGATACATAAATCGTGTGTTAAAAAAATCAAAATGTTATGAGTTAAAGCAAAGACAATAAGATTTCTTTGGCCAAAGAGTATATTATTTGAGCGGATAATATTTACCTTGGCACCTCTTTCCTTGTATCTAGTATAATTCATTATATTAATTTTATTTTACACATGAATAGCATATTTCTTATATATTTATCAAATATCGTATAAGTTAAACAAAAAAAAATAGATAAATAACTTGTTTCTTATTCAACTACCAAGCGATCCTATACAAAAGAAAAAATGGGTCAAATCATACAAATAAATTAAAAGTTGGTGTAGTATATTTCAAAACTAGAAAACTATAAGGTATAGTTTAGTAATAATGAAAAGGTACATGGATGAAAGTGCAATTAGCTTAAAATATGAAAAAAAAAATTGAAAATGCTCAAACTTGTTCTCCAAGACGCCCTTCGAAGCTCTTATACTAAACCAAAACTTTAAGTAAAAAAATCGGAGAAATCTCTGCAAATCTCTTGTTGAAGAAGAAGATCTAAAGGATCTATAGAATTTTCTAGAAGAAAATGGAGTGTGTGTTCGGAATGGTCGGTAACGGTTTCTCACTGGTGGTGGCGGACTCCTCCGCTGTGCACAGTATATTGGTTCACAAATCTAATGAAGACAAAATCATGATTCTCGATTCGCATAAACTTATGGGAGCGAGTGGTGAAGCTGGAGACAGGTTTTGTTTGCTAGATTTAATAGTTTATTTTTTTCGATCTCTATGGAATTTTTATTTGTATGTTGAATTTTTGGGTGAATTTGCAGAGCCCAGTTTACGGAGTATGTGCAGAAAAATGTGGCTTTGTATCAGTTTCGTAATGGTATTCCGTTGACTACAGCTGCTACGGCTAATTTTACAAGAGGCGAGCTTGCTACAGCTTTGCGTAAGGTATTGGTTTTGGAATCTAGGGTTTTGATACTGTAGTTACATCATGATTTGAGCTTGTTTTTTATTTGGGTACAGTTTTAGGGTTTTAAATGTATAGAAGTCCCAAAATGTGAAATTAGGGTTTGGCACTGTAATCAATCAATTAACTAAGGATCAACTGTACACTAATCAAGTATGCATGAACTCCATACTTGCTGGGGTTGGCTAAATGAATCCTTTGAAAAACCATTCCTATTATTAAGGCCCATTTCATTTCATGGTTCCGTAAAGCTAGAATTTTCAAAGGTTCTCCATTTTGTATACTGATATACATGTCCGTAACCTGACTAGGAAAGACTCCTGATTCATAGAGTATTGGATGAAATGTAGATTAGTAACTTGAACAGATGTAAAAAGTAACTAAGCCTCTCACAAGAGGTATGGATAAGGTCTGTATACAACCCGCCCAGACCCCACCTCCACCTGTGGGATCTCACTGGACATGTATCTGTAAAAGCAATTAAGCATCTTCCTCTAGTTTTCTATTAACATTGTTGGAATAGGAAGGAAAGATTGGGTGAGAGAAGCAAGTTTATGTTGACAAATTCCGCATATGCCATTTCTCCTAGTAGTATGCTCTATCTTAATTCTAAAAATGAATCGCTGTTGTTATGTCAATCCATGGCATTCTTATATCAGGGCATGAAATACCTGTTGTAGCATTTTCAACTCTTCCCATATTAACAACCCTGTGTATCAAAGTGTCTGCAGCAGTTACCATTCTGTATGGCATCATTTAATGTAGTTAAAATTCTCTCATTTCTTTTTTGTATACATTAGCTTCACTATGAGGATCATTATCTTTGATTGCACTCCTAGATCTTGTGAAAGTTCTGCCTTCTTTTATCAGCTTCTTTGGTGACTGTGTTGACTGAAATTAGCATTTCAGAACCTGGCCAATGATGAATATTGGTCTTCCAGGAAGTAGAGAAACTTCCTTGTAAAAACTTGGGGCATGAACCTTTTTTTTTATTCAGAATATTGTTTGGTCTTACATTGGGATGATTCAGCTAAGTTTTTCAAGTTTCAAGTAGATTCTTTCTTATGACTCACAAAATTTCAAGTGAAATGCATGTCCAAACACAACTTCAATTCTAAATACCATATTTCTCTTCAACTTCAGAAACTCTTTTTACTTTTCAATCAAATTTATGTCCGAAGACCTACTAAGTGTGACCTCTAGTATATAGCCCATCTGTCAGTTCTGAGTATAATTGCATGATAAACAACATTGAATCACCATTTTGATCCTAACAAAAATCTCCTGCTCATCTGTATTATTAGTGTGTTTACCAGATAAGATGTATAGGGCAAGTTTTAGTGCAGTTTTAGAGTTGCTTCTTTGATGACTTGTAAATCACGGGTCGGAGAAGTAAAAGAAGCCTGTTTGCAAAAATGCAAGAGGAATGTTGCATACGGTATGTGCCTGCCTACTCTTTCCGTACCTGTGTGCTAGTTAGGCAGCATTTCGTGCAAGTTAAACCTTTTTTACTGTGTACATTTAACTAGACTTCAAGGCATGAACTTGTCTGTCTGCAAAATGTATACTTTGCTGATGATAGTGGTTGAATAAATTAAGGGTAATCTGAAACTAGAGTTCCCTTAGATTTCACACTTTGGACATACAAACTTTTTAGCAAACTTGTGCAAGCCTGAGATATAGTGTAGGTTTAACAACAATTACGTCTTAGTCCTGACTTATTGTTATCATCTTTTTTGAGATGGAAAAAGATGATCCGATATTGTTGGAACTAAGATGTGTTTGTTAAACCAATTGGGATAATCTACATAGGTCGCTTGCTTCATTAAATCCATAGGGGTTTAATCAATGTTGCGTACTGTATGTGCCTACTCTTTCCCTACCTGCGTTCTAGTTAGGGAGGATGTCGTGCACGTTAAACCTTTTTTTACTGTGTATATTTTACTAGACTTCGAGGCATGAACTTGTCTGTCTGCAAAATTTATACTTTGTTAATGATAGTGGTTGAAATAAATCAACTAAGCTTCTAATCCAAACAAATTGAGTTTGGTTATGAATTCACTACATTCATTTTGCTCTATAGGGGCCTAATTTTCAATACTCAATAAGTTGTCTTCTAAGGCAAAATTAAGGGTAATCTGAAACTAGAGTTCCCCTAGATCTCACAATTTTGACATGCAAATCTTTTAGCAAACTTGTGCAAGCCTGAGATTTAGTGCAGGTTTAACAACAATTAAGTCTTAGTCCTGACTTATTGTTATCATCTTTATTGAGAGGGAAAAAAGATGATCCCATATTGTTGGAACTTGATGTGTTTGTTAAACCAATTGATCCATCTACACAGAGCACTTGCTTCATTAAATCCATAGGGATTTTGAGAGATTGTAGTGAAATTGTACGTCTTCTAGGAGAACATCACTCTATATGATTTCAGTTTATGTTCTCTTCTTGCACCTTCTGTCATCATTATCTCACACATGCATACTGGTGCATTTGTAGGTTCACATAAAGCATGACCAAACTATACTCAAGTGACCTTTCCCATTTTATCTTCTATATGTATTGGATGTGAATTACTCCCTCCGTTTCAAAAAGAATGACTCCTTTTCTTTTTAGTATGTTTCAAAAAGAATGACCTGTTTCTTTTTTTGGTAACAACTTTCCACGTGGCATGTTTAAGACCACAAGATCAAAGAGCAATTTTGTACATTTGGCCTAACTTTAATTCAGGACCATAAGATTCAAAAGTCTTCTTTATACTCTTAAACTCCGTGCCAAGTTAAACTAGGTCATTCTTTATGAAACGGAGGGGAGTACTATTTATCTTGTTTGATTTTTCCTAATCATCCAATCTTCAAAAGTTTTGTCTAATCTTGTATGAAGCACACACATCTTCTCATTTCTTTGTGAATTTGCTATGGGCCAAGATTCATTTTCATTCAACATTTCTAGTCTTGCAACATTTCGCTTTAGTATGTGTTCCTGTTGCTTAGCATTCTTGTAGGCCATAGGATATGCTGTAGCACTCCGGAAAGATGAACCTAGATATCTAAATTGTTTTCATTTAGGCAGACACCATAACTCCTGTTTAATTTCACTACAATTTCATTTGTTTTGAACAATATATAAGTTGGGAGCTAACAAAATTATAAAATGGTGCTAATGGATAGTGAGAAGCTGAACTGCAAAGAGGTCCTCCCATTTGATTCATCACTTTTTGGTCTTAACACATTCTTGCCAATCTTGTTATGATGTATGATGAAAAGAACATGGACGTGCTTCTGTTACAATAATGACCTGCTCTCCTTTTATGACTTATAAACAGGCCAATGTTGTCATACAATTTGTGATGGTTCAAGCAACACCACTTTAATCCTACCCTTAGAACAACCATCTAAATTAAGTTCAGCGAGGGAGGGGGTTTGCTCCAACTGACTACTGTTAATGTGTATATTACAGTTGGAAATGAAGTCGTTAAGAATAGGCCAAAATAAGGAGGAAGGATGAATATGAGGATGATGTGGCGGATAGTCATTCATCCACTTAAAATTCGTGAATTCTATCTCTTGTATCAGATCTGTTTAGAAAGAGAAGAATTACTTGTCAGTCATTAGGGCATCTGGGAACATACAATTTCTAGCAAAATACAGACCATTATCATGTATATGTGCACTTTAAAGTACTTCAGCAGAGGAAAATAATGCATTGCTAAATGTTGCAAGAAAATTCATCCTCTACCTATTCCTCTGATACATTATAGCTCACAGAGAGCAAACATAGTAATACTTTTTCCTGCTTATTAAAACTTGAAGTCTGTTTTACTCTTGAAAACAATATTGTTCTTTGAGGGTTAGTTTTCAAATTTTGATGTGCGATTTGGTTTTGTGGTACACATTGGTTAACTGGGAGGTTGTTTTTTTTTTTGTAGAATCCATATATGGTGAACATTATCCTGGCGGGATATGACAAGGAGACAGGCCCTTCTCTATATTACATTGATTATATTGCTACTCTGCACAAGGTGGATAAAGCAGCATTTGGTTATGGCTCCTATTTCTCTCTTGCCATGATGGATAGGCACTACCGAAAGGACATGACAGTTGAAGAAGCTGTTGATTTGGCAGATAAGTGCATCATGGAGATCCGATCTAGGCTGGTTGTTGCCCCACCAAACTTTGTGATTAAAATTGTCGACAAGGAGGGAGCCAGGGAATATGCTTGGCGCGAGTCTGTCAAAGATGCTCCTGTTTCCAACATCTGAAGCTCCGTTTTTGTGTTATGTTTACTCTTGAAGCCTATGAATCTTATGTTCTGGTTAAAAAACTGTAGTCATTGTAACTGCCCAAAAATCTGACGCTACAAGTATTCACTGTTTGATCGATACCCCGCTGTGTTAAAGATTTTAGTTTTAATTATTTTCGAGTTTCAGGTCGATAGAAAGATGGTATTGTGAGACTATTCTTATGTTTCAACTATCCCTTGTGTTATGCTGGCGTGTCTCTCTTCATTAATTTGGAAGAATATAGGGGTAATACAATCGTCGCCAATTTGCTTCACCGAAAAGGAGTTTTCATGGCTGTGAGGAACAAAAAGAACCTCCTCCTCCTTTGACATGTAATTTAATCAAATTCACTAAATGTCTACACCAATTGATCAACTGAAGCTAAGAAGTTCAAAGAAAGAGGAAGAACAAACCTGGGCAAGTTAATAAACTGAATGGCTGTTGTAAGACAAGTGTTTGCTCATGTTGGATCTTGCATCGCTTTTCATTCATATGCTAAGAAGATTATGTGTACATCAGATACCGATAAAGCAGTACATGTCAACAACAAGAATTTAACAAAGAATTTTGTGCCAGTAGTTTTACATCTATCCACAGAATTCTGATCTGACTTAATATCTTCCAATCAAACTGTCAGTTTATGACGCCATGAAAGAGACAGTATTAACTAAGTTGGTGCTTGCAAGAGAGATACAGGAGAATCGACATTGCAGATATAACCCATAGACGGTAATTGCACATTAGTTCTATGGCTGATGAACATTCTGTTGTGGCTTGAGCACCGGGGTTAGGATCGTCACCGACGTTGGAGGATGGAGGTGGTAAACTGACAGATACTGGTGGAGCTTGTGGTGAAGGGTTATCATGATCACCTGCAATAAAGCGACAATTCATTTTTTTACTAGAAAATCAACTTCCACCTTCAAATTTCATTCCCCTGGTTTTATTCCTCCCTTCCTTTTTTGTCCGTTAGAACTAGTATCTGAAGTTTCTAAGAACTGCAGTAATGTGACTCTGATATCAATTTTATAAATGTTATATAGAGATATAAATGTTATGTGGTAGCAAAGTATTCATCAATTTGGAAGGGGACAATTGGAATGTCGAAGTTATAAGCTTGAAGAAACAGAAGATAAGTAGCTTGCCTGGATCTGGACTGCTTGGTGGTCTAGGAGAGCTAGGAGGTGTAGGACGACGCACTGGTCTTGGACTTGAACCCCTGTGATCTGCTAGAAATTCTTACACAATGAAGTGATCAGGAGATTCTGAATAAGTAGTATCATCAGTTTGGTTGTGTCAAAAGATCAAAGGAAAATTACCTGTTATTATTGATCTAAAAGGCGGCAGCGTAGTTGAACCTGAGTCACGGAAAAAAAAGATCGTCAAGGTCGAGAATATGCTGAATGAAATGGCTGATCTTTGAATGTACTTAAAAGATCTTCAGTATAGTGAGCTATGTAACTTTTTGTCTTCAACATACTTGTGTCTAACAGGTGTAACATGACTCCATATTACAGAACTCTTAGACGTATATCAACACTTCATATATGCATACCTAAAGGAGTCCAGATAACGTAAATGGTGACGGAAACTCAAGTATCAAATGAGCAAATCAAATGGGAAAAAGAGAAAGAGGTTATGGTATTTATGCTTGGAATAGTGCTCAGTACTGTCATGCGATTACTGCAGATGGATTTACACACATATGGTTTTAAATTCATGCAACTTTGAGATCATGATCTACTAAGTGGACATATTTACTCACAGTGGATGCATGCATTATACCAATAAATGAAACTATTACATGTAAAAGCTGCCTTCGGAATTAGGAGATTCAATGAGAATTCGTGAAACTTTTTCACATCTGTAACAACGTCTACTAGAAATATCTTTCACATCCGTGATAACATGAAGCAAGTAGTAGTACGATCTGTTCAAGATAGCACGTATAATGTTAATTTATACATACAGAATAATTCATTGACAGTAACAACATTTGCGCATATACACACAGAAGTTCTTCCTTTGTGTTCACTTGATGACAAGCTATCTGTGCAGATAACTCAAAACCACAAATGGATGCATTAGCAATATGAACTCTTCATAACATAGAGTGAAATAACAAGCATACATTTCTACAGTGTTAGCAAAATGTTAGTAGAAATTCAACTATATTGCAACTCCGTGGTAAGATTACCCCCATTTTTTGGTCAGATTCAACGAAATGCTTTTGTATGTATAAAGAGCACATTTGAAAACTCTAACAGAACGAATTATATCACCAGTCCAAATCTAAAAAGAAGAATCTAATCATAACGCCAAAAGCACAAATTTGTCCTTAACCTCTTTGTGATAAAATTCAAATCCTAGCATACTTAACTGAGTTCTCAATTGTTCCAATTTGATTGGCAATTTTCATCGACAGACATTTGACTAATTTCCAGAGCTAAAACGAATCATTTTTATATTGAAACTACATGATTATGTAAGCTAGAATTCACCTCATATCAAAAGGATTAAACATTAACTACACATATTTTAAGATATCGATCAAATCACAATTTGCCTGAATAACTGAAACCGAAGCATCAAACACTTTGAAACAGAGCAACTAATTCAATTCACAGACTAGATCAACAGCATCTGCTTTCAACTAAATTGTTACTATCAGTCCATAACGAAAAAATTTCAATTACATTTGGAAGATTCAATGCAGTCACAGGAAGATTATAGCGTGAGTAATCGGAATCCAAACCTGAACAGAGAGACTCGAGAGATAGATTCTCCGCGTCTTCTTTATCCTCCACGGGACACACAGAATTTAGAGACAACAGCTTCATAGAACTGATAGGAAATCCGAGGAGCTGAGGGTTGCGAACGAGGTAGCAAAGGCAAATCGCAGTATTATCAACAAATGCCGCCGAGAAGTTATCGCAACACTGAAACGGAGGCGAATCAGAGATATTGTTCGGTGGATCGGAAATGTACGGAAGGCATGGAGAGAACGCCACCAGTTCGTCTGCACAGCTAATCGTGGTTGATAATGACTCCGGCGAAGTTGGCGGAAGTTCTGGTGGTTCCGGGAGTGTTCCGGCGGCTAGTAGGAGAACTGAGAAAAGGATCAGTACGTCCGCCATTGCTCTATAGAGAGAGAGAGAGAGAGAGAAACGGTTATTTTTTTGTGTTGCTGATCAGAGGGTTGTTGAGTAACAGATTAGTGGAAACTAATTTATACTGATTCTGAAAGTTGGGTAGAATGTTGTATGCATGGAAGAAAGTAGCGAATGGCGGGAAAAAAGAGATTTTTTATTTCCATATATGCCCTCTAAATTGTGGAATTTACAGGAATGGTGTAGTCAGTAGTTCGTTTTTTTCTGCTTAGCAAACTAATAACCCCTAAAATTATCTGAAATAATCATAAATTTAAAATTTTACCATACATAGCAAAAGTTTGAGTTTTATCAGAGATATTGCAAATATCTTCTTCACACAGGGTATCATATAATAGCAGATACACTTATTACGTCAGACGTCAATGGATACAATATATTTCACTATTGTTATGAGAGCAAATTCAATGTATTTCACTATGTTGTGAAATCAGAATACGTCTATCATTCATAATTAAGTAAAATCTTACTATTTTTTTACAAGATAAGAATAAGATATACGTACACATTGACATTGTCCTTTTTAGACTCACTTATGCGATGACGTTGATATCCTATGATAAAGAATTAAGAAGTAGTATGCAATTATACATTATTATATCTCTATACGTGATTTCATCATGTTTTACATTATTATAAAGCAAATTGAAAAGTTAAAAAATGTATATATAAATTTCAAAACTCCCAAAAAATTTCATTATACAGATAGTACAAATTGATTACAAATGAAACAACAAAAAATGTTTGCAAACAATGTTCACATACTATAAGAATGAATTCATTACAACTTCAAAACAATTGCTCCACAAGCTACCAGAACAACAAATGGTGAAAATCTCGGTGAATCCGGGGCAGAAGAAGGCGTTAAATTAGGCCTGAATCCTGATCCTGTATCAGTATTTCCAGATCCATCATCTGTTAAAGATGGAGGTGAAAATCCATTGTAAGGATTTCCCAATCCGCCGCCTGATGGTGATGGTGGTGTTAATCCTGGTGTTGTATCACTTCCTGGTCCCGAAGGAGGATCAAATGGCTCGGGAACATCGTCACCTGACATCAATTTACATGAACCGATTTAGCAGTTCGCGATAAGCTAGATTGGACCTTAGATTCATCATGTTCAATTCAATTCAATTCACGAGAAATTTTGAAAATGAAAATGAATTACCGTCAGGGCTAGGAGCTTGAGGTGGTCTAGGATTTCGAAATCGTGGAGATCCTGATGGTGATAAGGCAGCTGGACCTGTCACACCAATATAGCTTTATTAGATCAAAGTATTTGATTTCGATTTTGATTTAGATAAATTAATTGAGTTCGTTTTGGTACCTTGAGCTGGAAGAGGAGTAGAAGAACCTGCAATACAAGAAATTGAAAACAGAATTAGTTACCAAATCATACTACTCGAATGCCAAATGACGTTTATACCCCTCTAACGGAGCGTGCACTCGAGCTACAATTTCATGAGTGTTATCAATGACGGAAAAATGTTTGATTTTACCTTTGCATTCAATGGGAACACTATCTTTGTTACAAGCTTTGGGGAGTGAAATCGCGACGTTTCTGTTTGGTATTTTGAAAGGAACATTTCCAGTAACAATAAGGCAGAGGCAATCTTTGCCACTGGCTGTAAGTTCCTTAAGAGATTGACAACAAGCTGAAGTTGGTGAACCTGAACCATTATTGCTCATGAAGTTAATACAAGGGCTAAAGCTACTTAGCATCGCGCTACTACATGCTGTAGTAATTTGCCTGAAACTTGTATGCCGAAAATCATCAATACTATGACTAAATATGGTACAAAACGTCGAAAATCCTTAAAAAATTTAAACCCTTCCATTTTGGGAATTTTTTTATTTTTTTGAGATTTTTAAGAAAGAAATTGATTTTGGTTATGGAAGTGATAAATAAGAAGGGTGTTTTATAGATGAAAATTGAGGTTTAAGAAGAAAATGGAAGGAAGAAAATATGAAAGTCCAAAAGTGTTATTGAAGTTCAACTACCTTTAACTAACTTTATATCCAACAGAGTATTTAGGTGACCTTGCAAGTTTTATTTTCTTTGCATGACTTTTTTGGAAATCTTTAGAAGCTAAAATGATGTGTTTAAATAAGATAAAATATATTCATTGACTTCTTTAATGTCGTCTTCTTGTGACCATAAATCATGTATTTGAGTCGGTGTAAGCAGTCACTAATACTTGCATTATGATAGATGTTCATATTACACTTGCTGTGTTGCCTTTTTCAGACCCATTGTAAATGTGAAATATTTTGTGCACCGACTATATTGTAGTGACTTTCTTACAATTAACTATTAAAATAAAATTTATTTTCTTGATAAAAAAATAGAGGATGGAAAAAAAATGTTATGTGCTTATTGAACATCATATATTTTCGTGACAAAGGATAAAGATTCTTACAAATAATTAGACCTTGAAATGCATATAATTAGTAATCATTCAAGTCATAGTATTCGTTCTTATTTAATAAGTATACTTTGTCACTAATACACATATCTTATATCCCTAAATTCAAGATTCTTTCTTAAGAGTAATTAAGTGATCACTCTTAAGAACCAATCAAACAAGCTCATCAATTTTGTTTACTCCCTCCGTTCCATAATAACTTAATTTTTGAGGTGTTTCACACCCTTTAAGAAAAATAGATTAATATATAAATTGAATTTATTTTTTCATTTTTACCCTTATTAATTATTGTCAAATTTATGATTAAAATAACTAAATATTAATTAATCACTAGTTTCAATACTAACTAATGAAGGGTAAAATTGAAAGAACACTCTAAAAGTAGTCTTGAAAACTGAACGATTTAATTAATTTTAAAAAATGAAAAATGTCTCACAAATTAAGTTAATATGGAATGAAGGAAATATATACCTTGATTAAATAATTATTCTTATATTATGAATATTTTTAATTTTTAATAATAAGTTAATTTACTATTTTTATTAAATGAACAATAATGCTTATATATAGAGTTATATATGTGATTATCTTATAAGTGATATGATTACGTAGACTAATTTAATAATAATCACTAAAATAATGCTAGGAAAAATCATGGTCATACAGGTTTCTATGGATCATTTTGACCCATTGCAAATATTCTTTCAAAATATATGATCATTTTCACATGAAATTGGTAAAAGTTAGCATATGAAATTGATAAATAAAAGTCTAATGATACTTGTACGTTTCATTTTCTTTCTTTTTAAAATTTAACGGAAGAATTTTTATATATTTTTTTTATTTAACGGGATAGCATTTCATCTTTCTCTCCTTATAATATATAACCACCAAATTCTTCAAATGTATTTCTTTTTGCAAATATTTAGATGACTTGTAATTCTTGATTAATGGTTTATTAACGGATAGCCTTTTGAATTTTTGCCTTTTCCTTTTAATATTTTAGAAAATACAAAATCCACGTATACATGAATATTTGGGTACCACTCATAATATAATCCCCCGTTTCAATTTAGTTGGCTTGATTTAAAAGTGTCAGATGAAATTAATTAATGTTAGTGTGAATTCGCACATAGTTTATTTAGTAATATAAAATCTATATATTAAAAATTATATAAAAAGTACTATAAAAACTATATGTTGTTTTGTTGATTGTTATTTCGTTGTCATATATTTATTTATTTATTTGTAAAGGATTTGCATATATTTTACTATTTTTCACGCGTAGAAATTTACTGATATATTATCGTTATGATTTAAAGTATTATTTATCGCAATGATTAACAATTTAAAATATTAAAAAAGTAAGTATTTTAAAAAATATATATAGTCAAAAATATTATTTATACTGTTTACGTATTAGCTACGATAACCAAATTTAGAAAAGATTCATGTAATTACGTAAAAAAAAATTAATCAAATACATAGTAGTACTTGGATTCTTAAAATCAAATAGAACTATAGAAGTACCAAAAAATAAGTACATACTAAATTTAAATCATATCCATCAACGTCACTAATGAATAATTTTGCTAATTGTTTTACACAATCTATATTTCAATTTATAGTCATATATCAAATTACTAATACAAACTCAAAGAATTGCTCCAAATGCAACTAACATCGTTAATAACGGTGAAATTCCATGACCAAGAAAAGGTGCAGCCGATGGTGTTGCCGGAGTTAGCCTGCCGGTATTTGTTGCCGGAATTAACGATTCTGTTGGCGGAGATGGTGGCGTTAGAGTTGGATTTTCATCGGCTGGTGGCGATGAATTAGACGGCAACGGCGGAGGAACAGTTGAATCTGAGGGAAATTTGTTATTGAGTTAAATCATATTGTACTAATTAAATTTATAAGTTAATTAATTGAATAATAAATAAAATTATTAGGTTTATTGTATGATGTAATAAATATGTAAAAAAATAATAATGTCAAACAATTTAAGTTTGAACGAGAATTTAACACTACAAGAAAAGAAAAATGTGAATCACATGGAGATTTTTCTGAGGATTAGTATGAAAATCTGCAGGAAAGTTTTTAAAATGAAATTTATATATTTGTAAACTACGTAAAAAGTATTATAAGTCAAAAAAATTAACAAATCAAAATATCTAAATATATATAAAAAATTTACCGTCAAAGATAAGACTGATTTGAATCTCAAAATCTAAAAATGTGTCTCATAAATTAAAACAGAGAAAAAAATAATTAAAATCGTAAGCACCTTTAGGACTACGAGGAGGGATACTTGGAGCAGTTGTTGGTGAAGCACTTGGAGCCCCAGCATCGCTACGAGGACCTAATTATGAAAAAAGATAATTAATTAACAATATTTTCATTTCAATTATAAAAGCAAATTTTTCTATAATAATTTTATTTGTTTAGAGAATTTTTTAATTGCTATAACGATCGACTGTTACAGATTATAATCACATGAGTCATTTAAATAACATTTGATTGTTATATGTAAAAAAAAATAATTAAATCGTTATGGATGTAGAAACTTTAATGCTAATTAAAGCATAATCACACTTTTTGTATAAAGAAGAAAAATCTTCTGATAATGGAATATATATTCTATAATATGTTTTCGTCATAAAGCATCAAAATTATATTTGGTCAAATTTCCTAGATTGATTATTGAAAATTTTAGAATTTTATTTTTATAAAGAAAATGATTAATTATTATACTATAGATAGTAATTATAAAAAGGTACTTTTACTGAAAGCATGCTGCTATATATAAAGATGCATGGTTATTTTTGTTATACATTTAAGAAAATGTTACAAAATATAACATAAAAAGTCAAATTCGAAAAAAAAAACTTAATCAATATTGTAAGATATTGTTAATTCATACAAATGTATGCATATAAAAAAGTAGCAATCGAATAAATAAATAAATAATAATAAAAATTACAAAACAAAAGTACCTGGCGCAACAACGTCAGGTGGACTGGGAGCTGCAAGTAAGAAAATAAAGAGTGTCAATTTCTTTTTTTACTAATAAAGATCGTGATAAAGTGATAAGTATTTTTTTTTTTGAAAAATAAAAAGTTTGAGTTTATTTCTCTTAATTTGGAGTCTCTTTATTAAAGTTAAATTTGATAATATGAATTTAAATTTAATCCAGCTTAACAATGAATAAAAACTTAAAAAAATGTTCTTTTTTTAAAGTGTGACGAAAGAAACCAAATGGATAAACTATGAGCACTGAAAGGGCTAGGGTAGGAAGTAGACCACCTAATTCTCGCCAAGATGTAAATGTCTCTAAATATTTTTTATGCAATTAAATCATAATTAATTTAAATAAAAAGAATCTAAAGTAAATCATCATCCATGTAAATAGCTTTTATATTATCATATCAACCGTACACGTAAATATTAGACCTAAGTTTATAAATAAATCTGATCTTGAAATAATCGACTCAAGCTCATCATATCCTTTTCAGTGACTCGACTCAATTTATCAAACAAAAATATCATATTTATAATCTTAAAAAAAACATATGTATTACCACTTACCTTTTTTGTTTAGAAATTTCTTTCATCAACGATAAAACTATCAACTTATACAACCCTCCCTCGTGACTCCATATCCAGCAAGACTAAGACCCAAAACTTCATACGAAAGATGAAATAATACTTACTATTTCAGTGTCGCGGTTACATAAGCTAAATCCTATAATACTTACTACTCCAGTACATGTAAATATTGAATCTAAGTTTATAAATGAATCTGATTTTGAAATAATCGACTAAAGCTCATCATATCATTTCCAGTGACTCGATTCAATCTATCAAACAAAAAATATCATATTTATAATCTTACAAATAAAAAAACATATGTATTACCACTTACCTTTTCTGTTTAGAAATTTCTTTCATCAACAATAAAACTATCAACTCATACACCCTCCCTCGTGACTCCGTATCCAGCAAGACTAAGACCCAAAACTTCATACGAAAGATGAAACAATACTTACTACTCCAGAATCGCGGTTACATAAGCTAAATCCTATAAACTTTACCTTTGCATTTGAGTGGCACACCAGGCATATTACATGCACTAGGAAGAGACATAACCATATTGGGATTTATAGGCATTTGAAAGGGAATGCCACCCGTAACAATAAGGCAAAAACAATTCATGGCATTGGTCATCATATTCTTCAATACATTGCAGCAATCGTCGACTGGTAAACCCCCAACATTGCTGCTACTATTCGTCAAGAAATTCATACATGGAGTAAAGCTAGTAATCATCGGTCCTGTACATGGTGTAGTTATCGTTTGGCCATTGATAGTATGTAGAGACAACGCGTTCAACAACATCCATGAAAGAACCAAATTCGGAAAAGCTAAGTGCTTATAAGTCATGTCAGGGTTGACAGTTGACTTTCAAACTGATGGTAGGTTAAGAGTTTCAGTAACGCTGTTAATAGTAATTGAGAATATTTTTAGGATACTAGAGATAATGAGTGAATGGGGGAATTTATAAATAGGTGAAAGTTTGAAAAGATTATTAATTATGATGAAGATTAATAAGTTGAATTAAGATTAGATTAGCAGGTTTTTGAAGTTCAACAACCTTAACAAATATTTGTACAAGTACTATTATGGTTTTGATGTTTTTGTCTCTTTGGCTTTGCTTGTCGTGACACATAATTGTTATTAGTAGACGTAATTAAGTTTGAGGTTTGAAAGAGACCCAAAGAAAATAAAGCTCTATTCTATCTCAATGACATTGTAGTGTGAAGCTCCATAGAAGAATAAAGCTACATTATGTGGGGGGGAAACGAAATATTTCACCGGTCTAAATTTACGTGACACTGTTTGACTTGAGATAAAATTTAATCAAAAGCTTCATACATTAATTAAACATAGTTAATCTTGTTTAGTTGATAGATCGATATAATACATGTAATTATATAAATTATAATATACTCCCTTCGTTCACTTTTACTTGTCATTATTGGATTCGGCACACATACTAAGAAATTAATAAGCGATATAACATTGTAAAACATGAAAAAAATCATATTTTCTTTGTACATTAAAAGTGACGAGTAAATATAAAAATCTATTTTTGAAATGGTATGAAATATGAAAAAGTGAACCTAATTATTTAGTAATCTCTTGTCAATTGCTATTATGTGCGAGAAATTTAGCATGTAATATGATATGATAGTATACAACAATTGATGTATTATTGATAAAATGTTTATCTTAATCTTGGGTTGCGTTAAACTACATAACTTTTGTTTGTGATAGAAAATATTGCATACCAAAACATAGAAACAAATAGCATTATTGATGGAAAGTTATTACCATTTGAAAAATAAAATTCCAAAATCAGTCAAAATCTTTTATAACGATTAACGATGTTAGTTATTTAAATATTCTTTTTATTATTATAGTGAAATACCATTATAAAAAATATATAATATAGCATAACATGAAAGATTGATTACAGTAAATATGAGTATATAATTCAACCAAATGTAAACATTATTTTCAAATTTTTAACAATTCAGTTTTATCACAAACATCAATCACCATCTGCACTCAGTTTGATTGGACTTGGACTTACCACTACTCAAGAAGCTCAATTACAGAAACAGACTCTTAAAGCCCAACTCAATCAGCTGGCCCAATACACACTCCCCAGGGATTTAGTGGGCCCACAACGAGCAAAAGTATACACATCTCGTTTATTGATTTGGTGTAAACACTAGATGTATGTGCACGACAGCGCTAGCAAATTTTAAGAAAAGGTCCACTTTTTGTGAACTAATAAATTTAGTAGACGTTTGTTATAAATTTTAAATATTTTTACTTTATTTAAAATATATGAAGTTGAAGTTATATTTGATTATAAAATTTCAAAATCAATAATAAAATTTCTAAAAAAAAAAAGGAGGAGGAACTACCGTTTACCAGGTGCATATGACGGCTTCCACTTGCCCATGAAACAATAAGTTTCCATGATATTTAGTTTCATTTCAATGATAAAATAATCTTTTAATTTAGCTTATCATAATTTTGATGAATGACGAATTTTCTTTGACCTTGTGTATTTTTTATTCATTTCATTGACTCAATTATACAAACATTAGTGTACAATGTATATATTATTTCTTGGAGTTAGGTCATCAGCTTAGAATGCCTATGTTATACAGGTGCCTTTCACGGATATGAATTGTGATAGGATAATTGAGATTCTTTCATTCTTAATCAGAAGTTTTGAATAATTCAAGTTTCTACAAATAAAAAAATCCTTGTTGAGTGCCTTTCTCAAAAATAATCCCTACATACAAATATTCTAATTTAATCAAATTTTAATATAAATAATAACGAACGCTGAGAAGATAAAAAAGAATTGCCCCCTTGCCAAAAAGTCTCTAAGGTGATACATTGTAGCCGACTAGCCGTATAAATCTCACGGCATGCATGCGTACGTTAATTAATTTATATTACTATTATTATAGACTATTAATTAAATTAACTTGCAACTTGATTAGTCTCAATGACACGTTATTCAAAATATTACGGCGTAAGTTACACTATTTCCAAATCTTACTTCATAAACTCTTTTAATTAGTTTTTTTTATGTCCCCAATAGTTGTTTGATGCTTTTTCGATTTAATTTATGTGATATATATCAGTTTTTGTGATTTAAATAAATATGTTTTTAATTTTATATTTTTTAAATATTTTAAATTGTTAACTATTGTGACAGGTCGCAGGCTAGGATTTTAATCAGAGAATTCATAATTTGGAGAAGTAAACACACCGACTAATTAAAGGAAGATCGATATTTACTACATATACATAAAAAAAATAATATTTAACCATATATAAATAGTAACATTTTTCGCCAAAGAGAGTTCGAATGTACCCCTGCTGTATGTTGGTTCCATTCTTTATTGTGACTTATAATATATTCTTTACGTAGTTTAGTAATATATAAATTTTATTTAAAAAATTTAAAGATTTCATGAGCAAATATTGATTCAAACTTAAATTGTTTGATTCTCAAAAAAATAAAATATATCGCATAACTTGAAACATAGGAAGTATATATTATGGAGGCTTGATTATTGATTTGTCCTACATAAACACGATTAAAAGAAAGAAGCGCTCTCTGTTGAGTTTTTTTTTCTTTCAAAATTTTTGAGATTTAAACTTGAAACATCGAGAAAAGAATCATATAAACTCTTTAGTTAACAAAAGTAACCACTTCTATCAACAATAAAATTGTGGTGTAGCAATAGATTATTTCATCCTTAATCAGAGGTTTCAAATTCGAGCGCTGAATATAAAAAATCTTTTTGAGAATGTCACTTCCTAACGAATCCTACAGTGCATAATCTCAATTAAATTAAGGCTTCAATATAAACTCCAAACGCTTGGCAAAAAAAAGTAATCATCATTTCTATTTTTTGTAACTTTCAACCTCAAATCCCTTTTTTCTTTCTCTAAAAAGAATATTATAATAAAATTAATTATAAACTCCAAAACAAGACACTATAAATACCCCGTTACATGCCCCTAACATCACTCACAAAGCTAAGGCACACACAAGCGAAGCCATATTCATCATTCCTTAGAAGCCACAAAAGATAATATAATTATTTTTCTCCAAGTATGGCTTCAAAAGGAATTGCTATAATTTGCATGGCTTTTGTCCCAATTATCTTTACCATGATTTCAGTACAAGTAGCCATGGCTCAATCTGATTGTACAAGTACACTTATTACTATGGCTTCATGCCTTAGCTTTGTCACCGGAAGTGCAAAAACGCCGTCGGCTTCTTGCTGCTCCGCCCTCTCCGGGGTGTTGCAGTCTAAGCCACGGTGCCTTTGTGTCATTGTCAACGGTGGCGGTTCGTCGTTAGGAGTCCAAATCAATCAAACTCAAGCACTTGCATTGCCTAGTGCATGCAATTTACAAACTCCACCCGTTAGTAAATGTTACGGTATGTTACGTTATTATAATATTACTGATAATATAAAGATTTTTCACACTATCAATATAATTTTAACTTACTTTACGGGGTAAGTTACGTTTTTCTTCTGTTACCCGTTAAAATTGTTTATTATGTTATGGATACATATAAGTAATATTTGCTGTATTTTCTTGATTTTTTTTGTACATATGGGAAAATATACAAGTATCACTATATTATAATCGAAATCTCATAGACACGCATTAATTAAACTAATGTCCTATTACCTTTTGAACTTATTTCTTTTTTTTTTTGTAATTTTATGCATCTTTTTTGCTTATGTGGTGACATCCAAATATCTCCCACGCGCCTCAATTGCGTGGAGTCATAAAATGTGTCACGTAAGACAATAGGTGCACAAAAATAAAAATAAAAAAAGTTTAGAGGGACTTATAACCTTAGTTAAAATGTATTTCTGAAATTTAGGTCATAATCTAGGAGGTATCCGCACAATTTTCTTTTTAATATTTTAAAAAGATAATGTACAAGTACCCCTCAACCTATGCTCGAATCTCAGAGACACACTTATACTATACTAAGGTCCTATTACCCCTAAACTTATTTTATTAATAATTTTCTACTACCCTTTTTTGGCTTACATGACACTATCTTGTGGGTCCAACGCTGGTTGACTTTTTTCCCCCAAACTAGTGCCACGTAGACCGAAAAGGGGTAGAAAATTACTCATAAAATAAGTTCAGGGGATAATAGGACCTTATTATAGTATAAGTGTGTCTCTGAGATTTCGAGCACAGATTAAGAGGGTACTTGTGCATTTTCTCTATTTTAAATGATCATCTAAATGAAAATCATTAATTATTCCGACCTTATATATGTGTGATTCCTGTAAGTAAATGTTTAAATATTTTCCAACTTTGATTTATATGTTTTAAATAAATTGTGCAATTAATTAATATTTCATAGCTGGTAATGGACCGGTAATGTCTCCAGAGGGTGCACCTACAGAAGGAGCTCCAGAGTCTTCGACTGGTGTAGCTGTCTCAGGTAATTTAATTATAATTAAACTCTAATTTTATAATTAATTATCCTACTTGATTATCTAGTTAACGATCAGATAAATCATAAAATTCTAATTAAAATTTGCATAACATGTATGCATGTATAACAAAAATATGATACGTATAATAATCCATCCGTCCCAATTTGTTATTTATGACACATACAGTATGAATTTCGTGAGTCAAATGAGTTATTTCTTTTAGTATTTATGTCTTTTTTTCGTATCGTTTATTTATTTTTGTCGATTAATTTCTCAGGCTCAAAAGCGTCAGGAAGCAGCCTCACGTCTGATGGAAGTTCTCTAAAGGTTCCGGTTCGAGCTGCTGCTGGAATCGTTCTTTTCATGGCTTCCTACGTTTTCATGATTTAAAGTTTATGAATTTTAATGTCGTAGTATCATAGTATTAAATAAAAGTAGCATTATGATATGTTACATGTTATATTGGGGCTTGGTTGATTAGTGTTTGTCTTTAAGTTGTTGGGTGTGTGTTGCTTTTTAATTATTTGTTTCTCTATATATTGTACCAGTATTTGTGATGCTGTTTTGACTTTATTTCTAAGTGTTTTTATTCAAATTAAATACAGAGAAAATTGTTTCACGTTTTGTCAGTTTACAATTAAGCATGGTTTATAGTCCTATTATATTTTATATACTACTGCACAATCGAAAAGAACTTCCTTCATTTTGATAATGAAATGCATTTATTAATTGCATTTTCTTCGTCTCAATTCATGTGGTTGTTTAATAATTAAATGCAAAAATATAGTAATAAATAACGAAAGACTTTTTGTCTTTTTTAAAATCACCTTGAGCTTATTTTTAATTGATTTTTCTTCACAATAAAGTGTTAATTCGAACCTAATAACACTAAAATGGGAATAGTGCATATCATTAAATAGTTGTTAAATGACTTACAGAAATCCTACTAGTTTAGATACTAATTACTTAGATACATGTTAATTTGTAATATAACAAATTTTATAAAATTTTAACGTGTCCAAATACATTCAGTACATGCATTCATAGATATGTATCTCAAATTAAATTAGGTGTAATTTGATCTAGATACACTATATCCAAGTGACTCTGCATGTATCTCGAAAACATAGACAAATCTCGCTTGTCTCTCTCTCATCTCCCTCGCTACTCTCATATCTCAGTCGCGTATCTGGTATCCCATATACATGTGATTCACACCAGATACATGTATTTAGTATGTATCTAAGGTGATTCTCGTGTATATGTGATGTGATAGATAGACAAATTTCGTTTGCCTCTCTTCCTATTTCAATGTATCTGTTAGCAAAAAAATATATATCTTGGTGTATCAAACTTAAAATCTAGTACGAAATTATTAATTAATAAATAAAATGTGATTACTTAAAATTATAGAAAAAATTAGTAAATATGGTAATTTTAAACTTTTGTCTTCGCTTAGTAATTTTCTTTCAAAGAATTGAAGAAATAATCATAATGTGAATAAAATTACATGATCTATATAAATTAAATTTTAATTTAATAAATATATATCTATTAGTGTTGATACATTTTTATAAAATTTAGTATAGTGATTAAGAAATTGAACTTATTTAAGGTTGTGCGTTTTATTCTTTATAGTTTATAGCAACATTATTTTATTACTTTATATTTAGACACTCTTTAATAAATAATAAAAATCTCAAAGGTAGGAGTTCCTATGATTTCAATAAGTCACATAGATATAAAATGGTGTAATTTCGTGTTTATTGGTTATGACTATAACTTTTCAATTATATTGACTGAGTTAATTTATTTGTAAATTAATTATGATCAAAGCCATTTTTTACATTAATTCAGCATTACACATTTTCTATTTAAAGTATATAATATTATTTTGTGGATTATAAGAATTGACTCTTTATAAATTAAAGGGAACAAGTTGTTGACAATTAAATAACACAAAGTAACTTTTTTCAATACATTACAACTTATATCAAGAAAATGAGTATTACCAAATCTTACTCATGTCATAATTTGTTAATAATTGAACACATGCAACTTTTACCGATAAAGGCAAAGTTAATTTGTGATCAATTGATCAAATTTACTACCTCAAAAGCTCAAACTTATATGAAAATATCCCAAACTTTTGCCTTGAAAAAACTAATTTTGGAAAGAAAAAAATTTAGAAATCGCAAATAGAATAAATATAATAAGACTTTATATCTATGAAATTGATAATATATTGCGCTCTATAACTATAGTTCCGTTTACTATGGAGATTGCAGTGGTATACTTCTGTCCGTTTAGCGAAATATACAAATAATGTAAGTACATACAAATTTTGTATTTGAACTTTAGAATTTTTCAGAACTCAATTCGTATATTTCCCTTGCGAATATATAAACACGGTAATTTATTCATAAATTGTATTCAAATAGTTAGAATAAGCATATACAAAATTCTGAATTTATACAATCACGAATTGAATTATACAAATTTTAAATTTATACAAATTAGGAAAATTATATAAAATTATACAAATAAAACAAATAGCAAAAATGATTTAAATTCTTATTATTATGCACAATTTTTCCTTTCAAAATCTTTTATTAAATGAAGCCACAAATTCAAAATCACCCTTTTGGTCTATGGATGCCATTCCCATAAATTACTCCAATTCCATTGAGCAACAATTTTCTCAATAAAAGAAAACTTTGAAATGTAAATAGTAAAATTCTAGAAGTTTTTAGAGCAAGTTTCATCCCATGATTTTTCCACAAGTTTGACCAATATATATTACTATTTACACAAACTTTATTATTCTAATATATATGAAACTTCCGTGCAAGTTCTAGAAAGTTATCAAATTTTGAAAAAACTTTAAAAAAATCAATTCACTCATGTAAGATAGTTAGGATCCCTTCAATTTTAATAAAAAGTTTCGAATTCGGATCTTAAGAATGAAAAATAATTCTTGTTTGAAGCATCATACCTATAAATAAATCCAATAATATACATCTAAATATAATCGACCCTCAATATGACAACAGGATATCATACGAAAAATAATTAAATAAGAAAAAAGCAGCTTGAGCCTGAGGCTTTTTCTGTTTGTATGACTAGTCATGGGCACAATTGGTTAGCATTAGTTGGTCACCTACACAACTAACCACTTTGTCCCAAATCTACCTAATTCCCATGTAAACTATATAATAAAACAAAATAATGTCAAATTGTTACTATTTGTTTATTGGTCACCAATTTTTAAAAAAACATCTTCTTTTGACTCTCCCTACTCAACTTTTTTCCTATATAAACAAACACAACATTTCTTATTCAAACAACATTTGTGTGATCAAACATCAATTAAAAAAAAAAATCTATTCATATCAAATGGCAAATCAAGGGAACAAGATGAGTTTTTTCGCGATTATGTTTGCGATGATCTGTTCTGGAGTTGTTGCTCAATCGAGCAACGATTGCACGAACGTGTTGATTAGTATGTCACCTTGCTTGAACTATATTACTGGCAATTCCTCTGTTCCAACTTCAGGTTGTTGCACTCAACTTGCCACTGTGGTTAACAACAATCCAAGTTGTTTGTGTCAAGTCCTAAATGGTGGTGCTTCTAATTTGGGGCTAAATATTAACCAAACTCAGGCCTTGGCACTTCCTACTGCTTGTAATGTTCAAACTCCACCTCTTAGCCAATGCAATGGTAAGAAATGAAAATCAATCTTCTTGTTAATAGCCTTAATGTGTTCGCGTATCAACTCATCAGTAGTCTTGATGTATTTTTATATATCACGTCTTCAATGCCTAATCGATGATCTGTTTCATGTTGTTGTTGTTGATATTGTTATAAACTTTGTTGCTCTCAACATACTAAAATCACTTTAGAGGTGAATCTAGGTTATAGGGTGAGTGGATTCAAATCGAGTTTGATAAAACATTTGTTCTCTTGGTGACCTGAACCTAGACCTTAGGATTTTAGTTTCGTCAATCGTATTCCATGAATGTGTTCTATAAAGTGTATTCAAATAATGCTACTTCCAAAATTTTGCCACAATGATATTTACTTGACCAATACATCAACAAAAGCTTAAATAAGATACGTTTATAAAGCTACACCAAGAGGTTACTCTGTTATTAGGTTTTGAACGAATATTTTTTATATATTTAATTGTTTGTAATATAAATAAAGGTTTATGAAAATCACACCTAATACCCTAGATCCGCCCCCTGGACTTAATATCAATTGATCAATCAAACCTAATTATTCTCAATTGTATATTATTATGATTTTGTATTGATTGTCACCAAAAATTTAGATCCTTCACTAACATTAGTTATTTTGAAACAGCTGATTCACCAAGTGGCTCTCCAACAGGAACACCAACTTCTGATGGTTCAGGTATATTATACAACTCTTTCTGTATCAATTTATCTGTCGCACTTTTCTTTAGTTTAGAATTTTCACCATGTAATGTCTATGGTTTGTTCCAGACTACGAATGATTATAACTTTTTTATTCTTAAATTCGTGCTTAACACTATACGAATGTTTGACAGGACGTGGATCTAACGGAGTTCCATCACCACAAGATGGTTCAAATGATGCAACTTCAACTAAAATGGCAGCTCCTCTGTTCTTCTTCCTTCTCTTCGTTGCTTCCACATTCACCTCGGCCTGAGATTTTCAGCTACGATTTTCATGAATAACGGAATTACTATGTTGATAGATTCATACTCGTGTATCGATTACCAGCTATATTTGTTTTATTTCATATGATCTACAGTCATTTTCTTGATGGAGATTATTGTATTGTCTTATTCTTTAGTTACATGATTTAATAAACTTTTGTATTGTATTTGATATAGATATTTCAATTTGGTTAATTGATATATAGATTATCTGTCAATTTGATATCAGAGCAGGCAGAGGTCCTGGCCAACACGTGACGGGGCGTGTTGAGAATATATAATCTCTCTCTAATAGCTTAATCTTTTAGATGAAATGGTTCCACACTTCAAGATTTACCATTAACAAAAGTTAGAAATAAAATAAATTTCCAAACAAACATAATTTGTTTTCAAATGAAAGAATTTAAAGATACATGTTTTAATTTTATCAACTTGTTCCAAATAATCCAAAGATTTGTTCCAAATAATCCTTAAGTTGGTTCCAAGTCCCTTTTAGTTTCGCGCTAATCTCTTCTTCTTGAATTGCTTTTCCGCTCCTCAGAGCTGCTCTTTCCACACCTTGGGATATCTCGACCCAAATTGTCTACAGAATCCGTAGATAAAAGACTAAACATTACCATATCTCTTGGTTCACCATCACGAAGATAATATTTCCTCATAATACCTTCTCTTGTAAAACCAGCCTTCTCCAACACCCTTTGTGATGCTGGATTTTCAACATCTATCACACCCTCAAGCCTGGCCAAACGTGGCCATTCTACGAAGATGGTGGACGCCACCATCTTCACAGCCTTGGTGGCAATTCCTTTGCCCCAATACTTTGATGATATCTCGTATCCGATTTCAGCCCTGCAGCTACACCATTCTTGATCCAAAGGGGTCACACAAATAGTACCAATCACCTTCTCATTTAAACAAATTGCTCTATTCCATGGACGTGTTAATTCAATATCCACCATGTATTGCATTGCTTCTTCTTTGGATTCAAAAGGTTCACATGAATAGAACATACTAACGTTGTCATCCATGTAACATTCCATAAAATCATCAACATCGGTGAGGTCCAATGGACGAAGACTTATCATGTCTGAATCTGAATAATCATCTACAACAACAACATCTTCTTTTGATTCAAAAGTGTCACAAGACACACTATCATTGACATATGCATAAAATTTCATAAAACCATCGACACCTGTAAGGTCCAATACACGAAGACTTGTGTCTGAATCTGAATAATCATCTGTAACAACAACATCTTTGTCGTTACTCAATTTCAACACCTCCTCGAATTTCATTGACAATTCTTCAGTATTCTCCATGGTGCAAAACTCATATTAGCTAGAAAACTAGAAAATCTATTCAATGTTATAATTTTTTTTTTACTATATATCCTATCTGGACATGAATTAGAAAAACTATAAAATATCAAATCCTATACAATCTTGGTCTTCTATGGCTTTTGAATTAGTGTTTCACCAAGCTGGCTTTTCAAATAACTCAAAAAAAAAAATAAGGAATAATCAAGAATCTTCGAGGAAATTACTTTTGGTATAGGAATCGGAAAATCTAATTTTTTTTAGTAGAAATTAATATATTATGGACTATGGTATAACAGTGTATACTTATTACAAATTGTAAAATATTGTATAATGATATAATATAATATATAGAATTATACAAAATAGAGTACTCCACTATGGCCAACTTGAGATTCTAGAGAGGATGGTATATACGTAACATGATACCTAACCTTAGCACCTTACATAAACGATTTCTAATAAACCCTCGGCTCGAATAATTTGTTGATCAGTAGATAAAAAAGACTAAACATAACAAACAGCCACAACACCTTCAAGCCTGGCCAAGTGGGGCCAGTCTACGAAGATGGTGGACGCCACCATCTTCACCGCTTTGGTGGCAATCCCTTTGCCCCAATACTTTGATGATATCTCGTATCCAATTTCGCCCCTGCATATATCACTTCGATGAAATGATGATACATAAATTGAACCAATTGGCTTGTCATTTAAGCATATTGCCCTGAACCATGGATGTGGTATAACAACATCAGCAATGTATTGCATCGCGTCTTCTTTGGATATGAAAGTAGTGTCACGAGAACAAAACTTATTAACGTTGTCATCCGTAAACCACTCCATAAAATCATCAACATCGGTTAGATCCAATAGACGGAGACTTATTATGTCTGATTGATCATCAACATCTCCTCAATTTTCATTGGCAACTCTTCGTTAAGACGAGTAAGATCAATAGAGGATGAATCAGATTCCACAGTCAAAAAACACTGAAATTCTCTTGATCTTATTATGTGTTAGAGATTATAGTTTTAGGGAAGTGAAACATGACAAAGCTGGAACTTTATATTAACCTAAACATGAAAAATAAATAACGTTTCAAGCTCTTTACTGTTCATATAACTTAGTCACTAAGGAATGGAACTATCTTGAGTCACTTTCTTAGCAATTGACAGATTTTCTTGGAGAATCCATCACAGGTACTAAATTAATCAAGATGTTGTTTTCACTGCAATTTCTTATTTACTCGCGTCGTTTCAATTTGTTTGTCTTACTTTCCTATTTAGTCTATTTCAAAAAAGGAATGTCTCTTTTTTCTCCTCTTCCACATGACATGTTCTCGTGGAGGTAAAGGTCCTGTTTCTGAAAAACACAAGTCCGAACCAAAATTTATTAGATTTAAAACTTCTTTTCCACTGGGAAAAGAAACTCTGTTTCCCCGAAAATATGAAGCGACAATTACAGAGTAATTACTCTGTTCACTTGTCACTCCACCATTATTTCAAAGGGAAAAAGTATTAATATACCCCTGAATTATCATTAATGATATACAAATATCTTTGGTCATACTTTGGGACATTGGTGCTCTTGTCGTTAAAAAAATAAAGTGTATATACCCTTTATACTAAGAGACATACACATGTCATAATCTTATTCACTGATTCGATTTTTAATCAACGGATAACGTGTTCTTTTTTAGTCTTCCGTTAGAATTAGAGTAAAGGGCATATATGCTCAAGTTTTGGAATGGAAAGGACACCAATGTCCCAAAAGTATGACGAAGGTATCTGCACACCATGTACGATGGTTCATGAATATATTTATCTTTTTTCGCTTATTTCAAAAATAGATTTTTATTTGTTATTATTAACACATCAAAGAGTGTTTATATTATAGTATTCGTATTAATTATTTATCAACCAAATTTAATTAGCAATTCTTCAGATTCCATTACCTCAATTAGATGAAACTTTAACTAAACATGTAAAACTGTAAAGGAAAAAAAGACATTGATTCAAAAACTTTCATAATACTAGAAACTAGAAACCTATTCATATACTATAAAATTTTGACTATAAATCCTGTTTAGAAGATAAATAAAGTTGATACACCCTCGATTCAAGTAAGTTGATCCGTAGGTAAAAGACTAAATATAACAAGATCACTTAGTTTCCCGTTAAAATAATAATACTTCCTCAAAACACATTCCTTTGTAAAACCAGCCTTCTCCAATACCCTTTGTGATCCTATATTTTCAATATCAACCTTACCCTCAAGCCTGTTCATTAATGGCGAGTCTACGAAGATGGTGGCCACCATCATCTTCACAGCCTTGGTCGCGATTCTCTGCCCCAATACTTTGATGATAACACGTATTTAATTTCACCCTTCGACTTATCACTTCCATCACGTAAAGGTGATACAGAAATATAACCAATGGATTGCCATTTAAGCAAATTGCTCTGAACCATCGTCGTGGTACAATATACTTAGCTAGGTGAATCATCGCGTCTTCTTTGGATTTGAATGTACGTTGCTGAGAAAACTTGTAATGTTTTCATCCGAACACCATTCGATAAAATCACCAGCATCACTAGCCTCCAATAACCCGGAGACCTTATTATTTCTGATTGATTGATCATCTTCTATATTTTTTACATAAACACAAAAAACTTGTGAAGTCCTCTTTTGTGCTATAACTTATATTAGCTACAAAACTTAGTCAATATATAATTTAAACTATAAATCCTATTTAGACATGAATTATAAAAACTTCTAAATACCAAATCATAAACAATTTTGGTTTGTTCCAACAAAGTGACTTTTCATATAACTCAAAAAAAGGAATATAATAAAGAGTTTCGAGGAAATTAGTTTTGGTATAGGAATTGGAGTCAAACTAATATTTATATTATTTGAAATTATATTCTTAAAATAGTACTTCCTCCGTCCAGAATTGTTTGTCATGTTCTGCTTATCGAAAGTCAATTTGATTAATATTTAAAGGTAAATTAGATCGTATTAGTTCGATATTTAACAAAAAAAAAAAATAGATATTCTAAAACTATATAAAAAGTACTATAAATTACAATTTTTTGCATATTAATATGATGAAAAAATACATCTTAAAATGTTAATCAAAATTTTTATAATTTGACTCTAAAAATAGAAACCATGACAAATAATATTGGACGAGGGAGTAAATGGGGAGACGCAAAATGGCAAACATTGGTAGTATATTACCATCCATAATACAGTTGGCTATAGTTTCTTAAATTTTGTTATTCAGTTATAATCGTATAAATTTAGAATTTCTATAATTTTGATTTCTGATGATATAAATTTAAAATTTTTATATGCTTACCTTAGGTAACGTATACAATTTGTTGAATACATTGATTTGTATAAGTTACAAAAAAAAATCATAATAAATTACCTTGTTTGTAATATCGACAAGCGAAATATGCACATAGTTCTAAAAAAATTCATATAGCAAGCGAAATATATAACGGAGTTCTAAAAAATTATTAAGGGTATTAATACAGATTTATATATACATACTTTGTTTGTATATTCGAAGCGAAATATACAAATAAAAATATCTATAACAAACAAAACTATAACATTGGGACATGATTAAGCAAATTGTATCTACGAAGCTAACTAAATTTTTTAATCTCTTTATTATTTGTAAAATTTTCTCAAAATATATTACTTGAACTTTATTGCATATTTATAGCCCAAAACTTATATCCTTTTCTTTCATTTTTTCTCTCATTCTTCTCTTCTGGCTTTAGTCCCAAAAAGCAGAGAGTTCAGTCCATCTTATGGTATAGCATATACTTATTACAATTTGTATAATAATATTGTATAATGATATATATAATTTATACATATATATAGAGAGAATTATACAATAGATATACATACTAGAGTACTCCACTTAGCCAACTAGAGATTCTCGAGAGGATGGTATGTACGTAGCTTGATTCCTATCTCGTGAAGGTAAATAGATTGTTTCCAATAAATCCTCGGCTCAAGTAAAGTACGTAAGTTGTTGTGATCAATAGATAAAAGACTAAACATAACAATATCAATTGGTTTCCCCTTAACAAGATAGTACTTCCTCAAAACACCTTCCTTAATAAAACCAGCCTTTTCCAAACCCTTTGTGATCCTATATTATCAACAGCCACAACACCTTCAAGCCTGGCCAAGTGGGGCCAGTCTACGAAGATGGTGGACGCCACCATCTTCACCGCCATGGTGGCAATCCCTTTGCCCCAATACTTTGATGATAATTCGTATCCAATTTCGCCCCTACATATATCACTTCCATGAAATGATGATACATAAATTGAACCAATTGGCTTGTCATTTAAGCATATTGCCCTATACCATGGATGTGGAATAACAACATCAGCAATGTATTGCATCGCGTCTTCTTTGGATATGAAAGTAGTGTCATGAGAACAAAACGTATTAACGTTGTCATCCGTAAACCACTCCATAAAATCATCAACATCGGTTAGATCAAATAGACAGAGACTTATTATGTCTGATTGATCATCAACATCTCCTCGATTTTCATTGGCAACTCTTCGTTAAGACGAGTAAGATCAATGGAGGATGAATCAGATTCCACAGCCAAAAAACACTGAAATTCTCTTGATTTTATTATGTGTTGGAGATTATAGTTTTAGGGAAGTGAAACATGACAAAGCTGGAACTTTAATTTATATTAACTTAAACATGAAAATAAATAACGTTTCAAGGTCTTTACTGTTCATATAACTTAAAGTCACTAAGGAATGGAACTATCTTGGGTCACTTTCTTAGCAATTGACAGATTTTCTTGGGAATCCATCACAGGTACTAAATTAATCAAGATGTTGTTTTCACTGCAATTTCTTATTTACTCGCGTCGTTTCAATTTGTTTGTCTTACTTTCCTATTTATTCTATTTCAAAAAAGGAATGTCTCTTTTTTCTCCTCTTCCACATGACATGTTCTCGTGGAGGTAAAGGTCCTGTTTCTGAAAAACACAAGTCCGAACCCCAAAAGTTAAATTTTATAAGATCGATCTCTTCATTACACAACAACAAAAAGAGGACAGTGCATATTATAAGTTAATAAGGATCACAAAACTAGCTTTTGTGAATCATCAAACTCGTCTTAACTGGATCGTAGTGACAATAGGGCTAATCAATATAAGCATATTCATTCCATTCTACGCTAGGACCTCCACATAGTGCAGCAAATGCCCCGAATGAATCGTCATCTGTGATATCAATTAACCACGTCTGATATGGCACGACAGAGTGGAGTACATAACAGGAGGAAATATTCCAGCAAAGGTGTATCGATTATTGACATGACTAGCTCTGAAAGTCCACCAGGCAGTACCCGTTGTATCGTGGATATCAATGTGTTGGGAATAAATCCGTAACAGAAATAATATTTGCGGTAATAAAGGCAACAAATGCGGACACAACAATGCGGTTAATCAACGAGAATAAAAGAGAAATAATGACACCAAGATTTTACGTGGAAACCCTTCTAAATAAGGGAAAAAACCACGACCCGAGAGGAGCAACGAATATCACTATAGTAAGGATTTTACACTTGTATGTCTGAGTAAAACTCCAAAGACCACTACACATTCAAAAGAAATAACACTCTTTTGATTTTTCCACCTCACTACAATATCGCTCACACTCTCTATTTTTTCTCACAGATTATTTTCCTCTGTGATGCCTCACTCTTCTTTCTCTCCTTTGTAATTCTTTTTGGTGTACTTAGAATGAAGAATTGTCCTCCCTTTTATAGAGAACAAATACACTACCCTCCAAATATGCTATAGAAGAAAAATAAACTTTTTCTTCTTCATAGCTCACCTACTCTACCAAACTTTGAAATTGGCACAAAACTTGTTTTTCTTCTTTGTAGCTTACCAACTCTACCAAAAACTTTGAAATTGGCACAAAACAAGTTTTTCTTCTTTATAGATTACCAACTCTACCAAACTTTGAAATTGGCACAAAGTTATTCAAAGTTTGGTACATGGGGATGGACCTCACAATCTCCCCCTCCAGACCCATGCACCTGAAGGAGGTAGCTCCAGGTTTCTAGCTTGAGTACATGCCGACAAGTTCTTTGCATAGCTCAACTTGTCTTTTGATACCACCTTGGTCAGCATATCTGAAGGGTTTTCAGTGGTAGAGATCTTCATGACCTGCATAGATCCGTCCTCTATCTTTTCACGAATCCAGTGATATCTCACGTCATATGCTTTGTCCTTGCATGATACATGGTGTTCTTGCTCAAGTCTATTGCACTCTGACTGTCACAATAGACGACATACTCCTTCTGATGCAATCCAAGTTCTTGAAGAAATCGTTTCAGCCATACCATCTCTTTGCCAGCTTCAGTAGCTGCAATATATTCTGCCTCAGTTGTAGAGAGTGCGACACACTTCTGCAACTTTGATTGCCATGATATAGCTCCCCCTGAAAATGTAAACAAATATCCAGTAGTGGATTTTCTATTATCGAGGTCACCTGAGTATCCACTTAACTGCCTCCCAGTGTTCTTTTCCAGGATTTTCAAGGAATCTGCTAACAACACAACTGCATGAGCAATATCAGGTCTTGTACACACCATCGCATACATCAAACTCCCCACTGCTGAAGAATAAGGAACTTTAGCCATTCCCTCTTTCTCCTCTTTTGTTGTAGGACACATCTGTTTGCTCACTTCAGATGACTCGCAAGAGGCGTGCTAACAGGTTTAGCACTCTTCATGTTGAAGCGTTCTAGTACACGTTCAATGTACTTCTCTTGAGATAGCCACAACTTTCTTTTTGTTCGTTCTCGAACAATCTTCATCCCTAGAATTTGTTGTGCTGGGCCCAAGTCTTTCATGTCAAATGACTTGGACAAATCTTTCTTCAACTTTGCAATCAGCTTTGTCTTGTCCTACATTAACATGTCATCCACATATAACAACAAAATAATAAAATTGTTGTCAGAAAATCTTTTGAAGTATACACATGGATCAGAATAGGTCTTTGTGTACGTTTGACTTTTCATGAAAGAGTCAACTTTTTGTACCATTGCCTTGGGGCCTGTTTCAACCCATAAAGACTCTTATTCAATTTGCACACCATGTGTTTCTTTCCAGATACTTCAAATCCCTCTGGTTGCTCCATATAAATCTCTTCTTCCAAATCTCCGTGAAGGAATGCAGTTTTCACGTCCAATTGCTCCACTTCAAGATCTAGACTAGCTGCTATGCTCAAAAGTTCGAATAGAAGTCATTTTGACAACAGGTGAAAAAATTTCATCAAAATCAATACCTTTCTTTGTTCGAAGCCTTTTACAACCAATCGAGCTTTGTACCTCACCAACTTGCCATTTCCATCTTTCTTGAGTTTAAAGACCCACTTGCACTTAAGTGGTTTTTCCTTTTGGAAGTTCAACTAGAGTATGTATGTGCCATTTTTCTGTAGAGATCCCATCTCTTCGTGCATGGCTTTCATCCATTGACTCTTTTCTGGATGAGACAACACCTCCTTAAGACTTTCTGGCTCACCTTCATCATTGATAAGGACATACTCTGAGGAAGGGTATTTGGTTGATTCTACCCTTTGTCTTTCTGATCTCCTCAGAGGTTGAGATTGTTCTTCTTCTGGGTACTCCATTTGCTCGTGGTATTATCACTAAGTTGCTCCCCCTGCTCAACAATCTCATCGGTTGCTCTTCATGCTCAGCAACTTCATCAATCATACTTTCTGCACTTATGGGATGGTTAGAAGAAGAAGGAATGGTAACAAGATTAGGGACTATACCATTCTTTTTCTTGGCCTTCTCGGATAGATCATCAGCAGTTCCAACTTCACTTTCTCGAAAGATTACATCTCTACTTCTGATGACCTTCTTCTTCAAAAGATCCCATAGTCTGTACCCGAACTCTTCATCTCCATATCCGATGAATATGCAAGGAACTGATTTATCATCTAGCTTGGTTCTTTGCTCCTTCGGTACATGTGCAAAAGCTTTGCAACCGAACACCTTTAGGTGCGAGTAAGACATCTCTTTGTTGGTCCAAACTCTCTCCGGAATGTCAAACTCCAACGGAACTGATGGACTACGATTGATAAGATAACACGCTGTCCGAACTGCTTCACCCCAGAATGTCTTGGGTAATTTAGCCATTCTGAGCATGCTTCTCACCTTCTCAACAATGGTGCGATTCATTCTCTCAGCTACACCATTGTGTTGTGGGGTTCCAGGAACTGTCTTTTCATGTCTGATTCCATGGTTTGAACAGTACTCTTCAAATTCTCTTGAAGTGTACTCACCTCCATTGTCGGTTCGGAGACGTTTTAACTTTCGACCTGTCTCTCTTTCTATCAGAGCATGAAACTTTTGAAATACTTGAAACACCTGATCTTTGGTTCTCAAAATAAACCCACAATTTTCGAGAAGCGTCATCAATAAAGGTAACAAAGTATATTATTACTCCTATCTCATTCTATCTCCATTGGACCACAAACATCAGAATATACCAAATCAAGTATATTCGACTTTCTTTCAGATGATGTCTTAAATGAGACTCTATGTTGTTTACCAAATAAGCAGTAGTTATACAGGGTTTTATCGTTATACCTTTGGGAAAAGAGATGAGTGACTTTTGGAAAGAATTTGCAATCCTTTCTCGCTCATATGACCCATTCTTTTATGCCATAAATCTGCAGAATTTTCTTCGTGAGCCGCATTTAATTCACTTGGCATATTTCTGCATTTGTCCTGTATAACGTGCCACGAGCAACTCCTTTTGCAATCACAATGCCCCTTGGTGAGTCTCCATTTTTTATCTGCAAAGTAGTTCTCATATCCATCTTGGTCCAAAGCAATTCCCGAGATCAAGTTCATCCGCAAATCAGGTACGTGGCGCACATCTTTCAACACTAATGTGCATCCAACATTTGTTTTTAAGCAAATGTCTCCGATCCCGCTCAATCTTTGAGTAACTTGTGTTACCCATTTTCACATTGCCATAATCACCGGCTACATATCTGCAAAAAAGATCTCTTACCGGTGTGGCATGATAAGATGCTGCTGTGTCGACCACCCATTCCGACTCTATACCTGCCAAGTGCATGCATTCTTTTCCTCATTTATGAGAGAGAACAACATCGTCATTATTTTGCACCATGGCAGCTGTGTTGTCATCATTCTTTTGGCCGCTGCTTTCCCCTTTGCCCCTTTTTAGATTTGGACAATATCTTTTGAAGTGTCCTGGTTGATCGCAATTGTAGCAATTTCTGGCCTTTGATTTTGATCGGACTTTGGACTTTCCACGAGCTCCGGATCTACCATAGTTACTTGAGCTCCTTTGGTAACTTCTGCCTCTACTTTCCGTGATGAGAGCCTGTCCGTGATTTTCAGGCCTTTTTCTCATCTTCTCATTAAGCAAAAGGGCTGATGTGACATCCTTCAACTCAATAGAGTCCTTACCATGTAAAATGGTTGTGATAAAGTATCGTAGGAAGATGGCAACGAGTTTAGGAGCACTATGGCTTTATCTTCATCCTCGATCTTTACTCCGAGGTTTGCTAGCTGCGTGATTAGTCCATTAAGTACATTTAAATGGGACAAAAAATTTGTACCTTCATCCATATGTAGTGCATATAACTGTTTCTTTAGGTACAATTTATTTGTCAGCGTTTTGGACATGTATAGATTTTCTAACTTTGTCCAAATGCCACATGCACTCTCTTCATCGACGATGTTATTAACTACATCATGTTAAGTGCAATCTGATTGCACTAGCAGCCTTTTCATCCAATTCTTCCCAATCCTCAAGTTTCATGGATTCGGGCTTTTTGGATTTGCCGCCTAGTGCCTTATGCAAACCCTGTTGGATGAGCAAGTCTTTCATCCTTCTCTGCCACATTGAGAAACCGCTATCACCGTTGAATTTTGCTACCTCGTACTTTACTCCAGACATTTTTTTTTTTTATTGAGTATAGTACAATGAGCTGCAAAAAATATTTCTGTAAATGAGCAGAACCTGTGCTCTGATACCAATTGTTGGGAATAAATCCGTAACAGAAATAATATTTGCGGTAATAAAGGCAACAAATGCGGAACACAACAATGCGGTTAATCAACGAGAATAAAAGAGAATAATGACACCAAGATTTTACGTGGAAACCCTTCTAAATAAGGGAAAAAACCACGACCCGAGAGGAGCAACGAATATCACTATAGTAAGGATTTTACACTTGTATGTCTGAGTAAAACTCCAAAGACCACTACACATTCAAAAGAAATAACACTCTTTTGATTTTTCCACCTCACTACAATATCGCTCACACTCTCTATTTTTTTCTCACAGATTATTTTCCTCTGTGATGCCTCACTCTTCTTTCTCTCCTTTGTAATTCTTTTTTGTGTGTACTTAGAATGAAGAATTGTCCTCCCTTTTATAGAGAACAAAATACTACCCTCCAATATGCTATAGAAGAAAAAATAACTTTTTCTTCTTCATAGCTCACCTACTCTACCAAACTTTGAAATTGGCACAAAACGTTTTTCTTCTTTGTAGCTTACCAACTCTACCAAACTTTGAAATTGGCACAAAACAAGTTTTTCTTCTTTATAGATTACAACTCTACCAAACTTTGAAATGGCACAAAGTTATTCAAAGTTTGGTACATGGGGATGGACCTCAACAATGGACTCGAGAGGAATTCCAGCATTCTTAATGTGAGGGAGGATGTTGTTGTAGTACCGTGCAATAGAGATTTCTTGGCTGGAGCAACCTTCATTCCCAGTTCCCTCGGAATATATGCTGGAGAGATCCTTACAGACAACCTCATTGGCACTCGATAACAGTATTCGACACCAACAACTGTCTCACTAACTTTTTTGTCACTACATTGTTTTTTTTTTTTTTGAAGAGGATCCAACCTCTTGTGTATCCATTAAGCGTAGCCCGGTGCACAAAAGCTGCTTCCATGATTCGAACTGGTAACCTGTAACTTATAACTCGCACGAAGACAACTTTAAAAGCTTAATTAGGAACCAAATTTGTAAGATTTAAAACTTCTTTTCCACTGGTAAAAGAAACTCTGTTTCCCCTGAAAATATGAAGCGACAATTACAGTCCCCATAACAGAGTAATTACTCTGTTCACTTGTCACTCCACTATATTTCAAAGGGAAAAAGGATTAATATACATACCCTGATATATCGTTGATGACATATAAATATCCTTCGTCATACTTTGGGACATTGGTGTTTTTGCCGTAAAAAAACTAAAACATATATACCCTTTATACTAAGAGACATATACATGTCATAATCTTATCCACTGATTCAATTTTTATCAACGGATAACGTGTTCCTTTTTAGTTTTCCGTTAGAGTAAAGGGCATATATGCTCAAGTTTTTGGACGGAGAGGGCACCAATGTCCCAATGACGGAGATATCTGCATACCATGTACGATGGTTTATGAATATATTTATCTTTTTTCGCTTATTTCAAAAATAGATTTTTATTTGTTATTATTAATATATCAAGGAGTGTTTATATTATAGTATTCGTATCCATTGCCTCAATTAGATGAAACTTTAACTAAACATGTAAAACTTAATGCTAAAAAAAAAAGACATTGATTCAAAAAATTTCATACTAGAAACTAGAAACCTATTCATATACTATAAATTTTGACTATAAATCCTATTTACGAGATAAATAAAGTTGATACATCCTCGACTCAAGTAAGTTAATCCGTAGGTAAAAGACTAAATATAACAAGATCACTTAGTTTCCCGTTAAAATAATAATACTTCCTCAAAACACATTCCTTTGTAAAACCAGCCTTCTCCAATACCCTTTGTGATCCTATATTTTCAATATCAACCTTACCCTCAAGCCTGTTCATTAATGGCGAGTCTACGAAGATGGTGGCCACCATCATCTTCACAGCCTTGGTCGCGATTCCTCTGCCCCAATACTTTGATGATAACACGTATTTAATTTCACCCTTCGACTTATCACTTCCATCACGTAAAGGTGATACAGAAATATAACCAATTGGATTGCCATTTAAGCAAATTGCTCTGAACCATCGTCGTGGTACAATATACTTAGCTAGGTGAATCATCGCGTCTTCTTTGGATTTGAATGTACGTTGCTGAGAAAACTTATTAATGTTTTCATCCGAACACCATTCCATAAAATCGCCAGCATCACTAGCCTCCAATAACCGGAGACTTATTATTTCTGATTGATTGATCATCTTCTATATTTTTTACATAAACACAAAAAACTTGTGAAGTCCTCCTTTGTGCTATAACTTATATTAGCTAGAAAACTTAGTCAATATATAATTTAAACTATAAATCCTATTTAGACATGAATTATAAAAACTTCTAAAATACCAAATCATATACAATTTTGGTTTGTTCCAACAAGGTGACTTTTCATATAACTCAAAAAAAAAAAGGAATATAATAAAGAGTTTCGAGGAAATTAGTTTTGGTATAGGAATTGGAGTCAAAATAATCTTTATATTATTTGAAATTATATTCTTAAAATAGTACTTCTTCCGTCCAGAATTGTTTGTCATGTTCTGCTTATCGAAAGTCAATTTAACTAATTTTTAAAGATAAATTAGATCGCATTAGTTCGATATTTAACAAAAAAAATTAGATATTCTAAAACTATATGAAAAGTACTATAAATTACAATTTTTTGCATATTAATATGATGAAAAAATGCATCTTAAAATGTTAGTCAAAGTTTTTATAGTTTGACTCTAAAAATAGAAATCATGACAAATAATACTGGACGGAGGGAGTAAATGGGGAGACGCAAAATGGCAAACATTTGGTAGTATATTACCCTCCATAATACAGTTGGCTATAGTTTCTTAAATTTTGTTATTCAGTTTATAACTGTACGAATCTAGAATTAGTATAATTTTGATTTCTGATGGTATAAATTTAAATTTTTATCTGCTTACCTTAGGTGTTTGTATACAGTTTGTGAATACATTTGATTTGTATAAGTTATAAAAATAATCATAATAAATTACCTTACTTGTAATATCGACAAGCGAAATATACACACAGAGTTCTAAAAAAATTCATATAGCAAGCGAAATATATAACGGAGTTCTAAAAAATTATTAAGGGTATAAATACAGATTTATATATACATACTTTGTTGTATATTCGAAGCGAAATATACAAATAAAAATATCTATAACAAACAAAACTATAACTTTGGAACATGATTAAGCAATTGTATCTACGAAGAGTAACTAATCTTTTAATCTCTTTATTATTTGTAAAATTTTCTCAAAATATAATTACTTGAACTTATATTGCATATTTATAGCCCAAAACTTATATCCTTTTCTTTCATTTTTTTCTCTCATTCTTCTCTTCTGGCTTTAGTCCCAAAAAGCAGAGAGTTCAGTCCATCTTATGGTATAGCATATACTTATTACAATTTGTATAATAATATTGTATAATGATATATATAATTTATACATATATATAGAGAGAATTATACAATAGATATACATACTAGAGTACTCCACTTTAGCCAACTAGAGATTCTCGAGAGGATGGTATGTACGTAGCTTGATTCCTATCTTGTGAAGGTAAATAGATTGTTTCCAATAAATCCTCGGCTCAAGTAAAGTACGTAAGTTGTTGATCAATAGATAAAAGACTAAACATAACAATATCAATTGGTTTCCCCTTAACAAGATAGTACTTCCTCAAAACACCTTCCTTAATAAAACCAGCTTTTCCAACACCCTTTGTGATCCTATATTATCAACAGCCACAACACCTTCAAGCCTGGCCAAGTGGGGCCAGTCTACGAAGATGGTGGACGCCACCATCTTCACCGCCATGGTGGCAATCCCTTTGCCCCAATACTTTGATGATAATTCGTATCCAATTTCGCCCCTACATATATCACTTCCATGAAATGATGATACAGAAATTGAACCAATTGCCTTGTCATTTAAGCATATTGCCCTGTACCATGGATGTGGTATAACAACATCAGCAATGTATTGCATCGCGTCTTCTTTGGATATGAAAGTAGTGTCACGAGAACAAAACTTATTAACGTTGTCATCCGTAAACCATTCCATAAAATCATCAACATCGGTTAGATCCAATAGACGGAGACTTATTATGTCATCTTCTTTGTTACTCAATTTCAACGTCTCCTCGAATTTCATTGGCAACTCTTCGTTAACATGAGTAATATCAATAGAGGATGAATCATATTCCATAGCCAAAATACACTGAAATTAGAGATTATAGTTTTAGGGAAGTGAAACAAGGCAAAGCTGGAACTTTATAAGTATTATTTAAACATATAACTTAGTCACCAAGGAATGGAAAAAAAGGCATATGAACTTTCTTAGCAACCTCACTTGACAACTGTACAACTTTTCTTGGAGAATCCATCATTCAGTACTAAATTAATCAGAATTTTGTTTTCACTGAAATATATATTTACTCGTTTTGTTTCAATTTGTTTGTTTTACTTTTCTTCATAGTCTGTGTATAACAACAAAGACCTTACCACAGTACAATAAAAATAACTTTTAGCGTTATTAAATATTGACATTAATAAAGAGTGTTTAAGTCTTTACCGGTATTAGTTAAGTGACATTAGAATAAATGAGGCTTTAGGGACATTACAAAGAGTAACAATTGCTGTTAAAAATACATATTTAGTGACAATTAAGAATTAATTGCCGCTAATAATCATTTTTTAGCAGTGCCACTACCTCGTAGAGGTAAAGAGGTTGTTACCGAAAGACACAGGTAGTCACAACCTTGAAAGTTATATTATATAAAATTTCTTCATTGGCAATTCGATGAAATTTAATTAATTGTGAATGGAAAAAAAAGAAGATAAATTTATTCATAATTTTCCATAATACAATACTAATTTTACCTAGATACTAGATAACCTATTCAGTAAATCAGGTAATTTGATCAGTAGATAAAAAACTAAACATAACAAGATCTCTTAGTTCCCTTTTATAGCTATAATATTTCCTCAAAACACCTTCCCTTGTAAAACCAGCCTTCTCCAACACCCTTTGTGATCTTATATTACCAATATACACCATACCCTCAAGCCTAACCAAGTATGGCAAGTCTACGAAGATGGTGGACGCCACCATCTTCACAGCCTTGGTCGCAATCCCTCTGCCCCAATACTTTGATGATAACATATATCTTATTTCACCTCTGAACCTTTCAATTCCGTGATTAGGTAACACCTCAATATAACCAATTGGCTTTTCGTTTAAACAAATTGCTCTGAACCATCGTTGTCGTACAATACATCTATTAATGTATATCTTCGCGTCTTTTTTAGTTGAAAAATCTCCAACACAAAAGAACTCTTTAACGTTTTCATCCAAAGACCATTCCATAAAATCATCAGCATCTCTTTCATCCAATAAACGGAGACTTATTATGTCTGATTCATTCTTCATCTTCTTGAATGTTACTTCGAGTTCTCTTTGTATTGTATTGTATATAGAAGAATAACTAGCTGCATTCCTATTTATAATATCAAAACTTATTTCTATGTGAACTAGGACAAACAAATTTTAATTATATACTAATTAGATGATAAATCTTGTATTATTTAGGATTCCTATTCCAAATTTTAATGTTGTTATACAGAGTGAGTATATTCCAATAATTTCATGATGTTAAAAAGTACTATAGAAGTTCTGTTTGAAAATTTCTAAATGTTCTGTAAATCAGAAATCAAAGTTAAAACTATATTATTTTATGTCACATAAATTGAGGCATAAAAAAAAATTAAAAAAAAATCATAGCTATATAAATAATTTCAAATAGTAAAACTAATCTTAAAATACACAAGTCTTGTCTACAGAATCACTAGCCTTCTTATAACAGAGTCAATAAGATGAAATCATAGATAAAAACTAAAAGTGATCTCCTCAACATTCAAGAAATATATAATTTCTCAACACACTCAAAAACATTCTTAAGCTTCATAAGAAATCAATTAATCAATTAAAAAATTTTCAAATTTACTTACATAAAATAAGCTAATAGTTTCTATGATCGATCTGTGACCCCTGAATATCAAAAACATCCTTAAGCTAATCTCGTAATACCTATAGGATAGAGATGATAAGATCGATCCATGAATTTTCCTTTAATAAGTTATTAATCACAAGATAAAATACTAAACATAACAATATCTTTTGTTTTCCCTTTAAGTAAATAATACTTCCTCAAAACACCTTCTTTTCTAAAACCAACTTTTTCCAACACCCTTTGTGATCCTGGATTATCAACATCAACCACAGCTTCAAGTCTCTCTAAGTGAGGCCAATCTACGAAGATGGCGGACACCGCCATCTTCACAGCTTTAGTAGCAATCCCTTTGCCCCAATACTTTGATGCTATGACATAACCAAGTTCACCTCTACATTTATTAGTACCATAAAAAGGTGAAACTGAAATTGTACCAATTGGTTTGCCATTTAAACAAATTGCTTTGAACCATGGATGTGGAATTGCAACATCAATTACGTATGATATTGCATCTTCTTTCGATTTAAATGTATCCCATGAACAAAATTTACTAACATTGTCATCACCAAACCATTCCATAAAATCATCATCATCTGTTAGGTCTAGTAACCTGAGGGTAATTATGTCATCTTCTTCGTTACTCAATTTCAAATTCTCAAGATTAGAAGATGTATCAGATTCCATTGCATCAAAATGAAAAAAAAAAATGAAAATATTGAAGCTAATGAGAATTTTTTTTTTATTTGTATGGTTTCTAGATCATGGAGATGTGGCCTTTTTATATTATTAATAATCTTGGAATTAATTTGACCATTGAAAATGGAGGAGTCAGATAAGAAACCTCCTGGAACTTTCTTTGACCTAGAAATTGTGTAAAGCGTGTTTCACTCTTAATCAGAGATTTCAGAGATTGTGATTGGGTTCGAACAACATCAATTTCGAATAGATCTTGCAATATGCGATTCAAATTATACGAGCTCCAAACATCAGGTAAAAACCAAAAAATGAAAAGCACTATTAAAAGTTATGGCGGAATGAAAGAGATTATTTCGCTTTTAACTAGATATTTATATGAACCACTGCAATGAAAAAATTCTTGATAGGAGCATAGTATATATAAATAGATGTCTTAGTTTGACTTCAATTGACTACTGAACACTCCGGATGTAACTCTGATTAACTCGTATGTATCGTCCGATTAAACATTCTAACTTATATCTGGATACTTTTTAACTTTTTATATCATGTTAAAGTCGAGTATCCACTAGACACAACAAAAATAAATTAAAATATATTATATAAATATGTTTTTTTAAATTAAATATTTATTTATCACAAATTAATATACGATAAATTTTAAAATGAAGTCAACTAGATATTTACTGTTTTTATGACTTGATCACCAAGCCATTTGCAGCCAATAAATTAAAAGAGAGCAATAATTTTGATAGCCGCCTCACTTGACTACTTTCCAACTTTTTTCTTGGAAAGATCCGTCACAAGTGCTTAAAAGTTTAAGATAATATTTTCAGTTCGTTAGAATAAAGTTTTTGTCGCGTAAATAAGAAATTATAGAATTAAATTATAAAAATATTATAAAATAAAATTATTTATTTATAATGAAAACTTAATGTGTTGAACTGTTCTTTTTTTCCTTAAATATTGGCACAACCTCATAATATACTAACTTACATATAAATATTTTCAAATTATTATTTTCTTACTTACTAAACATTCAAAGAATTTACTTATATTTTTGTTAAGATTTTAGTATTATATATAAAATATAAGAATCTGAAAATAAATTGTATAAAATGGAATCAGACAAAATAATAAGTTGTACTTATAGTTTATTTGTTATGTTTTGAATAATTTTTATTAGGTAAAAGTATTATTACCCTGAACTTGAAGCTTTTTATTCGTTGGGAGCAACAGATAAAAAGGTGTACGTGATACTGGAATAAACAAGTTTGAGGGGATAATTAAAACAGAATATAATTTAAGCATATACCAAATAAAAAGCTTAAAATTCAAGAGAGTGATGAAATACTTTAACCTTTTTATTAATATAATATCATAATATTAATTATTTACATCATCACATGCCTTATATATATATATATATTAAGGTCCAAAACTCACTCAACTAAGATTTATACAAATCCAAAACAAACAGAGTAAATAGCACATAACCAGAACAAGTTCAATTAAATGGACAACACAAGAATCTCTCTCAGGCCATTCAACATTTCTGATGCTAACAATCTCTTTACATGGGCTAACGACGAAAACGTTACATATTATCTAAGATGGAACACAATCACATCAATTGAAGCAGCAACAAATTACATCCAACAAGTTGTTATTCCACATCCATGGCGTCGATCCATTTGTTTAAATAATCATTCAATCGGATACGTATCAGTAAGGCCAGAATCACGGAGTGATCAAAATCATAGAGCTCACATTGGATATGCAATTGGTTCTGATTATTGGGGACAAGGAATTGTTACTAAGGCATTAAAAATGGCTATACCAATTGTGTTCAATGATTTTCCTAACTTGTTGAGGTTAGAAGCATTGGTGGAACCTACAAATATAGGGTCACAAAAGGTGTTAGAAAAAGTTGGTTTCAATAAAGAGGGGTTTTTAAGGAAGTATTGTTTTAATAAAGGTGAAATTAGAGATATGTTCATCTATACCTTCTTATCAACTGATCAAATTTTGTGACAAAAAGGGGAAATTATGTTCTATGTCTATTAGGACGGAGCTACAGTTCTGCTTATGGATTCAATAAAATTCAGACGTTCTGGCTGAAACTTGATATTTGTATTAAAAGATATACTTCAGTAAGTTGTTTTTTCGAGAATTCAGAAGAGTTCCAATTCAAAACTCATAAACTCAATATTCTAATTTATCTCTGCTTTGACTATATCTAATCAACAAAGTTAAGGTGAAGAGATGAACAAATTTTGTATGAGTTTAATTTTTAAGAACTGACATCATATAGATACAACATAAAAGAGCTATAATTTCAAGTTTTCAACCCATTGAGAGAAGAAGAAGAAGAGGGATTTCTATCGTTTGTGGATAATCTAAGATAAATATAGTCATTCGTTAAAAGGGAGTATGTAGATTAATTGTAAATACTTCCACAAATAGATATAGCAAATAGAAATTGTCCTTGTATAGTTTCAAACGAACTCATAAACAAAGTTGATTCGAAAAATTCAGAAAAATAGAGTAATAACATATTACATCCAATTCATACAAACGCCCAAAAGCGATAATCATTATCTGTGCATATAACTTAAACGCTTTTAATAGTAAACTAAAGTAACTAACATAGAAGCACATTTTTATTTAAAAGGCTAAACATCACAAAGTCTTTGCAATAATGGCCACTCTAAGAAAATCTTAGAAACAACCATTTTAATTCCTAATGTAACAATACCTTTGCCCCAATATTTGTAATCTAAAAGGCATATGCAAGATCTGCTCTGCAATCATCTAGACCAGAATTTGGATTCACATTAATGAATCCAATAGCCTTTTCATTCATACTAATTACTCTAAACCATGGTCATATATTGGCTAAATTTGAAATAGTTGTTATATTTGCCAATGTAAGTTCTTTTTCTCTTGACCATTCATCGAAATCTTCCATATCTGAATTTTTTCATTGGCCTTAAGGTGATTTCAATCGAAATTCTCCATCTATTTCTATTGGTGTTTTCCAAGATTCCTCTGCTGAAGAAATTTCGTGTCGAGTCAAATAATATCATGTAAATAAATAAATAAAAATATTTGATCATAGTCTACATGATACGTTATAGTCAAGTTTAACCGTAAATTAACTTACGTGATTAATGTGAATTAACTGTTAATTTTGCAGGGACTTTTATGGTAAATTTTCAATATATGCCTATTGCAACAAAGAAAATCTTGAATTTAGATAAGTTAAGTATGCCTCCTTTGAGGCTTACCCAACTTAACAATAAATAACTTCTAATTTGGAGTAATGAATCACTTTCTTGAACAATAAATTATGCAAAGTTGCATAACTAAGCCTGCTAAATAGAGCATGAACAATATAACATAATCACTCAGTGACCACTTGGAGTTTCACTTTAGAATTTGAAACTCTATAACAATAGCTGTTTTCAAAATATTTGTGAATTTTAAGTGGAAATATGTCTAATTCTATCCCAAAAAAATTAGCCTATAAAATAAAGATTAGTACAAAATAATATAAGCTAGTGTTTGGCTCCAAGTTTCCAAATATTCTTGGAAAATAATATTGATTAACTTTCAGATAGCAAACATAAAAATCATATTTGTATGTTATAGCGATAGTTTGCAACTTTACATAATTTTGCTCCATAGCAAACATAAATATCTATATTTAGTTATACATATATAATTCGCTATACAAATACAAAGAAAACAGTTGTATATAAAAGATCAATTGTATAATTTATGTATGTATAAAACGAGAAAGAGAGAAAGGCAAAAAAAACCGAGTAGGGAAATATTTATATCATACTATATAAGTGTATAGGACGAAGATATATGTATTTGAATGTGTATATACAATTTTCTCTCACTTTATACAAACGAAAATGCAATTTATACATTTTGCTTTGTTTGTATAAGCGATTGACACAACCGAAATTTGGGAGAGTGGTGAGCGAGATCTGGGAGAGGGGAGAGAGAGGAACAAAAATATATGTATTATATACAATTTCCTCTAGATTTATACAAACAGAAACACATTTTATACATTTGTGTTTGTATAAAAAGCGAGAGAGGCGAGCGACACTACCACCAATCGAGAGTGGCGAGCGAGATTCCACCCGAGGGAGAGGCGATAATAGCAATAATTTGTTATAGGGTACAATTAAATCAAAGTATATTTATAGCATTTAATTTGAATTAATAATTTGCTACTATATACAATTTTTCCAATAATATTTGGGCCAAGTTTTTATGGTGAAATTACAACATGTGTTTAGCGCAAGTTTTTCTAAGAATATTTGACTATTTCAAATAATATGATTAATACTCATACGTTCTAAAAATTATTAAAACATCCATTAATTTGTGAAGATTTCCCAAATAATATTTGGGGGGAAATCAGGCAAATAGTGTTTGTCCATACAATCTACCATTATTTGTCAATTTTCTCAAATTCTCAAATACTAGTTTTTTCTAATATTTGGATCAAATCTCATTGTTTGGGCTTTTGAGAATTAAAATTTTACGCCAAACTTTTATCTTTTACAAAAACACCCTCTATTGTAGTTGTTTGCGTTGTATTACATAATTTTACGTGAACACCAAAATAGTGATGACATATTCAGTGATTATTAAATGATAATATGGTTGTTGATGAAAATGATAAACAATCGACTCAGGTAACAAAGTCATGTGCTTTGTCAACTTCACGATGTATGAAATGATACTTGTTGCACTCACTCCAATTACCACATTGCTCTAGTGTCATAAACATTATTTTGCTATTGTTAAAACGAAGATCCAATTGACTTGTAATACAAATTTATGATTAGTTTTGATAGTTTTTAAACTTATGGATAACATATGAAATATATTTTTCAAATATTATGGTCAAACACATGGTGTAATTTCACCTAATTTCTCTTTGAAATACTATATGTCAAGAATATTTGAACATCTATGATCAAACGCTAGCTAAGTTTTCCCCGAGTTTTTTACAAAATATTGTTGGGCCAAAAGGGTCCATGCAGACCAAACATATGTTGGGGACCAATGTGAAAAATTCTGACATATTTTCTCTCAATTTTTTCTTTTGAAAAGAAAAAGGTTCTTAACATTTTTTTTAAGATGTGGGTCAAAAAAATCTGGTCAACATCACACTGGGCCAATAAATTGAGTGGGCATCACATTAATTTCTTTTACAATGATAAATATAAAATAACACAAAAAAGATGCAACATAAGAAAAGTTTGTGAGAGGAAAAATAGGCAAGTAATAATTGGTCATTCGAAAAAAAAAATTAACGTGGCTGAGACCTAACTTTTGCCCTTTTTACTGTGTATTGATGCTTCTTAAATTGTATATTGTTATATTATTGTCTATGAGAATATATTTTTGCCAAGTAAAATTAATTTTGGTCATAATTTAAGCACTCTGAAAAAATATAGTAATAATATCTTTAAAACCTCAATGTAAAATAGTCTATTTTTTTTTTTTATATTTCATATTTATATGGGAGTCTAACTAAATTTGAATATGCGTTAAAAGTCTCATATTAGGGTTAAGGCTCCCAAAGGCGACTTCGTATTCAAAGGGGTTCGAAGTAGATAGTATCTCATCATAAATAACTTCGTCAGGGGCGATATTGTTATGGATTTCAATATGATTAAATAGACTAAAGTCATATTCTTAATTTATAATAGAAAAATATTAATATAAATATAAAAAAAATTTAAAAAAATTAAAAAAAAAAATCAAAACCGCAACGATTATCATGATGTTTGTCTAATCAAAATTTTAATGCAATATTCAGTAAAAAATACGAAAAGTATCCAAATAAAATCGAAATAAAGATAAAGATGAAAGTGTATTATGTTTTAATCATGTCAATCCAGCAACGGAGAATTATTCCAAAGGGGATGTGGATATACCGAATTCCTCTCCTTTTCTAATCTAATAATTAAGGGATTAATTATAATAAGATTCTAATTTTAATTAATTAAGAGTGGTTGAGAAGTGACAAAGAACCTAACCTTATACACTTCAGAGTGATGACCTAATGGCCTCTTTAATTAAGTCTCTTAAATTTACTTTAATTCGAAGTGATTTTCCTAAGTCTAATAAGAAAACGATCAAAAAAAATTTCTATCACATTTCTAAGATTATCAATAATGGGTCTGTTGACACCCAATTTTTGACCCACGTTGGTATAAATTAATTATCGAGCTTCGTGAGTTTTTCAAATTATTTAAGTTAATTAGTTTTATAAATCTTGCGAAAATTAAAAAAAAATAAATATATATATATAATATATATATATATATATATATATATATATATATATATATATATATGTATATGTATATGTATATGTATATGTATATATGTATATTTTAAGTTTAGAAGGTATTCTATTAAACTAGTTACTTTAAATCACGACTATGCTTTGAATCATTATTTTATAATTTAAATAGTTGTGTTACCAAATAAGTAAGCTCGTCAACAAATTTATACCAAATTCGATTTTAAATCAATTGGCCATTAATTTAACTTGGACTCTTTTCCCATTTAATTTGGAAGAGCCAGATTTGGGCCTCTATCCAATATTCAGACGGCCCACTCCCCTCCCTTTCCAACATTTTCTCTAGGCTATTAATTCCCCCAGGCCCAATTCCCCTCTGACCCAATAAAAACCCCTCAAACCCAACACCCATTCAGCCCAGACCCTTTAAATCTTTACATAATCCAACCCATAACCCATCCAACGACCCGACCCAACGTCCGACCCAACATCCGACCCAACCCCTTTCTTCTTCCCTTTCTTCGTCCAATTCCCAGAACCCCAAAACAAAACCCAGAAGAAACAACGTACGCGAAAATGTTTCCCCAAAAACGGAAAACCTCTCCCAGTCGCGACCCCTTCCCTCTCGCGTCTCCCTCACGCTCTCTCCATCTCTCCCAAACTCCCTCCCTCGTGCGAACCCAACGCAAGCAATCGCGTACGCTTCTCCCTCTCTCGCGCAGAAACCCCCAGACGCAAACCCAGGAGAAACAGAACATCCCAAACGCGAATCAACTCACGCGCAAGGAGTTCTCACAGCCGGTTTGTCTTCTTCTTCGCGTGTCCTCGAGTCGCGCGTCTCCTTCCCTCTCTCTTCGCACTCGTACGAGCGCAGAGTGGACAATAGTCGCCCTCGCCTCAACAGCCTGGAGTCGTCCTTGTTCGTCCTTGGTAGCACGAGATTGAGCCACGTCGTGTACCAAGGACGGAAGGCTCATCTCGACCCTCCACCTCGCCTCAAAGCCGTTTGGAGGATTTCGAATCGAGGAATATTCCGAAATTTCGGATAAGATTTTGGTTGTTTTTGAATTTCAAATAGCAGATGGGCCTCAAATCGCGCCTCTGGCCCCAAATTCGAAACCCTAGTCTCTCTTCTTCTATATAAACCCCCCTGCGTCTTCAGTAAAAGGGGGTTGGACATTTTTTCGGTTTGAGAAATTTTCAAAGGGTTAGAAATTTTAGTGAGAATTTTGGGATCGAAATTTTTAGAAGTCGAAAACATTTAGCAATTCTTGGACGGAATTTGAGTTGGAAAAATTCTTCAGTTGAAAATTTGGAACAGTGAAAACTCAAGAACAGTCGATAACTTTTCTTCGAGAGAACTCGAGTGAGGAAGGAGGAGACGCATTCCGTCGTTAGGCTCGGGTTGTGGAAGTTCGTCTCGTTCGCGTTCGTGGTGGTGGAAGCTCGTTGCTGCTCGTCCCTGTTCCGTCCGCTGCTCCGAAAAAGGTAACATTCGTTTCGACTCTCGATTTTCAGTTGTATCTGTTGTTTACACTTCGTTGTTTAGGTTGGTTTTAGCTGTTGTTAACTCGATGTAGTGCAAAAACCGTTTGAAAATTCGTAGTTATGTTGTTCTGTTTCTGTCGCTTACTGTTTTACCTTTCCCAACACCCCTCGTTCATGCTGTTTTTGACGTGATGATTCCTTATTGTGACTGGAGTTTCTTTCGAGTTAATAGTTGAAACCGTTACGTATGATGTTGTTTATTCAAAATGTTGGTTCTTTTTTATATTTCTTTCCTTTGGCAAGCATGTTAAATGTTCGAGTGTTGAGTATGTATGGTTTGTTCGCAGTAAGTGTAGAAGGTTATACTTGTTAGCTTTGCTTGAGTTCGAGTCACATCGCATATCGGGGTTTGTTTTGTTGCGATTCGTCTGTCTTGCGTCGCTCATCTGAGGCTTAACTGAAAAGGTCGATTATATTAGTGTTGTGAACTGCATTTTTACTTGCTGATTAGTCGGAATAAAATGATGAAATCTGTTTCTTTGTTAGTCCATGTTCGCTGTCCGTCATTCATTTTGTGTGTTTGAAGGTTCTTGACGTTTTCTCCTTCTTGTTCTCACTGTCAGAACCTTCTCATTTCAGTGACGCCCTTATCGATAGGTTATGCAAAGTTATGGTTCAGTCACGAGATTCGAAGTCATTTTCCACAGATTTTTTACTACTAATCTTACCTAGGATCTGTTTATCACTTTCATCATCTAAAGTGGAAACATCATGATGTAGTTGTTGTTTACGCGCATATTTGGTGACTTTTATGTAATAAAATTGGTCGTGTGGTTACATAGGCGGACTCATCTTCCCTGGATGATGGAATGTCCGTTTATGACGACTACGTTATTCTCTTCTTCTTCTGTATGTTTCGTGTTTCTGATTGCCTTCCAGTTCGGCTGTCGAACATCCGAATGGCCGTAATTTTGCTAGTTTTCGGGATTTGTAATGTTGAGTAGATATCACATTCTTAGTTCTATGCATATGATGGCTGTTTCAGTGTATATGTGCGCCGTATGTCCCCGTTGTTGTGTATTGGTTGCGATTCCTCTTTCACGTCTTAGTTCTGATAATTGAATTGGAGTCTCTTGTTTCCTCTAACTCAACTACACATATTTCCTCTTTATTCCCGTCTTATTCAAAAATGTTTGTTAATGGTTCTTTATGCATATGCTAATCCATCGTCATCTTATTGCATGTGAAATCATTCGCGAGTCCTACGGACTTCGTTTCTAGCTTGCACATCCTTGTTGAGCCGTAAAGGCTCAAAATTTCATCGAGTCAAGGCCACGGGCGGAATCCGGAATTTCGTGGAGATTGAAGAAGAGCCAAGGCGGATTAGGAGATTGTTTTTTTTTCTTTTTTTCATTTAGTCGTATTGTTGTAATGGGCATAAGCCCTTTGTTGTTTCTTTTATTTTTTCAATTTCTTTTTTTTAACATGTTTAGGCTAGGACAGGTACAAAATGGGTCAAAAACCCGAAAACAGGTGGGTCCAAACTCGGTCAAGGCGAACAGAACCCGAGCTTGGACCCAAATCTCTCTCTCTCTCTCTTACTTGTTTTGTGCGTTTGTTTAGATTCGTTGTTAGTTTTAGGTTAGAAAACTCCAACCCCGTCAAAACGCCTTTCTATTTTTATCGAGATTAAAACTAAAATTTAAGTATTTAATATGTTTAAATTTTGAAGTTTGCTTAGATTTAAAGTTTAAAAAAGTTTAACTTTGACAAAAATCTTAAAACAATAATATTTCAAGTCCATTTGAGTTAGAGAGTTTTAACTTTAAGGAAAATTTGCAAGATAAATATTTTAAACGTTGCAAAGTTTGGTTAAGTAGAATTTGATAAAGTTTTAATTTCGACTTGTAAAAAATTAAAACAAAATAGTCAAATAGTTAGTCGTCGGAAAACCGTAGTTAGCGGAGCGTCTTAGGTGCTTTAAACACCTTCCTAAGACGCTAATTGGAATCCCGAACCCCTTTAATATTTTCAATCGATTTTTCTGTTAAGTCTTTTGAAAATTAAAGTTTTCTTGATTTTTCTTAAAAAATTAAGTGGCGACTCCCAAAAGTTGAAAATAAAACAAACTCTTTTCGAAATACAATTTTTCGATAAAACAGTTCTAAATACATTGATTTAGATTATCTAAGATTGTCAATAATAGCTCTAGATACATTGATCTAGATTATCTAAATTATTCCCAAACAATATTTTATCTAAAAAAAAGTTTTGAGGTTACATATTATTCATTTATTTGTCTTATTACTTAGTGTCGAAGTTCATATTAGACTCCGATTAAATTCAAAGCAATTACTATAAAGCCTATTAGGAAACTACACATAATTTTATTCATATCCATTTACGTTCATATCTACTACCTCTGTCCCATATTATAAGTCACCCCTTAAAAATAGTTAAACCACAATGTATGTAATTTTATAAATTTTTTTGCATAATATATCATATTTTGCCTGTTATACCTTTATTAGTTAATTAATTAATCAATTTTGAACATATATTTACTAAAACTAACCTTGGAAATTTACAATTAACTAAATAAAGGGCATTGAGATAAGATTATTTTATTTTTTAATGCAGATATACATGAAAAAAGTGACTTATAATATGGGACCGATATAATAGTTTTTCTTTTTACTTTTATAGCCATTTCTTACTCTACATCGTAGTTATTCATCTAAATTATATGGCTTTTTCCGATATTCTTATTTTTATTGTTTCTATTCCCATTTGTTGATTCTTACTCCATCATAAATTTTTAATTGTGATTTCTAAAAATATTTATTTTACATATTTCTTATTTTAAAATGTAAAACAATATCAATTGTTTCTTTTTGTTTTCTTTTTAATAATAATAGTACTAAAAAGCAAAGAAAATAATTAATGAGTATTAAATTAAAAAAAAAAATCTTCATTTGAGATGTATAAAATATTATGATAGATAATTTGAGACGAAAAAAGATAGAGAAAGCCTTGTCATTGTCTAACTAATAATTGTACTTTGAGGAAAATAATTGTGAATATAACTTTGTCTGCTATATAGACAATTCTTTTCCATTCTTTTACGCTTACTCTCATTTTTTTTTTTCATTATTTGTATTGTCCTTGAATACAATTAATGGAGGGTTGGAAAATAATCAAAATACTGTTTCATTTTTTATTTATTAACACTATAAGATTTTTTGAATTTTGGGTTTATTTTGTAGTTTTTGTAAATGGAGATTAAAAAAATGCCTTGAAATTTGATTTTTTTTTAAAAAAAAAGAAAACTCTCTTCCCCATGTCTCATAAGTTGGTAAGGCAATAAAACCAAAAGAATATTTATTTTGTTACTTTAAAATAATTATTTGGTTAAATTTTTAACTTATGTTAACTTAAAGGGTTAAAATAGCACGTTTACATTAATTAAAAGTTAATTACACTCAGCTAAATTACTAGGCTTAAATCAGGAAACTAACCGAAGGTTAAATCAAACTAAACAAGTTAAATAAACTGAATTTATTTGAATTAGAGAGTTTGCTTTTACATTTTTCAAAATTGATAATATTTTGTTTAATTTTAGTTTCGTTAAAAAAAAAGTCGAACAAATAATCAAACTGATAATTATATATATATATATATATATATATATATATTAATTACACATACATATTATATTACTTTTTATAAACAATTTCAAACATATTATGTATGTTTTTTCATCAAATTTAATTATAATTTCTTCAACAAAGCAAAAACGTCTAAAAAACGGGAGCATTTATCTCATTGATTTTATGTAAATTAGTTTTTTCTTTTTTGTCGTGGTTTTCGGGTATCGCTTTGCGAACGCGAGTAGCTGTACCCACCGGGTTCCGCTGTTTCAAGACGGATGCACCACGATTAGTTCTACGGGACCCTGGAGACGCGGCCAGTTTGTAATGCCTCCAGTGGCTCTGCTGGGGCTCAAACTGGTGACCTGAAGGCCCTTGTCCTCAGGCCTTTACCGGCTGAGCTACCCTCAGAGTTTCATGTAAATTAGTTCTATAGCAATTCTAGGTGGGACTAGGAATGACACTATCTTTTCTTTATCTAGACCAAAGTGTGTATTTAGTGCAAATATTTTAACCTTGTTTTAAGACTTAAGTTTATAATTCAGTAAAGAGTAAAAATGAAGTTCTTTTCTTCAAAGAAGTATATGGAAACTATAAATTCCCAAAGAGATTTAAAATATTTGAAGGTTCTGCCAGTAATTTTAATTATATTTCTTTTTTAGTAAATTGATTCTTTTATTATTGTGTATGATTAATAATCAAAATGAAATTGATAACAACCAAATTAATAAATTAATGTTATATTTAATGTATTTTAATAATTTAAAAGCAAATCAATATGGGAACACCCCTAATTATGGACAAGATAAATTGAAGCCACTTATCTTTGAGTTGAAACATATCTTCTCTGTTTTACAAAGCTAGGCCTTAATAATTATGTTAAGTGGACCAATTGATAGGACATTAAGAAATGCCTTGTCTCACCAATTTAATTCATTAAATTAATTAGGGTTTCTTCTGAATTCCATTATTCAGCCAAAAAAGTGGTCCCTTTACATAATATATTCTGCTAAAATATAAATATAACCTATGAACAAGGAGGTGGATATAATACCTCTACATTTATCAGAGTTTTCAAATTTAAATTCTAAATATGAAAAAACAAATCTTGTAAAAAAAATTTATGTTATGAATTTGGATTAATCGAATTTCTATTAAGAAAGAATTTATAACAAAAATTTAAAGTACGTAAATTTGTAGTCTTTTTTAAAAATTAAATATTTTATGTAAATATTTTAAAACTTGATATAGTATTATCTGCTAAAACATATACTACAAGATGATTGGTTCACTTAGACCTTAATCGAATGTTTAAGTCATTTTTCTTGAGTACCGAGATCTTTTTCCATTTAACAACATTTTATTTTATTGTTTAATAATGCATTAATATTTTAAAAGATAGTAGATTCACTTATCTCATTGAAATTTTGTGGACTCTACAATATGCGTTCAATTTGAATTGGGACTCTACAAATTGTATTCAATTCATATTAGGATTCTTGGAGGCTACTCAACCCTAAACCCTAATTTGTCTATATAAAGGGTACTAAATTTACTTAAAAGGCATCTCGAAAATTTAATAAAGAGATCAATATCTCGAATACTCCACAAATTGATGGTTTATTCATAAAGAGATGTCAAGATCTAAATCATTCTAGTTTGAGAAATACGTCATTAACGACCCTCGAATCATGGATAAATTCTAGGAGAGTAGAATCAAAGGATCAACAGAATTGTATCTGTTATCTTAATCAATAACATTATGTTTCTTCATATTTTATTTGTATAATTTATTTATTTTTTATATATTTAAAAGTTGTTGCAAATAATAAACAAATGAAAAAGAAAAAAAAATAACTTAATTCCAATAAGATCATTTCAAGTTTCAACCCACCAAAGTGATTTAGATGAAATTGGACACAAAACGTTTATTGTTACTTGGGACAGTTTTGGAAATAAAAGTACATTCCAAATCAATTGCACGTTTGGACAACAAATAATGCATCTAATTTTGGTACTAATTTTAGCTAGCGTTTGGCCATAAATTTCCAAATATTCTTGGCAAATATTATTTGAGTGAAAATTTGGGTGAAATTTCACCATCGTTTGACCATAAAATTTGGAAAATATATTTCACCTTTTTAGAAAAATATGATTTATACGCACAAGTTTTAAAAACTATCAAAACTAACTAAAAGTTTGTATTACAAGTCAATTGAATGTTCGTTACAACAATAACAAATAATGTCCATGACACTAAAACAATGTGGTAATTTGGAGTGAGTGCAACAAGAATTATTCCATGTATCGTGAAGCAGACAAAATACATGACTTTGTTACCTAAAGCCAATTTTTAATAATTTACATCAACAATCATATCATTATTTAATATTCACTAAATATTTCATCACTATTTTGGTGTTCACGTAAAAAATGATGTAATACAACGCAAGCAACAACTAGAGAGGGTGTTTTTGTAAAGATAAAAGATTGGGGTAAAATTTTAATTTTCAAAATATCCCAAATAATGAGATTTGGCCCAAATACTAGAAAAAACTAGTATTTGAAAATTTGGGATATTTGCCAAAATATTTGCCAAATAATGGCAAATTGTATGGACAAACATTATTTGCCAAATTTTTCCCAAATATATTTATGGCCAAACGGGCCCTTAGTATTAATATAGCATGATTTCTTTTTGAAATAAAATATATGTACCTCAAATTTACATAAAAACAATATTTTTGTCACATTTTATACACATATCTTTCATTTTGTCGCATATTTTTCTTTCAGAAAACAATTTTAGTGGACCAACATCTTTTTATTAAAAAAAAAATTAATAAAATGATGATCATCAGAATTAAAATATTTAAAAGTAAATATATGAAAAAACTAAAAGGAAGTTAGCATATGAGTGAATTTTATGCTTTTTTCTTGATATAAATATTATTTGATTTATATATCAGGTCTTCTTTAATCTTTAAAATTTAATGACTGGTCAAATAATTTTATATTAAATAAAAAATGAACGGAATATTATAAATCATAATTTTCACGTAAAACAATTTTTTAAAAGAATCTGGAAAATTTATTCAATACTGTTTTTTATGTCAAACTAAGTGATATTTTTTTCTTTTTATTTTATTTTAAATATAAGTGATTTTCACAAATTAAGAGGACATCGATGACTTTTTATTCTATTTTATCCTTTTATTAAAAAATCTATATAATGAAAAATCATTAAAAAGTTTCTCTCTTTTTGAAGCATTTAATTTGGGGTTTTTCCATAAAAGAGCAACTTTCACATATAGCAAATAAAAAATTTATATTTATATGCTATAACAAAGTTTACATAATTGCGCTGCATAGCAAACATAGAAATTGTATAATTCGCTATACATATACAGTTGAAGCAAAGTGTATAAAACAAGAAAGAGAAAGACACTTGGGCAGAGAACTGTATAAAAATGAAGTGTATAAAACGAATTGTATTATTATAAGTGTATAGAACGATTTTATACAATTTGGATTTGTATAAAATAAGAAAGAGAGAAAGACAAAAGAGACTTGACAAGAAATATACAATTGAATCGAATTGTATAAAATAAGAAAGATAGAAATTAGATACAATTTGAAAATTGTATAAAACGAGAAAGATTGAAAGGCAAAAGAAATTGGGCAGGGGAGTATTTTATTGTATAATTATAAGTGTATAGGACGAAAATATATATACTTGCATGTGCATATACAATTTTATCACGCTTTATACAAACAGAAACACAATTTATAAATTTTGCTTCTATTTGTATAAGTGAGAAAGGTGAGGGTTGCGAGCGAGATCTGGAAGAGGGGAACAAAAATATATGTATTTATACAATTTTCCCTGCTTTATACAATTAGAAAAATTTTTTATACACTTTTGTTTGTATAAAAAATGAGAAAGCGAGCGAGAGATTGGAGGAGAGTGGCGAGCGAGATATTTGGGAGAGAGGCGCCTGACAATTTTTTGCAAACGTTTGCTATGGAGCATAATTAAATTAAACTCTAGCTACTCTATTTATTTAGATTATTAGTTTGCTATTATATATAATTTTTCGTTCATAAAAACACTTGTTACTTTTTAAAAGTAAGTTTGAAACAAATTTAAGATAAAAATATCACTTATTTCAAAATCAAAGAAAATAAAAATACTCCAAATTATAAATAACTCTTGTAGGGACCAATGTGCACTTCGCATAAATGATTTTTGGACAATGACCAGAATTTAATTACATATCTTAATTACTTTGACCAATTTTTTTTGGCATTAAATGCACATATCAATTATCACTACAATGAAACCTACTTTTTTTTTATATTATATAAAAAAAATTGTTCTAATCTAATCAAAGGGGTCAAATTAAAATGTCTCCAATCTAATTATTGACAATAGAGTTGGAAAAAAATCTAATCACACTGTTGTAGAGCATGTTTACAAATATTTTGCAAATAAAATTATCCTTATAGTCGTAAGACTAATTTACCCACTTCCTAGGTAGAATAACACAATTTGTAAGACATAAATTATTCTGAAAATAATTATATCTCAAAGAAATATAAATAAATTTAATCTTAAAATATTTTATTTGATGAAGCAAACGATTATATGAGAAGATGTTATTACTCTTTTGGTTAATTATTGCTCCTATTTTTTGTTAGAATAATTCATCAATCAATTAACAGATTACCCTTAATTCTAAAAAGTGATGATTTGTCTAAACATTTTCAAATATAGTTAAATATAAAAAAAAATTAATATTAATGTGTTGACCATCGAATTTCAAACACTAAAAAGATCAGACTCTTACATTCTTAATAATAAAATTTCGAGTTTAAAGATATAATATGAAATCACATTTTATCCCCTATTTAACTTCCTTTGAAAAAGAGTATCATATTTTTACAATTAATTTGACACGTAGTATTGACAACCTTATTATATACTTTTTCAGTGTCAAATTATTCATCGTATATTTTGAAAATTAGTATCTTTAATTATTTTGTTATTTAAAAATTTAAAACAACTTTTTAATTTTTAATAGTAATTAACTTTTAAAAATTACGTACATCTCCATTGAGTAAATATTTAATTTTAAAAAGTATAAAAGTGAAGGACGATCGATAGTATGAATTGGAAGAAGTGAATTAAATGAGACTGAAAATATATGAAATTAGGTATTTTTTATAAAGTTTGAAAGAGACTTCTCTAATCTCCTTTAATTTTCTTGGAATCTCTTACATAATAAATATATATTCAATTAAAAAAGGGTGATCTTATTATTTTTTTTGTTTTTTTTTATTTAAAAAAGTAAGTTATAAAGTTGTAAAAGAAAATTATTCATATGATGTATGACTCAATACAAAGTACAAGTTATTTTCTAGTTGAAGAAAATAGTGGAAATAAATATAAAAGTTACTGTACTTTTTTTCATATATATCTAATTTGAAAGATATTATTTAAATTGATTTTTTGTTAAAATTAATTTTTTTTTATTTTCGCATTAAAAAATATAAAATTGAGTATACTATATCATCTCTAAATTCATCGTTTTTACTAAATATATTATTATTGAAGTCTGTTTGTTTGATAAAAAAAAGCATACATTTTTCTTAATTAGAAAAAGTTATTAAACTATATTCAATCTTATCTTGTAAACCTAGACATAGACATAAAGTAAGAAGGAATTGATTAAAGCTCTCCCAAAATTGAACTTTTTTAGCTTATTGGAAATGGAATAATTAATGTCATGTATTTGAAAGTACTATAAAAAGAAATTTAATTGAGAAAAAAATAAATAAAGGTGAATGTGACAATTACAGGAAGCTAGGTAATATAACACTACAAAGTAACTTCACTTTAAAATAACGTTTATAAAATGAAAAGTACCCTTTTAATTTTAACTAAAAATTTATATTTGAGTTTTCTTTTAAATAAAAAATTACTTCATTAAGAACACTAACTGATTTTTCGATACAAATTTAAAAAATCCCGATACAAATACAAACATGGGGTGGGTTGGGTTTGGGGACCAAAAATAAATAAATATCGAAATGTAATCTTACCATAAGAAGTAAGACTTATTTAATTTAATCCAATAACAATTTTTTTCCCTTTTTCTAACAAAACCAATAACATTAACTTCAAACAAATATGGCCTTTAATTTTAACGTAATTTTCCCACACTTGGTTATTATTATTTATATAAACCTATATTCAATTTCATAATTAAATCAATCCATTAAGGGAAAAATGTCCTAGTCAACTAGAGTATAGTCTGTTTGTTTATGAATAGCGTAAATTAATTAACTCAATCTTTTCTTAAAACGATTTCTCTAGACAATTAATTAAATGTAATTTATTAATAAAATGTACCCCAAAATATGTGTTGTGTATACATTGAACTGATAACAATATCTTAGTAATATATTAAAAAAATTGTTAAATTACTTTCAAGCAAAAAAAAAAATAAAATTGGAAATATATTTTCAAGTAGTGTCTTATCTGTATACTGTATCTAATCCTTATCAAGGATGATGTGATACAAAAGAGTGATTAATAATTGTGGGTCACAAAAGTTGAAGCAGGTAACCCATTCAAATGATTATGCCATTGGTGTAATTTTGACTAGTAATAGTCTAATAATCTCAAAACTCGTTTTAACGTGAGATATAATGTATAATAATCTCAGAATAAAAAATGTAAAAATTATTTTATTTCATATTAGGTTAAAGATAATATGTTGTTCTTGTCTTATTTATCCCATTACTTTTGTCACAGTATTGAAATAAGTTATTTCATATACATGATGAAAAAATTTATCTCAAAATAATTTATTTCAAAATAATTAATTCTAGAATAACTTATTTCCAATTAAATATTCCTTAATAATCTTCTCGATATTATTAACAAGAAATGTAGTATAGAGTAATGAATATTTTTTCATTCTTAAATTTGAAATATTAAATTCAAATAATTTAAATATAAACGAATTTCAATACAAAAATAAAACACTATTTTAAAATGCAAAAGAAAAATAGTATTAGTTTAATAGACTTAAGAAATGTAAATTCGATTGTCTTTCAACTTTAGACGAATAATTAATATTATTATATTTTTGGAAAAATATTAGTATTTATTTTATTATGTATAAACATCAATCTTTATCGTGACTCACTAAAAATAACTTTATATCGCATTTTAAGATGGAAAAGAGTTGAATATTGTCTTTAAAGTACGTTAAAATCGAGTAGATTGTCCTACGTTAATGATTTAGTTGATTCTTGATTCGATGAGAAGTAATTATTGACCCACTATACTTAAACTTTTAAAGCAAGCTCTACTCTTGTTTTGTTTTTTTTACTTATAATAACTTTTTATATCTCGTCCTTAATTTAGGACACAAATACGTAAATCAATTATGAAAAAATCAAAAATAAAAATATATGTATAAATTACAATTTTCATCACATAAAATATGAATATACATTGCATGATTATAATAATAATAATAATATAATCACCGAAATTTACGAATGATATATTACGTCAATATGCATCGTTATACATATACTTATAATTTGTATAATATCAATTTCATCTCGTAAAAATATACATATATATTTGATATCAAAAAATATATATTATCTTCGTTTTATTTTATATGTCATCTTTCGAATTTTAAGAGCCAAATAAATCTATTTTTAATTGTAAATAATTCATAAATTTTATAAATATTTCAAACTATTATTTATTGTGATTCTCAATACTTTTTACGTAATTTTTAAATATATAAATTATTTTTTTCTGAGTAAGAAATTATTGATTGGATGAAGAAAGCGAGGTTAATAAATGGTAAAAAGTGAATTTATATGTTATTTTTTAATTTTAAAAGTTAAATTAATTTATTTTTGAACTAAAAATATTTCATAAATTTTATAAGTATTTTGAACTATTATTTATTATGATCTCAATACTTTTTACACGATATTTTTAAATATATAAATTATATTTTTAGTAAGAAATTATTGATTGGATGAAGAAAGAGAGCTTAATAAACGGTAAAAGGTGGACCCACAAAAAGTTAAAAATTATACGAAATTCGAGGTTTTTTATTTTTATTTTTGAGTTTTGAGAAGGATGATAGTGGGCCCAGTTGACAGTCCGTGAACCATTCACCCACTCATCCCTTTACCCCACTCCTTTCACTAACTCCCTTGGGATAATAATTGGATTACCTCATCTTTTCTTCTCTTTTCCCTACCCATTTTTTGGACCTTTCCTTATTTCAATTATTAATCTCTATATTCACTAAAAAAGTTCAAAAAAATAGTAAAAAGTTGTGGTTTGGTTAAAACTTACTCTATAACCATAAATACTTTTGAGATAAATTTGTGCATTTACTTTATCTATTTTTATTTGATCGGAGTGGAACTATTCAAAATTGAGTCAAAAAATTTATTAATTTATCAGTATTGAATTATTAATTTAGGGGTTTTGACTATAATTTTGATTTTTTTTGTTATCGGGTTATCAATTCTTAATAGTTTGAGTTTATTTTTAACGGATTAACGGATAATTTGTTATTAAATTAAATAATTATATTTATACAGTAAAACCTTTATAAATTAATATTCGATAAATTAATAATCACTTTAAAATAATATTTTTCTTGTTAGGAAGTAGAAAAACATATAAAGTAGTTTTGATTATTGATAAAGTGAAGGCATGGTTCACAACTTGTTGTCGTATGTGTATTTTTTGAGAGATTGCGGCTAAGAAAAAAGTATTGCGGCAATGAAGAAAAAATGCAGAAATCGAGAGAAAGAAGGATACAAATATGGAAAGAAATAAAGAAGTAGCAATTCAAGTCAAATAAGGAAAGAAGTAAATATAGACAAGTTCAAGAAGGAAAAAGATTTGTAATTCCTTTCCTTGTAGAAGTTGAAGGCAAATCAAATCTATAAAAGGATCAAGAAGTTGAAGGGAAAAGAACGTCTTTGCATAAACACAAATCGAGAGAATTTATCAGCAAAGTCAGAACAATAGTCATTGCATATTCACGAAATACATTATCTTGAGAGCAGTATTTACTGGAGAAAAAACGCAGGCCTTCGTTACAGCAACGCAAGGACCAGGTTCACCTTCATCACAACAACAAAAGAATCAGGTCCACGTATCTGTTCCACTCAGAACTATTGAATGTTGAAATCTGATCAATTAAAGTCTAGGATTTTTAGTCTTTGTTGATTTGTTCTAGGTTTATTATTGAGTTGTAATAATTCCTAGATTATGTAACAATAAGTGAGTTTGACTTATTGGGAGTTGAGTTTTGAGAGAATTGTAATAAGAAGTGGGTTTGACTTCTTGGGAGAGAGATTGTGAGAATTCTAAACAATAAGTGGGTTTGACTTCTTGGGTGGTTAGAGTTAAGAATAGTTGAGAGTTTTTGTAAACAAGAAGCGAGTTTGAGTTTTTGTTGAGTGGAGTGTTTTCGATTATAGTTAATCGAAAAGGGTAGAAGTTTAGAGTTAGATTCATTGATTAACTGAGTTGTAAATCTTGAATTAATATAAAATTTCGGTGTGGTTTTTTCCTTCCTTGAGTGAGGAAGGCTTCCACGATAAATCTTCGTTTTATTGTGTTGTGACATAATTACAAGAACTTGGTTCTTGTATCGGGGTAAGGTTTTCTTCATTCCTCCAGTTCCGACTTGAGCCAATGGAAAAAAATCATCATTTTCGATAAGATAATAAAATAATATATTTTTAGAAGATATCTATATAAATATATAGTCCCATTAATATCATAAATTAATAAATCTTTAAAAGTACAAATATATCTGTAGACAATTTAGTGAAATATGAATCTAATTTGTTTTTTTTTTAAATCTGGTTGGAGCTCATCTATTACTTTTCTTATTGCATCCACGAGCTCCGATGTTATCTTTTCAAATTGCACATAAAATTATGAAGAGTTCTAGATGCCATAAGTGTTTCCTTACGTATAACTGGTTCTAAAGGTATAATATCATCTTCAACTTTATCATCAACATTGCTTTTTCTGATGGTATCCACGGTTACTTCTACGCGCAGGTCCTCTGAACATGTATCACCTTCACTCAATAATCCAACACGTTATTGTCATCTTTTATGGTGGTAACAGAGATCATTAAAATGACCTCAAGTTCATGAATGTTGTTTTCACAAGTAGGTTCATCCAAAGTCCCTAAGATTGCATCCCCCAAATGAATTTTACAGTATCGAAAACAATTTGCTATTGTCTCTTGCTGAATATTTTTCTCCAAACACGGATAGCAAAATTGATAGCATCCAAACATTAATCTTCGTTAGATCATTTCGTCCCACTTCATAGCCTTCTAATTCCTACGATAAAATTTTCTTGATCACACATTTTGAAATCTCTTATTATCACAGCATCACAAGGTTGAAATTAGTACGATACAATGATTTTTTGATGTATTCATTGCACTTTATGTGTAATATTTTTTTATGTGAAATCAATAAATATGATACATACATTAGTAAGATAAAATAATTTTGATATAATCAAAATTAACCTTCATCAAATTTCATTTTATTCTTTAAATTAATAAATATAATTTAATCGATTTAATTATATATATATATATATATATATAAAATAATAAATTTTCATGGTCCCACCTATATTAATGGCCAAATACATACACAGGTCCTTAAAGTTGTTCGATTTTTTCTCCCAGGTACCTCAACTAACCCAATTTCCTATGGAATCATTGAACCCCTAATAATTTGATCCTTTTAAAAATTCATAGCTGATGTGGAGCCAAACGTGATCTCACATTTTTTTAGCGCGTGCAGACGCTTTAAAAGCATCTAATTAGCTTTAAGAACACCAGTTAAAATACTTGATAAGAAATTAAAAAATCCCAAATCATAAATTTAGATTTCGAACAATGCTTCAAACGCCTGAGTACAACAAAAAAGCTCACATAAAAGACGTGAGAGGAGGAAGATATTGCTTTTTGAAGAGTACACAAAGCACTGCTTTTTGAAGAGTACACAAAGCAAATGAAAAGCATGGATCTGAAAAAAACCATTTAGGCAATAGAAGAAGACATGGGTACAATGGAAAAACAATGGGGAATATTTTAATAAGAGTAATTAAAGGAGAATGAAGCTAAATGTAGATCAGAAAGCGGGATTCCAGAAGAAGAAGAAAGGGGTAAAGTTGAAATTTTGATTTATAGGAAACTGAATTCGAGGCCAAAATTATACAATTAGTCAAATTATTGTTAATAAAGTATTGATTTTCCCCATTTTTTTTGTGTCCTTTGAACTCTATCAATCTTCAAGAACACTTAACAATCTACTGGAGAGCTTCTCTAGTGGCAAAAGCTCAAGAATCAGTGAGATCATATGGAGGATGTGTTAGAAGTGTTTTTGGGGGAAATTAATTTTTAGGGTTGAGATTTAATATGTGGCGCTGACGTGTAATTGGGTTGAAGTATATTGGTCGAAATTTCCACGTGGGGAAGGTTCATCTCACGCGCTCAATTACCAAAATAATTTGTTGAAATTTGGCTCCGCATCAGCCAAGAATATTTAAAAGGATCAAATTGTTGGGGGTTCAAGGATTCAATAGGAAATTGGGTTAGTTAAAGTACCTGAGGGAAAAAACCGAACAACTTTAGGGGCCTGCGTATGTATTTGACCTATATTAATTTATAGAGGTTTTAATATACCATTTTGAATATAAAGTCCTTGACTTATAGTTTCATTTTATACTTTTATTTCTGGTTGTCTCAAATATTTGGTTATTCTACAATGTAAAAGTGTTTGATTTTGAGCAAGATATAACTTGTGAAGTCATGTGTATGGTTTATTTGGTTTGTCATCTTGTTTCTAAGTGATTTTTCAATACCTTTTTCTGTAACAAAATCTTAATAATTAAGTCGATAACGTTCAAATACCAATAAATCAATAACCGATAAGACAATATCTTAATGGTTTATAACAGTATATCATCTTTACAAACCGATAACCAATAAGCCAAACTGACAAACTTTTAACCAAACCGAATCGACCGATACACAACACTAGTCCGGAGTACATACAAAACTTTATTTATATCTTGTGAAAGTAGAAATACTGTATTTAATAATCATAGGCATAAGAAATACATATGTAAAAGTATATATGAAAAGAAGATACAATACTGAAGTAGCCATGCAAAAATAATTGAGGAAAGAACACTGATAATATATCTTAAACAACGCTCAGTTACCTACTAACCTTCTCTCTAATTCTCGAGCTTTATATTCTCCTATCTAGAGTCATCACTGATAAATTGTGAGAATCATATTTTGTTTGATCAACTCTCTCCCATATTTCTTGAATATATCTTTGTCTTTCCTTAGGCCCACCAATGTCAACCTCTCGCACATCTTTTCTATTCATATTTTCTTCACATGTCCGAATCGTTTCAATCTTGTTTTCCTTTTCTTGTCCATTGTGGGCCCCATTGCCGCCAGGACAATAATATCCTCGCTCTTAATTGCAGGGCGTCATGTGAAAATCAATAATTACAAAATTTGGCAATGACAAATCAAATGACAGAGAAAAATTATACTAAAAAACTATATTACCTAATATGATTCAGTCAACTTACTGACATATCGAAAAACTAATAGCATAAAACTTATTGGAAGAATAATCTAACTCTAAACTAAATTCTTAACGACTACATCATGAAAGAGTATTGTGTTGTGTAATATATGAAAAATCTTCTATTTACAGAATTCAAAACCTCTCCTCCTATGATGGATATGGTAGGAAATTATTTAAACAAGTATACACAACTTCTAAGTGAGTTTTTGATTGATCAATAATTTGTTTCATTCAACATAATTAGTCTAACCATCGCTTTATAAAAGCAACTTTTAAGTCTACGTGTCACGTTCCTGTCATATAAAACATTGAATGCAAGCCTAATTTTCTTCCACCCACTATAGTGCGATGTGTAACATCTCGTTAATTTTACCATTATTCTGGAAAACCGTTTAAAACTTCCTCTCATTGAGATGACTTGAGCAAATTCTCACTTTCACATCTCTCTAGTGAGTTGCACTGTAAGTATTCTATCTTAGTCCTGCGCGCTCAACTTAAATCATATAGAATTCAGAGCCTTGTTTCCAAATGTCCAGCTTAAAATTAACTACATTACTAATCTTCCTATGATATGAATGACTTTTGTACTTGAATGCACTAATATAAATCAAATTGGCCCTGACATATCACTTGTCACTTTTATTTCCATCTTTCTTTACCCAACTTTCATAATTTGGCTTAACATCTTAATAATCCTATAATTATTGTAATTTTGAATATCTAATTGTTCTTGAATGATATCATTGAACTCCACATCTATTCTTCCTGCATTCTTGACACCCTAAAATGACCTTGAACAATTCTTCTACCACTCTGTAGCTGTCAATAGACTTAAAAATTACTTAAAAAGTGAAAAATATATTTGAAAAGAAGCCAATTATTAAAATTCTTAAAAACTTTTTTATTTTTTGGTTGTTTGTCTCGTTACTTATGCATGGTGTTTAATATTTGTATTAAAAATTTTATATAGGAAAATATCATACTAAAATAAAACACTCTATAATAACACATATATATTCAAATAACATTCAAATTCAAAAAATTTAGTTAAGTACAAATAAATAATAATCAATACTTTACATAATATTTATTGGTGCTACACTCGCGAATGAATAAAAACAATAATAATATATCCGGTGAAACGTCTTTTGCATATCCTGGAAAAGATATTTTACCATCAAATTATTTCTAATTTCTCACAAAAGTAGTGGAGGAGATTAGAGAATTATAAAGATTGTACAAAATACTCAAATTGTACAAAATGATCTCCCCAAAGGCCAAATGTACAAAATTTGTACAACCCCACACCCTTAAAATTGGCATTTACCACTGACAACACTATTCATTGCTCATCTCTTCAAGAAAATTAACTCAATGGCCAACTCCATATATAGATATATTGCTGATGTCTACAGGTCTTAGAGAAGAGCAGTTTCCTCAGTTTAGAAGACTCTCTTTCAGTGACTGAGTTTTCAATCACCAAAAAAAAACCCACCATGAATAAACTGCCACAACATTTCAGATTAAAGCCCAATGTTTTCATCTAAACCACTGATTTTCATGCACTTTTTTTATTTTTTTTAAAATTTTTTCTCACTCAGTTATAAATAAAAGCTGTTTCAAGAAACTGAAACAAGAGTAAGGTGGGGAGGAAAAAAAGGGGAAAAGGGACTAAAAGTGTAGTGGGTTGGGAAAGAGGACAAAAACCCACCAAAAAAAAGAAAAAAGGTTGCAGTTAGGAGCACTAGAAGAGTGAATCAGACTTTTTATTTTTTTTTTCAAAAAATAAAAATAAATTATGGGGTATTTTTTATTTTTTTTCATTTAACTTTTGATTTGTGGGTCTTTGTCTGCATGTAAGGCTTTGTGTCTTTATGATGCAATTTTGCTGAAATAATATAGTGTTGTAAGTATTCACAAGAAACAAAAGAGAGGAAAAAAAAAAGCAAGGGGAAGAGAAGAGAAAAAGATGACTAATTTTTTTGTTGCTTTTGTAAATGTTTAGTGTTGATGATGACTATTGAGGTCTCATGTCGGTTCTCAGATATGATGGATTCTTCTTGTTGAAAGAAAGTTGCTTTATTCATCCCCTCTTTGGATCTTTGCTTTTTGGTACAAATTAGTTTCTGGGGTTGCTTAAAAGTTGAATCTTGATGGTGTTTTCAAGCTGAAATAATCAAGGTATGTAATAATCTTTGTTGAAAGTAAGTTTTTTTCTTTTGTTTTTGTTTCTTGAAGTGGAAAGTTTGAAACTTTGTAACACTTTTGGTTTGATTTTGTTGTGTAGGAATAAGAAGAAGTTTAAGATCAGAATTTTTTAAGCAAAGTTTATAATGGCAGATTATAATTCTTTACCCTTTCCAATGGAGAATTCAAGAAAAACCTCTTCTTTTTTTGGTTCACCAAGGTTGTTTACTTGTTTTGCTGCTAAGGGGTTTCCTGATACTGAGTCTATTATGAGTCCTACTTCAATTCTTGATAGTAAACCTTTCACTGTTCTGAGAAACCCCTTTTGGTCTGATCCAAAATCTCCTAAACCAGAAAGTAGAGTTCATTTTCAGAAACTTGACTCAAAAGGGGTTGGTCTTGGTCTTGTTGATGCTCTGATTGATGAAAAATCTGATTCTAAAGAGATGAATTCTGTTAGCAGAATGGTTGTTCTTGGTTCACAATTGAAGATTCAGATCCCTACATTGCCTCCTACTTTTAATTACCCTACTGATTCACCACCTTCACCTGGTGATTTTGGTATCAAGACTAGAAATTCTCAGTTAGGTTCTTTATCTCCTGTGAAGAAATCTCCATTTGGTTCCTCAAATTCTAACATAGATATCCCAAATTCACCAGGGGCTTTTAGTAGTCTATCTGCTGCTGAAATGGAGCTTTCTGAGGAGTATACTTGTGTAATTTCATATGGTCCAAATCCAAGAACAACTCATATATTTGATGATTGTATTCTTGAAAGCTGTTGTGGTGTTGTTAAGTACTCTGCATCAAGAAAAGAAAATGAAACTTTTACTAGTCCTCCAATGAGCTATCCATCTGAAAGTTTTCTCAGCTTCTGTCACAATTGCAAGAAGAATCTTGGAATAGGGAAAGACATTTACATGTACAGGTATTCCAAATTTTCTGCTTTTTATAAAACTTCAAAAAAAACTTGCCTAGTAGCTCCTAGTTATTATCTGTTTAGCTCTCGTTTGGCCATAGATTTTGAACTTGAATCTTGAAGTACGATTTTGTATATGCATTTTGTTTGTAAAAAGTTGGTAGTTTTGTGAGTTAAAGTCTCAAAAACCAAAAAACTAGTCTAGACCTGTTTTTGGTTTGATTCAAAATCTATAGTCGAACGCTAGCTGAATCTACTCATGAGGGGAAGATGATTTAACTGTTATTTGGTATGCCCTTTAAGTTGTTTGATACTCGCTATTACTTGTTCTAGTACACAATTTTCTCTTGAATTTACCCTTTGACAAAATTTCTAGTAGAATTCAGTGTTTCTGCAAAGTTTTTTTTTCTTCTGTAAAATAACCTTTAAAAAATGTTTATGACATTATGAGACCAAGTCCAAAAGTAGGTTAGATGTTAAAAGTTTCAAGGCCTATTCTAAAGTATTTTGATGATTTCATATCATATATTTGTTTTATTAATGTGGTCATGACTCATGAGGGCCAGATTTTTACTTCTGACATACCTTTTTTTAGAATAGTTTGCTCTTCTTATCTTTGCAAATTTCTGGTAGTAACATTGAGAACTTCTGTTAGGTTCTGTATTCTATGAAAGATTCTTTAAAATGACACTAACATTTGAAGAGTCGTAGATTAAGATAGAAGGTTAGTAGGTGTTATCGCGCTTTTCAGTGGGATTAGGCTTGGTGATAGTCCGGAGCATCATGTACGTCGTAGTATTAGCCTTATTCATCTAGTTTCTTGCCTTTTGATATTTGTTACCATATGACTTTTTGTTCCTTTTTTCTATATGCTTTGTATTGCTTTCCATATTAGTTATCCTGTTTTGTTCATTGGCGTATTTCCCCGTTCATAAGATGCACTTGAATTGAGGATCTCTCACAAACAACCTCTCTGTCTTTACGAGCTAGGGGTTAGGTCTGCATACACAAAATTTCCGTTTTGTAATTGTGTATTGTGTTTTCTTTGTAGAGGTGAGAAGGCATTTTGCAGCAGTGATTGCAGATACAAAGAAATGATGTTGGAAGAAGGAATGGATAAATCAGAGACTGATGATAATGTATTTGGTATTATTTCCTAATAATAATAATAATTATAATAATAATTGATGAGTGATAGCAAGTTTTGTCCTAGTAAGCAACTTGCAAGGTGTTAAAAGACTATATGCAGATTCAAAAACTGTTTTTTGTAAATTGGATAATTGAATCTGTTTTTAGACATATTTGTCACTTTTTTTTTTTATTTTGGTTTAGGTGGGTAAAAGAAAAAGTCTTTGTTGAGAAACAAGAAGGATAATGAGATAATATTTGTAGTGATTGATGAAATTTTTATTTTATTGAAAAAAAAATATTGTAGTAGGTGATTATGGTGTCTGACACTACTTTGGATGCTTTATTAAAATTTTTATTATTAATATAATATAAATGATGTTGATTGATGATGTTAGAGTAAAGTTAATGGCGTTAATCTTTAATTTATATTATTATAATATACACTAACAATCCCATAATAATGCAAACATCATCATAACCAATGACCTCAATTGAGTAGATTCTTTTTATCTTATTTGGGATGTCCTTTTCTTTATTTGTTTATTGGTAAAGTAATAGTTATTTTGACTAGACTTACAGATTAAATTATTCACCTAGAGACTATAATGGTGTTTAGTATTATTATATTACTAGTATTGTATAGTATATACAACAAAATATTCTACCTATGCTATTGTTTAATATTTGTGTGACAACCTAGATGAAATAAAATAAAGAGATACGGATCAAATTCTAGAATATTAAATTTGTGTCCTCGTGTAGCAACTTACATGATGGGTTCACCTAGGTGCACGGTCAGATAAGATCGAGAAATTCATTAATAAAAATTATATTGGTATATATATGTTAGATATTGAGTTTTTTTTTTCTTCGTATTGTTTATAGCATGAACCTCTTTAGTGAAAATTTTGATCTTCGTCATCGAGTTAACCAATACCCTACATTTGTTCATGGAACTTTTCAACTTCATTGTTTTTTATTTACTAGTAATAAATAAGGTCACTCTCATAAAAATAAAATAAATATGCCGATTAGGGAATATCATGTAATATAGTTTGGTATAACTATATGTGCAAGGAAATTTTTTACCATTATATTTCAAGTGTTAGTAAAACTAGCAATTTTATGGACTTTATTATCTTTTTACTTTAACTTGAAATACAATTACAGTTTTTTTAGTACTACAAACAATATATTCATGCACTTTTACTAGTAAGAGCTTGTCTGATTCACTATGCATTGATTGAATGAATACGGTTAAGAAGAAGAAAGTTGATGTTTGAAACATGTCAAAGGAATATATCCAACGAAGTTAACTAACTTGTCTGCAACAAATCTGTTCAAGAAGGAAGCTGATTGGAACATGTCAAAGCACAGGTCCAACAAAGCTGACTGACGAGTTTACAACACTGCTAAAGAATTAGAGTCGCACTGCCTATGTTAATTAGGATTATATTTCAACTAAAATTATATTATGATTAGGATTATAGAAATCAAGGATTATACTGATTGTTCTAATCGTCAGCTTCCTTCGTTGACATGTTCGAATCGCCAGCTTCCTTCTTTCTTCAATAAATACTTGCACAATCAATTGTTGAACGAGGAAATAATGTGAATGATGAAACCAATTTAATCTAAAGTTGAGGCTCTTCCCTCGCTCTCAATAGTGAATCTTGATTAACGGACATTTGATTATTTTCGATAGATGCTCGTACGAAAAAGAAAAATGGGGCCTTGGAGTAATAAAACCTGAAAGGAGCTGAGGAAGATATGGTTGGGATAAGAGGAGACAGGCATGGGAAGCTTAGAGCTCAGACTGTAGAGATAAATTATGAATGCAAGTTGGGAATTGGGACCATAAATGTAACTCATTACCAATGTTTACCTCTCTACAGTACTCCTTTAACTTTCTCCTTGGCTTTTTCCTTATATACAGAGAGTGTGGTCGGTACGTAGAAAAATATTTTTTTGAAAAATATATGAATAATCGATAAGTTAATAAAAATTTTTATTTATGAAAATATTTATTAAAATACTACGGAAGCGTGATGAAATGAGACTGGGAGTGAGTACGAGGGTTGGGGATGATTCAATGTGATTAAATATATTTTTAGCAACAATAAATATGTACATTAACAAAAAATTGATAAAACTTTTATCGGAATTAGTTAATTTCAATTGGATCCAATATTGTTATAAGTTTTAGCGATATTTACAAAAAATATCAACTGCGTCTAAAAATACATATTTAACGATAATTAAGTCATAGTTATTAATTAATTATTGTTAACAATTATTTTTAGTGTAGTGTGAGTGGTTGGTGTGGAGACAACAGATTTAGACTAATATTTACTCATGCAATTTGTTTTACTTATTCCTATTATAGGAAAATTATTTTTCTTCATTCTTATTTTAACTAGAGAAGATGTTTTGACGAATTAAACGTGAAAATATTGAAAAATATTTTTTTTCTTATTAGACACACCCTTAGAATGTGTTTGGTGTGAACAAAAATGTTTTCCAAAAAAAAATCTGTTCCTACAAAATATGTCTTTTTTTTTTTTTTTAAAAGTGAAGTTTTGTTATTTATTTTTCAATATTGATAAATAAGAAAGAAAATTAATATCCAGAAAACATTAAGAAATTCAAGTTTTGACAAAATTCTATTTTTTTGAACTAATTAATTGAGTTGGACTTCTTTGTAAGCTTATTATTTGAGAAATTGAGATTATGGACCACAAAACCAGCCCAAAGAAATGGACAAGTGGCAGAGAAAATAGAAAGAAGTTGCATAAATGAAGTCCAACCCAATTCTCCCGATGATTCGAATTTTAAAGTTTATGAATTTGAATTATTAAGAAAATAATAAAATAAAAAATATATTTAAAAAAATTAAGAAATTATTTTTTTTATAATTTTATACAAATTTTTATTTGATCAAGGGCAATTTCGGGATTTGTATAGGATATGGGATCATGTTATTTTTGAGAGATGTTCATGAACACAAAAACTAATCTTTTAACTCATTTTATAATCCAATTTCTCATTTAAAAAATCACAAGTAGATTGTACGAATCAAAGCAGTTTCATAACTAAAAAGAATTAAAAATAATGGCTACAATAACTCCCAATTCAATCTCATTCTCAATCTTACCCTCAGTTAATCCTCTTTTCTCCTTCCTCTCCCTCTCTCCAATCCTCTCTCGTTTTCGCCGCCGGAAAACGCTTTCCTTCACCATCTCCGCTGGCTCCTCCCGCCGGAGACCGCCTTTTGAGCCACCGGACTCCAAAATGTCAGTCTCAGTACAGATGCCAGCTGGTTCCGTCCGTCGAGATGCTGAGACTGAACCGCTGATAGATTCTAGAAATCGTGAGTTTGCTACTTTAGCTCAATCAATTCTAATTGTGTGGACCTGATTAATTTCGCTTTTTTGACTATTAATTTATTTTTACTTAGCTCAATCAATCAACTATACCTTATTCCTAACTTATCTGTTAGTTATATTTTTGATCGGTATCTTATCCATTATATTTGTTCTACATTTTGCTAGAACTAGGAGAATTCATCATAAGTAGACTAATTTTACCTGATTGTCACCTTACTGCGACATTCTTCTTTGGTTTAGCTTAGTTGAACTATTAAAAATGAAATTTGAAGTTATTAGCTTTTCTTTCAAGGCTATGTTTTAAAAATAAAGGAAAGCTAATTGAGTGATTTAGCAGCTCCAGAATCTGGTTCGAGTGTGTGGTTGTTGATAGATATAGTTTTGAGCTGGATAGCAGGCAATTGAAGATCTACTTCTTAATATCCTGTCCTGGGTCAATATGGCCTTGAGGCAGTGTTACCAAAAGCAAAATGCAAATAAAGTGTGGACTTTTAACAAAAAAAAGACATAAAGAGAGAAAAAATACAAATATATATATATATTTTTTTTTGAGACAGAAAATACAAGTATATATGTTTAGTTCAAGTCTAATAATTATAAGTATGAATATTAAATATATGAACAAATCCATTGAGAAGATATAAAGATTAGTAAAATATCAATTGTCTAGCTTCGCGTTTTCAGAAGAGGCTCATTGGCAACAGAAAGTATGCTAAGAACCTTGATGACGACATTGAAGTGCACATTATTTGAGGCAAAACACTCAACACATTATAAGCTTCACTTCAAGGGTGAAGCGCGCCTTTGACAACAATGCCTTGAGGTAAATCCATGTTGTCAATGGTATGTATTTCCTAAGTTAATGACTTAATGTTCAGCATTTAGTGCGCTAGTAGGAACACATTATTCATTCAAATTGAATTGCCCAGATGTCATTCTTATGCATGTGATATGCAAATGAGTTGGTCAGAGGAAGGAAAACCTGTCATGGACAAGGGAATCATGTCTAACAACTGAGCCAACTGTTTCTCATTTAGATCACTTGCACATCCTTGTCTGAAGCACACACTTCTCTGAGGCGCATGGCTTCACCCATGAAGCGATAAACTCTCTCTTTGCATCACTTCATCACTTTCTGCGGCAAAGTTAGCTTTTAATATATTTTTCTTGTTGCTTTGAGCACATAAAATGTAGAAGACCTTAAGAAAAAATTATGAAGTAGAGGAAAGCTCATAGTAGAGGTACAAAATGATAGCAGTAACATTGGTGCTCCTACTGTTTCAATTTATGTGCCTTACTTTCCTTTTTAATCTATTTCTAAAAGAATATTACTTTCTATAGTTGGTAACTATTTAATTCCAACATCTCACACGACATGCTTAGGTCCACAAGATTCAAAAGGCATTTTGGGACATTTGATGAAATTCAAACAATAGAGAGAAAAAAATGAAATAAAAGCAAAACCAAATATAATAACAAACAATAATGATATGGATCAGAGAACTAAAAATCTATAATGAATTAGAATAGGTGAACAAAAAACCCATGTCAATCAACTTCAAAATCATTTTAAATTGTGATTAGAAGAAAATCTCTTACTCAGGTTAGCAACTACTTTATTTTACTACATTTTTAATTTCCTATTCCTAATCACTAATATATTCTCTAACAATTAGTATATTGCTTCATCATCTACTCTTATGGTTTAATATTGTACTTAAGAGAATGCCTGGGGTGTTGGAAACAGTTGGCTATCTGTAATAAAGAGCAGGTTAAGTGACGCGAAGCGCCTAGACTGAGCTTTAAGAGTTTAGCATGTCAAGCGGGCTGTTAAACAACTCTGCAACAAATGCAAAAAATTCGTCAAGTCTTTTTTTGATTGCATCCTAAGTTCCATTTAAAATAAACTTTTCATAATTTGGAACTCATAACGATAGATTAGAGTATGGTTCATTTCTACAGTGTTGTTGTACAAATTGGGAAGAGTGAGTTGGCATGACCATAAGGAGGTAATTTAACACAGGAAACTAGAAAGAATTATAGATGGATTAGAACTTTTTGCATCTTCTTGATGCTTATCATTGAATTCTCCTTATTTCATCAAAGTTATAGGATGAATTAAAAGGTACTGGCTGCTTAAAAGTCAATCTAGAGGAGCATATGATTGTCAATGTCATATTGGATATGCAAATAACTTTTTTCGGAGAAGGATTCTTTAGAGGGTGATTTATAGTTTAGAGTGGAAGAAAAAACTTTGCATAATGGAATTTGAATGCTCTAATATGCTTTATTTTTGTACTCATGGCTCATGATGTTCAATCATCAGTGAGAGCCACATCTGATCGTAGCTGAGAGAGTTGGTGTACCTTAGACTAAACCTAGCAGTCCATGTATGGATTCCTGTGTATTTTTCATTATATTTTTAGCAGATCTTGATCTCTTTAGCCTAAACTCTTTTCGGAAAAATTCCTCAATATAACCTCCTTTTCAGTAATATTTTGCGGATTGCCTACTTTCCAGTAAGAATTTGCTGTTATATATCATTTCCGTTTTTGGTGCTTAGTATTCAGTAAGTTGTCATCATCATGGATTTAGCACCTATCAATCCTCATACATGGTGGCTTATGTCACAATATGAGCTCCTTTTCTACTATTCTGTTTGTGTAGTTTCTTTTTTGGCCGTCTCAATCTTATTTATGTTCTCCAATATGATCTTGTGCAGGAAAGGGGGATCAACCGACAACCACTATTAAAGAAGACTCTGTCTTGTCCAATAAAAGTGTGCCTCACAAGAACAAATATTCATTAAGTTCAATCAGTTGCTTTGGAGTTGATCTAACCCCAGATAACATTGCTGTTGCTATGGTATATTTTGTTCAAGGCGTCCTGGGCCTTGCTAGGCTTGCTGTAAGCTTTTACTTGAAAGATGACCTACACCTAGATCCTGCAGAGGTATGTCATCCTGATAGAGTAAATGATTATTTGTCAATCTTCCTAGTGAAACAAAATTATTTACATCAAATTCAAACTCCAGATTCTAGCCAAAGATGCTTTTAGTATATTTTCCTGGATTTAGGAATCTAATTGTCGTACTGAATTTAAGAGTTGTATTGGAATTTAAACTACAGTTACATTCAGTCTTTTAAAATACAATTCTCTCTCGAATTTAGACTGCCACAGCCGTCAGTTATTCTTTTTGTTTTACTTAGACTTACTTACTTTTTTGTTACTATCCCAAAATTTTCTTTCTTCTTCAATGGACCCCTATTTGCACATTTCTTCTCTCTTTTCCCCTCACCATTTTGGTTGAGTCCACAGACTGACACATTTATATGTGAATGACTAGACAGCTGTCATATCTGGTTTCTCATCATTGCCATGGCTCGTGAAACCATTGTATGGTTTCATCAGGTTGGACTCAACTTTTTTTTCATCCTTATTCATCTAGCTAGTTAAAGAAAGATTTCATGACATGAGCTTTTCATGTATAGTGATTCCTTCCCACTCTTTGGATACCGGAGGAGATCATACTTGGTACTCTCAGGGCTTCTTGGAGCATTCTCATGGTTTATGATGGCCACCTTCGTTGATAGCAAGTATAGTGCTGCCTTCTCCATACTTATTGGTTCTCTTTCTGTCGCTTTCTCAGATGTTGTAAGTTCCTTTTGTTCCTAGTTAGTTTCAATAAATTGAGACTAGTGCTGTTATGTTCATTGCCTAGTTATATTTTGTAACTGGTCTGAACTCCGAAGGTTAATGACAATCTGTTTGGCTTTTGACCTTTAGTATTAGTTGAGTACTCGTTATGCTCTCATTTTTGTTCAGGTATTCCATTGCATAATAAAAAACTCTTGCCCATTATACATGAGATTTACTTGCGTAAATGTGTTTTGCCTTTTGAAAATTTGAAGGAAGTCCTTAGTTGCAACCTTGGCAACAGGGCCATAGGTGAGGCCTGAGACTTAGTCGCACCATAGTATGTTCCAAGTTTTCAAGAACTCATTTGAGAGAAGAACTTATCAAACTACTATGGAAAAGGGTATCTCAAAATTTCAGAAAGGTTGTCTAGAGTCCACTGGTGCGTCAAATATGTATCACGGTGAGGGCTTTTTCCAAGAAATGTCAGGTAGTACACAACTATCTAACTTAAGTTTTTATACCTCATCCTTTGCTGTGTCCCTTACCATTTCCGAGGTTTCATTGCTTGTTCTCAGAAGACATGAGAAGAGAAAAAAAAGATCACTTGCATTTGTCATTTGTGGTTGTGGGAATATCAAAATGAGAGGAGTCTAACGACCTGCTTATCACTTTGGAAGCACTCTCACTGAATCTTCACCTAGCTGGGCCATGCTGGCTAGCCGTGCCAAATGACTTTTACAACACTCCTAGTGTCTGTTCTACTTTTATTCTGAGCACTCGAGTTTGCAAAGTCATGTGTATTCTCTCCACAAATGTTGTTGGCGTCTACTTTTACAGTTACTACTTTCTCATGAGAACTACCGTACATTTAGTGAGTGATGATTTTTTAAACCCGAGTGATGAATGGAGCAGAAGTTATGATGCTGCTACTCCTTTTTTGAGGATAAAAATGGCATAAGATGAAGGCTCATGTTCAAATCTTAGTGGAGGCAAACATAACTCAATAATTTCTTGTCATCTGCCTAAGCCTAGTGGACAAGTTACCCAGTACTGTTTCTGGTGGGTGGTATAGGATACCTGGTGCAATAGTCGCGTTGTGCACAAGCTGACCTGAACACCACCGTCTTCTCGAAAGAACGCTTTGGGGTTGCCCGGGTGGGGGCATTAGAACTTATTTTAGACTGAGCCGTTTGCAGTATGTAATTGGATATTCTATGCAAATTCAAGAGTTGTATAGTGTAGTGTGGATGGACTGTATATTCTTGCTTGGACAATGTTAATCATATTATCAGGTCACAGGCTATAGCTCCAACCACTGCTATGAACCTGCTGCTGTGTCATCAACTGATGCTTGTGTTGATATCTTGACAATATTAATGTCACTTGGGAATTATTGGACTTGATGTTTGGTTGTTACACATGTTCAAACCAATGGAGTTACTGTCCTAATGAATTTGAGTTAATCTTTTCTTTGTTTGTTTGTAATGTTCCTCTTTTTCCAGCTGGTATCTTAATTCTGCACCACATTCAGCTGGCATATGTAATTGAGTAATCATGTAGGTTGTAGATTCCATGGTTGTTGAGAGGGCACGCGGTGAGTCTCAAAGCATGTCAGGATCTCTTCAGTCATTGTGCTGGGGTTCTTCAGCATTTGGGGGAATTGTGAGTGCCTACTTTAGTGGCTCCCTTGTGGAGGCTTATGGTGTGAGGTATGTTACTTCGTCATACTTCTGAGTATCATATGGTTGTGGCCTTGTGAGTAACACTAATAGTCCTGGTGGGTTAATCTAATTGTTTTTGTACCGCCAGGTTTGTTTTTGGTGCAACATCATTACTTCCACTCATAACATCTGCGGTATCTGTACTTGTGAAAGAACAGCCTGTACGAGGCCCAGCAAGGGGAGCTTCTTTAGGCAATGGCTTCATAGAGAGCTCAAAAAACAATTTTACCCAGTTATGGGGAGCTGTTAAGCAGCCTAGCGTTCTACTTCCCACCTTATTTATTTTCTTATGGCAGGCTACGCCACAGTCAGATTCTGCTATGTTTTTCTTCACGTATGTGCTGTTTCAGGTTTAAATTTTTAAATAATATAAACATACATGCAAAAATCTAATAGAAGTTTGTCCTGATTGTAGGACAAACAAACTTGGTTTCACTCCGGAATTCCTTGGTCGTGTTAAGCTTGTCACTTCAGTTGCATCACTTATTGGTGTGGGGCTTTATAATGGGTTTTTAAAGAAAGTTCCTCTACGGAAGATATTCCTCGTAATGACTCTCATTGGTACAGCTCTTGGTATGACACAGGTATTTGTTCCAACATATATTTTCTACTTCAGCTTTATGATTTTTCTTATGTTTTGGGTCATGATTTACTTCCGAGTATGATTTGTTTGTATTAGGTTCTTCTTGTGACTGGATTGAACCGGCAGTTTGGCATTAGTGATGAGTGGTTTGCTATTGGAGATTCCTTGATTATAACTGTTCTGGGTCAGGTAATTTTTTCTCTTATACTTGAGTGCAGTCTTGCTTAGTTGAAAATCTGCGAAGCATAAATCAAGCGTACCGATCAAAATAATAATGCAGTGAAGGCTCACAAAACAATTAAAGGATATAATGGCTAACTTTATGCAAGATGAAACTCACTGAACCTACCTACAAAAATGTATTTGGCTAGTGAGAAACAACAACTTGAGAGTTTTTTTTTGAGAAAGACAACTTGAGAGTTTCTTTCTTTCGGAAACAATTGAACTGGGACATAATGAAAATGATTCAGGGGCGATTACGGCTTTCAAAAGCGGGTTCATTTGAACCTAGTCTTCCCATTTGGAATAAAAATGTACATGTAAAAATAAATTAAAACTACAAAAAAATATGAACTCATCACTTCAAAATATAATGGGTTAAATTTTATGAACTAAAAGGGTTGAATCCATAGATCTAAAATCTTGGATATGCCTCTGAAGTAATTATGTAATTTTTCATGTATGTAGAGTGTCTCATGAATTCCAATTAGGTCTGTATTCCAATTAAGAACTATAGCAGCCATAGAGCCAAATAAAATTTGTAAAAATGTACTTGCACATTAACTCTATAATTCTTTAAAACGCTAATTTCAGGTAACTGCTATGAATATAAAACTGTGTATCTAGGCTTGCTATGTGATGTATAACTAGATTTTCTTTGGCCAGCATGAGTTTTGATAAGTAGAAAGATAATCTTCATTAGGTTCCATTTTATAGAAACTCTATCTCTATTCTTGAACTATATGGTCTATACTATACAAGGGCATCTAAAGGGATTTATCAAGGTCTTGACCGCCCTATCATTAGCTTAAGGTTTCTTTTATGTCGTATTAGAGCGAACCTTTTGCAAGAATAGGTGAATGGTCAAAATAATGATTTTTAGATTTCTCAAAACCAAAGTTGAAAGTACAAAGGAGGAAGCTTTCACCACATTGATGAAGCCCCACTACGTGCTGGATAAATGTGAAACAAATAAAAATGGTGTATGGCTTTTTATAGAATACAAAAACTATATAAGAACAGATCTTTTGGTGTCTTTTAGGAGAACGGTTATCTGATTAGAGTACTGATGATGTAACCTTCTTTTAGCACATCATATACAAATTGTTCGAAGATAGCAGTGGGTGAACTTGGTACATCCAAACTGCCATTTGATGAGAGCACTTATTAGATAGATGAGGGGAAGAAACATGGGTGTTCTCTTTTGGGTTTTGGCAAGTTAGCTTTTTACGGCAATTCACATGATCTGCTAGAGTATAGGAAAGGGTAAACTTGGCAAATGCTTTGGAAGTCCGTTTCCTTAAGTTCCATTTTGAGTCTAACGTGCTCCTGCATTATCTTTTAATATATGTATGTAAAACTGAAATTGAATCGTGAACGTTTTTCTAACATCGAGTTAAAGAGTATTCTGGCAACCTCTTTATCAGCATTGTCTGACTTGTTACCTTTCAGGCATCTTTCATGCCTGTTTTAGTACTAGCTGCAAGAATTTGTCCACAAGGAATGGAAGCAACTCTCTTCGCGACCCTTATGTCCATATCCAATGGAGGGAGTGTTCTTGGAGGTCTAATTGGCGCAGGTTTAACCCAGGTATTTGGTGTCACCAAGGACAGGTTTGACAACTTGGCTTTTCTGATAATTCTCTGCAATCTCAGCTCTCTATTGCCTTTGCCCCTACTTGGTCTTCTTCCTGGCGATGAACCAGATACAAAAGACGATACTGATATTGAGATGAAGTCTAATTGAATTCTTCCCTGCTGTGCAAATCCTGAATCTGCCCAAGTATCTCTGAAGCTTTTCAAGAAAACAATAGGAGAGAATACAATTGTAAATACAAATACTAATATTAAAAGACTAAAGATACGAGTCATGTTGTCAATTCATCACACCACATAAAAAGTTTAGTGGATTAGGAACTTGTTTAAGCATGAGATAGATCTTGTTCCGTGATCCAGGACTTTGGTATAGTTGTAAGAGCATTACGCCTGATGTGTGGGTTAGGCACATGTCATGAGTTCGGACCCTCCTGTAGACCAAAAAAACTGGTGTTTAAATGGAGTAGGATAGAGGGGCAAGCTTATCATCTATCAAGTTTCGAACTTGAGCCATGTTGATCTTAACATATGTCTTTCTGGATGACCCTCTCAAGTCTTGAATGCCCATTAAGGAATTGTTATTCGGCCTTGCTTTTTGGTATTTTGTAATCAAATCTTAGCTAAAAGGTATTGAACATTGATTGTCCTGTATTAATAATGAGATTTTCAATTTTCTCCTATCAAACGAAGTCAACTTAATACTTATTAAGAATATTATATAATATAAGTTCAATGGAACATTAACTACAAACACAAATAAGCAATAAATTGAATTTATTATGACCACTAAGTCCATGACACATTGTTTTCTTTGGGTTTAAGTCTGCACACAATTTTATCTTTTGAGCTATGTTTCATCGAGCTCTGAAAATGCGTTTGTCTTATAAAATTCTTTCGTTTTCTTTTCCACTTAAACGTAGTATTCGCTCTAGTATCTGTTATGCGGAATTCAATATAATACGAGAAAATATAAACGCGAAAAACAAGACAACAGATTTACGTGGTTCACCAATAAATTGGCTACGTCCACGGGAAGAGGGGAAGCAGTTTTATTATGGAGACTCCCGTCCTTTCTGTTGTAACGGGTCCTATTCAAGGCATTCAACAGTATCATGTACACCTCATCCTCATCCATAGAAGCTTGTCAATCAAGAGTATGTGGTTGTTTGACCTGCCCCTTGTAAACATGGACTGACTATTAGTAAATTAGTGACAATTGCTATGTGTAATAAGTCATGTTATGTTGACCAAGCATGCATAAATGACATGTGTCGTATATTACATGTAATGTCCAGAGACAAGCATGCGTGAAATATGGCACATATCATGTCTCTGGACACCTTTCCAAATTGTCAGTCGTCTTATCATTTTCTTTTTCATACAGTATCGTAATCATAATTTTTCACTAAAAAAATTCAATATAATATATGGTCACCTGGTTTTTCTACTTTTTATTAAAATTAGGAGTTATTAAGTGTCTTACAAGATTATCTACTCCAATACATTTTAATTAGCCCTTTTATCTATTAAACTCAACTTAACAAAAAAAAATTTTAATCGACAAATATATTATCATTGAGATTGGGAAATTTTCTACTGCAAGAAAACCTGTCACGTGACAAATTGATAGAAATTCACATGGGGATGGCCTCAAAAGGTTCCTACAAAAACAAAACAAATTACAATAGTGTAGTCACAATCTCAAAAGGCCCAATAATTTCCACCAAATTCAATTCAAAATCCATTGGCCATCTATTTAATATTCACGTTAGAGTCCGACTAAATTTAAATCTACACAGAAAAATTCTACGTTAGAAAGTAAAAGTGCTCCTTAAAACGGGCGACTTCATACTCAAGGGGTATTCGAATTCGAGACCTTTGATTAAGAACAAGTGAATACTTGTGTTACTTTCATTCTTTGAATAAAATAAACATAATTTCCACAATAGTCCATTTCCTCATTTTTCTATTTCAGCCACTTTGCCCTACAAATCCTTTTCCAATTTCTAATTGGGTTCTTCTCACCTTTTCTATGATTTCTCATCATCATGATATGGAGTTTCTATTTTTTCCTTGCTAGTTGCTACAATATGTTGATGTCTTTATACAATACTATATCATTATGCATGATGACTTTAGCATGAAGCACAATTTTCCTTTCCCCTACCACATTCGTGAGACATTTAGTAGCAATAAATTTTCCTTTTAACGACAATATTATTGTAAAAATATATATAACAGTAATTAAGTTAGTGTTGTTGCGTCTAGAGTCTCTAAAGAATTTAACGATATTTTTATGATGTGCTAATCATAAATACTAATATTATCTTATTGTCGCTAAATATGACATAACGATAATTATATTATTACCGTTACATATAATATAACACCAAATTATTCAATTACACAAAATCTTTATTTATTGTAATGATCAAAGGATTGAAAATATTGAAGATATAAAATCTATAATTAACTCTCAAATTACATGGAGACACATAATTTATTTGTGATTTAGGTTCACTTTGTGATTTAAAGAATAATCCCACATGGAGACATACCTTTATATGACTCTTTTATAAGTTGCACAAGCAACTAAATTAAGGAGAATAGTGGGTATACTTCCTAGTTTATCAAAATGCTAGAGTTTTAATGGCCCTCCATGTGGTAATTGATGCACAAATAAGGACATGGAAAATAAAATTGATCAATTCTTTTGAGAGGTTTGGGGCAAGCAAATATTTTTTTTCCGTGAATGATCGAATTGTTATAAACATGTTTAGCGTCTAAATTACATAATTTTTGCCTCTTCAATCTCTATACTGATTTAAATTATGTCACACAAATTACTAAAATGGTCAAAGAATATAAATAATGATACCTGTTTCCACATATGAATGTAAGATTGTCTCTCTGATTGATAATTTTTGGATAAGTAAAAATTATCTGAATCTACCAATATGGTAAGATTCTTCAATATTTGTTTTGTCCACAACCAACATCCCAAAAGTAGTCACATGGGGAGATGGGGAAGTTGGAAGTTGGAATAGTTGTTAGACCCTCCACTCCAATCATTGAACTACTTTATTAATTAATAACATAAAGTTCTTGTCTAGAACTATTAATAAGAAAATTTTTTATAATATAAGATGTAAATATACAAGTATAATACTAAGTTTCTAGCCAATCACTTTAACCCTTACCTAACAATAATAAGATTCTAATCATTTATACAATATATATACTTAGCAATCACAAGTGACTATTCTAATATATCAACTTAAGATAATCAAAACACTACTTATATAAAGTATTTAAGTTATATACTCTTAAATGATTATCAATGTGATTTAACATATAATAAAAATATACTTAATCCCCATTTTTTAATTATTATGAACATGTAATCGCTATTCTTTGGGTACAAATAAGTAAAATTCCATTATCTCGCAAACCACATATAACAACGAGCTCGATCAAAAAAGCAAATCCCTTGCTTTTGCTGGTAAGGGATTTCAAACTTGAAAATTCTAACATGAAATTCCCGAGCCTAAATCGTGGGCCACGCGGAAGGGTAATTACCATTTATTTTAGGTTATAAACAATGCTATCAAAAAAAGTAATCTTTAATTACTTTTTATACAATATAATTATAATACTATTTTCTTACATTAACTTAGATGAGAACATATATACTCCATTTTTCATTAATGATATTTGTTTTTGACTAGCCACTATGGCACTATCGGTTGGTGCAATGATTAGTGATATTATAAGGAGACCTTATAAGAAATGATTATGATAACTGATAAGGGAATAAAACACTTGATAAAAGAAGAATTATTTGATGAATAATGTTGTTGAAGTTTCATAATGCACCATATATATAAGTATATAATATATTTAGTTACTTGTATTTTACTGCAAAATGATTATGGTGTATTCTTTATTCTATAAACTCTCTAAGAATCAAGGCTAATTAAAGAGTGAGTTCAAGAATTCAAATTTCCAAGGCATCTTTTAATTAAATTAATCAGTCAAAAGTAGGAGACCCCAAAAGTAACAAGGATATATAATAGACAACATATTAGAAAAATATGAAATTTATCGATAATTTCTAACTAATTCATCGTTAATAACCTAGTTTCATCTTTAAAGCCCTTATGCACGGTCACCATCGCCCCCCCCCCCTCCTCTTGGCATTGATATCGGTGCTAGGGATGGAGAAAGGTGCAGATAAGGACATACTCAAGATTTAAATTTTATAAATTATAAGTAATTCTAAAATAACATTTGCAAATACTAATAATTTATAAATTTAATATTTACTATTTAAAAATAATAATCTCTTAACATATATATAAAAAATCCGAACAAAAGTTATTAAATTCAGCTGAACCATATATTATCCTCTACATCTGCCCCTTTGATGTTAAGAGGGAGATATGCATGGCAGGGGATGTGTATGCTATTAAATTATCTAGATTATGACAATTGAGTGCGATCTAGCATAAATGTATGATGTATTTTTTTTACCGAAATAGTTATAGACTATCGTGAACTCAATAATTTTATGTAATAACTATATATTTTAAATAAAATTGTTCGATAAATATACAAGAATATTTAGCTTGAAAACCAATCGGTTTGGTTATTATTGAATATTAAGTTGATTTATTATAAAAACTCATAAAATTTAAATTCTGAATCCGTCTCGATAATTAATAAATTTCTTTCTTATTCTGTCTTAGTTTATTGAATTCATTTTCATACCAGATATGATAATAGGTGTGTGGTGAGAGACATGACCTAAAATTGAAGTGGGAATGAGGGTAGTTGGTTAGTAGAATTCTTGGTTGGGAGGGAATTGTTCAAAAAGATAGATAATTATATCCAAAAAAAAGCATGTGGGAAGCCATGTGAAATGCACTAAATACATAATCATCCATTAATGAAAGTTTAATTTAATTAACAAATGTTATTCTAGGTGAGAAATGATTAATATTCTAAACAGTGGATCTAGAGCTAAATTCCATCTAATAGGGATATTTTTAAAGATAAAACCAATTAACTCCATTATGTCTTCTATGAGAAAAAAGAAACTAAAAGACAATTTTGAATTACCAAATTGGAAAAATGAAAGTCGTTACTAATTTGACATCTGACTTAATAGTCAATGAAGTAGATGAATATTAAAGACTTGGATTCAAATTTCATAGAGGCAAAAACATAAGATAATTCCTTCCTATCTGTTCTGGACCTTAACGAACAAAGTCATCTTGTACCTATGTTAGAAGGAAGTGGCGGAGAAGAGACGAGGTTCTATATATGAAGAAGTAAGCACAGGAAGAAGCCGATCAGAGGTTCTACATCTAATATATATATAAGTAAAAAGTAATATTACCATTATAAACAGTGTAATTTCTATCAAAATAGGTTCATCTGAACTCCATTGATCCTATCTAACTCCACCGCTATTGATAGAAGTTAACAAATAATTCATGGATCAAATAAGTCGATGCATGCGCATTGGCTTATGGAGAAGGAGAAATGGAGAGGGAATTACAATGTGGAAAATCGAACCCTCACTAATAAAACGAAAGTTCTGAAAACCATCCAAATAAGCTATTTATCAATTTATTTGAACATATTGCAAATATATATCGTTAGTCCAATTAATTTACTAAAATGACCATAGTATACCTAACCTATAAAAATAAATGTTATATGTTGTGTATAGCTTCGTATATTATATATGAAATATTCATTACTTATACCCTCTATACACATTTTATTAATAGATGATCGAATAATTTAGATCCGTAATTATTAAATAAATTCACATCCTTCATATACAAGATGACTAGACCTAGGAATATATACACATATATAATATGTAGAAAAACTTATAGACCCCTCATAAACATTGATGGAGGAAACTGTGTTGGCCACTGAGTAATGCTGGTTGCCTACTAGACAAGAATTCACATGTTTACAATCCTAGACAATAACTACACTGTTTTATGTGGCTATAATGTTTTGTTCTTTTTTATTTTTTATAGAGAAAATATATATATATATACTATAGTCTAGTAATATGTGATGTCTCTCAAACCTGAGTAACCCCACATGTATATAAGTTTGGCAATTCTTTGTCTGTGGACCAAAATGTGTTACTTCATTCAATCTAATATAATTTCTGAATTTTGAATGAGGTCCTTTTATTTCTTTAAAATAAGATAACAAACTTTAGCCATGACTTAGGTTCAATAAAAAAATAAATTGAAGGAGAGGTATCCAAATATATTGATTAAAAACAAAGGATATATATGCATGCATTTATGCTTGAGAGATTCTCCATTTTTTATTTGTAGGATACATACTTTGAATTTAATCGAATTAATTTTTCAGATAGTCATATTACTATTGAAAAAATAAAAATAAAGAAAATATTTTTCTGAAATCTTAAATAGTTATAATTATTAGTTAAGTGATTATGACAAAATTTTACGTGAATTTATATTAACTATCATCTCAAATGTAGTTTTCTCTAACTATAGTGTCGTTATGGTAGATATCAAATTATCTTAATTACAAGAAGTCAAGTCGTGGTGTGGCTAAATTTGGTAATTCATCTTGAAACAATTTTTTATTAAATTTACTTTTTCGGGAAAGACTGATAAGATATATTTCGAGGAAAGACTCAAAATAGTCTCTCACCTTTGGGTTAAGGCTCAAAAGTGATTCTTCAGTTTTCACATAGAGCACTAATAGTCCCTCATGTTTTCATTATCAGCGCACTTTTGGTTCTCCCTAAAAATTTCTATTTTAACATTAATTTTCTCCAAAATTTTATAAAAGGAATGTCCGATCGTCTTTATATATATAATAGAAATAATAAATTTATCTGAGAGGTGATAAGAAAAACACCTTGTTCTGTTCATTAGATATTACTGCAGCTAAAGAAAAACATCTTCACATATATGACTTTGCAAGAAAAGAAAAAATTGTACAATTGCACGTGAAATTATCGTGATAAACCTCTCGATTTTACCTGCAATACGATTTCTACTAAACAAAACAAAGTTTTTTTCTTCTCACATTCTTTCATATGGAGTTGTTATTTCTACTAAATATATAAAATGACGATTAAACATCTCATAGGTTATGGATAAAATTAATGCTAAAAAATAGGTAAATTTTTGGAGGAGGCCGAAAGTGCACCAATATTGCAAACATGAGACTGTTAGTGCTTCATGTGAAAACTCACGGATCACTTTGAGCTTTAACCCAAAGAAAAGAGACTATTTTGATCCTTTCCTCGATATATTCCCATCAAACTCAAAGTTTTTGATATTTTTATATTTTTACGGCACAAAAATACATGTACTCTCTATGTTTCAATTTATTGTGACGGAGTTTAAAAAATATAAGAAGACTAGGCTACTAAAACTATCCTTAAACTAATGATTTTTTTTTAAAAAAAAAAACGAGTCACAGAGATTAAAATAATATAGTGTGAGCGTCTGTCTAAAAATCGAAGTTTGAAAAATATGAGAAGACTGCGCAATATTTTAAAAATCCTTAAAATAATGATTTCTTACACAAAAATAAAAAAAAATAATGAGTCACATTGATTAAAATAAAATAAATATTAGTTATACATAAATTAAAAACACCAATATCAACCAAAATATTAAATATAAAAAAAAATACTACATATTATTATAATTTTTATACATTTCACCAGACGATCTCAAAATTGCAGGAGTCAACTAGATGTGTTAATATAAATGATACTCATAAAAAAAGTAGTAAAAGAACAGTTCCGTTATATATATTATTTTATTATTATTATTATTTGTGACTGTACATTGCTTATTTATGGGGTTATAAGTAATTAGAGTCGTCTAATCTAAGTTGTCATTGGAAGTCCAACTAAATTAGACATAATGATGGATTAACGACATTAAGTCCATTAATTAGCAACATTATCACCCTACTTAATCTTGATGAAAGCTTGTTTTGGCAGTCATTTTCATTTAATTATTCTATTATACTTTCTTTTGATAAAGGTATAATATATGCAATTATTTGTACATTAATTAATCATCACTTATTATCTCCACTACTTCACATTTCTTAATTTATTTTTAACACAAGACTAATTATTATAATAATTCACGAGTGCATATATATAATTTTTACTTTGGAATGAGGGATTTCCCCCCTTATTTTATGGTATATATATATGGATAGCAACATTAATAGTGGCAGCAATTAAATATCTATAATGCTTGTTGACATGACTCCAAACTAGCTATAATATATTTTTCTGATTTTTATTTGACATTCAAAATAGGATGAAGTAATAGTTTGGCTTAGTAATTTTTTTCCCAAAATCAGGTATTTGGTATTAACATTAGAATTCGACTTACCTGTTGATTCAATATTGATTGACTATTGAGTTATTTGTCGGTTAAATTCAAATATATATATATATTATATATATATATAATATATATATATATATATTATAGCAGAACATATTGAGAAATGCTTAAGTTTTCAGTATGACTCATCTAGATGTTTGAACTATGATATATTTGGATTGAACGGTTGAACATATGATAAACTGGTCATATATTTAGACACTTCCAACTCAAAAATTTTAATAAGATTTTGTGTGTGTTCTCAAGTGTTCATTATTTTGTAGATAAGTTAACTACTTAAAATATGTAATCTCATTTTACTATCTAACTTCACTAAGTAATAAATCTCTATGCATGTGTGGAATTCCAATTGATGTTGATGTTTATAAATAAAGAAAGAAAAGTGCTTATTTTATGCAAGTAATTTATCTATTTTATGTGCTCTTGTGAATACTCGCTTAAACTTTTTTTAAAATATGAATTAAAAGTGTTTAGTATGATCCTTTATCATATATCCAGATGCTCAATTAAACATGTCATATATAACTTAAATGTTTAGATTAAATATACCGATAAATTCAAGGAGTAAGATACATAATTTTCCTTTCTTTTATGAGATAATCGTGTGATTGAATCTTGGTATAGAATTGCTTAGAAGGGCCAATAATTGCCCTCTAGAACAAATCATTATGGCTAATCAAGTCAAGATTATGGAAAAATGAGCATTTGAATGAAATAAATCTTGATATAAAATGGTGAAAAGAGGCCACCAAAAACTATACCACAAAAAGAAAAAATAAAAACAGGACAAAAAGTCATAATATAGAAAATCTAGGAGTATCGTACTTTATGATAATATTTTCTCAATATCAATAATGATGCTAAATCTAATCCATATTATACGTAAGAAAAGGGGAAAAAGTGAAAGAATATTCAAGCAAAGGGGAAAAATGGATTTTTTTTTATATAAAAAAAATCATGGGGAGTTCAATTGGGATGGTGATGTGCACAATTACTTCAACTTGAAATTGTTTTTGCAATATTATAATCCAATTACTCAATGATAATTACATCTTTTCTTTCCACCATGTATATGATTTTCGTACTGGAGTTTAATTAAATTCAGATCGCGCATTGCAGGATTCATATATGAGGGCGACCCTCAAAAGAAATATTTTTCATTCCAATACTTGAATTCGAAACCTCTAGTTAAAGGTGGAGGGATCCTAATCATCCCTATTGCAACTCATTTTTTGTGATTAATTATGACACTTAATTAGGGTTCTAAACGTAGATCATACTTTTAGGGAGTGTAATCAAATCAAATTAATAAAATTATGGAAACTAACTGAAATTAGAGGTCCCATAATTACAGCCTTAAGTCTAAAGTATGAATTATGAAGGTGGAATTTGTTAAATGCCTTATAAAAGCACCACTAAGACGTTTAAAAAATATATATATATATATATATATATAATATATAGTACTAATACAACTAGGTCAACATTTCTATACAATATGCTTAAAGTAATAATTTTCTATTGGTAATATTTATCCTCATGCACTTAATATTTAGCTCATTGCTAACATTTTTCAACGGATTTATCACAATTAATTTGACATTATTTTCGATCGAAAATATTTCTTACTAGCCAAATTCTGATGAATTGCATAGAGAATTGGTGATTTTCTTGTATTTATAATCGATATTGAAAATACAAGTTTATTATAAAAAAAGTCGTATAAGTTTTTACGCTTATTCAAATAAAACGATAATTACCTTAGCAACTAACACAATTATTACAATTTGCCTAACTTTGGCGTTAGCTTTTGTTTTTCTTTCATATGTATATATATATATTTTTTGTACGAGTAATTTTTTATCATGTTTTATAATAAGAGCATTATTGATCCCTCGAGTAACACAGAGGATGAAAAGTGGTTAAAGTATGATTTTGAATTTGTGATGTAGACCTAATATTAATTTAATTTAATCAAATCTATGAAATGAAAATTTTTAAGTGAAAATAGTTAATACATATATAAAATAACGATATTCAAATAAATCAAGGGTACAAGAAGCGATAGATTCTAACCCCTATGCAATTTAGTGTGGTCCCTTTTCGTCTTTTAAAACAAAGAAAAAAAATATGTTAATCGTTTCTAATTTAACGTGTCAATAGTAAAAAAATGGTAAATTATTTAACAATACTGGTACAAGCTCAAATTCAAAATAGTCACTATTATCTACTACTACTTGATTTGATTTTCTTCTAAATTTTTTATTAGTTGATTTTGATTTTGAAATTAATTGGACCTTTGAGATAATTTAATTATATTGTTGCATACAATAAGTAATTTATTTAAATATAAAATTCAAACCTAATCGTCACCAAAAAAAAAAAATTTACTATAATTTTTTTGGAAATCGATGAATAGTCCTAACCGAAAGTAACCGTCAATTCAAGGCAAAGGCAAAAGCAAAAACTACCACCACCTAAAGTAACAATTAATAATTACCATGACATAAAAATAACAATAAGTGACAAGCTAATAAAACAAAAGAATATGACACCATGTAGTATATTTTTTCATTGAAATTTTGTATAAGTTAGTTTGAGTTAGCACAAAATTTAAGACAGAAAGAATTTTTTTTGAAACATATGAATGTAAATTAAATATTTTGAAGTTAAATTGTTATTAAATATAGAAATATGTCATTTTATTTTTTTGGACCGACTAAAAAGAAAAGGCGATTCATACGGAGAGAAATAAAATTTTGTTTATTCACTAATTGTGATACTATACAAAAATGATATTTAACGGCAATTAATTAACATTAATAACTTAACTGTCATTAGATATATTTTTAGAGGCAACTAATATTTTTTCCAAATGTCACCAAAATCTATAACGACGTTGATTTCAATGTCAATTAACTCATATCAGCAAAACATTTAGCATTATTTGTTAATGTGCGTATTTCTTGTCAATGAAAATTATTTTTATCGTATTCCTTCATCTCTAATGAGATGTTTTGTTCAACCTCTTGAAATATGGAAACGAGAATATATTACAAGTGTCACTTTTAAAAATAAACTTTGTAATGTATAAATTCAAATTTAATCAGACTCGTGGACCCTCTCTCCTAGACCAAGTTGTCTAATTTTCCATTTGCCAATGGTCCCTCATAACATGGAGCAATTTATGCCACTTTTCCCCACTATAAATTTCTCACTTTCTCCCCTCTCAATTTCCCACTCTTTTTTCCTCTCTTTTCCCCTCAAAATACCTATAAAGAAAAACAAAACCAAAAGGGGAAATTCTTTCCTTAAAAAAAAAAAAACAAACTTTTTTTGTGATTTTTTTTTTGCAATGGACATAGAGTTAGCAAAGTGTGAATGTTGTGGACTAAAAGAAGATTGTACACAAGACTACATTAGTCAAGTTAAAGAAAATTTTGATGGAAAATGGCTATGTGGACTTTGTTCAGAAGCAGTAAGAGATGAAGTTAATAGAGGAAAAAAACAATTTCTTTGTATGGAAGATGCTCTTAAAGCACATATGTCATTTTGTAGAAAATATAAATCAAATCCAGCAATTAAAGTAGCTGATGGAATGAGACAAATGTTAAGAAGAAGGTCTGATTTAACTTCATCATCATCATCTTCAAATTCATCTAATACCAAGAAGTATTCAAGATCAACAAGTTCTATCTCCTATTACTAGTTATGTCTGTGTCTCAGTCTCAAACAAGTTGAAATCGACTATATAAATCACCGGGAAAAAAGGGTTGGTGGAAAATAAAAAGGTCTAACAACAAGAAGTTTTTATTATTTTATTTTTCTCATGGAGAAATCTTTTCTTGATTTCCAATTTTTCATCTTGTCTTGTATAGAGGATGTTTTTATTTTATTTATTTTTCTATCTACTAGTGAAGATAATTTTTTTGTTTTGTTATATGGTTTATGTTCTACTTATTACTTTTCCTCAACTATTACTATGTGATTTTCAACTTACTATAACAATTATTATCTTAGACACAAATAAATTATATTAATTATTTACTTTTATATTTAAGCTTATTTCATATCATCAGAATTAATACCCAAAGAAAAGAAAGGAGTTGTTTTTCTCTCCATTCTTTCACTAAAATTAATAATGGAGATTTTTAAATCAAGCTTGACAAAATTTTCTCCTTTTTTTTTTTTTTTTACAAAAGTTGGAAAGGAAGTTGATTTTTCTTCATTGAGTTGATTAATTTTTCTTGTATTAGGACTTAATCTCAAACTCTTTTTACCTTTAAGTTTTTGTGGTGCATTAAAAAATATTAAATAGAATATTATATCAAACTCATTTATAAGTTACATTAATATCTGTCATGAGAAAAAACTTCATATCTTCGATCGATTAGTGCTATATTAGATAATCCCTTCGTTTCTAGTTACTTATCTAGTTACTTATCTATTATTGAATTAACATATTTATAAGAAAATAATTATTAATGTAGTGAGTTTATTATTTTATTTTTATTAATTATAAAGTGAATGAAAAGTTCTATATTTTTTAAAAGTAATTAGTCATTTAATTGAGGATATAATAGGTAAAAGAAATTGTTCTTTCTTAATTTGTCAAAATGAACAAATAATTAAGAACAACTATAAAAAAAAATGAACAAGTAATTAGAGACCAAAAGAGTAATAAATGATCATCCTGAAAGGTCAAAAAAATTATAAATTTCATTTTTAAAGACAAGAAGCTTATTTTTCGAACTCCTAACTTTTAATTTTTTAATGTTTTTTGTTAACCTTTTTCATTTTTTAATTAATTGATTTTGAAAAGCACTCAAATAACTAGGAAGATCCCAATGCAGATATGTTCATAATTTTAATATTTAAGGTCAACTTCCCACTAAACATAAAGATTATTATAGGAATCATATCATATGCTTCAATAACTTTATGTTTAAGATGCTTTCATTAAAAAGGTTCAAACCCTTTTTAACACAAATATTTATATTTTTCATAATTAGAAAAGTTTAAAATTATTTTTGATTGAACACTTATTATTTTTTTAAAATTAATTATGATTGAACACTTATCTGATCCAGCAGATTATATTAAGCTAAACTGTGTTGACCTGATATTAATTCAAGTTTTTAATTTATATTAAGGATGATTTATCACAATGCCCTGTGCATGTAAATAAAATAGAATTAGTTCACCAACTATTTTAACATTTAAAGGAAATGATTTATACAACTCAACTAACACATGACTTGATTTCATTAACATTTTATTAGGCATCGTTGAAAATAAAGAGAATAGTGAGAATTGAACACTTAATTTACCTATTGTGCGGAATATTTTCACATATACAACTGAACTCAATACTAAAAGTATTTAAATTTGTTATGGATATTCATATCGAGTCGTCATGTTTTCTATAATCCATTATTCGAGTCGAAAATTCACATAGTGAAAGTAAGATCGATCATTTGGGGGTCAACTAATACATGATTTGATTTTTGATGATTTAGGAAAATATAATTAAGTTGATATCTTATATGATTTTAAATTTCCCCATGATCATGGAGCTAATTCCTATGGTGAAAGTATTGAAAGCAAAAATATGACAAGAAAAAAAAAAGAAAAAAAATCAGCCATTTTTTTATTATCTATTTCAATAGGTTTATGAGGTGTCAAAATAATACACCTTAGAGTGTAGACCATTGACATCTTCGATTCCAAGTAATCTCACTCCAGTCAAGCCAAGATTAATGGAATTGGATAATTTCCATTCTACTTAATATTTTGTACATATATTGTGACAGAGTCATAATTTTGTAAAGGGGATAATTAACGTAGTTTAAATTATCGAGGATATGACCTTAGATATGAATTAGAATAGAAAGTTAGTAGATAACTATGGATTGTCCAGTCCTAATTATTATAGTTGTAGTATTACTCATAAGTCATATGTATGTCATTTGATGCTAGCTATGTTATTATTTGTTGTTTTTTTTACTTCGGCTATCATATTACTTTGTTACTACATTTTATTGTTGTTACTATGCGTTATTTGTGGTACATTTGGTTACTACTTTTTCTGGGTTGCTTTATACTATTTTTCTCCTTAAGCCGAAGGTCTGAGGTATAGATTAAAATAATGAATATTCTACCTTCTTCAAATTTCACTTTGTGAGATTAAACTTAATATATATATATTATTGTTGTAGTCGTCATTTTACGTCGCTTTGTAAATTATAATTTTTTTTATTTTTTTTTGTGAAAATCAATGTGTTTGATGCAACGTGCCAATTCCTTAAAACAATATATAAACTTAAAATAGTAACCAAAGCCTGAAATTACCCTACTAAACCTAAACTCACTTATTAAGACTGGACCAATTCTTTGGGTACTCTTCAAATAGGTTTAGACTAAAGTCATTATTACACTCTTATCACCATTTGACAAAATAGGCTGATGAAAAATCCTCCAATTATGACCTTCCCTAATGGTGTGGGTCATCAAAATTTGTTACAAATTAAATGTTATTCCATGCATGACTAACTCGATATAGTTTGATAGTATTTCTGAAAAATCTTATGTACGTCGTTATATAAACTATATATAGAGCATGATGGTACATTACATATGGAGTGTAAAATCACCATAAAATTTGCAAAATTTAGATTAAGATTGGGCATCCATTATTGTTGCGATGATATAGTAAAATTGAGTGTTCATTCGATTCAACGTCAGATCAATCAAATTTATCCTTATTTCGATCGAGAGAGCTCTAATAACCAAGTCCAAGTTTAAATGGTTTATTATTGTGTCATGAATCTTAAAAAACAATCACATCTTATGGTCATGCACTTCTTCAAATTAGAAAACAAAATATAATTAAAAAAAACTTTTTTTTTTCAGAATAAAAAAAAATTCACTCAGAAAAATTATTAGACAAGTAGAATCTATGACAACTTAATATTTAGATTTAGTGGCCCCTAATAATAAGCTCTTTTTTGTGGAGGATTTGATGTATGGTCCCAATTGATAATTTTTTTGTTCCTTAAGTACAAAGCAAAATAAATTGATATACCTAAATGTTAAAAGTCAAATCAAAAAAATGAAGCATGGGGACTGAACATATCTTTTGAAAAAATTAGCATACGACATCATTTGTGTTTAATTAATAATACTATAGGCTTTCACTTCAACACGTCTTATCGATCTCATAGACGTTCATTATAGTCCATCTCCCATTAATAAATGTGTACCCTCAAGACATCGACTATACGCTAATGCATAGATTTTCTAACACGAAAATCTACAATAAATTTCATTATTGATTAATATTGACACAATGTATAGAAAAATAAGTACCACGTGATAAATCATAGTGAAGAGTGGTGTATAATTAATTTTGAACTTATAACTAGTCTATCAATTGAGGTGTTTTTGTATTGTCCACTAATTTAAATTGGAGAAATTCTTGATTAGGTATACAAATATATGCTTTTGAGTTCCTAAATATAGGAAAGGCAAAATGTAGGTGGGGGCCTAATATGCCAAATGGTAGTTGTTTGGTATGTTGTTAATTATAGGCTTTAATTAGATGCAAAGATTGATTGATTATCTTATAATAGGTTAATAATTGTCTCAAGCAAAGAATATTATTTTATATATATTATTACAATTTTTAAAATTAACGATCATCTTGTAATGTGTGAAAAAAGTTAGAGCGATAGTTAAAAATAAATAAATAGATCACTATGTATTCAGATGCAAGGTTCAAAATCCACCAAAATAGCCTTCCTCTTTGTTTTTCTTCCACATATTCATGGTCACCCAATCATAAAATATAATATAAATATTTAATGAAAGAAATAATTAAAAAATTAAGAATGCTATACATTGGAGACCTTTTTGTTTTTTTAGTTTCATCCACATTGGACTCCATTCACCCTCTAGATTAAAGACCTATGGTGGATGGTGGAAACTTATTGAATGTATATCCAATATTCACAAGATTCAAGATTTTTAGATGCATCTTGAGGAAAAATTGGAGGTAGCTCAGCAATCCTATATTATTTTGCTTAAATAGGTTTGGAAAAAAATAATCTAATGTCTAACTCAGTTCTAAAATCAACTCATGAAGGAAGGATCGTGTAAGATTATATTATGAGTTCATGTTTCCATCCAACAAAAGATATGAGAGTCAACACTCCTTATACGATCAAGATTGAACATTTAGAGTGTGAACAATATACGATGGGAGACTAAAATTGGATATGACTCCGATATCATGATAAATAAAAAATAAATTTTTACGCTTATATAAAGTCATTAAAATTCTTAGACGGAAGTTAGAGTCATAGGGAGTCTTGAAACAAAAATCTTAAATGAAAGTTTAAAATAAGAAAGTTTCTGATATAATTGTATATGACCTGATTTGGAATGATTATATCTCTCAATATATAAGGTGTTAGCGGACCTATTACATATCAAACACGGATCTAAGAGTCTAGTTTCTAATGCACTAAACTGTTTATTGATTCAACATTAAAGTAAAGAGTTAAAAATTATTTTACCAGAAATTGTCCTAACAGATGGGGTCATGGATTCAAGTCGAGTTTGACTAGCAATAAAAATAACTTTTGGACTTCAAGAAAGATAATTTTCATATTTTCTCAAAGCGACATCTAGCCGTCATTAAAGCCCATAAACGAAGTGGGAGTCCCGTTAATTATTACTATTATTATTTGACTATTTTTGTGAATAAAGTAATATATCGCTAATTAAATAAAATGGGAGGCGGATCCAAAAATCTTAAATTTTTTACCATCAATGTATATAATTTTTAAAGAGAAAAAACATAAAGTGACGTTTGAAGTTATCCCAAAATTTCAAAAAAGAAACCTAAACTATGCAAGTGTCCTATTACCCCCTAAACAATCCTGAACTGATATTATTACATCATTTTTTGTTCATCTGACATGGATAATGTATGCACTCACTTAAAGAGCGTGAACAAATTAAAAAAACGAATATAATTTTATTTTTACAAGAATTTTATTATAAAATATAAATTTTTATTTTATTATTATTTTAACTTTTGCTCCTTATTATTTTTTTCTTTCTTTCTTCCTTCTTCAAAAATTCATTGTCATCTTCATTAACTTATCACTTTCAATGTCACTTTTTATTACAAATCCATCTCTTTTATTCTACTATTAGTTTAACTCTCTTCAATTTTAAAATTATATCTAGATATTTTAATACATTTCAAACAATGTGATAAACTCATTAGATTTCAAGATAATTAGTAGACATTATTTAGTTTTTTATATTAAACTTTTTAATTTTCAGAGAATTCTTATGCTTTCAAAATTATCATTTCTAGTTTTGAATTTATATGGAAATGAGATAAATTAAATGATGATACCTTCAAAATTTTGATCTTTCTTAAAAAAATAATTAGTTTTGTTATCAATAACTCAACAAAATCTAAGAAAATAGTACATATTTGGAGAAAAGTAAGAAATTTGACCAAATAAGAAAAAGAAAAGAGAAAAAAAATAGAGGGGTTCAACTTGATATGGTTGGGGTGGTTAGGTGAGGATGAGAGGTGAAGAAGAGAAGAAATAAAGAAAGAAATGGAGGGAGGAGTTTGAAAGTTGGGTGGGTTGGAAATGAATGATTAAAATTGAACGGAAATAAAAATAAAAATAATAAAACTAAAATAAGTCAAAACTAAGAGAAAGAAATAAAGAAAAACTTAAAATGAAAAAAAAAATATATTTCAAATTAAATTAACACTTGTCACACAATGATTGGTGTGTAATTATACTTACATTTAAAATGTGGAATTCGTAATAATATATGTTCGGAATAGTTTAGGATGTAAAAGAATATTTGCATAGTTAAAGTGTATTTTTAAAAATTCGAGACAACTTCATGTATCGATTTATGTTTTTCTCATTTTGAAATCTTTTCCAAATAAATGACATGCTATGTAAGGGGTAAATATGTCATTACCACACACCCCAAATATTCTACATAGGATATGACCGTTGTATTCAAATTTCAAACCCCATTTATCTTCTTCCCTTAAACAACAAAGAAACCCCAGATTTTGGGTATTTCCATAGCTCAAAATACAATGAAATCAACACCAGTTTCAACGCCGAATTCTTCCGTGAAATCATCGTCGACCACCTCCGTCATGGATTCCGAGATGAAAGACAGCTACTATTTCCCGGGATGTCGAAAAGATACCAATTGCAATTGCGAAATCTGCATAGCCAGTTTCAATGCAACTCTCGATCTGATGACTAACAGCATGCACAAGAGTTCAATCACAAAACTTTCAGCGGCTAGAGCTCTTCAATTTCCAAGAAGCCCCATTTCTTACACCCCATCGAGGACTTTTTCGACCCCCAAATCGAGTAGCAACAGTTCTGCTTCTTCGTCCATGTCCCCTCCGCTCAATTCCACTGCTAGAGGGAGCTTTCATGAGAAGGTGAAGAAGAGGAAGAGGGGATTCGGATTTGGGGTTCTATTCATGCGGTTGATTTTTGGATTGGGTGTTGTTTTAGGGTTGGAATTTGGGCTTTCTTCGGTGGTTTCTGGGTTCTTGCAGCCTCAATTGTCGCAACAAATTGTTAAGAATTTGAGTGAAAAATCATGGGGTTTGAAGGATTTTGATGAAAGATTGATGTTCTTTAAGAAGGAGCTTGAAGGTCTAATTGATGACGATGAAATATCGAGTTGCAGCCCTCTTAATTCTACTTGGAAAATCAACCAGGTATAGATTTCATAAATGCGATGCATATTTTTGCTTCATGCTGGGGATACCAATATTAAGTAGATTTTTCGACTGATTTATAGGATGGTTTGCTTCTGAATTCGCGATGTACATTGTACAAGTCCAGTTCAGAAGAGTTGATTATATGGGGATGGCCTTTACAAACAGCTGGTTTGCTCACAGCTGGATTTTCTGCTCGTTCGTATACCATATTATCAGGAAGACTCACTGAGGTAACATAATTTCAACTGTTTTCTGTTTCTGTCCTATCTTTTTTTCGAGTTTACTTCATCAAGTTGAGGTTTTGTTGAATATTTTCATCTTCATTTTAAACAGTGGTCCAATGGTGAGATTGGTTACTTGATTAGAAAGTCGAATAGTTCATGGACTCAACAAAAATGGAGTGGTTCAGCTGTGCAAATGGACCCAAATACATGGATTTTAGAGTACAGTCAAAGTCCTTTAACTGAAAATGGAAAATTGGTTTCAGCTGTGTTGGAGTTTTTGATGTTCAGACTGAGAAGAGAAGTTCAAAAGTTGAAACAAGAGTTCTGGCTGTCATCTTCTTTCGCAGGCCAGCCGAGTGATTTCACAATAGAGAGGCTCCAGGTTCCAACCTAAATAGAACTTATGAGATAAAGCATTCTCATCCCTCATGAGAGCTCGCGGTGTAAGCTCTATATGTTTGTTCTTCTGTGAACATTGAGAATTCAACATTAGCATCTTTTGGTACTATGTTGTTCTATGTTTCAACTGTAAATACTATATCCCCTGTAGCCAGAATTGTGCTGCCTGCACTTATTCAATGAAATTGAATGTTAAAGAGAAACGAGGACAAAATGATACAATGTATTCTATTTCACAAATTGCTGTTACCAATAGTCTTTACAAGAACAAGAACCGTCTCTGTAATGGTGAAATCTAGTTCTATCTCTTACAACAATTTCTCTCTCAAACACCTTAGATGCCAACTTCATAAAGTTGTGGCAATCCTCACAGATCCTTAAGTTCTTAATTATATGGATAGGTGATCCCCTATTACTTTTCAGTAATCCGTAACAAAGAGCCAGCTTCTCGCTGTGCAAAAGAACTATATCCTTCTTCTCGTCTTCATCAACATCAATTAAAACAACATTAGTGTTTGGAGCATAACCGACCTGCATCAACTTGCAAACTACCTCATCTAGCTTTGCGTAGATGTCATCAGCATGTTTATGACTCTTATCAGCTGTTAAAAATTCGTGTATCTCATTGCCCATTTCAATCTTACTGTGTCCCCGTTCCTTCAATATGCCTTTGTGTTTCATAAGTTGTCTCACCTCCCCAACATTTTCCCATCGTTTTCCTTTAGCATAAAAGTTTGATAAGAAGACATAAGCTCCATCATGTTCAGGATCTAACTCGAGGAGCCTTTTAGCAGCAAATTCTCCTAGTTCATACTCACCATGGATCCGACAAGCAGCCATTAGTGAACCCCATATGACAACATTTGGTGCCATAGGCATACTCTCTACCAGCTCCAGGGCTTCTCTGAGACGATTTGCTCGGCCATAAAGGTCCACCATGCAACCATAGTGTTCAAGTTTAGGTGTGATTTTGAACTCATTCACCATTGATGAGAAGATCTGTTGTCCCTCATCAACTAGTCCGGCATGACTACAAGCACATAGGACAGCCACAAACGTAATCCAATTGGGCTCTTTCATTTGATGAAAAAGCATCAAGGCCTGATCAGCCTCTCCATGAATGGCATGTGCACTAATCATACTAGTCCACGAAATAACATTTTTCCTTCGCATTCGACCAAAAACTTCTCTTGCTCCGTCTAGATACCCACATTTGGCATACATATCAATTAGGGCATTATTTACAGGCAAAGCTTCTCGAAATCTGTACTTATCAACAATCATATGGATTCTTTTTGCTTGATCCAATGCGCCGAGATTAGCACAGGCTGAGATAACACTTAACATAGTTACTTGGTCAGGCTTCACTCCAGATGCCTGCATTTCGTCAAGTAACTTAAGACCCTCTTGTGGTTGGTCACTCTCTGCATAGCCAGATATCATCGCACTCCAACAAACCAAGTCCTTATCTGTTATTTGATTAAAAATAGAGCGTGCAGCTTCGACTTGCCCAGCCTTTGAGTACCCTGAAATCATGGCAGTTGATACCACCAAATTCTTTTGTGACAGTTCGTCATACAAATTCTGAGCCAAATCCATGCAGCCACAACCTGCATACATGCTGATAAGAGAACTTTGCAGACTAGAATCAGCAATGATATTATTCTCTGATATCAACTCATGAATCACTTTCCCAAGAGCTAAGTTTCCAGTTTGACCACAAGCAGATAGAATGGTTGTGAAAACTCTCGAATCGGGTTCCACATTAGAGCTCCTCATCTCTTCCAACAGCACCAATACATCATCAAGGCCATTCTGACAGTAACTGTGAAACACAAAGCAGAAAGGTCAGAAAGCTATAAATAAGAAACTTTGATATCTTTGAAAACTCATCAACTAAAAATGATTCAACAACAGCAACAAAATTAGTCAACTTTTGTAGTAATTAAATGGATATAACAGCATACCCATCAATCATTATATCCCAAGTGACAATATCTCTTTCAGACATTTTATCAAACACCAACCGCGCATCCTGAATTTTCCCACAACTTGCATACATTCCAAGCAGAGCAGTTTGAATAAACGGGTCAGAATCAAACCCAAGCTTACAACCCAACCCATGAATCTCCATCCCTTCACGCAACGCCAACGCCCTCGACGCAGCTTTCAGCAATGGCGGGAAGCTAAACCTGTCAACTTCCAACCCATTTCTTCTACCATTCTCCAAAAACAATAACGCATTATGGGGTTCCTTAGAACGTGAGAGTTCACGAAATAGCTTGTTGATGAGATGGGTTCGTGGGTTTTGCAAAGTGGAGAAGATGGACAGCGAATATTGAAGGCTTGAAGGTAAAGGAATTGAAGAAAGAATGAGGTCGAAAAGGAGGGAACCGGAATCGGAATCGGACAAGTTTTGACGGAGGATTTGGGTGTGGACTTGTTTGAGCTGAGGGAGAGAAGTAGCTTTGGAGATGGAGGTGGATAGGTGGATGCGGGTTGTGTTGGGGAGGGTGGTGGGTAGGGTGGTGAAGGGGTGGGTCATTATAGCCATGGCATGTGGAGGGAAGAAGAGCAAAGGTGCTTGGGAAGCTCTACAATGGAGACTTTGGGGTGTTTGATATACTGGTATTCATTGGAGGGAATGTTAAATTATAACAAATGTTTCGAGCACGTGTATTTTAAAAAATATTTAAATAATTTAAATTTAAAATTATTAATTAAGTGTTTAATTTTGAACTCAAAAGTGGATAAGAAAGATATTTTGGAACCAATAAGTGGATGAAGAGTAGTTTTGTATTATTATACTTTAAGGTTTTTTAGACCCTTTTACCTTTTAAAAATGATTTTCTTCGGCCGAAAGGTATAAGTAACTATGTGTACTATATTCAAATATTTTTTAGATTTTAATTGTGAAGAAATATAATGAGTATATTTTTTATTGTATGCGTCAATTATATATATTGAGTTCTATCAAATTCATAAATATGCTAGTGATTTTGACTTTGATGACACAAAATATATTTTTAATAGAGTTAAATGTCTTTTCAATTCAAGAAATACTAAAACTGTTTAGAGTTAGAAGAACTTTGGATAAAGAACAACTCAAATAGTACTATACTTCAATTCCAAAACTAAAAGACGTGACTTGAGAAATAGATTTTGAAAACGACAGTCTCCTAGATATAATTATCGGGACCTTGATAATTTAGTCCATGATCTGTTGCATAGTGAATGCAAGACTCATTATGAACTATCAATATTTCCTTTTACGTCCATGTTGATACGAATGCAAACAATTCGACAAAACTGTTGCCTCAATCATAATTGATGATATAGGTATCAATGAAAAATATTTTCAAAATAAGTTGATTACGTAAATATACGTATTTTATGAGATAATTGACAATTGAGTCCAGCGAAATACATATTAATATATTTAATTATATATAAATTTAAAATTTACTTATGCACACTTAGAATTGAAGTTATGATACGGCTCTGAAAAGCCATTCAGGCGGGTTATCAATAAAAAAATTCAATATAAGTTCACCAAGTAAATATATGTGTTATATGAGACAATTGACGATTGAGTTAAGCAGAATACATATTCAACTTTATACAAATTTAAGATATATTTATGAACATTTAAAATTGACATCCAGACTAAATTAAAAATAATAATATATGTTTATGTATCATGTTATTTTTTAAAAAAAATTATGGTACCAAAGAGTTGTACTTGTTGACCCGATTTGTATCCGGATCCCCGATTACGCTCCGGATATTATAAGAACCATTATACCCACCTTTGATCGGATCACACCCTGAAATTAGGCGCAACAATGGCAGACTCGCTCATGGAATTGAATGAACTTCTCATCTCCAGAAAGGTTTGATTTTTTCTGACCCCAAATGTTTCATGGTGAAATGGCTACCCAATTTTCTCTCTTTTTTTCCTAATCAATTTGGTGATTTCATTTGTTCTGTGTTATCTTTGTATTCAAAAATCTGGACGAAGGATCAAAAAAATTGTTTTTTTCGAGCTTTATACTGAACTATAGGTGTGTAAGTTTCATATATGAACAATTGATAATATTGAGGTGCCTTTTGATAAATAGTTGGTGGTAGTTCAACTAGAAAACTCGCACACCTAATAGTTTAAGTATGAAACATGAAAAAGGGGATATTTGTATGTGTTTTTATCATTAACTCAAATTTTTGTTGTTGTAAATTTCAGTATCCTTTTGAAGATATAATATGCTTATTAAAATTCATAGGTTAATTTGACAACTGAAGAAAGTAAACTACTAAATTCATGGAAGCAATCTGCTGTAAGAGATTTTGGCATTGGTGCAATTGGTGCTTCCCTTGCCACTTGGTTAGGTACAAGTCCTACGTATACTTGTCAAATTTGTTTGTATCATTGGATAATTTTTCCTTAATATTGGTCAATTTTTATATTTTTAGACATATATGCTGTTCTTTATTCACTTTGGAAGAGAGTGAAGTAATTAAACTGGCCAAAATCTTTAGTTTTATCGAAATCTATTCAAGAACGGGAACACAATGATGATGGTTATGGAAGTATGAAACTACCTGTTAAGATTTTGGACATTATTTCCGTCTTCTCTTGTTTATAAATTTGACGTGGCTATCTCAGCAATGATGATTAGTCCAAGAAGATTCCAAACAAGAAAAAGGTGAAACCTTGACATTGTAATGAGATTGTATAGCCTTTATTTGGGTTGTGTTCAAACGTTAAGGTTGAAAATGAAATCATTCATGTTTTCTAGAGTAAGGTCTTTCTGCCTGAAAACGGAGGAAGAGGGAAGACTAGTTTGAGATAGTGACTGGAGTAGTTGTTGTGGGAACATAAAGGTAGATGATGCTGGCAGAACTGGTCTACGGGAAAATGGAGGAAGAGGGAAGATGAATTTGAGAGAGGTGGATGGTTGCTGGAGTAGTTGTAGTGACGACAGAAAGCTAGAGGATTGTTGCAGTACTGGTTGCTAGGAGCAAATGAGTTCATTTTGATGATATTCAATTTATACAAAATGGGGGTTTACCACATTTTATAGGACTTCATATTAAATATAAATGTCGTAAAGGAAATGAATGAAGAAGATGTCACTAGCGTGAAAATAGTATTAGGTGATACAAAGGAGTTTCCCTTAACAATAGGCTTAGACCAGGGATTTCATTGAGCTCTCCTACTTGTTTACCCTAGTTATGACGAGCTAACCAACACAATTCAAGATGAGGTCCTATGATGTATGTTATTTATTGATGATATTGTGTTAATGGTTGAAATTAGCAAGTGTATCAATCAAAAGTTTGAATTGTAGAAAGGTACTTTAGAAAGCAAGGGTTTTAGGATATTTAGTAGTAAGATCGAATACATGCATTGCAAGTTTAGTCAGCATGAGAAGAAAGAAGTTAAGGTGAGATTAGACGAGATTGCGGTGCCAAAATGCAAACAATCTAGATATCTAGGTCGATGTTATCAAGAGAATGAATTGATAGATGAAGATGTTACTCATAGGATTAAAACTAGATGTTTGAAATGGAGAAGTGCTACCATGATTTAATGTGATAGAAGGGTGCCTATCAAAGTGAAAGTTAAGTTCTATAGGACAACTATAAGACCAACTACATTATATGATAGTGAATGTTGGGCTGCTAAGGTCCAAGATTAGTGTTGTGGAGATGCAAATGTTAAGATAGATATGCAGTCATGCCGTCATGCAATATTACTTTAGATTAAAATTGACCACTTTTGTCAGAAGGTGCAAGTACCACACATAGGATAAAATGCGAGAAGGTTTCTTGATATGGTTTGAACATGTCTTGTGTGCGTCGACATGTAGATGCATTGATCCGTAGGTGTGAAACAATAGAAAGTGAAGGTGTTAAAAAGCGATGGGAAAGACCTAAAATCACATGGAGGAATGTTGTCGTGAAACATCTACAAATCCTTGGTATCAATGAAGACTTAGCTAAAGATACGACACAAAGAAAGAAAAGATTCATATAGGTGGTCTACTTGTTGAAAATAGGTATTAGACTTGTTACAGAAGTTCTATTATTGTTATATTATTATTATCTATCATATATCTTCAACTTATTTTTGATGAAATGGAATGAGCTTAAATGAAGAAGTGGGGTTCAATTCATATAGTCGACCCCAACTTATTTGGGAATTGGGACTGAGGCATTGTTGTTGTCTCCATGTCAGCTTGACTAATATTTAAATGGGTGAATAGATTGCTAATTTCGCAAAGTTACGGTGTTGACTTTCCCGTTTTCTTATTTTCCATATGTCTCATTTACGTGGAAATTTAAAATGGAGAACTAGATAATATGTCAGTTGCAGCTTTGTTAGAAATGAAGGGCATATATGGTACATTTGTATATCTATGAAGTCATTTAAAATCAAACTTTTAACAGAGAACATGGATGACTAATTTCACAAATCTTAGGGGCTATTTCTAAATTATCTGTGATGAATATTTGCTGCTCAGGAAAGCAACTTCTTTTCCTTTTTTAATGTTTTCACTTCTTTTATGTATTGCTTAGCTATGTGATTGCCTTCCCTCCCCATATATATTGTTCATTAAAGCCCCTAATATTATTATCTCAATTTGTTTTTGTTGAAGTTACTCGAAGACTGCATAACCTATTCCGCATCAACCTTGCAGTTGGTAAGTCAAAATGCACCCTCATCTTCAACCTTACTCTTTCTTGTTTTCCGAATAGGTAAGTATTACTGATGCCAGGAAAAACAGGACTAAAAAAGTGTTGTGATTATAACCAAAAACAAATACAGAAGTGAGGACAACCCTGACTAGGTGACTATCTATACAGTCGTTTCTATGAACTGTAACGGTGATTCTGAATCTTCAATGCTTCCACTGTACAGTTTACACCAAAATGAAATCATAAGAACACAGTCAGATATGACCGTCCAGATTGAGCTTCTCTGGTCTTCAAAGCGTCTTTTGTGCTTTTCATCCATATATACGACCAAATAGCCGCTGGTATGGTGTTCCAAGTCTTCTTAAAATGTTTTGGCAGCCCGTTGCTTTTCCAGCAAAGAAGGAATTCTAATGTTGATCTTGGCATACCTGTGAAGTGTGAAGTAATAACTAATATGGCAATGTATAAAAAAGGCGGTTGATGCCTTCAGAACTATTTCCTCAGAAATACCATCCATTAATAAGTTTTATGCCTTTCTTTTCTAAATTTTCCCGAGTTAGACAAGCCTTCTTGGCAACCAACCATACAAAGCACATAACTTCAACAGGAGCTTTAGAATTCCAGATCTGCTTCCAAGAGTTTTGTGCTGACCAGTTCATCTCATTCATAAACAGATGTAGCATCCCTTAACAGTGAAAATACCATCAGTTTGCCCTTTCCAGAAAGTCTGATCCTCACTGTTGTTTAAACCTATAAAATCAGAGAGCTTACTCAGCCTTACCCTAGAGGATAGGGAGTTGTCTTTCTCATGTTCTTGTCTTTTACTCTTACATATTGGCCACCAACAATATCTATCTGTCTGGTGTCTGTTTTGTAAATTCTGAAATGATGAGTAAGCAGTTTGATGGATGCCTGTCAAGTGCTCAATTTATTCACATATTTACTTTTTAAAATGGAAAAATTTTCAAGTATTGCAAGAAGTAAAAGCTAAACGAAGAATTCAATGGTTTGTCCAGCCAGATTCATTTTCATTTTTCTCTTTCCTCTTTTTTACTAGTTAGTTATTAGCTTTCTGATTAATGGTTTGACATTTCCTGAAGCAACCCTTTAGCCCTTTACATGTATAAAGAAAAAAAGATGGACATTCTTATTTCAAGGGCTTTTGCAACTCCGGAAACTTGTAAACTCTGTTTTGCACTATATATGTCCCGTTTATGATAGGCCTGCCAATCTTTGTATTTAGGATACTTAGTTCAAGAAACTCATTTGGCCTCAAGTTAGTAGGAGAGCTATTGATTTCTGCTTCAAAACAGAGAACATTTTCGGTTGCTTTTCCTAAGTGTATTGCTTAGTTTTTCAAAAATTTCTACCTCCAGGTGCTGGTTGGTTCTATGGCAAGTGGAGATTTGCCAAGTCTTTGGATTCTGGTGTTGAACTTATTCTCTCTCAGCATGGAACTCGTCTGCAAAAGGAGCTGGGGGAAATGTAGGTCCTCAAACACACTTCTTAATTTTTTTTTATTTTGGGGCTAAGTAATGAGGTGATTTTTAGCCCTAAAGATGAAGTGCTACACAGTGGGAATGCATGCATGACTTAGTACGATGAAACTTAACCTTGAGCACCCCCAGATAATCTTACTTGCTCTACTTTACATTGAAGTTATATTTTCTTTTTGTTTTTTCCCAAATACATCCTCTTTCATTGATAACATTTCGTGACTAGGTTCATTTTCCCACAAATAGAATAAAGGAGATCAGGAATACTTTACTTAATTTAAGCAATGCACTCCAAAGGGGATCTTAAATACGTTTCAATATCTTATTCTCAGAAAAGCAACCAAGGGCCTGCAGGTGGGGGTTGTTAGTAAGATTTGCAGGATCATTTCTTTCCTGAGTTTAACAGGTTAAAATCATTCCCCCCTCCATCTTTGCTTTGAAAATTTAACACCTAACCAAACTTAGAACAATGACATCCTTCTAAGTTTGATCAGTTAGCCTGATTGTTCTAACAGGTTATTACTTGTCACCATACCATGTGAAAATGGGGAACTATAATTAATATAAACGATAATCCTTTATGACAGCTACCTCTATAGCCCAAGGAGCAAATTCAAGAATTTCAAATTGTTCTGTATTCTGGATATTCGAATTGCTTTGCATTCTGGATATTTGAATGAGAAAGATGCTAAACCTTTGACAAGGACTGAATATGTCATACTGTTCCCGTTTGATAAATAATTGAGTTCTCAAGATCTTAATCTTGAGTAGCTTTGTACATGATAACTTGGGCCGTAGGAGTTTAAACGAGTTAGTACTACATCTTTATCTCTCTGAGCTATTTTGCTGGATTCAACTTGCAGTAGAAACACGTTGACTGGTCAGTTTTGCTATGTATATGTTCTCTGTTTTTTCTTCTTCTTTTGCTTCTTTCCTTGTCTTCAGTAGAATAAGAATGACTGAGAAATGTGAATAGTTGTGCTTGATGTACCTTAGATAGCAAGAAATTGTCACCGCAAGAGTGTTAAACTTTAAAATATGCTGTAGTCTAGAGTACTCTAGATAGCAAGAAATTGACCTCACTGGAGAGCGTTTAGCATTTAAGTATGCTATTGTCTAGAGAATGATCTGAGTTTCTTACTTCACTTCAAATATATACATTTCATATATTTCCACTAAGTATAGCAATTTGTACACACTCGTCATGGACTTATACTAAGCATCGCTATATCTTATTCATATTTTAATTGGTGGGAATATAAAAAATGAGAGCTATATTATCACTTCATGTTTGAAGCCTAATCCTCTATATCTACATGCTTAAATCTGGTTGGACACTTAAATCTGTTCACTTTGTTGGAAAGAAGAACAACAACTAAAATGTATTAATTGATGGCAGAAGAATATATACACACAGAGAATAACATGGAAAAATGGAAGTAGTAGGCATCCAGTCAAAAGCGAGAAAGAGTAGATTGTTCATTTGTATGCCTGGTTAAAAGCTTGATTTAATTATTTCATAGTATTGCTTCATGTTGGGCTTGACCACATACCTAGCCTCTCTCAAATATATGAATCTGGTATAAGTGAATTTTATGCATCTTTAAACTAAACTAACTACTAAATTAATGGGAAACTCGTTGCACAAAATAGGTACCCTGGTGTATGCATACCATTATACTGGTGAAGGGTGTGGGAGAAACCTGGCGAATCCAAGGAAACTATATTATCTCCCGAGTTTTCAACTACTGATAACAGGAGCACTTCATAGTTGTGTAGTTAAGAAAATGAAACAAAAAGAAAATACTTCAGGACCTATATTCCTTGAAAGGAAAAGGTTTTAGTTACCTTTAGAATAAAAGCTTTGATACTCGTTGCAGTTATTTCTTTCTTTTCATTATGTATGAACTACTGATGTACTGTTCTATGACGATTGAAATTGAAGTATCAGCATGATTCATTTTAACTATGTACTGATGTAGTATTTTCTCATGATAGAATGTTGAAGAAGTACCAGCATAATCCGCCTGTATTGCAGTTCGTCTCCAAATACTTTTACTCTGAAAATGTTTATGATGATGATTCAACAGACAAGCCAAAAGCGAGGTGGCGTTTTCAAAGTACCTATGGGGAAATTTTTTCTTCTCACGAGGTAGAAGGTGATGACTCTTCCAGTAAGAAATCACATTCAGAGAAAACTGATCTAAGGAAGACGAATCTTGAGAGAAAGCAAATTAATGTGAGTACTCTGCTTCTTCTATATATAACATTGAAGATGTTCAATGGACACTGGGGCCTGGGGATCTTTCTGCTGTGTATATAAGAGCGTAAAAAGTCGTTGCTACCGTCGTTTATCAGAAACAAATCCAGTTTAGTCTGTCATATTGCATTATAGTAGAATCAGTTTAAGTTGCTTTTACAAGGCTGTGTATTGAAAATTGTAGATGAATGGTGTTGGTGCTGCTGTTGCTCTAGAGTCAACCGAAGACCCATTTGATTGCATACTCGGACATCAAGTGAACACCGAAGAGATTCACCACCCTCATGCCTCTAGCCCACTGCCTAGAAGGCGGAGTCATAGCACCAGACGGTCTCATAGCAGGCGTCGGATGCATCGCCACGAGAACATGGAAGGTTGAACTTTTAATTGGCGGACCTTGATCAATGCAAGATTGACTGATCTGTCTTTGGGGACCAGTCTTGCATGCCCTGTTAAGTGTAATCTGCAGCATATTCTATGCTTTGAAAGTGACATTACTTAAGAGCTGGTTATATATAGTTATGGCTCAGTGGCTTTTGTGATGATTAACTTATTTAGTAGAAATGATAGAAATTATAAATTATAAAATAGGATGCAATGCAATATTCACATAATTGAGTCAATTAGAAGCATTTTATATTCAGTGTCATACAAATCTTTTCATTGTTTCTCATGCTTTACACTATAGTAGTATCCTATATCTGTAAGTGCTCTAGCGATCTACCTTTTCCAGACACGACAACATTCTTAGCGTAATTTCACAAGAAGAATTCGGAGAGGATAGTGTATATACAAATTTTACCCCTACCTTAGGAGTAGCAAAGTTGATTTCCCGCTAGTTAGCAAGTGCCTTGGGCCTTGCCTCTCTTTTCCAACAATCTCAACCGACTACTTCATTCTTCTTCTTTTGGGCGAGCTACTTTTTTCGCCTTTTCTCTTTCTATTTTGAAATATTTTCAACTTAGAACTCTATTCATTTGAGTTCAGAACCCTTTTCTTTTCAAACTCACTCCCTTTCTCTTTTGAAACAATCTTACTTCAAGCACCGATCGACAAACTTATTTCCAACTATATTTCTAAAATGCACTCCTAGGCAGCAAAGAGCAAGTTAAAGCCAGTTCATGAAAATGCCTTCGCTATTAAAGGAGAATGAGTTTTCTTTATCTCCACAACTCGAGTTGACACATGATTTGGTAAAGCTATTCAGTAAGGAAAGATTGATTATCCTTCAGCTCAAGAAAAAGTATAACAAAATAATTTTTTTAAAAATAATATAAATAAAGAAGTCGTAATAAGATATTATGCTAAAGATGCAATATTTAGGAAAATTTTATAATCCTTACCAAAATCTTCTTTTTTTTCATTTTTTTATCTTTTTTTCGTTTTAGAAAATACACATACATAACTTTTAAAATACTCGTATTATATATCTATATTTACCCTGAATATTAGGAGTGACAAACGTCGGATTAGTTAACTCATATTGTATCTAATTCATTTACTTTTTTATATATGTTTTTTTCTTCTTTCTTCTTCTCCTCCTCCTTTCTGGCCTCCAAGAAATCCAAATCCATATTTGCAGAGGCAATATGTAATTGAATATACATTACTATATATATACATAGGTATATGCATACCATCTTTATATATTCAATTACATCTGCATTTTTATTTCTCATTTCTTTTTTATTTTTATTTTTCATTTTCAACAATTTTTCATCAATAATTTGTATTATTTGGGATTATTTGAACCCAGCAAATTCATAGCATGAGGGTTCATCCTATGTCCCTGAAACGAAATATTGCTATTCGTGAAGGAATCGGGTCGGGTTCAGATTCGGAGCAACGGGAACAAATTTTAGCAGCAATGGAAGGGAATCCAATGAAGAAGCTACGAAAATTACCTCATGTATTCGGGAAGGTTCTAGAACTTCCGTTTCGTTCCGATGCTGACGTGGCGGTTGAGGAAGGTCCGGAATTCTTCCGTTTCGTGGCGGTGATGGAATTTGACGACGGCGGAAGCGGCGGAGCGGGAGGTGTTAGGGTGCAGGCGGTTGAGATTCATACTGGTATTACGAAGATTGTGGTGAGAAATGGCGCCGGAGATGGCGGAGTTGATGGCGGAATAGAGGAGCTGTTGTTGGAGGAGCTGAAGGTGGATACGTGGAGGTTCAGATTGCCGGCTACGACAATGCCGGAGCTGGCTACGGCTGTGTTTGTGGACGGTGAGTTAATTGTGACGGTGCCAAAAGCTGGCCGTGGCGGCGGAGAGTTCGCCGACGGTAGAGATGTTTGGGGTGGAGGTGGCCGGCTTGTTCTTGTACAGTAAGTAACCAGAATATTAAAAAAAAAAAATCATTAATGTTCTAAAATCAGATTTTCTTTAATTCTCCATAAATAATAATAATTGTTGTACATTATGGTTGACTCGGGGAACTTTATTCTCCATGTAAATTATAATAATAATAATACTAATATTTCTTATATTTTTCTCGTTTATAAATTGTTTTTTCTCTTGATTCTAGTTTAATTATCTATTCCAAACTTTACATTATTACTAAGAAAGCAGTGAAAAATATGAATCAATTCAATGCAAAATTGCCCTTTTCTTTTGCTTTTGTATTATAGAACGATTATTGTAATGAAAAAATTGTGAAGGTAGTAAAAACATTTTGTAATATTTGTACACATTAGCTTTTCAATTGTGAAGGTATTAAAAACATTTTGTAATATTTGTAACACATTAGCTTTTCAATTGTGTCGTTGTACGCACCTTTTCTATGAAGAAGTTCTAGTTTAGATTCTAGACCAACGAGTTAAGAAATTAAGAAACGAAGAAGTTGCTTTCGTGAAATCATTTTATTGAGGGTGCTACTTGGGAGGTCGATACCAATATGAATATGTTAGCTTTTCAATTTTCTCATTGTACGCACCTTTTCAATGAAGAAGTTCCTGTTTAGATTCTAAATCGGTAATTTAAGAAATTAAGGAACAAAGAGGTCGCTTCCATGAAAAGTGTTATGGCAGAACCATCTTAATGAGGGTGCTACTTGGAGGTCGAGGCTAATTTGAAATCCCTTGTGATGAACATCACACGCTAGCTAAAAAATATGGAGTCTTGTTTGAGGTTAGCTTTAGAACTTGCGGTTACTTCCTTTAAAATTGTGAAGATTGTAAAAACCTTTTTTTAGTATTCGACACATTACCTTTTCTTTCGTTTCAGTGTATCCAAACCTTATCCCTACCTCGTGAAGATAAAGAGATTGTTTTCAAAAGATGTGGAATAATGCAGGAAAGCACACCATAACATTCAAAAAAACAAGAAGCAATAACAATAGCAATATAATGCAACCATAGAAGCACATGAGAAATTGGGTAGAAAGAACCTAATTTTTCAAAATAAAAAAGCTCAGTTTGCGCTCCAACTTGTGAAAAATCTAGATAAGCCTGATTTCATAAAAATGTTCACATACAGAAGACTTAATTCGACAGTTACAACTTACAACAACACACTTCGCTCGGAACAAAACTTTGGCATAAGACCTGCCAGACATCTATTTGTCGTAAGATACAATGCGCGGAGCTTTAGCATAAGACTACCAAAACATGTATTTGTAAGATGTAATGTGCAAAGTTTTGACATAAGACTGCCAGACATGTTCTGTAAGATACAGTGTAGAGCTTTGCTTTAGGAAGATTCTGCTTCTAGACCAAAGTAATCCTTGAGTATTGTCTTAGAAGTACTTCCAAATCCATTTTGTACCTGTTTCATGTCCTTGAGTTTCAATACTTCTCGCTTTATTTGGTCTACTCTTCGTATAACAGCATCAACAAAAGTATCTGTTTCAACCATCTTTGTATGGCTTGATAGATCAGATCTTTCCTTGTCGAGCTGTTCATATAGATTCATGATGTAGTTCTTTTGAACAAGGAGTCTTTCCTCAGCAAGTCTGTACTCAAAGTTTTGAGACTTCCTCAATGCCTGCAGAGTTTGATCAATTTCATCCTCAAGCTTAAGGTATTCAACTCGATAGTCAAAATTTGAAGTCATCTTTAGTGGTGAAGATCTTTCGTGAAGAATTGACTCTTCATGATGAGGTGTTCCTCCTATCATCAAAAGAAAGTCGCATACGTTCAGGCTTTAAAGATTACATGGGAATGAAGCTTTGCGAGGAAGAGAGATATTCGAACAGAAAGCTCTTGAACAGAGTTACTGTGTTGACTAAATATGCTCTTATAATGATCAGATAAATCTCAGTATATACACAAACATACAAGAGATACAAAAAAGAAAAGGAAATTTAAGATGAAAATATACTTCACATATTTCAAAACTTCTTCCTGTACATTGTGACAGAAGAATAAGGCTTTGAAAGGTACTTCATGACTCCTAAACGGCGAGTCATGCACATCGTTCTTACTAAAAAATGAGTAAAATCAAGATGGACTAGAATGTAAAGAAGAACCTAAGAGTAACTAATATACAGATGAACCTGCAGTAGGTGTGGTGTAGTTGGACACATTGTCACTTCCATTAGGCGACATTTTGGTGAGGGTACCACACTACCACTACATGGTAAATATAACTGGAAACAGGATTTATTTATTAACAAGAAGATGTTATGAATTAATATGTTAGTTACAAGTTCAAGAATACATTCATCTAGTATAAGAAAATAATCACTGAATCTGACTGACAAAAATTCACTAGTTCAAATAAGAAACTAAAACTAGTAATCAGATCCATGAGAAGCTCCAATCTTTTAAGATCTAAAACATCCTAAATGACTTCACAAACCAAGCATGTAATGAACTGAAAGGAATATAGCCGTGTTAACTGACCAAAAATTCTAAAATACAAAATAGAGAATCCAGTAAATTCAACCTACCGCCAACATGATTAAGACATGGTTGCACTTCAAGCTCAACAAAAAAATCTCAGGCACAAAAGAAATAGTCAATAAGAGCACGACTAGGGGTTCCCACCAATATCATACCAAGAGACATTGGATGTCAATGGGAGGTCCCAAATGGAAACTAAGTCTGTTTGAGGAAGGATTTGGAAACCAACCTCAGAGCGATTCAGTATGTCCATAACTCGTGAACTCACACCATACCATCACCACACACACCAGTGTCTGGATTGAGTAGTTCATGGGACCGGATATCTTGCACCCATAATACAAATAGCTTCTTATTATCTTGTTTTGAGACCCATTTTGAGAAGACTGTCAGGTCCCTAAGGAAGTGGGGAGAACTTGGAGAGAGAGACTGTACAGTGTTCAATAAAGCTTTATTTCATAATGGTTATCCAAATTTGGACAGAGGAGCATGCTTTACGGACAGATGGTTGAAGGTTTTGGTGGTATTATGAGGGATGAGAAGAGTTCGTACACAAATCATATTCAAGGTGACTGATGGTCGATGGAAATAGAATTAGCTTTTGACGGCACAAGTGCAGAGAGAACGTGTTGAGAATCACCTTCCTCAATTTATGCAGTATTTCTAGCCAAAAAGAATTGAAATACTGCATATTCCAAGAGTACATGAGGAGGAAATGATTTGAGATCTTACATTCGGAAGGAATCAACAAGATAGGGAGATGGGTGAATCCAAAGCTGCATCTTTCAATTTGGATAGCTACAACTCTCAGAGAAGTGTGCTTCTTTGTGTGGTTACAGCTAAGGGAGAAAAATTTAATAGCCAAGAGTATTGAGGAAAAGGATGACACATGTTAACTGGTGCTAAATGCGTAGATGTTCAGGAGTAGATATCGAAGGCCTCTAATTACATTATCGAGTAGCTACCCATCTGCGGTGGGAGAATCTGTATTGGTTTATAATACAGTGAATTACACCGAGTAGAGTGAAGGAGGCATTAAATTGCTAAAATTTCAAAAGAAAAGAAGACTAGAGGCATGGGATATAGCCCCACTAGCTCTTATGTCAGTTCTATGGAGGAGAAGAATAAGAGAGCTTTCAAAAAATCGAGAGTGCTTTTGTACATGTGAGGAGTAGTCTTGTCTCTCTAGTTTCTTAATTATTTTTTGATGCACTCAGAGAGATTCCAGTTGGTATAGATGTGTGGGACTTCTGTGATTTTTTGAGAGAACCATGTTTTGGTCTATGTTTCTCTGCTTCTTGTTATACTCCTTGAATATGGGATTACCCCAACATTAGTGAAATCTATTTAGCTAATCAAAAATAATTGAGCCTAAGGCCTTGAGAGGTGGCATAACCCTTACTTTTCTTGATGAAGTTCATTCATGGTTACCATTGAAATAGCGGATCTCCTTGCTGGAACCATACTCTCTTTATTACAATGAAAAATCTTAATATAATCAGTGCTTGATGTTCATTCGTACAGTTGGGATTGCTAATAAATGGGAGACTCAAGTTTGATTTCCTGCTTAATTCTTAGAAGCTTACTCCAAATACCTAAGCAGTTTCACCTGAGAACCACAAAAACCCACAATGCATCATATTAATGGAGGAAAGTTCAATTCTATGATGTCGTAGACAACAGTGTGCCTCCCATTTACTCTTGTAATTCACTAATACAACATCACTATATTCTTTTTGATTGTTCCCTAACAGATTGATGCCTTTCTGTTTGGGGTGGTTATACTAAATTTTATGGACATATTCTATCTCCTTCATCTGGTTAGGAGCAGCGGGATAGACTCGACAAACGGTTTCTACCCCAAAATAATTCCTCTTCAGCCTGATTCAGAGGCTCTCCTAAATCAATTTCATGCAGAAGACTCTTGGTCGATAATTTTCTGTTCATATTATGCTTAAGTTGCAGGATATGCCTTTGGAATTTGTGAACAAATGTAGAGTACAGAAATAGCTCACAGAGATTGCATGCATGTCCACATAGATATATATATTCGTGCATTTATACAAATTCAAATTGAAGACCCAAGAAGGTTTTACACACACAAACAAATTTCTCGGTCAAGTATAGAAACATGAGCCAAAGGGAAACAGTGACATAAATTAGAATTGAAAGGACAGAGGAGGTACCATTGGCGTTCAAGAATTCTACTTCTTTGAACACATCTCCAATGCAGGCACCCTTCTGAAGCTGATACAAGATACAATAGAGGTCATTCCAGTAAATTGAAACCACATAAAAGCACTACTAGATACCTTGAGGAAACAAAGTATCAATCTACCTCTAAGTCAGCTATACCTTTGCCATGGCCGATTTAATGTGACGCAGCACTGTTTTGCATTTGTTCTCCGCGAGCCACGTATAATGCAAAAGCAAACATTCAAAATCTTCTCGACGTCATCTCGAGAATCAATTGATCCACAAATTTTTAGAAGCTTCATGACATGTGAGACCAATTCAGTCCTTGAATCACAGCGCCGACAACAATATTCCGCATCCAAGCCAACGCTTCCTCCAACTGTCCCAGCCATATAAGCTCGTAAAGCACAGTCTATATGGGCTATGTGTCCACAAATGTAACCATCATCAGCTTTTGCTTCGCACCTAATGTAACTATACCCACCATAAGCAGAACTAATAGTTTTACAACAAAGAATACAACAGCAATCTCGGCAAAAACTAGGCTCACTGCAACATATGTCACAAATCATGGTCTCTGGACTAGGATTCCCTGCTTCTATTAAACTCGCACTCGCACACAAGCTATTACCAGCCTTACACGTAATGGTTCCTAAATGAGAATCAGATTTCATGACTGAAGATGTGAGCTGAGCATACCAGTCACCTACAATTTTAAGACAAGACAAATGTGAAATCAGGTAACAAGTAACTCGCTTAAGCACAACAAGAAAAACTAAAAGATTTGCAAGCAACTGACAGCAAGCAAATTTACAATCATAGAGACAACTCATTCGAAATGAGAATTTTACAAACCTCTTCTTTCTTTCTTGAACTCCGTACCCAAACAAACACTGTTTCATACATTGAAACAAATGGAGTATTGATAGTTTCATTGATATATACATTTTCACACATAGCCTCTAAAAGAAATCAGATATTCTTAAATTGGTGTTATGGCGTTAAAGTTAAAAATGAAATATAAAAAGGATCCCCAATATGGTGAAAGAGAGCTCAGCAAAGAGCATGCATGGAACAAAGTCAGTTACATATGCAGAGCCCACTCGCCCAGAGCCTACTAAGATCAGTAATTTCGGAAAGGTGCTCCTAGTTGCACACGTTTTCCATGAAAGTGATGCATTCAAGTGAGCCATGTCTAAAAGTTTCTCACTAATACCAAAAATAGAAGAAAATTCAATAAACTAAATGACAAAAGTTGTGTCCAATCTGACCTTTTAATAGTTTTGAGGGAATCTTCCAACTAAATGAGGCAAAGAATTCATTGATATCTGTGCTTGGAAACTCAGACCTGACATATTGTTCAACCGAAAGCCTACTTGCGAAAACACCTCGCTTTCCACGAAGACGGTTTGGAAGATACAGATATCTATCAAGAAAGTAGCCAGCAGATGCAATTCTTTTCCCCACCTTCCAGGCCCATTTATCACCTGGGTTCGGCCAATCTGCAGGAGCATATGGTAAACCTTCGCCTGAATCATTGGCAGAAACAGGATAAAGGTGAAGTTCACTTTTATTGGTACTACGTGTATCTCCATTACATTCAGCAGAACTGTCAACCTCCACAGGATCCTCGTAGGATGACATGTAGCTAGATGTTTCAACTGTGTAGAAAGAATATATATCAACTTAAAATCCAAAAAATGAGAGGTTTGTGAAATTACTATCTTACAGAAATGCATATTACTATGTAGATTATAGCCTTATAATAGAAGAATGAAGAAGGCACACCACAAGTCCAAATCAGAAAACAGGCCTATATTCTATTGATTAAAATTATAGAGAACAGCATAAGATAAAAGTCATAGCACACTTGCCCCTCTGTACAAAAAAGAGTTGACTAATAGTTGAACTTAGTAAAGAATACAATAGCAAAGAACACAGATAAAAGAATAGTCCAGCCTAGCAGTGTTGTCAAAGGCGCGGTTAAGCGCTGAAGCGAGGCTCAAAACGTCATGAGCGCTTCGCCTCACTTAATGTGCGCTTCAATGGCATCATCAAGGTTCTAAGGCGTACTTTTCCTTGCCAATGAACTTCTTATGAAGGGGAGACACCAAACAAATGATATTTCACTTTTTTGAAGAAAAAAAACAAACAATTTCTCTGTTCATATATTTGACATTCATGCTTATAATTATTATTATTGGACTGAACATGTATATGTACTTTTTCTCCCATTGCACCTTTTTTCATTAAAGCTCACGCTTTTTCGGTGCTTCGTGCCTAAAGCCCCAACAACCTTAGAGCTTTTTTGCGTTTTTTCCTTTGATAACACCGAAGCCAAGGGATCTCCACAAAATTGGCATCTCTAACTTGTCCACAAGAATAGAGATGCACACTCTACAAAGCCAGAAGATGTACAGATTTATGGAGAAAGAATTAAGTGGATCGACTTATATTGGAAGAGATGTCATTAAGAAATCTTATGCCGCAGGCATAATCTGCTGTTATATCAAGCGCTAACGTAACTTCTCGAAACAGTCAATTTCGAGATGAAACACCAATCATCCAAGCCTTGTATTAAGAAAACTTAGAGTTGAAAAGAATACTTACCGCCTTTCATGCTTTGAAAGAATCTTAAATTCTTTCAGGCAGATGAAGAAGGGTATTGGGCCTACCAGAAAATGAGAAGTTGTATTGAGATTTTTTTTAATTCAGTATATCCAAAAACTGATGGCCTTCCAAAATATTTACCACAAACATTGGATTGTGCAGGGCCATATTATTGTCGAACAACACAAGTGCTAAGTTTGATGATATCGAGAAATTCGAAATATGTGTGAAAACTTGGGACTAAAATATGATTCACTCGGTCCTCGACAAGAATGAGGACTGATCCAGATAGAAGTCTCAACGAGGATGAGGCCGAAAAAGGTGAAGTTGAAGGTAGTATGGTACCAGAAAGTGAGAAAGATCAAGTCTTTACGATGTTTACCCTTATCTTTAACTATTTGCACTATTACTATCTATGTAAGTTTTATTTTTTCATAAGCAATGTCCCTAATCCTAGTTCATGATATTTTTCGTTATATCATTATTAAGTTTCTCCATTCACTTCAAATGTAATTTGATATTGGGTTATTAGATTATTTTTCTTGATCTATTTAAACTTTAATCAACACATGAACAAAATCCCTCTAAAAAAATTGGATAAAAACAAGTTCACAACTTCAACAACATTTCAACAAAAATGAAGTATGTTCACAACTCAATTTATTTAATTAGTCACTTGTCAACAATTTTCATCCAAATTTTAGAGACAAATGAGTGCAAATGATCACAGCAACACAAGTCAATACTTAAAAAGCAACTGCATTTAAGAATTTCAGAAATGTTGTTCTACAATTGAGAAAAACTATGGGAGACAAATCGTATATGTGCACAATTATTCAAAAGAAAAAAGAAGGGGAACTCCAAGTATAGACAGTAGTATATCAAACACAATGGTAATACAAAAATCTCAGAAATGCACACCGCTTACACACAAAAAGGTACCTTTTGATTGTTTGTAAAAAAAATCCCTAATCGCACAAAGAAGAAATGTATAGGTTCTATAAATATCAAGAAATGAAACTGTACTTCTGCGTTTTCCGGCGACTGCTTGTGATATCTCTGCCACTTCTTCTCCTTTTTTCCGGCGACTACTTGTGATATCTCAACCACTTCTGCGTTTTCCGGCGATTGCTTGCTATGTCTCAGTCAGCCCACTGCTTCTCCGCCGACAGGATTTGGGAATTTTCCTGAATATAAGGGTAAAAAGTTAAAACTTTAAACCTAAGGGGTGGGTTTGATGAGTTGTACAAGAAGAGTGTTTTTTAACGAGTATAAATATGTCAGTTTAGTTTAATTTTGAAGTTTATCGATTATAATTTTGTACAAATTAAGAAATTAAATGAATGATGCTATGATTAGATAGATTTTATTTTGCTCAAAAGTAAATATTAGCTCATTGTGAATAATCGAGTTTTCAAGATAACAAAAATAAAAGTATGAAAATAAATTCTTAGTCAAGAACTCATATACCGAATGGTATGAATATAATTTATTTAGGTTATTGGTTAACCCATTAAAAAAACTTCAAGTCGCTAAGAATCGATAACCTCATAATAAAAAAAGATAAAAATAGTTGTCAAAATCGCTAAATCAATAAATCTAATATAACCAGCGTAGTTGTTCCTAGGGGTGTCAAATAGGCGGATTGGGTTGAAACTGAAAATATTTAAATGGGTTGAATAAAAATCGGGTTGGGTTTTGACCCGCCCAAGTTTACATTGGGCTCAAATGAGCTAAAAAACAGGTTGGGTCTTGACCCGCTTAATTTGACCCGATTAATCTCAATAATTTAACATATTCATATTTAACTTTTATAATCACAATTTGAGTTTTCGCTAAAGAATTTTTTGTTGAAAAAGTAACAAATGGTATATCATACCTAAAAGATGTTAAATAGATAATAATTCATGCCTTCGATGGGTTAAGCTTGAATGAGTTTGAGATTGTACCCAATTCAAATTATCTTGAGCCCAATCCTAAAATTCTGTGTGGGTTACCTATGTTTGAGTTCATTTTTTGACACCGTAGTTGTTCCTATTTCATTTTCTTCTTCCAAGCTCTTCTTAGAAAGCACTCAATGAGTTACTTCGAAATATCAAATCTCTCTCGACGTCGAGAGTTCTTTATGTGTACAGGTCTATTAGAGGTTCGACTTCCTTTTCCCCCATTTTGGTAGGGGTGGACATAAATACTGAAACATCGAAAAATCGAATCGAAAGAATTATTTGGGTTCTTCGATGTCAGTGTCAAATCTTTATTTTTGAAACTTCGATTCTTCGATTCAGAGTTCGATGCAAGGGTTCCGAAACTACGGTGCACCGAAGAATCGAAGTTTTATTAAATAAATGTAAAATATTTAATTATATTGCTTAATTAATTATACTTATACATTTTTACTCAAAATATTTACATGACCCATTTAAACTTTTTACTTCAGCTAGCCCTTTAGGCCAATTAATTGTTTTACTGGTATAAAATTGTAATGACAATTAAGTCTGGAACTATTGTTATAGCAAGCGCTTGTTAGCTTTTGTTCATTGTAGCAACTAGAAAACGTTTGTTAGCTTTTGTTTATGTACCTTCTCATACATTGTATGTCCTTATATTTGCTCTCTTCATTATTTATTCAGGTATGGGAGAAACCCAAAATAATATCACATATTTACCTTCTCTTTATTTTTATTAAGCACATGAAACATTAACACTTTATCATATTTTCACTTTATTTTTATTCATACAGAAAAATCGATTTAAAAACACCAAATTCAATCGAACCAAAATAGAAAAAACCGAACCAATCTTAGTTTGGTATAAATATAATACACACTTTTCTAAAATTGAATACCAAAAAATATTATTGATTGGTTTTACAAAAATACTCTTCATAATATGATTAATAAGGTTATAAGAATTAAACTGTATTTTTAGTTATGCTAGTGTATCACATTATTAATATATCATAAATTTTCACCATAGTTATACATATCTTAATATCAAATAAATATATATAGATTAAAAAACATAACAAATTAGATACTTAATAAAATATAAAAATAATATATAATTATTTTTTATTACATTCTATCAAACGATCTTAAGCGAGAGTTGCGACACTTAGTATCAAGCAAGAGTATATATTTATGACATGGAAATCATAGTTACTACTCTTTGAGTGCGCACAAGGTAAATTTTCTACTCTTATGCAATAGTTCGCAAATCACACAAGAGAAATAACTCATACTAAGCAAATCCAATATGACGAGCTCAACCCCGAAGAAAAACATAAATATTAAAAAGATATTTATGTTTTTCTTTCCAAATGTCTAACGACCAACACGTTAGGCCTTTGCCTACTACTTTATTATTAGTTTAATTTTGGTAATTTAAAAATAATAATAAAAGGAAGACAGCCACCTTAGAGGTGATAAACATTTTGAATTGTTACAAAACAATACTAATGTTCTCAATTTAACTTGTGTACCCTTCAATTGATTCTATATCATACTTGTTACTTTCCACCAATTTAGGTGTTGGGTGATTCTATCAACCTAAATTTGGACAAATAAAAAGAAATCACCAAGTACTTTTGCTTTCCCAAAAAGTTGAACCTGAAACCTCGTAATTTTCAACTCATTTCGTTGACCACTAGACCTCACTATGGGAGGCACAATAATGATGTTTTTGTTGTGGCATCAACTGATTTCGTTGACCACTAGACCTCGAAGGCACAATAATGATGTTTTTGTTATGGCATTTTGATTGCAAGTCAGTTGCCTTTCACTTCTGGCTAGTTGACTCCTCCTAAACATATCTTATTACAACAGCAGAAACATCACACTGTATGAGTTCTACATAGGATGAAAAGAACAAGAGTTCTAAATAAATCAGAGATTCATGAGAACTAGATAACCTACAAGAAAATCCCTAATGGCAAAGAAGGGTAGATCAAACTCCTGAGGCTTGAAAACACAAATATAGCAACAGATACTGAACTAAAATGTACAACAGAAAGTTCAATTAGATGGAGAACCCCTTGAGTGGAGCAAATTTGGTCAATATCTCGACTTCCTTCTCTGCCGATTTTTGTTTCTTGAGTTTCCATTCTGAGCTTTCGGAGTTAGCCACCTGAATTTCATCTACCATCTTTGGAAGATGGCCCATCACCATCCTTTGTTTTGATTTCGCTTCAGCTGTCTTCTTGTTGGTTCTGTTGGCAACCTTAGCTAATGCAGCTCGGCGTGATTGCAATATGGCAATCTTATCATCAATTTCTTGTATAGCTGAGGATGTAGACATATCTTCAACCTCAAGTAGAGCTATTTCTTTCTTTGAGGCATTGTAATCATCCCTCAGCGTAGATACATGAGTCACTTTAGCCTCGAGGTCAGCAAAGAATTTGTCAGCTTGTTTGGTAACTCGCTTAGCTTCTAGGAAATCTTTGCTGGCTAGTGGGATTTCTTGGACTAGCTTCAGCATTGAAAGCTCTCTATCACTGAGGTTAGGTTCATTCTGCAGCTCCAAAGACAAGGCTGCAACTTCAGTAAGTCTGTCAGAGGTAAATAAAGCAGGAAAACCAATACGTAGGAGGTTAACAAGTTTCTTTCGAGCTCCAGTCATTTCTTTTTCTCCGCAAGAGCCAGAGATAATGCTTGGACTTCCGTGAATAGGCAAATGTAGAATGTCATCAAGTGAACTAATGTAGTTATCAAAATCCTCTGGAGTTACTGCGAGAGGAGAATCCTTGAGAGGAGTTGCTAGTTCCTGGTGGAAGTTTAGAGGAGAAATGGCTGCATTGTCATCAGACACAGGACTGTCAAACAAAGAACTTTGCACTTTATTTGGTGCTTCATTGTTTTCTACGCTCTCTTCCTTAACTAGGAGTGCATTAGAAACTTTGGTATTGGTGATGTTAGAATTAACTTTCTTCCATAAATACCTTCCTTCCTGCTTCATATTGGGCTTCCTTTTCCGTGAAGAAGTTCCTCCTCCTTCACCAGTTTTACGAACCTTTCCAGAATTAGCTGATTTCCCAGTTTTACGGGCCTCTCCGGAGTTGGGTGATTGGCCAGTTTTATGGGCATTTCCAGGATTAGGTGATTGAGAAATAGGCAAAGGTTCCGCTGTAAAAGAATGTGAATTGTAAAAATAGAAATGTCAAGGAATAATAGATAAGTTAATATGTGGCTCAACATGTTCCACAAAAAGGTCTTAAAACTAAACATCAAGCAAATATAAAGGCAACAATCAACAATGATATCAGAAAGCAACTACTTTTTGTTCTCCTAATTGTCAAATAGAATATTGGAACCGGATCTTTGTGGTTAGTATCATGACAAAGTGATGACCAAGTCAAGGCTATTCAGTTGGTTTCTTATGTACTAATATGATCCAAATATTTGTAAATGGACTGAGGGTTTTCAAATCAACATCTTTAACAGCTACGAAACAACCAACCAGGTTAATTTTTTTTATGTTTAAGAGCAATGAGTAGCTACTTGGAATTGAACGCATGTATTTGCTATGACACTGAACAATTCTACTACTAGACCACACATGCACTTTGATGCAATACTTCCGCTGTTTATAATTTATATTCCTCAACTGCAGTTTTGCACTTAAAAACCAAAGGAGCCCTGGATTATCGTTAAAATAATAATTGAAAACCGAGGGACTTAGTCAGTTTTCTTTTTTCTTAAATTTTTTTTTTTTATAGTTTTCGCACATTTTTGGGTCGGTGTTTCTAAAAGACCGCCAATTTTCCTTTAAAAATGCATTGAAAAAGCAACGGAGTGGTCAGTTTTTATGGGTTTTTTAGTATTGACACTGAAAGTGCTTATAAGTCCAAATCAACCAAATAAGATAAGTTGATTACTCCTCACTTATGATTGTATAACTTATAAGCACTTTTGGTTTGTGCAAACCCATTTGGGAACACAAACAAGTCATCAAGACCGGAATTTATTTTTCTTAAAAAAAAGGACAAGTTGGTTGTGCCATTGCATTGTTGAACCCCCCAACAAGTTCCAACCACTTCAATTATCTTGTCATCTTGTCCAAGTTTCTACTCCAAGGCAGGGTTATGAAAGGCGCTCGCCTCGTCGCCAAAGGCGAGAGGCGAGGCGAGGCGAGGCTGTCTCGCCATTCACTGCCGAGGCGAGGCGTTGTGAAAAAGGCGACGCCATGGCGATAAAAGGCGCTGAAATGGCGACATAAGGCGACGCCATTTTGAATAAATTTTTTTTGACTTAATAGTTTCAGTCAAAATTAGGGTTTTTGAAATTATTCGAAAACCTCTGAAATTGCGACTCTCTCTCTCTCGAGATCGATCGATCGACTCCTTTTCCCGCGGCCCTCGCTGCTCCCTCGCCGGCCGTAGTGCTCCCTCGCCGGCCCCTCGTGCTCCCTCGCTGTCGCGAGACTCGCGACTCGCGTGTCTGCTTCCTCGCTCTCCATCGATGTCGCGTGTCTTCTCCGTCGCCGGCGACCTCGCGACTCTCTGTTTTCAGGAATGCGCCTCTCTGTTCTTCTTCTTCTTCTGTTCTTCTTCTTCGAAAATTTCTTCTTTTTTTTTTTTTTGGTAAGCTGCGTAAGGTCCTTTCCTAAGACCTTTTTTAAGTGTTAATTTTTTTTAAGAATTCTTTTCCTAGACCTAATTATTTCTCCAATATCCTAAACAGCGAATTAATTAAATTGATATCAAGGATAATTAATTAAATTAATTAAGACCTTTTTTGGTTTATTGTATTTTGAAATTTGAATTGTTGGTCTTTTAAAGTTTTAGATTCTATTGTTTTGAATTGAATATTTGCTAAATGTGTTATTGCTATTAAGACTTTGGATTAAAAATGCAATTAAATATTTTTAATTTTTGGTATTAATTGGCGCCTTTATTCAAAAAGGCAAGCGCCTCGCCGCTCGCCTCGCGCGTGGCGAGGCAGGCCCTTGTCGCCTTTTGTCGCCTCTCGCCGTCCACAACACTGTCCAAGGTCCATCTTCCCCACTTCACTTTGGCTTACATTGATCTCGCCGTGATGCTGTCATATCTATAGCATAGGGAGTTACAACTCTTGAAAAACTACATAAAAAGATGTTGGTTAAATGATATGGATTATTTAAATTGTGGAAAGTAGACGGATTGGTTCTTTTATAAGTAAAGGGTGTAAGCCTCCCAAGGCCTAGCTCGAATAGCAAAAGGTGGAGGATTTGTGGCTTAGGTTGCAGGTTCAAGCCTCACACCGAAGCCCGGTATTTAAGTGGAGAAGGGTAGAGGGGCGGGCCCATTATCCACCGATTTTAGAAGGTTGTGATTGGTCCAAGGGGCGGGTCATAGACTAATTCCTCGGTTATCAAAAAAAAAAGTGAAGGGTGTAGACTGTAGTGTAATTAATTGTGCTCTTAGCTCCGATACCAAAATTGATGGGGACCAGAAGGGAGAAGGGAAAAAATGAGAGAGATATAGAGAAATAGGAGGGATGAGATAGAAGAATAGGAAGGGATCCATTCATAATATGGTACTCAGTTCAAGTGTCTTAAACAAGTATGAGTATCCTATTACCCTATTTATAGGCTAGCACGTTATAAATTTAGTAGAACTCTCAAGAGTACTTGGCTCTTATCTTAGCTAAGAAGATATGCTTGAACATAACCTTATATCTGAAATAAAACTATCACTATCTTTATTTTCAACTAGTTTACGAAAAAGATAGGTTGAACACAAAACCTTATTTTAATAATAAGATTGTCTTATTTATTATTTTTGACTAATATATGAAGATAAAGAACCTTCTCATGATCTACATCTGAAGGGTGCATCTTCATGTTTACAGGATTCACTCCCATAAAGTCATGATCTTTAGTACAGAGCAATTGCAGGCTGTTATAAGATGGTAAAACCAGTAAAAAAAGTGTAAGCTTTTTTTCTATTTAAAAAACTCAAATGGCTAATAAGCATCAAGTTGCAAAACTTAAAAGTATTTCTAAGCTTTTGACGCTTATTAACTACTTTTAATTCATCAAACCACACGGGGTCCATGTTGAAAGTCAAGGGTGTGGAGAAGATTCCTGGTCCTATCCTCTATTAATGTGTTAAAAATTAATGCCTGCAGGATATTGCACTCTTCAAAATAAAGGATTACAGGTGTCTCCAAACAAGGAAAAAGAATAGAGAGACAAAAAAAATCCAGCATTAGATTAACAGCAAAAGTAAACGAGTAACGTCACAGGTATGATGCTTTGGAAAGAAGTATGATAGAATCTAATCAACTAAAGATGAAGAGGGTGCTGCACGTAAACAGTTATAACCAAGAGCAACAATAATAACTCTATTTGAGGCAGCTCTAGACATTTAAGTAATCATACCATGCTTAGACAAGAGAATGGAACAGATGTAAAAATCATTATGCTAGAATGGTTGCAAATTTTCAAGTCTAAGGATCCTATACAGAGAACAAAACAGAAAGACAGAGAGCCAAGTGACAGCACTGTGTAATCATGTTATTTATCTCTTAACAGTAAATTATATCTCAGGAAAACTTAATAATACGTGATAGTGTCCAAATATCTCATCAAGAAGTGTCAGAAATTTGATAATCCTCCTACTAACCTTTGCCCTCAGGCGACGTGAAAAAAGCATTGAAATCAGCTGGAACTTCCCAAACGAATGATGAGAAAAATGCATTGGTATCAGTTTCCGGGTAGTTTGTTTTGAGATAAGTTTTAAGAGATAGCTTACTCAAAAACCACATTTTCTTTCTTGGGTTTTCTTGAAGTCTTGGTGGAGCAATCAAGTACCTATCTTGAAAGTATCCTGAAGCTTTCACTCTTCTCCCAACTTTCCAAGTCCAAATATCACCTGGATTTGGCCAATTTTCAGGAGCGTAAGGTAAGCCTTCTCCTGACTCCAACAATGCAACAGGCCTGAGTTGAAAACCATCCGTTATGCAGGTATCGTTTGCCTCTGAAGTGCTAATCTTCTCACCATCTTCCACTATAAACATGAAAAGATGCTAAATTATTTTTGTTTTTTTATTAGTATGATGCACAAAGATCTATGCAATAGTGCTTTGAACTATTTGCTGTATCACAATCTTACACATTCTTATTCATGCATAATGAGGTGTTAAATTATCAAATCTGTTCACTTTCATTTGTCACTTGAAATAGATGCACAACACAGATTATGTTCAAGAATCTTGATATAGAAGCTGGAGAACTTTCTATGCTGAGGAAAATGTAATAAAGCGAAACATCAGACTCACTCCCATTATTCTAATACACTGTGTTGCCAACTCTAAAAGTAAAACCACCTGGCGATCAAGAAGCCATCCAAGAGAGAAGAATCACGATTACAAAATAAATGTTAAGTTTATTCTTATAATTGATACAAAAAAACAAAGTACAGTGTAGTACACTGCTCTATAGTTATGAAGAACCAAACGAAGTTCGTCCATTGCTTGAAAAAGATCGACAAGAATCAAGAGGAACTGCACAGCTTGAATGTTGTACACAAGTGACTAGTGAGATACTAGAGACTTGAAACAGAAAATATAAAACCAAATATCACATATTTTCGCTAATTAACACTTTGAATATGATTTGTGATAGCAAGGCAGCCATCCAGATTGCAGCTAACCCAATCTTTCATGAGAGAACAAAACACTTTGACATTGATTGTCACTTTGTTAGAGAAAGAATTTGCCAAGGCATGCTGAAAACTCAACACCTAAACACTAAGGATCAACTGGATGATCTACTAACTAAAAGTCTTGGAAAGATACAACATACTACCTTGATGAGCAAATTTGGAATGAGGAATGTGTTTCAGTCATAAAGCTTGAGGGAGAGTGTTGATCAGCTTAGGTGATTGAACACGTTGTATGGTGTGAGTTAGTTAAAGTTGTTAGGAAAGTTCTAGAAGCTTCTATAGTAAGTGAAGGAAGTAGTTACAATGTGATGGTCTATAAATAGATATTGAGCTACAATGTAAAGGTAATTTTTTGCTCTCAATGTCTCTCTTCTCTTCCTTCCTGTTCTGATTTCTCTCTGTTATTCAGTACACTTCAAACCTCCATTAATGGAGTCTTCAGTATCCGACACCCAATCCATCGACATTTTCGAAGAGTCTGAGCAACATAGGGGGTCTCCATCTCTGTCAAAGACCTCAACGGCTAGATCAAGGAACTATAAAAGGAGAAAACAAGACATGAAGAAGATATACACTTGTCTAAACCTTCTCAAATACCATTGCTCTACTCTTAACCAACATTATATTTCTTGTTTAATATAACTGTGTATCCAAAAAGAGGAGAGGAAAAGTATTGTTGGTGAGACATTGTATCAATCAAGAGTGAGAAAGATTGAGTGAAGACATGGGAATCACACTTCATAGGACTTGTACAAGACAAACTTCAAGAGCTTACAGAGAACACCCTTGCAACCCGAGGGGACTGGACTAAGATTCACATTAAATCCCAACCAGTATAAAATATCTAGTGTCATTCTACTTTCTGCCTTTACCTTTATAGTTATTTTAATATTTAGTATCTCCTTCAGCGTAAGTCGACTCATCTCTAAGATAGTTGACGAAGATAATAAAAAGCAGTCAGTTCACCACCCACCCCCGTCTTGCATTTCCCTCTCTGTCTTGCATTTTCAGCAACATGACCAGAAATGAAAGATCCCTTTTTTGGACAATGTTGTCCAGTCCAGCTTACGCACGCCTTGATTACTCAAGCGTGAGCTGTTACCTCCCACTAACACATATACCTAACAAGTCTGGCCCATCTGGGTTCGAACCTAAGACCTCTTGGTTCTCTTCCTACTTCATGACCAGAAATGGAACAATCATGGGTTTGAGGATGATTAATACTAACATTTCTAAAATAAAGTTCTACTCAAAAGCAATAAATCATTTATACAATGCTTCAGCACCTTACCAAGGCTTACTACCTTCCATTCCTAAATTTGGACCCTAACAACTAACCCCATCTCTTTTTCTTTCATCTTATGGGGCTAAAGATGAAAAAAGATTACATTTTTCTTAACTAAAATCTCTGATCTTTGTTAAAATGTGCCCAAAAACAAAAGTGAATCTTGGTTTACTTCGAAATAAACAGCAGGGGGTATCACAAAGGCTAAAATCAAATCAAAACAGAGAACAAACGAAAAACTTACTGTTGAAAGTTAGAACTTTAGGCCAAATCGAAGAAAACCCACAATGGATTTTTGCTGCAGCAGCAGAGAAATGAAGAGAAGAGAGGTTTTAAAGTTGAAACTAGATGATCAAGATTAAAGAGGTTTAAGTGTGTAGAACTGATGAAATCTGTCAAACTGTCAGTAATTAGTGATAAACAGATGTTTAATGGTCCATTGATTCCATTGGGTTAAGAAAATTTGAGAAATTCAAGAAATGAAAAATACTCATAGGGCAAGTATAATGGGAAGTCTAATAGGCTCTTCGTAGTAAAGGGCGGAGATCGAGATATTATTTTCGAAAACCATAAAAATTAGGTAATTTTTTGACGAAATAAAATTGTTATTTCAATAATTGTCAATTCAAGCAACTCATAAATAACTAAAGAAGATAAACATGTTATTAAATAACTCTTCATTTAAGTAACTCATAAGTTAAACTGATAATTTATTTAAGTTATGTGGACGGTTTCTTTTTTATTTCGTTTAAAAATATTCTAATTTTCTAAGTTTAATGAACACACTTTTATAATCACATAACATTTTGATACAATTTGAGCTAATTATAAATTTACAATAATTATTCTCTATTTATTACAACAATTAGTTATTTTTAAAATTAATTTTGATCTTTTGGTCCGTTCAAAAAAAATACTAGCTCTCTAAATTTTACAGCTACAACATAAATTTTAGTGATGTGCTTATATAATACAAAATATTTTGATATAAATTGATCTAATGATAGAAAAAATTATTCTTTCTTCTATGTGCCTAGTCAAACATAAAAATTATTCTCTCTTTTATGCCTAGTCAAACTATGTTGATAAATAAAAATAAGATGAGTCCATTAGTTAGTATAGTTTTTTTCTTAAAAAAGGAAATATGATAAAAAAAAAAATCTTGCAATTGAAATTATAGAGAATGAAATTCGTTTACTTTTCATTTCAGAAAGTTGGAGAAAAAGTATTCTTTTTCCAAAACAAACAATGTTCTATTTATCTACAAAGGAACAAAAGTACCCAAAAATTTCTTTTTGGTACCTACATAAGTATTTATATGACAATAGTCGATACAACAGCAGACCTAATTCGGAATATGTTTACAAGATACGACATCTAGTAGAAAAATAGCATTCTCTGTCCTCGAGGCGGACCCAATAAGCCAGACGCGGATGCTCGAGCACCCATTGATTTTTGAAATTTTTTGTATATATATATATATAGAAAATATGATACATATGTTATTATAATTTAAATGAGTATTCATAAAACAAAAGTAATTGTGGGTGAGTTGATTTAAACCTCCTCAATAAGAGGTGTGTGAAGCCACTGCCAAGGGTTCAAATCCCGCCAATAGCATTTCTTTTTTTTTTTAAATTTTTTCCAGTGAATTTTACACCTGGAAATTAGCACCCACAACCTTTAAATCTTGGATCCGTCACTGCATGTCCTAATACATACGGTATATCAAATACATGTGAATAAGACTAGATATTCACATGTATTTGAGATATATTACTATCCTACTTTCTTTTTTATTTCATTCGCATTTCTCCTTATTTTAGTGTATTCTAACAACAAAAATAACACTATTTTAATATAAAAAGAAGAATTTTCTCATATAACCACGTAAAAATAATCTAATTACTCTTCATAGTTATAGTTTGATAATTACAATTACAACTATATGTTATAGGGATTAGAGAGATGAGTGAGATTGGGAGAAGGAGGAGAGAGGAGAGAGAAAGGGAAAATTGTTGGAGAAAAGTGAATTATATATGTATATCGGTTCGATAATTATATATTATATATATGTACTTGTATATATGACGAACAAGATTAGGAGAGGGAGGAGAGAGGTGAGCGAGAGAGGACAGAGACTGGAGAGAGGTGACTTGTATATGTGTATCGATTAGATAATTCAAGCGAGATTGAGAAAGAAATGAGAGAGGCGCAACACCGGGAGAGTGAGGAGAGAGGCGAGCGAGATTGGGAGAGAGAGGAGATAGGCAAGCGAGAGAGGACACAAAATGGGATAGAGGTGAATTCTATATGTATATCGGTATATTCTACATATGTATTTGTATATTCTGATAAAATTATACATATAGAAACGTGACTAATTATATAAACTCAAAATCAGCCTACACAATTAATGTATAATGTTAGTCGCATATGATAATTATAGTAAACTATAACTATGATAAGTAATTAAGTAGTATAAATTTGCTAAACCACGTAATTTTCTCATATAAATATATCCTCTATACGATAAAAAATACTTATTAATGATAAAATAGGTAATTATCTAAAAATATGTTTAAAGGTAGTTTTCCCAAATAAATATCCATTTAAATGGGTATCGAAACTCTACTTGAATTCTCTTAAACACAAACAAGAACAAAAATGGCAGCTCAAGGAACTTGCCTTAATCACGTCTCCCGAGAATCCTCTGATGTCAAACGCCTAGCCCAATTTTACATTGAGGTTTTGATAACGCATTAAATTTCGTTACTTAAGTTTCATAAATCACATCAGTGTTATGATTTTTTCTGTTTAAATTAGAGTAAAATTGATTGTTTGATGAAAATGGGTTTGCAGATATTTGGGTTTCAGAAAGTTGAAGCTCCAAGATTTGAATTTGATGTGATATGGTTGAAGCTGGAACCGTCCTTTTATCTTCACCTTATGGAGAGAGACCCGACTACGAAGCTTCCAGAAGGTCCATGGAGTGCCACGTCAGCCATCGCCGACCCGAAGAATCTGCCCAGGGGTCACCATGTCTGCTTCACCATCTCCAATTTCGATTCTTTTGTTCAGAAGCTCAAGGTTGATTTTAATCCTCTTCCAGTTTCTTTAGAAAGTTTTATGTGGCTAATTTTTTTTATTTTTTTTTGGGGGGGGGGGGTTTGATTTAAGTATTATGGAAGAGCTAATTGCTGGTTTCAATTTTAATTTCTGTTTAAAATTACCCTAAATTAAGTGTTTACTATGATTAAAAGAAAATGCTAGCTTCAAGAATTGGATTATTGAGTACTACATTTTTGGTATTTCCTGAATGATTATGTTAAAAGTGATGTCTAAGTGTTGAATAAGAGTCTTGACGTATATAGTAAAGTTATTTCTATGTGACGTGGAGGTTAATGGTTCAAGTTGTGGAAACAACTAGATATACAAGGCAAGACTACGTAGAATAGACTCTTGTGGTCCGACCCTTCCCCTGATACCAGGCGTACAGCGGGAGCTTAGTTCATAGGGTTGGTATTTTGCCCTGATGTCAAAGTGTTGGTATCATCATGATTTTTGGTATCTTTTTATCCATTACTTTCCCTTTTACCTTTCTAGATGATGTTAATTCTTGTATTGCCAATATGAAAATATATTTGTGTAAACGAGGTTCCTTTGAATGAGTATGTGAAGGGATAGGAAGAAATGTTGGTTAATTTTTGCATCTTTGAGGTTTCTCAAGGGGGCTGGAGCTGTTCTGTCGCAGCATTTGTTCTTGTTTAATTTGTATTGACTTTGAAACAAAAGCATTAGCTTCTTCTTAATATGAGGTGAGGTGAAGCAATTGAAAGTTAGTCCTTTGGCTATGGAAGTTTAGTCTCTTTTCTTTCTCAATTCTGGGTTATCCATGACTAATAGATAACTGCTTTTCTCAAAACTTTGTTATGTAGGATAAAGGAATTGAAGTTCATGAGAGGACTCAACCAGATGGCAAGACCAAACAAGCCTTTTTCTTTGATCCAGATGGTGAGATTTCCCTTCTATGTTTATTATGCTAATATCATATTGATTCGGAAGTGATAGCGTCTTGAAGTTTATGAAATTGGACGACTATACTCAACCTCAGAAGACAAGAACACATGAGAAAACCGATGTTCTTTATACTCTTAAATTTTGAATCTCTTTAACTTAATATCGATGCTAGTGTATCAAATTCTTCGCAGTTCTGCACTTGATTAGGCAAAGTTTTCAATTCAATAACTTATGGTTCTCAATCTGCAGGAAATGGTTTAGAGGTAAGCAGTGGGGCTCCTGCCTCCTAGACAGTGACCAAACTGTTGGTGTTCCGCTGTAAACCCACAGGACTCGAAAAACATTAGCTCGGATGATGACCTTGTGTAAATTTTCGTATTGGTATGAAAATACTGTGTCGTTTAGTTATGCTTTCTCCTTGCAATTGCCTCCGAGAAACTTGTACTCTGATTGTTGCCGATACTCCCTCCGTCCGATACTGTTTGTCATAGTTTCTATTTTTTGAGTCAAATTATAAAAATTTTGAGTAACATTTTAAGATGAATTTTTTTATCATAAACGCAATATGACAAATAATTTTGGACGACGAAAGTAGCATAAGAACTATATTTATGCTGGGTTTTGTTTATCGCGATCAATTAAGGCTAAAGTTTCACGTTTAATTTAGTTATCTTGACTATTCAAGAACATTTCGAAGTTGCCAATCTGAGTCACCATTCCTGCTTCCAGGTAGTCCGCCACGTTTGCACAGATCTGCCACGTGTCATCCCCCGAGCAACTCCAACACAAAAACAACGAAATATATGTCACCCTTTAGCATGATGAAATGAATTGTAAATAAAGCATACACTCACATATCGACACAAAAAAAAAATAAAAAATGAGCAAAGATCAACCTCAAAGGCCTGAAAGAAAGCAGCCCCTAAAATACGGAGACTGTTTTAATGTAAAAGGTGAGTTAGCTGATCAACCAATTGCACCACAAGATGCAGCCATGATGCAAAGTGCTGAAGCCATGGTATTTGGGAAAAACCAAAAGGGTGGTCCTGCCTCTGTTATGCAGGCTGCTGCAGCCAAAAACGAAAGAAGTGGGCATGTTAGTCATGAAGCTACCACTCAACTTGCTGGGGATGAAGGCATTACTGTTGCTGAAACCAAACTCCCCGGTAGACGTATAATTACCGAATCAGTTGCTGGACAGGTCAATTTTATATAAATTTAAGTGTTTATATATGTGCTGCGTAGATGTTAGCTGAGACAATGAAATGATAATTGTAGGTATTGGGGCAATATGTTGAGCCTCTTCCAGTAACAGCAGCAGCAGCAACAGGAGGAGATGTGGAGGAAGCACCTATAACAATAGGAGAAGCTCTGGCGGCAACAGCCCTTACAGCAGGGGAGAAACCGGTGGAACAGAGCGATGCAGCCGCTATACAAGCGGCTGAAGCTAGAGCCACCGGTTCTAGTGTCGTGACCCCTGGAGGATTAGCTGCCACAGCTCAATCAGCAGCATCGGCAAATGAAGGATTGGCTCAAGATGTTGACAAAATCAAATTAAACGATGTCTTAACTGTACAACTCTTTTAAGACACTAGCAATTTCATTATGGTTAATTAAATTTCGTGATCTTAAACATATCAAACATTTTACAGGGCGCGGCTGCAAAATTACCGGCTGATAAAGCAGCGACAAGGCAAGATGCGCAAGGGGTGATGGAGGCGGAGCTACGGAATAATCCAAGCCTAACAGCTTATCCTGGTGGAGTAGCTGCATCTGTGGCTGCAGCTGCAAGACTAAATGAAAAAAGTTCATAATTAAACTTGGCTTACAATGTGTGTAATATTTTCTTCGTTAATTAGTTTTTTCCTTTTCTTGTTCTGGTACTTTGTAATTAGTTGTTAAGCTGTGTAAAAGTCCCATACTTTGTAAATTAGATAAGGTTAGCTGCTGCATCATGTAAATAAATAATATAATGCTCAATCCGAAAATAATATTTTACTAAATAAGAGTGTTTTTTTTTAACCAAGGGCAACCCAATGCAAGAACAAAATCGATTACAACTACAAATAATCTCAGTGTCAGTACCTTTGATCACTATTTACTGTAACACAAAAAGTATGTATCTTATAAATTGAGACAACTTTTTAATTATATGTATCTCATAAATTGAGATAACTTTTTAATTATTTACTAAAAACGAATTATAAAAAGACGTAACTACAAAATGTTTCCTTCCTATCAAATACACCTTGGTGTCACGTTATTCTAGTTGTATGGTGCAAATTAGGGTTCAAATTAACCATATTCAAGAAGAAAGTTTCAAATATTAGCTTCAAACAAAACGGAGACATAATCAGATCATTATCGATATAACATTAGCTATATGTACTTAAAGACGAATATAATAGAAGAAAATATACAAAAACAGTGAATAACGAGCTATAATAATAAAATTACTTAATTTATGAGTATGGAATTCTATAATATAATAATGATTTAATTTGATTTTCAATTTAATATGTATATATATTTCATAAATTTATTATATAAAAAAATACTATTCAAACAAAATCTACTAAAATTCGTTCGAAATCACCCATACATATAGGTCCATGCCTAAAAATAACACACTCTAGCTGCATCAAACCCGATTCCCATTTTCGATACACGGATTGTTATATATATTTATTGTCAAATATATAAATTTAAAAATATGTATATCTATTCTCGAATATATAATTCTTTTAAAAATCAAAATTCCATTTGCTTAAGTTTCATTGAATACAAGTTACAACTTAAAATACACATAATAAAATAATAACACATAAATATAAGGAGAATATACAAACAATATAAAAGGTAATTAAAAAAAGATGAGATACTAAAATAATAAAAACGGAATGAAAAATAACTAGTAATGATCAAAATTTTGATATAATTTACGTAACTTTTTCTAATCCTAAACCTTTTTAACAAAAATAAACTGAATCTAAAATTCTAAATATATAAAATTTTCCAATATTTTGTTCGGCTCAATAATATCAATTAAAATTTTTTATTTACCACGTCTAATTCATAGATTCACGACACATGGTGTAGATGATAGTAGTAGTAGTTTGACAAGTGGCTTGCCATATCTGTAGTTTAACGCCACCACACTACTTCAAAATAGCCACTTGTCCCAAAATCCCTCATCTCCATCCAAACAAACAATCCCTCAATCTTCTTTCCATACAGATTTTTTATATAAATCATTCTTTCCTCTAGCTCGAGCTAGCCATATCCCAAATCTGGCTAAGTATTTTAATTTTAACAAAAAAAATATAAAAAAAATGAGTCAACAACAACCAAGAAGGGAACAAGGTGATCAAGCAGCCGATCCGATCAAATATGGCGACGTTTTTGCTGTCTCTGGTGAGCTAGGAGAAAAAGCTGTTAAGCCGGAAGATGCAGCCATGATGCAGAGCGCTGAGACCGCCGTGCTCGGAAAAACACAAAAGAGCGGTCCAGCGGCTGCAATGCAATCAGCTGCTAATGTTAACGTGAGCGCCGGCTTGGTTCAACCGGGTGATGTTACTGATGTTGCTGCTAGAGAGGGTGTTACGGTTACTGGGACGGCGGTTCCTGGTGCTAATATTATTACTGAATCAGTTGCTGGACAGGTAAAAGTTCGTTTCATTATTAATTACTATTTATGTGTTGCGCGCAAACTTGATTATGTAAAAGTATCACTTATTTTCCATCACAATAAAATGATAAAAACACGAAATGATTTGATTAGGTTGCCAAATTACGACAACCATAGTTCCAAATGGTGTTAGAATCGAATCACACACACGTGATGAACTAGGAAAACAAGAACTTTTAAGAGAGAGATCTCTTCAAGATAAAGAGATAAAAGAGAGAGAAATTAATATTTTATGGTAACACCTCCGCCGCAAATATTTACGGCGGCGGTTGGTTAATAATTTGGAGTGGTTTTTAAGGTTACAGAAAATATATAGTAAATCCTAAAATTTGGATCGGAGCGCTGTCCTCGGATGAGGGGCTCCCGCCGCTCATAACTCCTTGGCACTTGGCAATCTCACCGCTGAGGTTGAACCGCGAAAACATTAATATGTGATCGTCTATCAAATATTAATCAAGACTTCACAACTTCAACAAAATCTTCACCTAAACAGAAGATTGGAGGTCGATTTAATTAGTGGCATAGGAAATACTCTCTCTAAATTTCCAGTTCAAATTTGATGCACAATGTATTATTTTTCAAATCCTGCCTGTAAAAATTCTGAATTCTGGCAATGAGACGTCGGTTAGATCCTATATCTGTTGATGATATACAGGTAGTTGCACAATACATACAGCCAACAGGAGGTGTCGGAGGACAGCCACAAGGAGCAGCAACCACCGGAGGTAGTAGGAGAGAAATCACTATAGGAGAAGCTCTTGAAGCGGCTGGACAAACCATACCGGGCAAACCAGTGGACCAATGCGACGCAGCAGCAATCCAAGCAGCTGAAGTACGCGCAACAGGCAGCAATGTTATCACTCCTGGAGGCGTAGCAGCCACTGCTCAGTCGGCTGCTGCTTATAATGAATCTATGATAAAAGACGAGGACAAAGTTAAGCTTGGAGACGTCTTATCGGTTAGTAACATATTTAATATATCCCAATGCAACAAGATTAGAAGTATTGTGTCATTGATATATTGAAAGATATATTGAAATTGAAGTTAATTTTAACTTACTTAGGGTGCTACTAAGGTATTGCCTGCGGATAAGGCAGCAACAAGGCAGGATGCAGAAGGAGTGGTAGGGGCGGAGCTACGGAACAAACAAGACATGTCCACCACTCCTGGTGGAGTAGCTGCTTCTGTGACCGTAGCTGCCCGGATGAATGAAAGGAGTCAACAACAATCCTAATCTCTAGGTTGTGCTATAGTAATAGGTTAAATACTTAGTTACCGTGTGGTTAAGAAATTACTGTTTTGTGTAAAATATGGGTTTGTGTTTGGGCTTATAATGTTCAATTAATGAAAACCTTTCACATGACCATTACTTTATTCTGTAGGATCTATATAACTCTAGGTTATTTATCTACTATTTACTATCCTAGTATAAGCTTCACATGACCATTCTATATAATCTAATTTAATATCTAGGTCATTTATTTTTACTATTTTATTATCTTTCTATTTGTCGCTATTTTTCAACTATAGTGATAAATTAATTATTTGATTAAAGAGATGACAAGAAAAATATGAAGAGGAAAAATTCTCTATCAAGAGCTGCAAAGAAAAATTTGAAGAGGAAAAAGTTGATAAAGATGAGTTTTTATCAATTGATTGAACGAAGGTGTTTTTCTTTTGAAGCTTTGAGTTTTAAGTTTTGTTCAGTTTTATTGAGTTATAACACTATTTTAAGGTTGTTATATTCAGGAAAGAAGCCAAGAAGTGCTATCAACGAATTCATGAAAAACATTTATTAAAAATATTTGTTGTAGTAAACTTAAATCTCTTGAAGATTATAATTTTTCACTAAGGATATACTATATGAGTAATTTTTTAACAGAAAATTTAATGATATTTATATAGTATACTGATTTAGTATCAGTTAAACAAAATAATTACTTTTAATGATATCAATATAATATATAATATTAATTTAATATTTCATTAAACAAAAATTATTTTGTCTTAAGAGACAACAAGAAAATATAAAAAGAGAAAAGTTAGTCTCTATCAAGTGATGCAAAGAAAAATATAAAGAGGAAAAAGTTATTTTAAAAAAGAGTTTTCATCAATTGGACGGAAAAAAAGACGTGTGTAGAACTGAACATTGAAGAAATCTCAAGAGAAATAAAAGATTTTATGATCTAATCAAATAATAATACTATGGTTCGAGAGAAAGTAACAGTATGGAAAAAGTTAGTCTCTATCAAGAGATGCAAAGAAAAATATAAAGAGGAAAAAGTTATTTAAAAAAAGAGTTTTTATCAATTGGATGGAAGTGTTCTTTTTTGTGGAGCTTTGAGTTCAACTCTTGCCTAAAATTTGTTGAGTTATACTTTGTTTTAAGGTTGTTATATTCAGGAAAAGAAGTCAAGAAGTATAGCTATCGAATTCGTAAAAATATTTGTTGTAGTGAGCTTAAATCTCTTTAAAGATAGTAACTATTTGCTAACATTATTGGATATACTATACGAGTAATTTTTTAACACAAAACTTAATGATATCTATATAGTATACTGATTTAGTATCAGTCAAGCAAAATTATTAGTCGTAATGATATCAATTTAATATATGATACTGATTTAGTGTCAATTAGACAAAAATTATTCATTTTAATGATATTAATACATATATGTTGATCTAATATCAGTTAAGCGAAAATTATAAGCGTTAATGAATGTGTTTGAGCTGTAATTGTTTATGAGAGAATAAGTATTTTCGAAATTACTTTAAATTGAGTATGAACTTATAATATTTTGAATTTTATGATCTATTTACGTAGTTTCTCCATTTTTTTTACCCTTAAATAAAAGAATCTACCATAGATAAAATTGTATTTACTATGTTCCTTATATTTAATAATTTTAAAAATCAATTAAAATCTAAAATCTAATTTATCAATTGTATTATTCTTGTGTTCAATAATAACTATCTTAATTTGACACATATTTTAAGAAACAATAAATAATAAAAATAATATTATAATATTATCCTTTAAATATATTAAATTTAAGCTTTGAAAAATGTAGTCAATATTAAATAGTGTTTAATAAAAAGGATACCATAAGAGAAATAATCTACCGAGTAATAGTTTACCTTGTACAAGTATTTCCTTGTAAAAATTGATTTTGGAGCAAAAGGGACTTATCGAAAGTTGTATAACAAATACAACCCATTATATATGGAGAAATATTGCGATTAAAAAAATTTATACTAGTTAATTAGTTATCATAGCTATAGTTTATTTTAGCTATCACTCGCCACCAAATCTTGATTACAATTAATTTGTTGACTTTTTCTATTTGTATAAGTGTATACGACATCCCTTTTCATATATAAAAAATGATTCCTTCTCTTTTTTTCATAGTCCTTCACCTTATTCTCTCCTTAAATTCTTCAACATAAATTGATTTGAAAATTTAAAAAATTTAATTTTTTCTATCTAAAATCATGCTTCTTGATTTTCACGGCAACAAACTATTTGTAGCCTTTGTACACAAAATAAAGTAAAAAAGGTAGGCACATGAAAATTTTCTCCTCTTACAAATAAAATTATCGATCGATTGAGTCTGTGTATGATCTCGTTGCTGCATTTTTAAGTTTGCTAAAATTATCGAAGTTTGAGATACCACTACTTTTTTAATATTTAATCATCTTTATGCTGGGAGAAATCAATCTACAATATCGTGGTACTTGAGGAAATTAAATTTCTTAAAAACACATAATTGATACTTATCTAAACTCGGATAGTTTTATTTTATGTTTTTCTGTTTCTTCTTTACTGTCCTATTTATTTACCTGAATATAGGAGATAACACAAATATGTTCACAACGATGTTTGGCATTTGAAGTGTTTGTTCGGAAGGAACATATATGTCCCATGTGAGCGACTTTCAAATTGTATTGTTACACGAATTAAACCCGTTAATTAATCAATTAACATTTTGAATTAATATAGGTAAACTTTTCTTAGTATATGTTCCGCTTTTATCAACCTACAACTTTAGAATGAGTTTATCATACATTTTAGTAGGCATTTGTATAAATCCTCGATATCCACCTTTTCTAGCTGGGCTGTGGTCAATTGCAGACACTTGAATACAAAATCAATTATCAGACGGACTGACTGGGTGACTTATAGGTAATAGAATCGAAATCAAGACAAATTTTCGGACCAATTCAAACGGCGATTTTCGACAAGTCTTTCTAAATTGGAAGAGCAAGAAGCGAAACTAGAAGAAAACTTTCTTTCTCTTTATAGATAACCAATTCATTTTCAAATATAGTTGGGAGACTTTACCCAAGAAATGGGTCAAAAATGGAAAGATCAGAACATAGTTCTTAGCAGCTATGCTTATTCATTTGAGTATTCAGGTTATGACTAGTCAATGAGCGAAGGGCGCAGTTAGCAAAAAACATCTCTTATATTTATACAAATACATATATCAATTTCCGCTATAAATGACACTTTCAACCGAAACCAGGGGGTTCATTAGAAGACCAACCCCGTTCAAGCGTGGCCTTTTTCGTTTTCGGAATTTCTATATTCTGAATAGTTTGTTGTTCTGGCAAAGGTCACCTTACACTTTGGATATCTGGTTGCGGATGACCTAACGCATGCTGTGAATCAGTTTTACTCTCCTCCGTTGGGTGAAGGGTGGTTCAGTCAAGTGCCAACCCCGACTCCTCCACTAGAGGATTCCGATCTGGAGCCCGGTGCGCGCTAGAAGCTCAAGTGAAACTTATTTTGGCATCTTTTTCTTTGCTTTGACCGCGACTTTGTTTGGTCTTCCTCTTTCCTTCGGCCAATGTTTCAAAAGCTAGCAAAAAGTTCGAGTCTTCAGGATCTCTCTTGAATGGCGATCGGTCAGTCCTTTTCTTCTGTTGATATTGAGACTAATGCTTTGACTGTCTCTCATATCATTCGAATAATTTTCGTATCAAACTATAACTTTAGCAAGAGTTAATTATATATTTCAGTAGGCGCTTGTATAAATCCTCGATATCCGCCTTTTTTGGTTGGGGGTGTGGTCAATGATGAACATAAAATTTTCAAATATTGAATTTGTCATTATATTTTACCCTTCTTGTTAGATCAGTCATAAGTCAAATGCTGAATTATGCTCTAAAATATAAACCTTCTGGCTCTGTTGCATTTCTCATCTCTTTATTTGTTTTCAACAGGGTTTTGATTTTGATGAATATCCAGGGGCGTGCATGCTTACTCCCATTTACCCCATAATGGAATTTGAACTATTTCCTAATTTTGTGGATAGGATCAAGGGTTATGAAAATACAAGTGTTACATTTTAACTTATCAACTCACAGCATTTTCCCTGATCCTTTACAGCATATAGACATTCTTTTCCTATCCAGCACCAATTAATCTGCATTTACACAACTATACAGATTAAATTTCCTTACAAAAATTCTAAGGAAGTCATCCTCTTTGAACAAATGTTGGCAGAACAGACTGATGAAAATTTTGGACTTAGTCCTAGTGAGGAGTATATCAGAAACGAGTAGTGATTTGTGCAAATAAAGCCTTGAAATCCTTAGTTGGAGTTCCAGTTCCCTCAGGTTTTTAGGCCAGATAAAATGCCTTAAATTTTGCTTCCTCTTACTGCAGTGCCTGAATAAAGACTTGTGTAACATCAACTCTAGCAACACAGTTTTAGAGTCTGTCTCGAGAAGTTCATCGTCCTTTTCAACAACTAATTCCTTTATACTATCTTCTTTATCTTTGTATATAGAAACATTGCTCAGCCTTTATCTTCCAAATCAATATATCCCCGTTCCCCAAACTGTTTAAGGGGTGGTTAGGATTAGTCCCTCCCATTGATCCAACTAGCATGACCTGCTTTAGCAGCATCTATTTGGTTCTTTGGGCAATCCAATCTATCAGTTCAGGATTCGTTTCATCCTCAAAATAGAATTCAGGTCTTCCAACTTTTTTTGGATCAAACTCGGGTTTCATTTTTGGAACAACACTTGTAAGAATAACAAGAAGACCTTGTATAGCAGGAACAAGACTCTCGTATTCTTGATATCTATCAGACTATCACCAATATTAACATCATCTGCACCACCAATGTTTTGTTTGATACCAATCCTCTATGTCAATGTTTTGTTTGATACCAATCCTCTATGTCAAGAACTTAGAGTATTTGCTAAGACTGCGGCACTCGACAACTTGCTCAAGTAAGCCTAAAAAGAATGCAAAGAAAGACTTAGAAAGAACATAAGGGCCTAAGTGTAAATGAAATTTACTATACAAGTCCTTCTAATAACTACACTTTAGTCCATATTTTAGAGAATTCTACATTTTCTAGAATATGCTAATCTCTTCCAAAAATATCTAAAGTATTCTAGAGAATTCCTTAGAATTCTCTAGTCTTCTCCACAAAACTAGAAGGTTCTAGAGTTCTCTACAAACCTCTTCAATACTCTAGATCCTTCTCCAATCAGGCTGAAATTGTGGCGGGACGTCACATCTGGTTGTATAATTATTTCTCTGACCTCTCCTTCAACTTCACCAGCACCAGTACCAAGAACAATGCTAGTGTTCAAATAAGCCATGGTCAAACACATAGAATCTACTTAATTTCTTGTTTTTCTTTAGATTGGTAATAAGAGAATAAACCAAACTCAGTATTAATGACTACAACTAACTAAGCACTTGTCAACTATTTCCTCTTTTGTATCCAAAGAATATTCACAGAAATTGAATCAACAGAGATATACTCCTACACCACAAAGCAAGAGAAAAGGAGAAATGTTTTCCTAATTAACTAATCAACTTAGTAACTAACAAAATTTTTCCAACTCCATTATTTAACTTCTATTATTACTGCAATTTGAGATTTTTTAACTAGGTATGTTATAAGTACATGACTAGATAACTAACATACACGACTAGCTAACATGGACAATATAAATTCCTTGTAATACAAAGTAAAGCAATACAACAGTAAATGTAAGGAGAATTACATCGGTTTCCTTGAAGAATTCAGCTTCACAAAAGCGCGGATAAACTTGGCCGTGAAATAGTAACCTTCTCCACTGGTAACTTGGTATAATCCGGTATGCTTGACATTCTGGGATAGTGCAACTATATAAAAAAAAATAGATCGATATTAAACTCACAACAAAAATAATATTTTAAATCTAGTCATGGAATACATTCACTCTTTTAGTTCTCATACACAATTTTAACTGACCCTAAACTTATAGCCTTTTTCAACATCACTGCTGTACCATTTGTTCAACAGAAAATATAAAACTCTAACAATCTTCAAAGTTCAAATCTTCACTTTTTTCTCACACACACAGGTGTGACATTAACATTTTAAAATCATCACTTTCCAACAATAACAGGTTCAAAAGTTCAAATCTTTCACCACTATTACATTATCTGGAACAATATTTAACAGAAACATACAAGGAAGAAACACACGTTGAAAGTTGGAATCTTTCAAAGTTCAAACCTTTCTGCTCTGTTTTTACATAATAAATGACAATAGGTATATATTTCTGGGTATTAAACTCACGTAAAGAAAATATTTTATTACATTAAAATCTTCTCTTTTTTCTCATACATGGGTTCAAAAGTTCAAATCTTTCACATCCATTACATTATCTCGACCAATATTTAAAAAAAAAGAAAAAAAACTAAAACAGTAAATATAGGTTCAAAGTTCAAACCTTTAGAGAAAACGTTTAGTAAATGGAAAGAGATGAAAAACGCAATGTTTCTATTTTTTAGTTACACTATTTGCAAATAGATCAGTGGAAGTAAGTTTGCAAAATAGCCACTGTCAAAAAGTTTTAGGGTTTAAGGTTTAGGGTTTAGCCTTTTTCAACATCACTGTTGTACCATTTGTTCAACAGAAAAAATAAAACTCTAACAATCTTCAAAGTTCAAAGTTCAAATCTTTCTACTCTGTTTTATTTAAAGGAAATCTTAACTGACAAAAGTCATACATTTACGGATGTTAAACTCACGTAAAGAAATTATTTTTTACAGTCTATTGGGTAAAATCTTCACTTTTTTCTCACACATACAGGTGTGCATTAAATTTTAAGATCTTTTAAAATCTTCACTTTCCAACAATAACAGGTTCAAAAGTTTAAATCTTTCACCACCATTACATTATCTGGAACAATATTTAACAGAAACATACAAGGAAGAAACTCACGTTGAAAGTTGGAATCTTTCAAAGTTCAAACCTTTCTGCTCTGTTTTTACATAATAAATGACAATAGTTATATATTTCTGGGTCTTAAACTCACGTAAAGAAATCAGTTTTTTACAATAAAATCTTCTCTTTTTTCTCATACACGGGTTCAAATGTTCAAATCTTTCACATCCATTACATTATCTCGATCAATATTTTACAGTAACTTATAAGGAAGAAAAAAAAAACTAAAACAGTAAATATAGGTTCAAAGTTCAAACCTTTAGAGAGAACGTTCAGTAAATAGAAAGAGATGGAAAACACAATGTTTCTATTTTTTAGTTTCACTTTTTGCAAATAGATCAATGGAAGTAAGTCTGCAAAATAGCCACTGTCAAAAAGTTTTTGGGTTTAGGGTTTAGGATTTAGGGTTTAGCCTTTTTCAACATCACTGCTGTACCATTTGTTCAACAGGAAAAATAAAACTCTAACAATCTTCAAAGTTCAAAGTTCAAATCTTTTTACTCTGTTTTACTTAAAGGAAATCTTAACTGACAAAAGCCATACATTTACGGGTCTTAAACTCACGTAAAGAAATCATTTTTTTACAATCAGTTGGGTAAAATCTTCACTTTTTTTCACACACAAGTGTGCCATTAACATTTTAAAATCTTCACTTTCCAACAATAACAGGTTCAAAAATTCAAATCTTTCACCACCATTACATTATCTGGAACAATATTTAACAGAAACATACAAGGAGGAAACTCACGTTGAAAGTTGGAATCCTTCAAAGTTCAAACCTTTCTGCTCTGTTTTTACATAATAAATGACAATATGTATATATTTCTGCGTCTTAAACTCACGTAAAGAAAAAATATTTTTTTACAGTAAAATCTTCTCTTTTTTCTCTTACACGGGTTCAAAAGTTCAAATCTTTCACATCCATTACATTATCTCGATCAATATTTAACAGAAACTTATAAGGAAGATAAAAAAACTATAACAGTAAATATAGGTTCAAAGTTCAAACCTTTAGAGAGAACGTTCAGTAAATGGAAAGAGATGGAAAATGCAATGTTTCTATTTTTTAGTTTCAATATTTGCAAATATATCAGTGGTAAGTTTGCAAAATAGCCACTGTCAAAAAGTTTTTGGGTTTAGATTTTAGGGTTTAGGGTTTAGCCTTTTTCAACATCACTGTTGTGCCATTTGTTCAACAGGAAAAATAAAACTCTAACAATCTTCAAAGTTCAAAGTTCAAATCTTTTTACTCTGTTTTACTTAAAGGAAATCTTAACTGACAAAAGTCATACATTTACGGGTCTTAGACTCACGTAAAGAAATCATTTTTCTGCAGTCAGTTGGCTAAAATCTTCACTTTTTTTTCACACACAGGTGTACCTTTAACATTTTAAAATCTTCACTTTCCAACAATAACAGTAGAGCCATCAATATGGGCTAGGCCCATTAGGCCGGTCTGGCCTAATTCGTGATTTAATAGGGCTGGACTAAGATTTTTTGAGCTCATTTACAAAAAAGGGCTTTTTAGCCCGGCCTGAATAAGCCTGCTCATTCGGGGGGCTCGATAAATATTGGTAGGGCCGGCCCGTGGGCCATTAAGAATTAATTTAAAAATATAATATAATATTAAAATTTAAAAATAAAGAGAGTCCAAAATCAAAATAATTAGGTTAATATTTCTATTTAGATATTTATACATTTAGTTGGAAAAAAAACTTAATAAATATTAAGGAAAATGCACAAGTACCCCCTAGAATATGATCAGAATCCAGAGACACACCTTAGCTAAACTAAGGTCCTATTACCCCTGAACTTTTTTTTTTTGTAATTTTATACACCTTTTGTCTTATGTGGCACTCTGTGTGACTCTACGCAATTGAGGCGCGTCAGAGATATTTGGATGCCACATAAGCCAAAGAAGTACACCAAATTACAAAAAACAAATAAGTTCAGAGGGGTGATACGACCTTAGTAAGGTGTGTCTTTGGAATTTCAGTCATAGTCTAGGGGGTACTTGTGCATTTTCCCTAAATATTATAAAGATTATTATATTTGTGAATTTGATTAACAAGTAGTGACAAGATCTCTTTTTTTTTCAATTAAGATTAAGACGTTTGAATTTGAATACACATTTAAATATTAAGATATGCCTTAAGATCTAGATGTGTAAATCTGAATAAACATCTGAATGTGTAAATCTGAATAAACATTTGAATATTAAAATATTCTCTCTGAATCTGAACACTAAATTATTGGGACAGTTTATTTTAATATCTGAATGCACATATGAAATTAAACGTTATATCAATAAAATATTATAAAAACCTTGTTAGTAAAATAGTATTTTTCATATAAAATAATATTTTGAACATTTTTACCGCAACAAGGTAATATGATTTATCTTTTAAGAACTCAACATCAAGTTACATCATTAATATGACTATTTTTTGCACTCAAATACTTTGAGAATGTAATATAATGCAATTTAAAATAGTTTATATAAAGTAGTAAAAATATAGTTTAGGAAAATATTTTATTTTATTATAGAATTTTTTTATTGTTATCGATCAAATAACTAATACTTTCTTATTTTTTAAAATCATGGGAGTGTTTATCAATTCAAATATATTGATTAATTTAGAAAGTAAAAGATGTATATTAAGTTAATATGAATAAAGGAAATTATAATGACAAGCATGTAATTAATATTAATTAAATAAGAAAATAATTTTATGAGTTGTCGTGATTTAGTTGAATTATTATAGGAGTCTTATTTTTTAATCTGAATAGTGTCAAGGGTGTGTTACAGATCTAATTCATTCTGATATATCCATACCCATTAATAGCCTTATAAGAAAATAAAACAAACGAACTTAATGAATTGAACATGAATAATTAAGATACAGTTTTAAGAACAAACACTCTTAATGAGACAAATCTGAATGATTAAGATTCAAACCTCAATTAGTGCAAACAAGTGAGGCCTAACATAATGTAATATTGTTTTGTCGATATTTATGATAATATTTTTAAATTATAATTTATAATTTAATTTAATAATTATAAAAAAATATAATATTTTAAAAAATGGGCTGGCCCGGTAAGCCTGTAGCCCACGTACTTGTGGGTTGGGCCGACCATTTTCTGGCCAACACAAAAATGGGCTAGCCCAACCTGACCCGTAAAATGTCAAAGCCTGTATGGATTAGCCCGAATTGGGTGGGCTAGCCCATATTGACAACTCTAAATAACAGGTTCAAAAGTTAAAATCTTTCACCACCATTACGTTATCTAGAACAATATTTAATAGAAACATACAAGGAAGAAACTCACGTTGAAAGTTGAAATCTATAAAAGTTCAAACCATTCTACTCTGTTTTTACATAATAAATGACAATAGGTATATATTTCTGGGTCTTAAACTCACGTAAAGAAAATATTTTTTTACAGTAAAATCTTCTCTTTTTTTCTCATACACGGGTTAAAATAACTTTTTAGTTATATACAGTAAATGTCAGACTCCCTTCGGCTACTTTGTGTGTCTATATTTTCAGATTATGAACCCTCTCATTGAAATCCTGGCTCAAACACTGAATGTGGTCTATAACGACATCAAAGTAAATAATTATTGTCGATGGTGATCATATGAGTGTGTGGGGAGGAGACTCCCAAATGTTGGAACTTGGGCCGCCCATCCCTCTCTTATTCTCACTCACCTCTCTCCCAATATTATTGTTAATTTTCTTATAATCTTATATTTTAATTAATTATATTTCTTTAAAATCGAGGATCTATAAAAACCTTCTCCATATCACATTTTTATGTTTTGCATTGTGAAAAAGCTGAGAGTAATATTATAGACTGGATGTGAACAACCTCTGTCTTTTGACTTCTGCTCCAATTTCCTTTTTTTTTTTTGACTATCCAAAAAGACCAAACAAAAACAGAAAGATATAATGAATGTTTTTAGGCTTTCATTAAAATGTGGATTACTTTCTCTATGCTGTAATGTATGTATTAGCATCTATAGGGTAGTTTTTTCACTATTTTTAATTAAATTACATGTTAACATATTATTTTTTTGTTTGTTACAGTTTACTTTCTTTCTTTATTTCTAGTATGACTTCTTTATCACTGTATATTTGTTTTACATGATTTTTAATATGTTTTAATTTATATTAATTGAAGGTCTATCGTAAAGAGTCTCGATACATTTGTTCTCAAGATAGGATAAGACTAACTGCACATCACCCTAGAGTTGTTCAAGATCAAATAAAACTAGATAATTCAAAAAGGGGAAAAATATTACTCTCTCCGTCCTATTTTATGTGTCACGTTTCGCATTTCGAGATTCAAACAAGTCTATCTTTGATGGTAAGTTTTTCATAGATTCTTTTAACATTTTGAATTATCAATTATCGTGACTCTTTACACATTTTGTAAATATATAAATTTCATTTCAAAAAATTTGCAGATTCCATACGCAAATGTCTGGTCAAAGTTAAACTGTTTAACTATCAAAAAATGAAAAGTGTCACATAAAATGAAACAGAGGAAATATTATTTAACGATTCAATAATAATTTAGATTTTATTTTCATCAAATTGTCAGTTTTATAAAAAAAAAAATCTTAATGGGTTACCTGATAATCCGATAATAGTTGAGGATGGACCTTTAGGTTATATACTTTACTATTCAGGCTATGAAAATAATGCAAAATCGGCTGGTTGCTTTTATCAAACAGTGTGCTTGCTATTTTCTACTTACAATATCTTCCTAACTGCTTGTGCTACAAATACTTATATTAAACTGATAGATTATATTCAATTTAATGGTTTCAGGCACAAATAATTGATAATGTTTGGATCAATACCATATTAGATTCTATTGTAACATTATATGTAAGTGATTTTTAATGAAGGATTTTTTTATGTGTAATCTTAATAGTTAATTCGATAATTGAATTGATATGATAATTGATTAATTGATATATTGAAAAATCTTTAATGGTTTAGCATATTTATAAACTTTTAATATATAAATCGAACAACTAACGAGACCCTACCAAATAGTCAAAACCTACTATTATGATATTTCATTTATTGTAATGTCGTAAATGAGTCTAGCGGAGGGCATCAACAATATAATACTCCCTCCATCCAACCACTTTTAATTGTAATAGTTTCATTTTTTAGTATCAAAATATAAAAACTTCGATTAACATTATTGATATGCAAATAAATTACAAGTTATAGTATTTTTCGTATAGTTTTTGAATATCTAAATTTTTAGTTCATAATATAATCTTATTTAACTTTAAAAATTAATCAAATTAGTAATTGTTTTGGCCTTTTGAGTTGTTTCATTTTATTTTTTTTAGAAAAAAAGTTGTCACTTACCGAATGAAAACACATTTGATAAGCCCATTTACATTTTTATTAACAAATAGTATTTGAATAAAAATTTGTCAAGAAGGTGGACAAATATATTTTGTCAGAAATTCAGGCCAAGGGGGAGATTTGTTGAGTTTTATTTGCCCTAAATTTCTTACCATAAATAGGTTTTCCTTTTAGGAAAAAGGTTTTGGATTGACTAGTCCTTTTTTCTGGTAGGAAAAGGTTTAGGTTTCTATAAATAGAGGCATGTTCCTTCTAACTTAATCAGCATTCATAATGTAGTCTTAAAGTCTTTGAGAGTTTTGGTTAGGGGGAGAATTTATGGGTCACAAGCTTGATATGTTATACTTGTGTGAACCTCCCATGTATTCTGAGTGAATTGGTTGAGGTTGTTTCCCTCTGTATTTTGTACTCTCACATTTATAGTGGATTGCTCATCTCCTTTGTGGACGTAGGTCGATTGACCGAACCACGTTAAATCTTTGTGTCTTTTGGTATGTTTCTCGTTGTCTTTTGAGGTTTGCATTGCTAGCTCCCGCGTTTACACCTGCTTATATCCGGTCCTAATAAGTGGTATCAGAGCCAGATTCAATGATTGAGTCAGGTTTAGTGGTTCGATAATCGATGATTGAACCAGGTTAGAAAGAGGTGTTCATCTTGACGGGTGTAGACGTGTAGTTCTAGCCGCAACCTTTTTAACAGTAATGAAGATTTTGTTGGAGAAATTATTTCAGAGAGATTCTTTGTGTTGAGACATAAATTTTGCAAAGGAGATTATGGAGAGGAGAAGCAAGTTGTTGAAGATTAAGTCAAGAAGTTGGACAAATTTATTTTGTCAGAAATTCAGGCCAAGGGGGAGATTTGTTGGATTTTATTTGCCCTAAATTTCTTACCATAAATAGGTTTTCCTTTTAGGTAAAGGTTTTGGATTGACTAATCCTTTTTCTGGTAGAAAAAAGTTTAGGACTCTATAAATAGAGACATGTTCCTTCTAACTTAATCAACATTCATAATGTAGTCTTAAAGGCTTTGAGAGTTTTGGTTAGGGGGAGAATTTATGGGTCACAAGCTTGATATGTTATCACTTGTGTGAACCTCCCATGTTTTCTGAGTGAATTGGTTGAGGTTGTTTCCCTTTGTATTTTGTACTCTCATATTTATAGTGGATTGCTCATCTCATTTGTGGACGTAGGTCGATTGACCGCACCACGTTAAATTTTTGTGTCTTTTGGTATGTTTCTCGTTGTCTTCTTACTCGTTGTCTTTTGAGGTTTGCATTGCTAGATTTCGCGTTTACACCTGCTTATATCCGGTCCTAACAAAAAACTCTAAAATTAATAAGCCCATTTAATCAACAAAATAGTTTTCCTTTTTAGAAACTTTTCAGTCACTGAAAAGAACAGTGATTCTCAAAAATTAGTTTTTGTCTACAAAATTGTCTTTTTGTCTCTGCCTAGTTGAACTGGTTGTAAAAGGGTTTTCTATTTCTTTATGCATACTTTATTTTAAGCATGAAAAAAGAAACCTTTTTAATTTTATTTTTAAGCTTAATGTACTACTTTGCATTTCTTTATAAAGAAATTTTCTCTTCGTCCTTTTACTTTTTGGGTTGAAGATGTTAGAAACCTTTCAAACATTTTCAAATCTTAATTAGTATTAGTGAAACTATTCGGGCTTCGCGTGATTATATTAAATATTTAGAAGATGATAATATGAAATACGTGATATTTAGTTTAACATCGAATGTATAGATCATATCAATATTTTTTTTCGTATGCAATATCATAATTTTTATTAAAAACATATAAAATATATTTATTTATTTTGTATCTGTATATATTAGAACAAATTATAGACTGTGGTGAAGTAAATGGAATAAAAGATAATATTGTTAAAATAACAATACACTGTATTAGGTTAAAAATATTTTATATGTTTTAATTTTCTCTATCTTTTATAAGAGTACTAATATTCTATTCAAACTCTGATTTCGTCAAAATAAAATTGATTTTTTTAATTATTTCCTTAATATTACACTTGCTTATTATATTTTTTAAACATTAATTAAATATTTATAAGACTTACGAAAAATGAAACATATAAAAGTTATGCATAATATTTAATATTAAACGTTACAAGTAAGATGAAGAGACTTGAGTTATAATAATTCAAATGTGTAAGTTTATTAGACATTAAATGTATTACTAATTATGTATTGATTTTATTTATATATAAATAAATAAAATTAAGGGGTGAAAACACAAAAAATTAAGAGAAAATATAACAATTGGTGATTACATAAAAATTATAAATACATTTCAAAGCAAAAAGAACAAGTGACAGATTGCTACATACGCAAAAAATGACATCATGAAAATAATATTTTATTTTTCAATTACTTTTTATGATTATAATAAAAATAAAACTCCTAATCATCATTAAAAATTTTATTGTTAAAATGAAATAATTATATTAATTTTTCTTCATAACAAAGAAAAAGTAGAATACTAAAAGATCAAATGGAGGTTTTAACCAAACCAAGCCATTATATAAAGCCATTCACCAAAATAATATGTTTTTCTAAAATTTTACAAAACTAGTATAAACGTATTCCACGGTAACGTTTTAGGATATATTTTATTTTTTTAAGGGAAAAGAGTCTGATATACCCCTCAACTTTGTCATTTAGAGCTGATATACCCCTTGTTACAAAATTGGCTCATATATACCCCTATTTGTAAACAAATGACTCACATATACCCTTTTCCTTTAACGGAAATGAAAAAAAAATAATTTTAATCTAAATTTTTATTTTATTTTTCTAAAAAGTATAATCCCATATGAGTAAATTTAATCCTCGTCAAACATATTTTTTTTGACTTTTTTTTGTTTCAATGACTAATTTATAATTATTATTTTGATAATCAAATTTATTTATGTTTCACTAATATTCTTGTAAAACTTATTGTAGATGACCAAATTTTTTCTTCGAATACGAAATTAAATTACAATACACAAAAAAAAAAAGTTTAATAAACTAAGGAATGAAAGAATAAAATAAAATAAGAATAAGAAATTCAAATAATTATAATAAAAGAAGTCAAAAAATAATTTATGTATGAAAAAAATTAAAATATACCTTGAACTTTGATAGAAGAATCATATATACCCCTAAATAAATTTTTAAAAAAATTAGAAGTAATAAATATAAATTTAAAACTAATTTTTTAACTTCAGTTGAATGAAGGGTATATGTGAGCCATTTTGTAACGGCAAGGATATATGTGAGCCGTTTGTATAACGGTAAGGGCATATGTGAGCCACTTTTATAACGAGGGGTATATCAGCTCCAAATGACAAAGTTGAGGGGTATATCAGACCCTTTTCCCTTTTTTAAAAGTTGATGGCGTCAGATTGATATACGTTACTCACTGTAACGTTTTACTCCTAAAACGTTACTCAAACATTACTCACAGTAACGTTTTAGGAGTAAATGTTACTAAAAATAACGTTTTAAAAGTAAAATGTTACTTACAGTAATGTATATCACCCTAATGCTTTTAGTTTTTTAAAAATAAAATATATCCTAAAACGTTACCGTGAAATACTTTATACTAGTTTTGTAAAATTTTAGAAAAATGCATTACTTTGGTAAATTGTTTCATATAATGACTTAGTTTGGTTAAAAATTCGATCAAATGATTAGCATTGACAATATAATACATTTAGCTAAATCATTTATATAAATCAAATCTAAAAAACTCTAGCAAAAGTAGCTAAGTTGCTACTTGTTGCGTTCGAATCACACACGCAAATGCACGTGATCGTACAAACAATAAAATGGCTCTTGTTATAGAGCTGGATATCGTACCCATAGGGACCACATACTAGAATTTATTAATTTGCCAATTCTTAACTCATGCAAGTGCAATGTTTAAAATTTTATGAATAACTATACTAAAAGTTATGGCTAACTAAACTAACTATGATGATTCAATTTCCTGACTTGAAACGATTATTAATGGAGAAATCCAGGGTTGCGGCTTTTATTAGGACTCACGAAGTTGCCATCGTCGAATAAAGTTTTTTCTAACTTTATCTCATCGATGAACCACAGGGTTGAATATATGATTATGGTCTCTCAACCTCAAATCGCTTATAACTATTACAAAACTAACTACATCGTTGAGCGGGGATAAGATGAATAAGAGTTGAGCATTAAGTTATCTTCATGTATGGTAGTCCAAGTAAGGTTTTCAGGCATATCTCTATCCTGAAAACGAATTAACCGTAGCTATTTAGAGTTAACCAAACTTCTTACATGTTCTATCATCCTATTCCTCTCTCGAGTTCAATTTGGACGATGAATTTATTTCGATGACGGCCACTCGTGAAATACATAAAACGAAAAAGTAAAAACGAATCATAGATAACTTTTTGATAAACCCTTAACAACTCAAGCAAACTCCATTCGTCCTATAGTAGCAACCCTAGATCTAGGGTATTTAGCTACGAATAATTCTCATAATATCATTCGACATAATAAATATCATTCTCTAATAATTACTAGAGAAGAAAGAATGCACTCCAAACCTAGAATTCCCAAAATCGTTCTTGACGTAACCCGTTCCAAAATAAGAAAAAGAATAATGATAAAATTACATTAAGGTCCCATTTATACTAAATTTCGAATCTCCAATTGCGGGTCCTGCAGCGCACAACGTGTTGCTGACACAAAGTGTTCTGTTTAGCATTTTATTTCACGTCAAGATTTGATTTCCATCTGTGCGCCGTGAGGCTATCACTAACATGTCTTTACATCATTTCTCCACTTGCTTTGATTTCTTTTATTCCACAAATTTCTTCTTTGTCTTCCTGCATAGCTAATCATGTTGGTTAGTTTGGAAATTCAGAATTGACTTAAATATGACTCTTAATTTACACTTATCGACTCCAAAGCTCTCATGTAGGCATAAACAGTATTATAGACATGTAAATTTGTCCAAGATCACTAATACAATTCAAAGCGAAAAAATAATCTCTAATTATGCTTCATTTTTTTTCCTTCTACCATCTTTCTTTGCAAAGAGATTTGTCATCATGTTTTGATCCATATGTTAAAACTCTTCATTATATGCTATCAAATTAAAAAAATCATATACCAATTAAAAATAACTATGTCAAAAGAAAGAAAGAAATATAAACTATATGTAATATAGTTGTATATTATCTTTTCAATAGTACTAACAATACTAAATAATAATTATTTCTTGAAATGTAACAAATATTATAATCAAACTATATGATATGTGGAAAACTAACTATTAGAAAGAGCAATTGCATACGGACAACACATTGTAAGAATTACAGATATTTTTTTAATCATACTTACTTGATAAATGATAATACAAACATAAAAAATATATATTAAGAAAGCATGTCTAAGTACATAAAAAAAAAAAAGACTTTAGAATGAAATATATATTACCTTCATATACTTTTTTTGTTACATTAATTCACAAATAAGTATATATGATGAAAAAGAGAAATTATAACTTTGTATGTGAATCTTCGTGAAAATAAATATGAAGTTATATAGACAAAATAAAGGAAATGAAAAAATAAGGACTTGAGAATGATATATTTATTAACTTCATATACGATTTTTTTTGTTACATGTTAGTCTCATTTACAAACCAAATACGAATTTATATAGACAAAAATAGAGGAAATAAAAAGTAAAAATTTGCAATGAAATATTTCTTACCTTCATGCACTTTTTTTTTTGTTACAAACCAAACCAATATGATGAAAAGAGAAAAGATAATTGTGAATGTGAATCTTCGTGAAACAAATATGAATTTATAGGCAAAATAAAGCAATACAATAAGACATCATAAGCTTATAAATTTAATTTGGAGGTTATGAACATATAAATTATGAGAGTTATGAATATTGTTAAAAGTATAAATTAAAAAGGGGCAAGTCATGGGTAGTAACTCCTAGTGAATAAATTAAAATTAAAATAAAAATACTTAAAATGTAATAAAAAAGTTATTATGATTTCATGATTAAAAGTGAGATAATTAAATAGAAAAAAATAGTGAGTTTTTTAATAAATGTTCGTACATTAATAAAATATTTATTTTACAAATAAAGTAATACATTTTTATTATAGAATAATTAATTTAAATTAAAAAAGTCAAAAATAAATAAATTATGTTTCTCCTTTTATTATACGTGAGATAAATAAATAGAAAAATATGAAAAGTTTTTGTTATAAATGATCTCCATAAATAAAATATTTATTTGAATAAATTTAAGTAATTTTTAATGATATAATAATTAATTTATTTTTTTAGAAAAAGCCAAAAAAAAGAGGAAAAAGCTAAATGCAAATGGAGTCCATAGAGAGGTGTCACATCACCTTATCTATGGTCATCTTGTATATATATATATATATATATATATATATATATATATATATATATATATATATATATATATATATATATATATATATTGATGATTTCCTCCGTTTCTTTTTAATTGTTACGATAAATGTTTGCAAAGTATTTTTAAAAATTTAATAACCACTGTAGTTTGACTAATATATCCCTCATTATACTATAATAAAAATAACTTTTAGCGGCATTAAATATTGACATAATAAAGAGTGCTAAAGTCTTACCGGCATATAAGTGTCATTAGAACCAATGTCGCTAAAAACTTTAGGGACATATACAAAGAGTGTCAATTGTTGTAGTGTTAATTTGTTTATTTTTTATATTAATGTACCTCTTAATTATAGAATAATTAATACTAAAGACAAAGTTAGAAAAAAATGTTTATTCTCAACACATAATAACTAATTTTTTTATAAAGGAAATAGCATAATAATTGACTATCTATATTTTCACCTTATTAGTAATAATTGGATTAATATTGGTAAAAGTACAAAATCAGAAGTACTTCACTTTCATATATAATATTATTATCTATACTTTCAAAATATTACTTATCTTACCACTACTTAAGAGTTTCATATGTATTTTACACTTAAATACATATTTTTTTGCTACCATATACACAAGAATAGGGAGATCGACGAGTGAGATTGGGGAGGACGGTAAACGAGATTTTACGTATCCCAAATACATATGAACCACACTAGATACATATATAAGCTTAAAAGTTAAATCTTGTAGTTTTTTTCCTTACAAATAATTAAAGTAATTCAATACTCATAAACTTAAAAAATTAACTTCTTCTGTATCTATTACATCCCACCAAAATAGCATGTGATTACATTTTCATCAAGGCTTAAATCATGAAAATAGTTATCCTATCTTTTTAACATGTAAGTAATAAGTAATTACAATTTTAAAACTAAAATCACTCAAAATGGAATGAATGATCATAACAGAAAGGGTTCGTCTTCAAAGGATTTTATTAAGTTACTCTAAAGTTGTAATCAATTCATTAGAACAAACAAAGATACATGACAAAATTTAATTAAAGGAGAAACAAGCTATTGGTCCTTATCCAAATTTCATTTCTAGAGCCCAAATATAGTTACTGTTCATCTGGAGTGAAATTCGGCCCAAGCTGTTGATGCAATTTTGGAGTTTTTGCCCATTTTCATCCCTTTATCATCTGTATACTCTGCTGTATAACAATGTATATTGGCTGCTTTTCTTGTACATGCTGATGTATACAGCCTATATCTGCTCCATTTCTCGTTTACTTGCTTCCCATCCCTATCTATTTACTTTCGAAACCTAATTTTGATATGAAAGAAGCTGACTCGGAAAGGAACCAACTCAAAAGAAATGCAAGGATTGGATGGAACATTGAAGCAAAAAATAAATTACAACACTAACAATATAAGAATAAAAATGCTAAAAATATGACATATTAGAGTGAACGCATCAGTACGTTAGCTAGACAGGTAAATGCCTTCTCGATTACGAAAATATAGTTTATTAGTAAATAAAATTGAAGGAAAACCTCTGATTCTAGTTTATGAGTTATGAAGTATACACTATGTTCTTATTGAATTTTAAATGTATTACCTATAAATATTAAATAAAGTATAGCAATCCAAGAGTTGAGCCTAAGCCAATGAACTTGTAAGTTGTAACAACAATACTGGCTAGTGGCTACCTTATTGTAGATATCCCATGAAAGAGTTAAAATTAATTCGAAAATAATAACAAAAAAAATATTTTAAATACTATTGGTGTGCATAATTTTCTATATTGATTCCACCACTGCAAATATTCGTAAAATAGTTAAAATACAAGTAAAATTACCCAAAACATATCTTGGAGGTTTTTATATCAACACCTTTCGTAAGTTTGAATTAAATATTAAGTAATTCTTATTTTTGGTTAAAAACTTTTTGCAGTTTTTTTCCCTAAACGATGAAATATACTTTAACGCATAAAAAGAGGGCATAGCAGCATTAGCAACACACCTTCACTTTCTACGTGCAAATTGGATAGGTTCACTTTCTTGCAAAAATTAATACCCAGTAGAATAGAAAATTTTCTTCTCCTTTTATTCTGATAATCCAAAACTGTACAATTGGTGTCCTATTTATACAAGAATTAAAGAATCTTTTTACTAACTAACTGGACATATGTCCATTTTTAATTGGCCTATTTCTAACAAACAAAATTTATACAAGAAAGTAAAAAACACGTTGCTAATTTTAAAACCTAAACATATCTGAAAAATTGTTCATTGGATCTGTGTGTATGCTTTGCAAAGCCTAAAACTGAGGCCCAAAATGGGGTGAGCCCAAATCGAGTCCAAATCCATTTGGTAGAAGTCCAAGAAGTCCAAACTAATTGTCTGGCCCTTCATTTCCTTCTTCTTGAAAATCCAAACAAATTGTCTGACCCTTCATTTCGTTCTTCTTGAAAATTGGGTATGGAAGAACAGTCGGTAAACTCCAACACCCCCTTAAGTTGGAGGGGAAGAAAACACTTCTAACTTGTGAAGAAGACCATGGTGAAGAGGTCCTGTAAGAGGCTTTGTGAATAAATCGGCGAGCTGAGAAGATGAACGGACATGAGAAAGAGAAATCAGTCCGGCGAGATATTGTTGGCGAACAAAATGACAGTCAATTTCTACTTGCTTTGTTCGTTCATGAAAGACGTGATTTTTGAGATTAACTAGTCAACTTAGTAACTATCAAATTTTTCCAACTCCATTATTTAACTTCTATTATTACTGCAATTTGAGATTTTTTAACTAGGTATATTATAAGTACATGACTAGCTAACTAACATACACGACTCGCTAACATGGACAATATAAATTCCTTGTAATATCAAGTAAAGGAATACAACAGTAAATGTAAGGAGAATTACATCGGTTTCCTTGAAAAATTCAGCTTCACAAAGGCACGGATAAACTTGGCCGTGAAATAGTAACCTTCTCCACTGGTAACTTGCTATAATCCGGTACGCTTGACATTCTGGGATAGTGCAACTATACAATAAAAAAAATAGATCGATATTAAACTCACAACAAAAATAATATTTTTAAGCTAGTCATGGAATACATTCACTCTTTTAGTTCTCATACACAACAATAACTGACCCTAAACTTACAACCTTTTTCAACATCACTGTTGTACCATTTGTTCAACGGGAAAAATAAAACTCTAACAATCTTCAAAGTTCAAATCTTCATTTTTTTCTCACACACACAGGTGTGCCATTAACATTTTAAAATCTTCACTTTCCAACAATAACAGGTTCAAAAGTTCAAATCTTTCACCACCATTACATTATCTGGAACAATATTTAACAGAAACATACAAGGAAGAAACTCACGTTGAAAGTTGGAATCTTTCAAAGTTCAAACCTTTCCGTTCTGTTTTTACATAATAAATGACAATAAGTATATATTTTTGGGTCTTAAACTTACGTAAAGAAAACATTTTTTTACAGTAAAATCTTCTCTTTTTTCTCATACACGGGTTCAAAAGTTCAAAACTTTCACATCCATTACATTATCTCGACCAATATTTAAAAAAAAAGAAAAAAAACTAAAACAGTAAATATAGGTTCAAAGTTCAAATCTTTAGAGAGAACGTTCAGTAAATATAAAGAGATGGAAAACGCAATGTTTCTATTTTTTAGTTTCACTATTTGCAAATAGATCAGTGGAAGTAAGTTTGCAAAATAGCAAGTTTTTTTCAACTTTAAGGCAGCTAATTCTTTGTTCATTGTTTCCTGCCAGCTGGATCATGTGAAGCCTGCTCATAAAAAAACAGGTTATGAACACTAGAAATAGAGGTAAGCATGACTTAATTAATAGAAGACAATTTGTTGAAAGGAAAAAAATAAGGGTAACAGGACTGTGTAAAAATATTGAGCTTACATCTGTGAGTTGAAGGGCATTACAAACATAATCTTTCAGATAAGCAGGAGATCTAGTAGCTCTAGAAGACCTTCTAAGTAAATTATTAACAATAGAATTTGTTAGAGGAATACTAGAAACTTCAGTAGAAATAGGGGGAGAATCAGAAACAGTAGAGTTAGGTTTCGAAGTAGTGGAATCTGGAAAATTAGGATTAGAGGCAATAATAGAACCTAGCTCTGATACCATGCAAAAATTAATACCCAGTAGAATAGAAAATTTTCTTCTCCTTTTATCCTGATTATCCAAGAACTATACAATTGGTGTCCTATTTATACAAGAATTAAAGAATATTTCTATTAACTAACTGGACACATGTCCATTTCTAATTGGTCAATTTCTAACAAACAAAATTTATACAAAAAAGTAAAAAACACGTTGCTAATTGTAAAACCTAAACATATCTGAAAAATTGTTCATTGGATCTGTGTGTATGCTTTGCAAAGCCCAAAATCGAAGCCCAAAATGGGGTGAGCCCAAATCGAGCCCAAATCCATTTTGTAGAAGTCCAACAAGTCCAAACCAATTGTCTGACCCTTCATTTCGTTCTTCTTGAAAATCCAAACCAATTGTCTGACACTTCATTTCCTTCTTCTTAAAAATTAGGTATGGAAGAACAGTCGGTAAACTCCAACGTTTCTTTCCTTTTCTTATTTTTCTTTACTAACTTACACTCTATTTGCAACCTAAATGACAAAAAAAAATGATTTTTTTGCGTTTTCCTTTTACTAAAGGTTTCAACTTTGAACCTATATGTACTGTTTTATTTGTCTGTTTCTGTTAAATATCGGTCGAAATAATATAATGGTGGTGAAAGATTTGAACTTTTGAGCAGTTATTATTGAAAAGTGAAGATTTTTAAATGTTAATGTGTGTAAAGGAAAAAAGTGAAGATTTTACCGAAACAGACTAAAAAAATGTTTGCGACCCATAAATATTACCTTTTGTCATCTAAGATTTTTTTAATGCAAAATAGAGTCGAAAGATTTGAACTTTCGACGTGAGTTTTTTTTCTTATGTTTCTGCTAAATATTGGTCGAGATAATGTAACAGTGGTGAAAGATTTAAACTTTTGAATCAGTTATTGCTGGAAAGTGAAGATTTTAGAATGTCAATGACTGTGTGTAGGAGAAATAAGTGAAGATTTCTGGTGAAAGAATATGTTAATGTTTAATGTGGTGCAAGTATGCACGATCAAGAAGATTCATCAAAATCAAAACGTTGTTATGAAGGAATTGTGATAAATTGGCGGAAAAAATGATTGGAATAAGAAAAAGGAAGCTGTTGATAAAAACATCCCTATTTGGCCAAGTTCGCCAATCATCGGAATCGTACTCAGGCTCTTCGTCAGATTCACCATCATTAGAGATCTGGTTTCATCTTCATGTTTCAATTTCTTTTCATCCCTTCCGTATCCACACGACAACGACATACTTGTGTATGTACGTGAAACCCAAAAAAAAGGCAGACTGGGATTCAATTCTGGGTTGATTGAGAGAATTTGAACTCCTCAATCATTCGACTAAGCTTTAAACTTGTATTAATGGGGTCAAAATTATATATATATATATATATATATATATAATTTGATTTATTTCGTACCTTTCGTTCAATGAGAAAATGGATCAAATTCTACATGATCAAACCTATGGGACTTAAAGAATGATATAATTAAAAGATTTTAACCACCAAGTTGGGGATGGATTGGTATGGTTCCTCTACGCCTAGTACACCAGAATATCGAACCATGAACGAAGAAAGGCATGAGAGAAAAGCATATTCGCTAGTGATTGTGAGACCCCAATTCTTGACTAGAGGGGACACCAAAGGCCTCTGCCCGATTTATTTTTTTCTTAGGACACGATACTCAAATCTAGATTTTTGTAATTATGATTCAAGTGAAGAAAAAGTAAGTCTATCTATTTCGGACTTTAAAACCAGTATTTCTAGCGGTCGACTGGATTAAATAGTCATGTATATAATTTTTCAACGAAGTGGGTTTATATGAACCCACTTGCACCACTGTAGGTCCGCCCCTGAGTCCATATGGATTTGGTTAATATCAACAAAAAAGAACTACGCAAATATACTATTTTTATTTTTACAAATTTAACTAACAAGCACGATCAAAACTCACACTTGTATAAAACTCAAAAAAATAAAAAATTATACTTTAGGTGGGTTTTTAAAAAAATTATCTCGTCAATACATATTAATGAAAGCAAAAATGAGTATGATCCGGCGTATGTAGTAATTTATGGGAAAATAAATTTGTATGGTCAATAGTTTAATTTAAGGGTAACTTTCACATACAGCAAACATAAAAATTATATTTGTATGTTATAGTTATAATTTGCATAATTATATTTCATAGCAAATATAAATATGTATATTTCGCTATACATATACAAAAGAAAACAGTTGTATAATTTGCTATACATATACAGAAGAAAGCAGTTGTATAATTTACATTGATATACATATACAAAAGATCAATTGTATAATATGTGTTTGTATAAAGCGAGAAAGAGAGAGACAAAAGAAAATTGGGCATGGGAAGATCATATTTGTATAATCATAAGTGTATAGGACGAAGATATATGCATTTGTATTTGTATATACAATTTTCTCTCGCTTTATACAAACAAAAACACAATGTATACATTTGTGTTTGTATAAAGTGAGAGAGGCGGGTGAACGAGCGAGACCTGGAGAGTGGCGAGCGAAATCTGGGAGTGGGAAGAGAGGGGAACAAAAATATGTGTATATATACAATTTTCTCTCGCTTTATACAAACACAAACACATTTATACATTTGCGTTTGTATAAAAGCAAGAAAGGCGACGAAGAGAACGAGAGTGGCGAGCGAGATTTACAAGGATAAAAGCAAAATAATGACAGTTTGCTATAGGATACAATTAAATCAAACTATGATTATAGCATTTAATTAATTAATAATTTACTATTTTTATATGATTTTTCCTTATACAAACACAAACACATTTATACATTTGCGTTTGTATAAAAGCAAGAAAGGCGACGAAGAGAACGAGAGTGGCGAGCGAGATTTACAAGGATAAAAGCAAAATAATGACAATTTGCTATAGGATACAATTAAATCAAACTATGATTATAGCATTTAATTAATTAATAATTTACTATTTTTATATGATTTTTCCTTAATTTAATTACTAGGCCTTTATTTACGATAAGAAACCCGTAACACTTACCATTAGGTGGGCTTAGGGTAAATCCATCTCTTGTGTAGACTGTAATAGCTTACAGATAATATAGAAGAGGTAGTTAAATCACACTAAATTTCGTGTGAGTTGTGACAAGTTCAACCCACAAACCTTGCTTTTGTAGGCCTTAATTTGTTCATATTGCCACGAGCTATTTGTTTACTTGATCAACACCATTCTCTTGCTTGTATCCTTTTACCACCAAATGCACCTTGTTGACCCTCACCAGACTTATTGCGTTTCGTTTTTATAAATCTACTTAATAAGTATGATTTGATCGACTCATTTTAAGTATTTTTTTTAAAAAAAATTGCTTATATTCAGATGAACTTGTATATACCTTGAAGATTTCTTGTTTTTCTTTTTTTCCTTTTCATGTACATTTTGCTATTTTATAACTCTAAACCCAATAGAACAATTAACAATAAATAATAACATTATTATTAAAATATTTAGTATAATCTTAATATTAATATACACAAATCACTAACTTGGAATTTTCTTAAACGAATGGGAAAGGAATTCATGTAAATGATAGATACCTTGTTATTTTTCCATTGCATGCAATATATCCTGCGCTTCCTTTATTTCGATTCTACGTTAATTAGTTACTCCATTTTTTTTTGTATTGGTTATTCATTTTTTCTTTTACACGTTTATTAAGAAATTATTAATAAGGATAAATTTACTACTTTACCCTTTAAAATTTATTTATTTGTTGGATTTTCGCGAATTCGTTACCTTTGTAATTAATTGCAGACGTAAAATGAGTAAAACTTAACTATTTCATCTTGATTTTGCAAAGGCAACTATTTATAATAATGTGAACGATTAATCCAGAACGATAATTTTTATTTTTATTTTTTAAAAAGAAGATATGTATAATCTTTTAATTTGGATGTCTCGTCGCATCCTGTTGCCATCCCTAAAGACAATGCATGTGAATAACAAAGTAAGCTAAGTCTAGTTAGTTTATTTATTGAATTTGAGGATGATATACATGTATACAAGTTATTAGTTAAACCTCAAATCAATAATAATATGGGCTAAAAGCTATACCTAGCTAGGTGCAAGATAACTAGTAACTACAACAACTAAAGCACTAGCACTTAAATGGAATAATGGGCTAAAAGTTAAAGTTGTCCTTGCCCCATCATATGGGCCAATCTAGTGGGTTAGCCCGTACATCAAATCCACTTTCAGATACTATGCTTCACTTTATGCTAATGTATTTTTATGAGTACGGTGAGCTATATGTAATTTGTTTCAGATATATTGTATTGAGTGTGATTCACAGATTTCTAGAATATAGTTGTTCTGTCGCTCGCTTCTGTCGCTATGTATCAGTATTTCATGATGTATCTGATATCAAAGATACATATACCTATTATCAAAGATACATGCATGTTACTCTCTTGCTCGCCTACCTTTCTATGTATATGTATTTGAGAATATATTTGGTATCAAAGATACAAGTATCTAGTATCAAGAATGAAATTCGAAGGAGTGGTGTATCTATTATATATATATATATAATGAATGTTTGTAGTGTAACTAGATATTTTCTCGTGGTGTATCTATTATATATATAAAATGAATGTTTATAATGTAATTAAATATTTTCTCCTTTTTATTATATTTTTCCTATTTTTGCTTTAGGAGTTCTACCAAAGGACCCATCTCATTAACCATCGATTTTAAGCAATTTTGATTTTGGAGGGCCCCAACATAGGGTGAAATGGACTCTGCTCTGATACCATGTGAAATTAGATTTTAGGCCTTACTCACACCCCAAAAGCTAGCTCAAAGGGAGAAGGATTGTCCAAGTCTTATAAGGTGTTCACCCATCTCATTAACCACCGATGTGGAACTTTTGTCATTCTTTAATAGAAGTAGGGTAGTTTACACGATAATTATTCTAGAAGCAGTTAGAAGGTAAGAAAGTTGTTAAGAGGTAGTTAGCAAAGTAGCTTTCTTATATATAGACATAGCAATGTAAAAATATTTTTGAGATGCTTTTTCAGATTAATTAGAATGAGTTCTCCTTCTACATAATTCTTTGTATCTCCTTGATGGTGATTACTCCATAAGTTTTCACATTTCCATCTAAGATGTACTTTATAAAATTATGAGCCAAAACAACAATTATTGCCATATTCCAATCCAAAATAAGTTAGGTCGACTATAGTATTTCTTTTAAGTTCAATTCATCATCATCGTACGTAAACTTTTAAGAAGAATATGTTTCACTAACAAATTCACAACTATATACCAAAATCCACTATGTTCCAAATATTAGTGGCCACAAACAATTTCAAGCATAATGTAGCTTTTGAAGGAATGACATGAAATATATCCAGTGGACCTATTGATTGAAACATATCTATAAAATCATGGTGAGGAAATTGGCGTTTAGTAAGTTTGATGCACATTAGAACAAAGTTAAAATGGACAAATTAAATATAATAGCTAGGCTTAGAATAGGATTCCCATTTCAATTTATGGCTTTTTAAGATGGCTTTGTTATACCTTTGATTGGAGTGGAATCTGTACAATTTTCTTAGATATTTTCAAGTTATCGTGTTTGGATAAAGTTGATGTATTCGAGTGGAAATTAAAGGTGAATTTAGATTTTTAGAGTTTATAGATGTCTGCAATGATTTCACGATAATATTAAGCATTACATATATATTTTTTGAGCAAGAATTATTAAATAGAAGCATTACACGTAAACTCGTAACATATACGCTAGATTCACCCTGATGAAAATCAATACTTAACTAGTTAACTTGATATAATTTTCAACTCCAAATTTTCTTATCTCAAAGTTATATAATCGAAATGATAGACAAAGTAGAAGACACATTGATATGCAAATAGACATTGATTTGCAAATAATATCTCAACATTAATGAAATGATAATCTCAAAGGGGTGTACTATGCATAAATGAAAAAGTATAGAATAATAATGTATACAATAATGAATTGATGAATAGTTACCTTTTCTTACCCCTTTCTAAGAATTTCCATTTTGTTTAATCTTTTATGCAAATCTATCATTTTAGGTACTTTGACATAATTATAGGAGCTTGTTTGGTCGAAAGTAAGTCATTTTGAAATGAAGTATTTTAATTTTGTGTTCAGTATGAATAAAAATAACATTACAATTCACAATAATTAATTTTAAAATTACAATTCAGAATAATTAATTTTAAAATAAGTTATTATTTCAATAATAAAAAAGGCAAATTGATCAATTTCGGAATTAATCATTCTTTATCCCTTTATCAAAGGAGTCCAATGAGTTTTCATCATCTTTCTTTTTCTCTTTTACTTGTTTAAATCCACAATTTTAGAAAGGTCAGATAGATTTGAGTTCAAGTAGCACAGCACCTTCGATCGACCATAGGGCCTATTCTATCCTTACCGAATTCATTTTATTGAATCGTAACGTAAAAAGCTCCTTCTCATCTAAGTATGAGAACACTTATAAATTCGTTGCACATTTTTAATTTTATCCACAAATTATTAATTGTCTTTAAAATATTTTTTTATTTCATTTGTTACACTTCTAAATTCTGGTCAAGTTTAGCTATATTTTTAATATTTTTCTTAATTTCTTATTAAAAATTTTATATTTTTATAAGAGCTTAAAGCAATTTACTATGTCATGTAACAATAAAAAGTATCTCTAAAATTAATTAATCAAATAGAAGAAAATTTTTAAAACTATCAATAATTTAATAACGAAACTAATAATTTAGTTAAGTTATTAACCCCTCTTGTGGTGATTAGCAATCAACACACATATATAAGCACTTATATATGCATGTGCTCTTCAATCACAATCTATCTTCTTTCTCTGCCCATCACCTACCCCTCCTCTCTCTCCTCGCTAGCCCACGGTGGCGCCACCACAAACCACCACCATCGCCGCCACTGCCGTCAACATCTGACCAGCAAAAAAGATGCCAAGAATTCTACAAAAAAAATTCTACCATTGCCTCCCAAGTTTCAAATGCCTTCCCACAATTCTCTCACTCCCTTTTGAAGAAACAGAGGAAGAAAAAACAGAGCAAAAAAAAATCAAAAATTTCAACTCTGTTTTCGACATTCCCAGCTCTGATTCCGCTACCACTTCTAAATCACTCACTAATTCCTCCACCACAACTACAGAAGAAGAAGATAACAACACTAATTGTACTTTCACTTCTTTTGAAGATTCCGATTACACTAATATTCCAGATTTCTCAAATATCTTCGCTTCTCAACGATTCTTCTTCTCTTCACCCGGTAACTCCAATTCCATAATCGATTTTCCACCGGAAAATCCCAAAGTTGTCACCGGCGGCGTTGCTGTACAAACGTATTCACCCGACCCGTATTCGGATTTTCGAAGATCAATGCAGGAAATGGTGGAAGCTCATGAGTTAACAAATGTGAAAGCAAATTGGGGATTTTTGCATGAACTATTGTTGTGTTACTTGAATCTTAACCCGAAACATACTCATAAGTATATTATTGGTGCTTATTCGGATCTTGTTGTTTCTCTTATGTCTATCGACGATTCGGAAAATAAGACGGAAGGTACAGCTAGGCCGTGTGAACAGACAACTATCGTATTGTAAAAAAAGTTCGATGGATTTGATATATATGTATTTATTAGACCATGACGATTCTCTCGACTAATTTCATCGAGTTGTTCAGAATGTTTAAAAGTCGTGGATTTGTATTTTCAATAGAAGAAATGATGGTATGTTAAGCATAACTAACAATTTTAATCTATGAGAATCGCCCCAACAATGGTATGGTATCAAGATTTCGAGTTTTGAGTTTATAGATTCTGAATTTTGATAAATGCAGAGTTATAAGTTATTTGTATGTAGTAAGTAGATTTTTTAAGAAGAGTACTTTAGATAGTGTTCTAAGCTACTAATTACTATAGCATTCTGTTGAAGCTCTAATTGGAATTCTAACTCCGTCTCTGTCCAAAGTTACTATAAGATTATGCTGAAGCTGTAACTGAAATTCTAGCTTCGTCAAATCATCGTTGGTTTAACTTTTTTATTATTATTATTATTATCTTTTTTCTTTTAAATTTCTAAATATTTTTGAAAGTTAGATTTAGTTGTGTGTATTTTTGTTAAAAAGTTTTGTCTTTGGTGTGACAAAGTTGGACATGTTTTCTTCTAAGAAGACAAAGTTGGAAAAATCAAAATCAAAATTTATAAGAAACCAAGTAAAGCGTGGTAAGTTTATATTATTAGTGCCTCGATGCATGTAATATATTTAACGTCTTATATTGTAAAAATTAAAAGTATTCTAGTAAAAGAATGTTTTTTTCCTCGTTACAGTGAATGTTTTTTTTGAATCATATAGGGAAATGTTATATGGATTCTTGATTATGATTTTTAATTGGTTGTTAAATTAAAATATGTAGAAAAAATATTTATTGTGTTTGGAGAAAGGGAATGGACAAAAAAAACAGCTTCTTATGTAAATGTTGTCTTAAAAAACTTACTTTGTGGTCCATATAACTTTTTGGAATTTATTAAGCTTTTTAGTACACAAAGTCACAAGCAATTTCTGGCTTTTATTTGTCATTTAGACAGAGCTAACAAGTACTGCTAGCTACTGGACTTCTAGTTTGCCAGAAAAAACAATACTTTCGATCCGTGTTATTTCATCGTTTTGAGAAATCTTAATAATTTAATTGGATAGCTACCTAAACTCGCATTTTATTGGTGATGATTCGATTTTCCACATTATAATCTCCTTTTTATTTCCCCATCCCCTGCCCTTAATTTTCTTTTTTAATCGTTTTGGGGATTTTTCATTTTCTCTAATTAAGAAACATAACTTAAAAGTATAAATATTTCGAAATTATTGAGATGCAGAAGAAGATGTCCTACTTAACTGGTCAAAGGTCTCATTCACAACTATGGGTTAAAAATGGCTAATAATTTAAGTTGTTATCACAAAAATATATTAATAGTGTGAAACAAACCTATATGGTTAAACGTTAGTGTATATAACTTGAATTATCAATAATAAAGAAAAAAATTAATGATTATGTAGTTTCTTTTTAAAAACATTTTATATTTTTTTTTCGTTCCTTAATTATCGTTTCCTGGTTATTCTAGAAAAGGAAAATAAATGATTTGTTATCTTTGATAGTAAGTTCAAAACGGTCTACCAATTGAATAGTTTTCGATTTTTTAAATTTATTTAAAATAAGTAGTTTTGATTTCCAGTGTCTACTAAACTCTGGTTACAAAACTATATCTAAATTTGGAATTATTTTTAACCACAAGCACTTCAAAATTTTCATCAAATTTTTTAAAAAAAATTGCAACATAAGAAACTAACCATACATAAAAAAAAATAGACCAAAGTAACAAAAAGTAGCACTAGACTCTTGAAATAGACCAAAAAATAACCTAAACTATGAAAATTGTACTTTCTTAATGTAAATTCCTATTAATTATTTCTATTTTTCACATTTTTTTTGTAAAATCTAACAACCAGAGTTTGATAAATATCTGACTGTGTTATCAAAATACTCAATTTAAATAAATAAATATAAAGAACTAAAACTGTGTAAGTGATATTTAAGTGACCATTTTAAACCTATTATATATACCCAAAATAAGGGACCATATATTTTTTGTTATTTCTCTTTTTCTGACTATGTTCTTTTTGTTGAATCCATCCATTGTTTTAGTCAACTTTAGCTATTCAATTCAATTGGTAAAGCAATTGTTAAAAAGGAATAGTAATTGGAGTTGAAAAGAAAAGATTGGTAGTTGGCAATTGGTAAGATTTGCAACCATTCTTTGACTTGAAAGATTTGGTAGTTGGCAAATTGGTAAGATTTGCAACCATTCTTGACTTTGCTATGTTTACATATGTCATTAGTGACATATGCATGGTTTTATCCTTCTATAAATAGAGCATTCTTGCTCATTTGTAGAACACACCAAGTTAGAGAGAAAAACCATTTTGAGAGCAAAGTGAGGTATTCCATAGACTATACAAGAAAATAGTCTGTGAAGAAAAATAGAGTGTGAGTGATATTTTAGTAAGACGGAAACCAAAAGAGTGTTGTTCCTTTTGAGTGTAAAGTAGTCACTTTGAGTATTGTATTCGTGACTACACAGTGTAAAATTCCTTACTATAGTAATATCAATTGCTCCTCTTGGTCCGTGGTTTTTTCCCTTATTCAGAAGGGTTTCCACGTAAAATTCTTGGTGTCGTTATTTTCCCATTTTATTTCCATTACTTTAACCATATATACTTTTGTGCTTGTCCGCGTTTTCCCAACAAACTGGTATCAGAGCCAAGGTTTTATCTGAGTATGCTCTGTGGTTGCAGCACAGTCTGAACTTCCACATCAGAAAAGATTTACTTTGATTTGCGATAACTATATTTTTTGGGGAAAACAATGGAAGCCAACACAAGTAGAATGGTTACTTTGAATGTGTGTTAATTATGCCATTTGGAAGGGGAAAATGGAAGATCTGCTTTATGTCAAGAATTTTTATAAACCAGTATTTACCACTGTAAAGCCTGATATAAATGACAGATGAAGAGTGGAATCTGTTGCATAGACAGGTTTGTGGATTCATTAGGCAATGGGTCGACGATAATGTGTTGAACCATATTTCTGGGGAAACACATGCTCGAACCTTATGGGAGCATCTTGAAAGTTTGTATGCTCGAAAGACTGGCAACAACAAAATGTTCTTAATAAAGCAGATGTTGAGTTTGAAGTATCATGATGGTTCTCCAATGACAGACCATCTGAATAATTTTCAGGGGATTATGAACCAATTATCTGCTATGGGCATCAAATTTGATGAAGAAATTCAAGGCTTGCTTCTACTTGGTTCCCTACCAGATTCTTGGGAAACATTTAGAACGTCATTGTCAAATTCTGCTTGGATGGTGTGATCTCTATGGATTCCGCCAAGAGTAGTGTCTTGAACGAAGAGATGAGAAGAAAAACTCAAGGTTCCTCTTCGTCGGATGTCCTAATAACTGGCCCCAGGGGGAGAAATAAAACTCGTGGTTCTCAGCATAGAGAAAAAATAGGAGCAAATCCAAAGGCAAACTTAAGGATATGAGTGCTATCATTGTGGCATGAAAGGGCACACAAAGAAGTTCTGCAGAAAGTTGAAGAGGGAGAACAATAACAAAGAGGAAACTAAACAAGATGGCAATGAAAATTGCCTAGCCACCGTCACCACCGAAGATCTTGTAACCGTTCTTGATGAAAACATGATAAATATTGCTTGTGATGAGTCAAGCTGGGTTGTGGATACTGGTCCGCATCTCATGTGACATCAAGGAAGGATTTTTTCTCTTCCTACACCCTGGTGGTGATTTTGGAACCTTGAGTATGGGTAATGAGACTGTTTCTAGGGTGGTTGGTATACTGGTACAATTTATTGGAAACTAGTGTTGGAACTAAACTAGTTTTGAACAATGTGAAACATGCTCCTAATGTTCGTCTGCACCTAATATCTGTTGGTGTTTTAGATGATGAAGGATATGTTAGTACCAACGGTGATGGAAAATGGAAGCTCATTAAGGGTTCCTTGGTTGTGGCTCGTGGTAACAAACGTCGTGGTCTATACTGGACTACGGCCTCTGCTTGTGTTGATATGGTGAATGCGGTTGAGAGCGATAGCTCTTCAACATTATGGAACAAGAGGCTAGCCACATTAGCGAGAAAGGATTAATGTTCTAGCCCAGAAGAATTATTGTCAAATTTTCAAAGTGCTAAATTAGAAAAATGTGAGCATGCTTGGCTGGTAAACAAAATAGAGTTTCCTTTAAGTCCTACCCTCCTTCGAGAAAGACAGAGTTGCTTGAGTTAGTGCACTCTGATTATGTGGTCCAATGAAGACAAAGACATTGGGTGGTGCACTTTTACTTTGTCACTTTCATTGATGATTGCTCGAGAAAAACTTGGGTCTATGTCTTGAAGACTAAAGACCAAGTGTTAGGTGTCTTTAAGCAGTTTCAGGCTTCAGTTGAAAGAGAAACTGGAAAGAAATTGAAATGTATTCGTACTGATAATGGTGGTGAATATTGTGGACCATTTGACGAATACTGCAAGCATCAAGGTATTAGACACCAGAAGACTCCTCCCAAGACTCCTCAGCTTAATGGTTTGGCTGAGAGGATGAATAGGACCTTGATGGAAAGAGTTAGATGTTTGCTTTCTGAAGCAAAGTTGCCAAACTCATTTTGGGGGTGAGGCTTTATTGACCGCTGCACATGTTATTAATCTATCTCCGCTGTTGCTTTGCAAAGTGATGTACCAAATAGTGTTTGGTATGGAAAGGATGTTTCCTATGACCATTTGAGAGTATTTGGTTGCAAAACTTTTGACATGTGCCGAAAGATGAGAGGTCAAAGTTAGATGCCAAGACAAGGCAATGCATCTTCATTGGATATGGCCTAGATGAATTTGGTTACAGGCTATATGATCCAATGAAAAGAAACTTGTGAGAAGCCGTGATATATTTTCATGGAGAATCAAACAATTGAAGATATTGACAAAGCGGAGAAGGTAGAATCTTCAAGTTTTGATGGTACAGTTCATCATGATGAAGTTCCTCACACAAGTGTGCATGATGTTGTTGGGTTTGATAATCATGGTGGCGCCCAGAATCATGTATCGAATCAACATGTTGATGTTGATAATAACAATGATATTGTTATTGATGATCTGTTGCTCATGAAGTTGTGGACGAATCAAATATTCCGCTTCGGAGGTCCACAAGACAGCGGTTTCCTTCCTCCCGTTATTCACCCAATGAGTATGTGTTACTCACGACGGGGGAGAACCTGAATGTGAATGTTATGAGGAAGCCATGGAAGATGAGCACAAGAATCAATGGATTGAAGCCATGCAAGACGAGATGAAGTCTTTGCATGAGAACCACACTTATGAGTTGGTAAAATTGCCCAAGGGAATGAGAGCTTTGAAGAACAAGTGGGTGTTCAAAGTGAAAGTTGAAGAACACAACTTGAAGCCCAGGTACAAAGCTAGATTGGTTGTTAGGGATTCGGTCAAGGAAAGGTATTGACTTTGACGAAATATTTTCTCCTGTTGTGAAAATGTCCTCGATTCGCACAGTTCTAGGTTTGGCTGCTAGTCTTAATTTAGAGATTGAGCAGATGGATGTGAAGACGGCTTTCCTTCACGGTGACCTAGAAGAAGAGATTTATATGGAAACAACCTGAGGGCTTCAAAGTAGATGGTAAAGAAAATTTTGTATGCAAACTCAAAAAGAGTCTCTATGGCCTAAAACAAGCTCCCAGACAGTGGTACAAAAAGTTTGAATCTGTCATGGGGGAGCAAGGCTATAAGAAGACTTCTTCAGATCATTGCGTATTTGTACAAAAATTTTCTGACAATGATTTCATCATCCTTTTGTTGTATGTGGATGATATGTTGATTGTGGGCAAGAATACTTCCAAGATTGACGAGCTAAAGAAAGAGTTGTGTAAGTCTTTTTCTATGAAAGACTTGGGTCATGCTAAAACAAATTTTGGGCATGAGAATTACTCGTCTTAGAGATGAAAGGAAGATTTATTTGTCCCAGAAGAAGTACATTGAACGCGTACTGGAGCGCTTCAATATGAAGAATGCGAAGCCTGTGAGTATACCTCTTGCTGGTCATATGAAGTTGAGCAAGAACATGTGTCCTACAGCTAGGGAGGAAAAAGAGAACATGGCCAAAGTTCCATATTCCTCCGTCGTCGGAAGTCTAATGTATGCAATGGTGTGCACTAGACCTGATATTGCTCACGCAGTTGGTGTTGTCAGTAGATTTCTCGAAAATCCGGGAAAAGAGCACTGGGAAGCTGTGAAATGAATACTCAGGTATCTTAGAGGAAGCTCAGATGAATGCTTGTGTTTTGGAGCATCAAATCCAATCTTGAAAGGCTATACAGATTCTGATATGGCAGGTGACCTTGATAGCAGAGAAAATCCACTACTGGATATTTGTTTACTTTTTCAGGGGGAGCTATATCATGGCAGTCATTCAAAGTTGCAGAAGTGTGTTGCACTATCTACAACTGAAGCTGAGTATATTGCGGCTACTGAAGCCGGCAAGAGAGATGATATGGCTAAAGCGATTTCTTCAAGAGCTTGGTTTGAATCAGATGGAGTATATTGTCTATTGTGACAGCCAGAGTGCAATAGACTTGAGCAAGAACTCCATGTACCATGCAAGAACAAAACACATTGACGTCAGATATCATTGGATTCGTGAGAAAGTGGAGAATGAATCATTTCACGTCAAAAAGATTCACACAAGTGAAAATGCTGCAGATATGCTGACCAAGATGATACCGAAAGACAAGTTCGAGTTATGCAAAGAACTTGTGGGTATGAGCTCTCTCTAAAGAAGTTGAAAATACCTTCTTCCAGTAAATGGGACTGGAGGGGGAGATTTGTTGAATCCATCCCATTGTTTTAGTCAACTTTAGCTATTCAATTGGTACAAGCAATTGTTAAAAAGGAATAGTAATTGGAGTTGAAAAGAAAAGATTTGGTAGTTGGCAAATTGGTAAGATTTGCAACCATTCTTGACTTTGCTATGTTTACATATGTCATTAGTGACATAGGCATGGTTTTATCCTTCTATAAATAGAGCATTCTTGCTCATTTGTAGAACACACCAAGTTAGAGAGAAAAACCATTTTGAGAGCAAAGTGAGGTATTCCATAGACTATAAAAGAAAATAGTCTGTGAAGAAAAATAGAGTGTGAGTGATATTTTAGTAAGACGGAAACCAAAAGAGTGTTGTTCCTTTTGAGTGTAAAGTAGTCACTTTGAGTATTGTATTCGTGACTACACAGTGTAAAATTCCTTACTATAGTAATATCAATTGCTCCTCTTAGTCCGTGGTTTTTCCCTTATTCAGAAGGGTTTCCACGTAAAATTCTTGGTGTCGTTATTTTCCCATTTATTCCATTACTTTAACCATATATACTTTGTGCTTGTCCGCGTTTTCCCAACACTTTTTTTGTTAATAATCATCTTCAAAGCCTACTATATGATTCAAAATGTATTCATTTTCTAAAAAAAAATGTTTTTTCAATTGTAAAGAGAAATAAATAAAAGAGAATTAAGGAGGTGGAGTGGAAAAATAGATTTATCTATAAAAAGTATGTTGATAAATTAGCCAAATAAGTCAACAAGAAGCAGACAAACTCTAACAAACAATTTTATTACTGTTATCATATAGTAGTATCATGGTTTAAATAATTATAAGCCTCCAAAAGTATAAATAAATAAGGTGACAATAAATTTAAAAAAAAGGTGCGTGATTTTGGGCATGAAATGAGTATTGCAGCATTAGGGAAAGAACCACCAACTTTCTATAATATATATGGTATTCTAGTTAAGTCTAGCTAGGAGCTAATTAATTAATTAAAGTCTTATCATCTTGGAAAATTAATTAATTATTCCTTTTAGTTCTGCATGTTATTAAATAGACAAATATTTTGCTGAAATAAGTAAGTAAATAGTTGATGTGCTTGAACCAATAGCAGGCTTACAATTTATTGCCAATAAATGTGATTTAATAAATAGGTATCTTTTATTAAAATAAATAGGTATTTTCCTTGTTTTAATAAGAGAAAGAGTGATGGATGTAAGACACTATAATTTATAGAAAGATCCAATAGAATGCTAACTAGTAACCATCTATACACATTAACTCATTTTTATTGTAATAATTAAATATTTTAATTTATAAAATAATTCTCTAGACATGCCTTTAAAATTTATGTGTCATGTTAGCGTCGAGTGTCTACGAGACACAATGAAAATGAGTTAGAGTGTTTACTTGTTAGTTGAGATTAAGTTGATATATTTTAATGTGCGATACTCTCAAAATTGAAGAGTTTACTCGCCAATTGAAGCTAAATTTGAGTGTATATTTATATATATTGATGACAAAATTTAAATAATTGACATTAACATATCGTAATTATAAGAAAACCTTCTCATTAAAGATAAATGAGAATCCTTTTCAGAACGTATTTAGAAAAAAGTCTCTGCGCTAACTATATAGAGGTGTACTCTTAACATCGGATTAAATATCATGCCGTGATATATATAGAGAGAGAATAACTTCCACATGTAATAAACATAAAAATCATATTGATATATTATACATCTGTATCATACTAAAAATAAATTGCTTGTGGATAATGGATAAATAATTTGATGATTTAAAATTTTATCATAGCATATTTTAAAAATAGTTTTTTTGCCCTTTGACCTTAGTTAGGTAATCATTTTTGCCAGATCATCTCTATTACGTAATATCATCATAGAGGTTTCTATATAACCTATTAATTATTTAAATTTTTTTTACACCATTAAAGCAAGAACTTAAACTCTTAATTAAGAAGTTAAACTAGTTAGATTATGATGTATGAGTTTGGCTACGTGAGAAAAGAAGGGTATCCAAGGAGGATTAGTAACTATCCCTATCAGTAGTGAAAATTAATTAATATAAATGAGTTTTAGGTAAGTGACACCATATAACTACTTTCGAACAATTTTATTAAATTAGGCATATAAAAGGTGCATTATTTATAAAAATTTTGTGGGATTTAAAATAACACAAATTGACTAGTTTTCTTTACATGTTTTTTTTTTGGGATATGCTTTTAACGATGAGCTTAAACAATATATATTTAGTAAAATGTAACTTTGTGGAATATGGAGAAGAGTAGAGTATTTGTACATCTTATCACTATCTTGTGAAGAGAGATTCTATTTTCGAAAGACCCTCAGCTTAAATATATTAATACGAAAAGAAAACAACGAAAAAAGTATAATAATAAATAAGAAAAACAATGTAAAGTGTAAAAAAATAATAGTAATACAACTTTATCAAGGCATGAGCGATGAGCTTAAAAGTGGACAAATTTTACTAAGAGGTTTTTTGTTAACCGTTGAAAAATAACCAAATTAAATAGTAAGAGCCTTATAAAACCAAATTTGTAAATAGACAAAACTGTCAAAATTGGATTAAGATTAAGACAAAAAAATGCATAGCTTGGGAACATAACAATATTGACAAGTTGGCCCAATTATGTAGACAGTATCAAGGAATCATGATTTTGTCATTGAACCCAATTCTTTATAACCTATCATAATATAAAATAAGGAAAATTTAGCTAACTAGTCAAAAAAATCAACTTATTTAGTGATAATATCCATACTTTAATAATATTAGTAAACATGTCAAAAATGTTATTATTTTAAAAATAAATAATTATTTTGATATTATTAATATTTTTCTCTCATTATTTACAAAACCCTTTCTTTCTCTCTCATACATTACACATTTTCCTATATTTATGTGATTGGATATATATTAATGTCATTTTAATTTTCTCTTTCTTTTCTTAAGTTTATCAATTCTTCTTTCTTACTTTCTTCCTAATCAATTCCAGATTTTTCTCTCTTTTCTTATTCTTCTTTTCAATTTCTCTATCTAACATTCTTCCAAATCAATTTCATAGATTTTCGATTCAATATATTAATATTTTCTATTATTCTCATTTAATTTCGTTGCAAGATTTGATTTGAAGATTAACGTTGATTTGGGTATTATGTTTTTCAGATTCCTTATTTATTTACTTACTGATTTTAGTGTTTTTTTTAAAAAAAATTATTTTGTTGTTATTCTTAAAACATTTTTTAGGGTTTGACACTACATAATTCTCTCTTCAATGGACGTTTTCAAGAGAGTTACTAGAGGTATTGGACAAAATAATCAAAGTTCTTTCGATTTTTCATCATTTAATTTTTTTTCACTCAAGAATGAAACAACAATGTAGATCTGCTTCTAAATCTAAGGATTATATACGACGGGGAAAAATGCCTGAATTCGTCGATGTGCAAAATCCCACATAAATTCATAACCATGAAGTTGAAGAAGACCAATTTGTTGGAGAAGAGGTTTTTTTTTTTTTGCATGTTCTATGTCTTGCATGTTTAGTTTAATTTGTTTAGTAATTTTTAAGATTCAAAAAAAATCATGTTACAATGCGTTTGGAAGTGTATATGGAATTTTTATAATGTTATAGTTAGTATTTATTTTTGTATTTCATATATTTATTGTATTTTGTGTTCTGTTGTTTTTTTTGTGTGTAAGTTATGTCAATGTAACACATTATATGAGTTTGATTGTGTATATTTCATAGTTTTAATGTTTTTTGTATTCATAGATTTGGAAGTGTATGTTGAAAATTGTTGTTGTTTTAGTCCGTATGTATTTTGTATTTCATTGTTTTATTGTATTTTGTATCCATAGATTTGGAATCGTATTTCATATATTTAATTCATTTTGTATTCTGTTTTTTTTTTTTGTGATAGTTATGTCAATGTACCACAGTTAGTATTTATTTTTGTATTTCATAGTTTTATTATTTTTTGTATTCATAAATTTGGAAGTATATATTGAATTTTGATACTGTTTTAGTAAGTATGTATTTTTACAATTAATAGTTGTATTCATTCAAAAATTATGTTGCATTGTTTCTGAATTTGACATTTTTATCTAATTTGTATTTATTCTAAAGGTATGTCAACTAGTTATGTACTTTATTTAAGAATAAGTACACCAAATATTCAATTATTTCTTTTCAATTTTATATTTTATTCACTTTTTCATCATACTAATTTTTTGTATTTTATATATTATTATACAAAATTCTAAATAACAATTAGAATAAATAGAAATACAAATAAAATACATATTGAAATGAAATACATACAAGATTTTTAATTTTTTTTTAACTATATAGGAAAAAAATATATGAAAATACAAATATATTTCTTAATGACTATATAGATAAATTCGGCATACCTATTGGAATGAATACAAACTAATAAAAAACTATAATACATATAAATATTATATTGTGGAATGAATATAATTTTAAAAAGGTAAAAATTCTAGAGAAAAAAAAAGAATAAAATTTAATTTTATTTGAAAATGTAATTGATGAGTAAATTAAGGATCTTTACCTTTTTTTGAAATATTCTCTTCCTTGATTTTCTCCCTTTTGTTATTAAATAATTATATTCTTTAAATAAAAACAAATAATAAAAATATAAATAAGATACATAACAAACTAAAATTTGACATTTTTACTAAATATTGAAAGTTTTGCTAATGAACGCTCTTAAATGCTAAAATGTTGACATTTTGAAAAATTTCCCATAAAATAATCCTTTAAAGTTAACAATAAAATTTTATTTTCTTAGGAAGAGAAACCCCCAAAAAAGAGATGATAATCACTAAAAATGCTTGGGAGATTTCATTTCTATTGTAAAATATAAGTTGAGAATTGAGAATAGAATTAAGAGTGTAAATTGTTAGACAGAGATAGTCACATATTTTAACAAGGTACATTAACAATAACAATTTAATTATCATTAAATATGAATTTTTAGTGGTAAGTGACATTCTTTATAAATGTCTATTAAACATGCGATATTAAATCTAATGACAATTAACCAATAACGATAAAGACTTTACCGATAGTACTTTTTGTTATTATCGCTAAAGAAATATTTTTATTAAAGTGAAGCTTTATTAGTTATAATAATTAATTAGATGCAATGTACCAAAATCTCAAGGAAAATGACACTTGATTTTGAGTGTTTTTTTATTTCTCTGACTTCGGGAAGTTATAGGGGAAATAAAGTGTGTTTAATTAATTAATACCATCCTTTTCAATCACCTAATTACACGTGAAAATTACATATTACAACATCAAGTTAAGCTTTATTAGTTATAATATTAAAATTATGAATTCATCTCTCTACTATTTAGATATTTTTGTATATTAAGTATGGAGTAAACCATCAAAATATATACATCAAATATTTATTAGGGAGACAGATAAGACATTCCTGGATAACGAAATTTAAATATTTATTATAAGTAGAATTTTTTTTCTGAGGAATTGCATTTTTTTAATATTTATTGTCAATCCTTTTATTTTGTTTCTATTGTGTACGTATCCGTCGAGATTCATATCGGGTCATTTACACATTTATCTATGTAATGGATTAATCGTTAAATTTTTTTCGAAATAAATGTTTTAACACAGAAATTTATGTTTTTGATTGTATCAAAATATTTCACAAGTTATGTGTCTCGCTCTTAAAGTACTTATGCTTCGCTAGACATAAGTTCAATTTCTTTAAAGGACATTTTGCACAAATGATATGCACTTTTAAGAAAGAAAATAATTTTTTTACACATAAATTGATGTTGTTAATTATATCAAAATATTTCACAAAGTCTTTTGTCTCGCTCTTAAAGTACTTGTACTTCGCTAGACATAAGTTCAATTTTTCTAAAAGACATTTGCACAAACGATATGCACTTTTTTAAGAATAAAAATAATCTTTTTTACACATAAATTTATGTTATTAATTATATCAAAATATTTCACAAAGTTATGTGTCGCTCTTAATGTACTTATGCTTTGCGAGAATAAGTTCGATTTCTCCAAAGGACATTTGCACAAATGATGCACTTTTTTAGAGTGATCTTTAATATTTACCCCTCAAAATTATCGTATGACCGAAAATATCCTTGATATTGGAAATAAAAAACAATCACGAGGCAAACAAAATTCGAAAACACTTTTACAAACTTATGTTGATAGAGGCTAAATTACGTTCTCTAAAACTTTTGTCTTGCATATGAAAAGTTAAATACTTTCATCTTGCGATGAGGTAAAAGCTTTAAAACACATTTTTATATCGAATAATGTAAAAGTTAAAGACCATCAATGATTTTATGATTTAAAATACTCTAAACATAATTTTTATTAAATAAGAAATATAGATAGAGAGTAAAAATCACTAATTCAAAAGACGAAATAAATGACCATCCTAAAAAAAAACTCATTCAATTATTTTAAAAAGTATAAAAAAATTAAAGATTAAACTATTTGAAGCGGTAAATTAAATGATTCATCTCAATCAAAAATACTATTTAGGTATCTCCATTTTTTCCAATAATACTGAGTTTCAGATTTGACATCAAATAATTGGATTGGAAAGTGGCCATGCCATGCAAATTATAGAAGATTATTTATTTGCATATTGAGGAGTCATTTCAATCAATTCAAGCTCTATTTTTATCTCTCTTTCAGAGATGCCTTTCGAATATTTTTACAGTGAATATACACATTTACATAATACAAGTTTTAAAAAGTAAAAAAAAAAAAAGAGTTCTAAATTTGAATATTTATAACAGAAAGGTGGATGTGATATATTATCAAACTTGTTTGTAGCCTGCAGGCAGCAGAAGTACTGTATCCCTCTATTATTATTATTTTTGGAAAAATTATGTCACACATTTTAGGCTCTATATTTACTCAAAATAGTGGTAATTTAAAAGATTAACTCGTAAAATTATAATCAACTCAATACGTTCAAGTTTGAGTTGATTATGAATTCACTCATTTATTAGCGTAGCTTATTTTAGTCCAAGTTGTTTGACGATTATTTTGGAACGGTAGTGAAAGAGGTGGATTTTCCTTGAGCGAGAGAAATATGTGTGTATATATATTGATAAGCGTGCTGTCTGAGTATATTTATATGCACCTCAATTAATTTTACTGAATATCTGTTAACTCTCATCAGCAATAAGTATCAGGTTACTCTACTTACCAAAATTACGACAGATGAAAAGAAATCATCTCGTGTTTTGTCTCCGTTGAAATTTGAATTTAAGACCAGCTTATTTTCATCTACTTCATTGACAACTAGACCATACTCTTTTTTACCGTACGTGAGAGTTATATATAGACTCAATCCAACTTTGATGTAATATTGTGAATATCTCACCAATACTCCAATATAATATATCTTTTATTGACTATAACAATTAGCATTGAAAGAACCAAGCACTCGTGACAAAACAATACTGTAGGCCAAGTCAATATATGATCTATTAGGTTTTAGTTGAAGTCATCTAGTCACAAGAAATTTTTCTCACAAATTAAAATGATATCCTTGAAGACTTCATCTGTGATTGGATTACATAAAAGAGATTTTAAAAATGGTATTTTATTCTCTAATATATATTTTTTAGATTACTGAGCGAATAAAAGAAGTGTTTGAAAAAGGAAAATAAAATTACAGGCAAATATCATTTGGGTATCTAGTTTACAAAATATGTATATAGTATGTATATATAGTATAGTTTATACCAAATATACATAATATATACATAAATATATAGCTAGAGTGTATTGATAAGGTATACTTCTACCATGCTTATATACTAGATGGCTGAAGAGTTCCCCTACAATTTGTTGATATTATTAGTTTTCAACTCAACCCAAGGCCCATATAGCTATAATCATTTGGAGAAGATTTGTGTACAAGCCCAAGTCTATAGATATATCCTTCAAAATGGAGGATGACAAGGGAAAAAAAGGAGCAAGCTAAAATATTTCGATGGGATGAATACGATTCGTTAATCATTAATTAGATGTCTAAAGTTTAAACTTTGAAATGAAAGCAAAAAAATTCTTACAAAATAATGCTTTTTCATCTTTTAATGTCTTAACATATTTTTCTTTTCACTTGGCTAGTTGATGTACTTTCACTTAATTTATACATGTAAACTCAAAAAACTTAAACCTCTCAAGCTATAGAATAAGTCAGTCAATAAATAACATAAAGTTACTCAATTTATAATAAATTATAACAAATACTCACTATTGGATGTAATTTTTCTATGTTAGAAATTAGAATACAACTCTCTATCGAGAAAGATAAAAATTTCGTCAATCAACTGATATATTAAGATTTTTTTCCTTATTTTTTTTATTCACGATCAAAAATAGGTGTAATTTAATATTTGCAAGATCCTACTTGTCCACTTTTAAAGAAGTGTCAGACAATAGTGTAAGTTGTATAACACACAAAATAAAACATTTTCATTACTCTTTTACAATTTTTTTCTCAACATTCACTAATTAGCAAAGCTCAAAGCTCTGCAACAATGGCGCATCCACTTTCCTTCTCACAATCCCCACTTCCACTTCCTTCTTCCTCTTCGAAATTCCTCCGCCACAGCACCACCACTTTCTCAATCAAACCCACACCCATTTTGCCCCATCTCAAAACACCCAAAATTTTCACTTCAGTTTCCAAAAAACCCAATTCCTTCACTACCCGAAGAGCCGCTCAAGAATCGAACTCAAACAACTCCTCATCGGAAACCGAGCAAAACCCACTACCGGAAACTGAAACGGAAGCCGGAGATCAAGGCGCCGGCGGGGATGAGGTGTTGTCGGATGTGGGTTCGGAGATAAAGAAGCTGATGAAGGATAGAGAACAGAAAGAGCCGGATTTTTGGAGTGGTGTGGCGGAGGAGATAAGGGAAATTGAATGGCCAGCTTTTGGTAAGGTGTTGAGTACTACTGGGGTTGTAATTGGGGTCATTGCTGGGTCCAGTGTCGTTTTGCTAACTCTTAATGCCGTTTTGGCTGAACTTTCTGATCGAGTTTTCGCCGGAAAAGGTGTCCAAGATTTCTTTGGTTAATTATGAAGATAAGGGTTCTTTCAATTTATTTATTTTTCAGTGTTTTTATCCTTTTTTTAAATAATTTTTAACAATTTTTCCCCTTTGTTGTTACAAATTTGGATTGAGAATACTGGAATATATGAAAAGCTGAAAAAAGTGGAGTTTTTAGGCCCCTATGATAAGGGATAATTAATTTCAAAATCAATTTTAAAATCCGCTTCCACATTTAATTGGGATAAAATTCGATGATTAGTTATTTTGAAATCATAGTATTTTTTTTAATCCACGTTAAGGTTGGAATAACAATTGCATGATAATTAATTCTAAGATGATTAATTACGATATAACTTATTCTCAAAGCATGATAATTTTGTTAACGAAACCATAATATAATGCTAACTCCATTTCCCAACTTAAATAAGTAATAATGTGCCTCTTTAAAGTAGAATATTAGTAGTTAGTTGAGCGTTTTGTCTTATTTTCAAATTTTCATGGGGATAAATTTGATGGTAATTTGATGCACGTATTTGACTATTTCCATTCATATCAATATAGTAGCGTTATTCTCGTAGTTTCTTGTCTACAATTTATATTACTATCATACTTGGGCTATCAAATTAATAACCTTTAATATAATTTTTCTTGGTTATTCCTATTATATTACTTATTACGCAGACCTTACTTCTACCTTGAGGAGCAAAGTTGTTGATGCAAAACCAAGTAGAAACTAAGGTGTTCGAACTCTCTTAATATGATACCGAACCCCGTGTCGGTTCCTTCAAAGTTATACTATTTTTGAAGGATCCAACACGCATCAGTGGACATTTTGGAATAGTCCGAGCAACGTAGCGTAAAAATATGCAACAAGAAGCAAAAACCTTCATGAACAAGAAGCAACAGCTCTATAAATTTCAAATGTTGTAGAAACAGTAGAATTACAAAAGCACTAAAAGATACTTGAACGGTTTTTTTTTACTTTAAAGAACATAGCCAATAAAGGAAAGAGAAGGCCTTATTTTCTAGCAGTTTCAGCAAAATAGAAAGGGGAAGGTTTAGACAAGAACATTCTGCTTCATCAGAAGCCCTATTCGCGACTATGATGTAGTAATCGAAGGACAAAAAGTTCAAGGCTCCACAGTCATGTTCTCTGCTTCTCGTCTGACAGTTTCGAAGAGCACAGAGGAAAGATAGCGCTCCCCGAAGCTTGGGAAAACAACCTGCATACCAGTTTAAGTTAGCTACAAGGTAGAAGCAAAACAAAGCTCACTGAGGTTGAGAATGTTATTCCATCATGCAAATTACTAAGATTGGTGAAAACATTCTCCGTGTTGAGACAATACATCAACTCGATACATGTATAGTTAAAGCAAGGAATGATTATTATGTGACCAAAACTTTCAAACTAAACACGCAACTAAAACAATAAAACACTAATGGCAGGAAGCACAAGATGGATCGATACATTGAACAAGTTCCAAAATTAGGGTGTTTAGCTGAACAAGATGAAAATCGATGTCACAGAATCAAAATGAGGAGTGAGGTAACGGTTGTCTTAGGTACATAAATATAACTACTCATTTTTTGTACGCTCATTTTAGAAGCAGGCGGACAACAATAGAGGAGTTATTCAGCAGTAGCAGTAGGCACAAAAATCTTGAGCTTTATAGCACAATGACAATCGAATTATTGCATCTTTCAGGTCCCAAGCACTGCCAGTGAAATAACTTACCCCAACTACTGTCAAATTTCGGACCTTCCATACTTACATATCAAACGTTAAAACCCCCACAACCCAAAAAAACAACAGATGTAGCTGAGGAACAGAAGAAACACAGAAAACTGAATAGAGGTGAATTGTTTTCACCATATTGGCTCATCTAATGTTAATAATGCAGAAAACAAGAGCTTCTTTTTGACAAATATGCAGAAAACAAGATATTTTGGGAAGACAAATTTTAAATGAAGCACTTCCTACCTATACAAAATGAACACGATCAAAAACATTTAGCTATATCAATCACTTAGATGCCTACAAATAACTAAATTCCACGAGTCTATTAAGATACTGGTGCATCGTTTATTTTTTGTTTTGGTCCCATACGATATTTCAATTTTTCAGATAACATAGTTCATCATCAGCTTTGTCTGATCATGATTTATCTAGCATCTCATAAAAAGTGATAAGATACTTACAACAATGAGCTTCCCAGTATTTTCAGGACGCTTAGCAACTTTAATTGCCGCAGCAGCAGCAGCACCAGATGATATTCCCACCTGTTAAATGCATATTTTCATGATCCAAACATGTAGGACACTAGGAGCATGCAAAACTGGAGCATTACTATAACGATGTTAATAGTTCTTGCACACAGATTTTCTCTTTATTTTTCTAGTGGGAGTCCCTTTTTTGGGGGGGAGCCACAGGGGTGAAGGGGGAGCACAGTTAGAACAGTCAAACTTACTAGCAATCCTTCCTTCAATGCCAGAAGCTTAGCCATTTCTATGGATTCATCACTTGAAACCTGATTTATCATAACAAATAAATACTTTCACATGCCTACGCTCAAGATCAATAAGATAGAACAAAAACTGAGATTCACTTTTTCACATTGTAGTTCAAAAACTTAGTAAAAAGGTTTCTGGAAAGTAAATATCTTACCTGAACTACATCGTCAATAAGGTTAACTTCCAAAACACCAGGAACGAAACCAGCACCAATCCCCTGAATCTTATGTGGACCTAATGCATCAAAGGCAAATTGTAAGACTAACTGAATATATAACAATGACGTCTTTAAATTGTTTACAGAGCAGAACTTTCAACATGGTCATAATAACTTCTTTGTTACAGTTCATATATTGCTCATGCTCTAAAACTGTTGGGTAAATGTTTAAACAGCAGATTAACATTTCTTTGTAGATAGGCTTTTACTGTTTTGCATGCTAAAATATTACTCCAGTAAAACAACAGAGAGACTCAAATATTGTTATAATAGATTGTTTAAAAAACAAGCAAAGGAATTGTTTATCTTTTTACCTTTTTTGCTTATCGAAACTAACTCAATTATACTTTAGAGAATCCCATTTTTGGTATGCTGTTGCCAGTAATCTTTATTTCAACTTACGTTTAACTGTTTAGTTAAAGGGTAAAAAGGAAGTCCTCAAACATTTACCATATAGGACTTTTTTCTGTTGGTTTTGCAATAGGCATCGTAAGGGTTTATAAGCTTCCTAGGACTAGGAAAAGGTTATGGTTCAAACCAGTAGATGGACTGTGGACGAGACTTGATTTTTGACCTCCATTACACATAATGCTGTCGCAGCTTCCAGAAAACTATTAACAAATAAAATCTGATTCTGTGCCAATATACCATGTAAGCAAAGTGACTACTAGGAACACCAATATCAACCAATACATGCATGAAATTCCTATCCATTACTTGATAGATCACGCGAATTCCGCCTTCCAGATGCTGCCTACTCCTCTGAACTAATTTTACAATTCCCACCTACTCATTTACTTTGAGATATCATTTAAAAGTCGAAATTTCAGCTAGACCAGCTTTTAGGTTTTATGTGAAATGTAGCATTATTACACAAATAGATACTGTTATAATACTAAATGACCTTAGGTTCTACAAGAGGAAGAATGATAATACTGGAGCCCGTTAGTAGCACATGTGCTGTTGCTCATTCAGCGCAATTAGGTACACCACCATAACTTGCGGTGGCTTTATGCCACTTCACAACAATGTTAGCTAGATATGGCTCAAGGTGTTGAAACCAGAAATAATAGTAAAGTCAGACTCAATAACTGATAAAAAAAAGACGGAGATCCGTTATTTATAAGATTCTCCCTCCCACAAACTTAGTTCTCTACAATATGCACAAAGTAGAAAAAGGGAGAAACCATAACGGTTGAGAAAGAAGAAAAAGCTCACCAGGCTTTCCACCAGAAAGGATAGCACTTTCAACTGGTTCCACGCCATACAGCTATAGTCCATGGAAAAAAGGAAAAAAATTAGCACATAGAAAGAAGTCAATTACTAATCAAAACCAAATCAAATGTTTTGTACTACAAGTCATTAGCCCAATTCTTAAAGAAATTTACCTTGATGTTGGGGTTCTGCTCTCTCAAATACTTGCCTGAACCTGTTATTGTGCCTCCTGTTCCAATTCCAGAGACTAGAGCATCCACTTTCCCGTTTGAGCCTTTCCAGATCTCAGGACCAGTGGTTTCATAGTGTATCTATATTATGGTTGTATTTGAGTTAGCTATTTCTGCATCAGAGAAAGTAAACTTGGCTTGGGAAGAAGAGTACCTTTGGGTTAGCAGGGTTTTCAAATTGCTGAAGAATATAGGAGTTAGGTGTTTTGCCCCTTATCTCTTCGGCCTTCGAAATTGCACCTTTCATCCCTTTTGCTGGGTCAGTAAGCACCAACTCAGCACCGAAAGCACGCAGAATAATTCTTCTCTCAAGACTCATTGAAGAAGGCATCGTAATGATGAGTTTGTAGCCTTTAGCAGCAGCCATGAATGCCAATCCTATACCGGTGTTTCCACTTGTAGGTTCGATGAGGACACTCTTCACAACAAAAGAAAATACTATGTCAGATTCGATTTGCTAAACAAGTTAGTGATCAAATCTCTAATATAAATGGCTTCATTCCTCCTTGGTGACAATCATCACATCTACCAAATTGTAGAACCACTTGATCCCACTAACCAAGAAACAAGCATTGCAAAGTTATTTCAGGAAGTAAGAGTAACTAACCTCGCCAGGTTTGATTAAGCCCTTCTCCTCAGCATCTGTAATCATACTATAACCAATCCTGAGAGTAGTAATAACAACAGATAAGCAAAACACAGTCATCCTTGATAAATACATAACTCTACATCATTCAAGGACACAAGTGATTCTTGTAAAACATGAAATGTAACACATAATTCTTATGAAGGAATATCCACAAGAAAAATGAAGTTTTACCTATCCTTAACACTAGAGCATGGCTCCATGCTTTCCAGCTTGGCAGCAACACGTGCAACACACCCATCCACAACATTATTCAGGTATACCAAAGGAGTGTTACCAATCAACTGTGGGTCAAAACCGCAAATTAATACAATCTACGCAGTTTACAAAATTCAGAAGAAAAGCAGTACCCCGAAAGAAACCAGGATACAACAGGTAGTCAACTTACTTCAGTTATATCCTTGGCAATTCCAGTCTTTTCCCCCGCCATATTATCAGCTTGATTCTGCAATGATTTATAGCAAAACTAAGTGAAACCTTATATAATCAAACCAAATTTCATCAAATCAGCTACTCATTTAACTATTTGAGAACCCTCTAACTCTATTCCACTCGACACCGGTGATTCCGTTCCGTACAAAATATAAAAAGAAACTGAAATGAACATCAGTTTCTTCTTAATTCTTTTCTTTTCCGACTCCCACCAATTACAACTATTTGCCAGCTAATTAGGGGGAAAACACCAAAAAGCTCAAAACTTTGCATACAAACAAATTCAAAGAAGAACATGAGCATCTTTAATCTTATCCCTAATAATTAAAGATCCCATTTTTATTCAATCACCACCAAGAATCCATCATCCCCAGTTCATACAATCTCAAAAAACAAAACCCCATTTCTCAGAATCACTTTTTATCCCATAATTTTTTTTTAAAAGAACCGAAATTTCCCATTTCACTCACTCTCTAATACCTTTACAAGTAAAACCCACAAATCTAGAGCAAAAATCTAATCAGACTGAAGAAAAAACAAAACAGCAATCTTGTCAAATGAACAGAGAACCAATTATCCATAAAAGGCAATCAAGAGCAAAAAAAAATATTAAGGGGCAGAGAAAAATTACCTAGGATTTAACAAAGACAAGAAATGAAATCTACTGTGACTGTGTTGAGGAGAGTACTGAATAGCTTTATATAAGGATAGCCACCTTCATTTGTTTCATTTTCTACAATCAATAATTTACTAAATTTTGTCATTGTTTGACTTAACCTTATCGTGCAGATTTGGGCATCTTACTTTTTTAGTTCTTGTTTCAAACTTTTTTGTTGCCTTTTTGTTATTTTTAAACTTTTTAGGGGTCTGTTTTCAAAGTCAAATAAAAATTTGAAGTTGAAAAATATTTCATGAATCCATATCTTAATAAATACTAATATTTTAAGAGATACATTATTTTTTAGGATATATCAATAAATAAAAAATATATGTGTATAATCGTGGCACAACAAGTTCATATTTATAATGTGTTTGACTAAAGTGTTAGATTAAATTGATTTATAGGTAATTTTTAATTTATTTACGTATTTGATAAATATTGAAGTGTTGATAAGTAAAGTATTTATAGTTAAAATCAAGATTTCTTTAGCTCATAGTAAACAATTTGTTTGATCAAATATTATATAATACTTTTATAATTCACATCATGTTTTTTTCAAAATAAAATTCATAACGTTTAATTCGTCGTATATTTGTTATTGCTCGTTTTGTTTATAAAAATAGTTTGAATTTATAATTTTTAATTAAATAAAATGAAAATGTTTGAGTTACTCTAACAAAATAGCAACTTAATAGCACTTTTTATATCAAATACATTGATTATTTATTAGTAACAATTTCAACACTTCAACTCATGTGTTTACTTTGAAAGTAATTTCAACATTTAATTTTAAGAACAAATATTAATTCGTTAGTGCCAGCATTTATTCACGTAAGCATTGTATTATATATAATTTGAAAGATATTTATAGATGAAGTTAAAAAATCATATTTAGAATGTGACTTGTCCTTTCTGATTTATCGCAATCTAATGTGACCACTTTTAAAAAGATTTTTCTTTAAAAGTTAATCAAATTTTATCATAAAACTCAAATATTATATAAAAAGAACACCTAGATAATAATATATTTTTTCTGGAATTCTATATGCTTAATTATAATATACATTCAATGAGACAACTTCAGTAGTTAAAATACCATAATTAAAATTCAAAATCATAATAACATTAATTTTCTTTTTATTCCGTATTTGATATTTGTATTATTTGCGTATTACAAATTTCATTTTTTAGGATTTCACTCACATAATCAACTTGAATCCTGAATCTCTTATGAAGAATGAAGAGATCTCGACTATTTCATCACAACTCATATCAATATCGATAGTAACATTAGTTTTAATTAAACAAGTTCTATTATTAAACTTTGTAAAAGAAAAAACATAAATTATTGAATGATTTTTTTTAATAAAAGGCATGAAATTATTGGATAACTTCTATATTCTATAATAAATATATAGGATCGGCCGGTTATGAATTATTATTGCACTATATATACATATAAACAATTATTCATCATTTCTTGGTAATAATTAGTTTATTACTACTATTCAATTATAATATAAAGTTTCTGTCTAATTGGCCCTTGAAGGTTTTGAAGGGTCAAATCAAATTACCACTATTTACTTTTAAGTGTTGGTCTATATATGGTGAACTAGCAAGACCGGCAGAGAACAAGTAAACTAATAAAACATTAAAAAACAACAAATTTGTTTGGAAATTCTAGTCCTTTGAATTCTCATCCTAATATACTGTATTTCATTCGTTTTAATTTATATGATATATTTTTTATATTTATTTTTAATAAATCATGTTTTTATAATTAGTATGAACTTAAATATACATATTTGTTTCTTATAAAATTTAAAACTCTTTATTTTTTTTATAAAAAAAAAATATATTTTATGTCATATAAATTAAGTCGGATGCAATAATGTCTAAGGTGCTTTTGTGTTGATGATTTGGAATGTCTTAAGAAAGGCAAGAATATGAAACAAAAGAAAGAACAAGTCCATTAATTAACTAGCAATCATTTGAAGGAAAAAAAAATCACTAGCCCTATTCTTTTTATATTGCAATATGAGTAAAAACATTGAATTCATTTGACATCATAAAATAGGTTTTTGCGTAAATTGAACTTCCATATTCCTAAGTTCTTCTTTTTAATCTCAAAAAAGTAATGTATTACTTTCTAGACTTTATGAAACAAAGTCGATTCTAATACAAACACTATTGTATATAATTATTGTTGAATATAAATTACTATTGGAATACATGCAACAAAGTAATAATATATTAACTAAGGAGAGATTAACACAAAAGAAGATAATCAGAAAAAGATAAGATACAAGAACAGAGAAAAGAAATGAGAGAATTATAATAACAAAGCTTCGACATAATAATTTGCATAATCACTCTTCTAACTCCTAGTCCTTTTTCACGAAGAGTAGATGGACTTGCATTCCTAATAAAACTCTCTAATAGCCCATAGGTCCTTACGGGATCAGTTTGGGTCATGACACTTTCTAAACAGCAACCTTTAAATATATACTTTATGTGTTTTTTTATTAATGATGATGGTAGTCATAGTATCTCATTTGCGCTCATATATTTCATTGAGTAGACACATCTTTGTACATGTGTATACTATATTTATTTTAATGGTTTTATCGAAGTTATATTGTTTAAGAATGACAAAAGTTTTATATTGATGCTTAATAAGACGGGTGAATTCCTCATAAGGCTTGTACAATCCTTCATCTTTTAAGCTAGCTTTTTGGTGTAAGTTTAGCTCAAAACCTAATTTCACATGATATCAGAGTAGAACTCTTCTCACCCGATGTTGGACCTCCGAAATAAAAAATTGTTCACACACCAAATGCTAAAAACTAGGAATAAGATGGGTGTTGAAGAATAATAAAAGTTCACATTGGTGGTTAATGAGATGAATGTACTCTTTATAACCCACTTTTCCCTTTAAACTAACTTTTGGGGTTGAGTTACACCAAATGATATATCTTTTACCTATCGATAGATGAAAAGAATCACTAAAAACTTCATTTTTATTGAAATTTGATTTCTAATTTTCCATTAATTCTTTTAAGTCCATTGTTCATCAAACCACATTCTAGATTCAAAAAAGAAATTCATAAATTGTCTTAACATTCTATCCCACAAGTATACCTCATACAATGATAAAGCTAACTAATCAACAACGTGATAGAATTGTAAATACTTCATTATCCTTATCCAGAGTTTTTTGAGTTTGAATCTTCTAAGTAGGGAGTCGTCTTTGCCTTTATTAGGAAGCACTTTACCCCCCACCCCCACCCCCACCCCTTCAATATAAAACTTTTTGGTGTGAATCCAAATTTAATAAAGTTCAAATATAAATATCGAATCTCGAGAAAAGAATAAACCTTACTACCCCATAGATATGCAAACCCAAAAACCCGACCAACCAACCTACCTACCTTAACTTTAAGCCCAATAACAAAATTCGTTCAGAACTAGGAGCCCAATCCATCACTATTTGGTTCCTGCTTTGAGAGTCCACAGGAGAATAATTTTGGGGCAAATGCAGATAAACGTATAAAATATCTATTAACTATACATAAATATAATTTAAAAGAATTACTATTCGTATTTATAATTTGGATTTATAGCAATCTTCTCACTATTCCTCTTTTCTCTCTCTTTCTACAATACACGTACAACGATAGCAGTCAATGATACAAATACAAAATGGTAGCACAAACATACATGGTAACACATAAATACAATATACAAGGCAATAGATAAAGATAATTAAATACAATTTGTTATGAATTACAACAATAATACAAGTATCAATCAGATATACAAATTGATTGTATCTCTCTCAGATCTCGCTCGTATTTCTCCTCCTCTCATATTGTCGCTCACTTCTCTCCTTCTAATAGTAGCTATGAATCGTAATTAGAGAAACATTAGTTAAGGAGTTTAATTATATTATTTAGTGTTAGTTATTTTTAAAATTTCCTCAATAACTTTTAATTTTTTCATGAAGTTGAGTTTAGAAAACACTTTGATCGTAAAATTGTTAAGTTCAACTTAAAGTTAGAGTGAGTTATTGCATATGAGCAGGGATTTTACCTGTGTGCACCCAAAAGATAGCAACGACAGATTTCCTTGTCATAAAAAAAAACAAAAAAATTTAAAGTTGAATTTCAAAAACTTAGAAAAAAAATCACTTCAAATTACTCACAAAAAAGTAAAGAACAACTTCTATTTTTATTTATGGTCAAAACACAACTAGGAGAAATTTGGCCATAATTCATCGTGAAATTTGAAAAAAAATTAAACTTTTAAATATAATACTTGTAAATTGGTCAAATAAAATGAAAAAGAAGATCCAAGGAATGGTAAAATAATTCTCAGGGTTATATGGATCCTATCAATTGATGTACTTAACCTTACTCCCTTGTATCTATTTAGGAAAAAGAGTTAAAAATATACTTTAACTTTGTTTTATTGGTTGATTATGCCATTATCGTTAAAATAAAGTTATATTTACCCCTTATCGTTAGAATGGAGTTATATTTACTCCTATCGTCACTAATTTCACCATTTATGCCCCTCAATTGAATGAAAACCCTCAAATCAATTAAAATTTACCATCACCCTATCCGAATATACAACCCATTTTTGTTCATTTTCATCTTTAAACTTGTGTGTTCATTTTCAAAAACAATAAAATCATTTGATACAGCCCAACAATATCGAAAACAATGTAATAATAACTACGAATCAAAAAACACAAGAACATAACAATGATTAAATATAGGTAATCAAAGCATTATTTTCCAATCAGATCTTAAAAATTGTCGGAATTACTGTAGCTTGGAGCTCTAATTCATCGTTGTTGATTTCCTCCAGTCTACCGGAGTTTAGAATTTTGTGGAGTTGGATGGACACTATTCGCGATGTGAGTCTAAAGAAAGTCGAAAGAGTGGGTTTTGGTTATTTCAGATTGCGTTTTGTTTATTGGTTGTTGATTGGTAGTGGCTCGTCAGAGATAGAGATGAGGAGAAGAGAGGATTGCGGTGGCTTGGAAGTCTGAACATTGGTGGTGGTTGTTGTTTGGATGATGAAAGAGGAAGGATGTTTGGTTGAAGACCCTCTAATTTATACCATTTCCTCTCTGTCATCTTCTCTACTTGTGGACAACTATACTGCTGGTGGAAGAGAAAAATTCCTGCTAAGATTATAGTGGCGCAGGTGGTGGCTATATTCTTATAGCAAAACAATTTGTATGCTTTGAATTACTCATGACTAATCTTAAGATGAAATTGTAACTAGAGTTGGAGAGTTTGGATGAAAATGAAAGAAAATACTTCATTGTAAAGAATAACATGATAATAAAGAAGAAGATGATTAAACTAATAAAGTGGATTTAAAAAGAGAAAAACGAGTTTTTTGAAAAAAAAAAGAGGGGCGGGTTAAAATTGAGATTGATTGAGTTTGGGTTTTCCATCTATTTGAGGGGCACAAATGGTGAAATTAGTGACGGCAGGGAAAAAATTACTTTATTTTAATGGTAAGGACATAGTCAACCAATAAAAACAAAATTGAGGGGTATTTTTAACCATTTTTTCTTCTATTCACTGTCCATTTTCGACTTGACATATCTAATAAAAATAATAATTAACATAGAAAGTTTATCATTTTATTTTATTAATTAATAAAATTTCAAAATCAATTTACTCATTAAAGAAATTCTATCTATTTCGAAAATTAACTTTCTAAATAGATTGAAAGTATAGCAGGTAAAAACATATTGTCTTTTCTTATAAAAAATAACAAGTAAAAGATCAAAATTAGCCAAATAAAAGAGACATCATAAGTATTTTAAACATGCTTGTACAAACTTTAATACACAATGTATGACACTCACATGCTTGCACTAACTTTTATTTTCTATAAACTTTTCACTTTTTATTTTTCAAAAGTCTATGTGATCCTACAACTCACTTGACAAAGTATACCTTGTTGTTGGGAAGTGTCTAATGTCCTTTTCATTTATTATCTCACATTCCAACTCTATGTAATCTAATAACTCACTTTCATGCCCCAACCCCCAACCCTCCTCCCTCTTATACATAAATGCTAAATGATCAAAATAATTGATTAGAAAACTTTTAAATGTATAATTTTTTTTTATTTCAAAATATTTTTTTTAATTAAAAGATAAAAGATAAAAATATTTAAAAAGTAAAATAATTAGATAAAATATTGTTTTGGTCAATAGGATTTTTCTCAAGTAAAAAGTCAAATTTATTTTTTAGAAGGGCATGTAAAATGAAAAAGGAGAGAATATTTATATTTAATTGTTTATGGTTTAAGTGTGTTGATTATTAATATTTATCCTTAGCAATTGAATTTATGTATAATACTCCCTTCGTTTATTTTTGTTTATTATGTTAATTTTTTTAAAAGTTAATTTGACTAATTTTAAAGTTAAATTAGATTATATTAATTTGATATTTGAAAATTTTAAATATTTTAAAAGTATGCCAAGAATACTATACATTGCAATTTTTACATATTAATATGATAAAAATAATATCATGATTAAAGTTTATTTAATTTTAAAAATAAAAATATGATAATTAATAATAGACGGAAGATAAAGACAAATGTTTTATTGTTTTAATTTTTAACTTTTTTGTTTTTGTCACTAGTAGGTAGGTACAAAAATCAATGAAAATTTTAGACCACTGTTTTTAAAATTTCTTTCAAACTATTTTATGCCAAGTTAAATAAAACAATTCAGATACTATACTAAAAAAATATTAAAAAATCATTTATGATGGACAAAAGTGCAAATAAAAAGTATTTTTTGTTTTTCAAATTTCTTCCCCTCTAATATATACTTTTTTTCTAAGCCCTAAAATGCCATATACAGTATTTTTCACCCCAAATGCTAATTTTTATTTCTGTCTTTTTTTGACTTTCTAAATCTCACACTACTCTCAGGTATTTCTCAGTTTCTTCAATTTCTTATGCATCTATTTTTTCCAGTGAAATTTGATTTTTTAGCTGAAATACTATATAATTTGAATCTTAGACTTCATTTCTAAGGATCAGCTGCTTTAATTATGTGTTTTTTTGCATGTGAATTCATCAAGTATTTATGCTGATTCTTTTATTTGTTTTACTGAGTTTTGAGTTTTAACTTTGAAATTGTTGATTGTGTTGGTAGGTCAATGATTGAAAAGGGGATTTCATAAGCAATTTGAAGTTGATTGATTTTGTTAGGTTGTTGAATTTGATTAATAATGGAACAAGGTTTTGGTTCTGATCCAAGTGGGTCTACCATTGATAAAACTAGGGTTTTAGATGTGAAGCCTTTGAGATGTCTTTCCCCTGTATTTCCATCTGCAAGTGAAATGTCATCTATTACAACTCCACAACCCTCACCTTTTGTGTGTATTACTCCCACTGGTCCATTTCCGAGTGGGGTTACTCCAATTTTTCCTTTCTTGTCTCCGGATGAGCCGGTAAGGATGGGAGAAAGTAGTCAACAAATGCCAAATCAGGTGCCGAATCAGGGGACTTTTGGTTTTGGGCAACCTATGTCTCCAATTCCTGTTAATTCATTTGGAAATCAAACTGCAAATGGAAGTAGTGGACATGTTAATAATGTAGGAGACTCCGGTAGTGGAAAGAAAAAGGGAGGACCGAAAAAGCCTCGAAAAGTTCCTCCGGAGAATGTTGTGGAAGTGGATGTTGAACCTTTGTTAAATCAATTGCTAATGTCTTTTAAACTTGTTGACTTGGATCAGGCTAAGAAAGCTGATGGTGACAAGGAGGTAGTGACGAGGATACTACTAGTTTTTGACTTGTTTAGAAGAAGGATGACTCAAATTGATGAACCGAGGTATGGTGCAGGTTCTGGTAGAAGGCCAGACTTAAAAGCTTCTAAGATGATGATGTTAAAGGGAATGCGTACAAACCAAACAAAGAGGATTGGAAATGTACCTGGGATTGAAGTTGGTGACATTTTCTTCTTCAGGATGGAACTATGCGTAGTGGGCTTACATGCACCAACAATGTCTGGGATTGATTATATGAGTCTCAAACTAACAAAGGATGAAGAACCTCTTGCAGTCAGCATAGTGTCTGCTGGAGGATATGACGATGATGGAGGTGACGGAGACCTGTTAGTTTACACTGGCCAAGGTGGAGTCCAGAGGAAGGACGGGCAAATGTTTGATCAGAAACTTGAAAAGGGAAATCTTGCTTTGGAAAAGAGTGTGCATCGTGCCAATGATGTAAGAGTGATTAGGGGTGTTAAGGATGTTGCAAATCCAACTGGGAAGATCTATATTTTTGACGGACTTTATAAGATTCAGGGATCATGGGAAGAGAAAAACAAGACGGGCTGCAATGTTTTCAAGTACAAACTTCTGAGAGTACCTGGGCAGCCTGAAGCATTTAAAGTGTGGAAGTCAATTCAACAATGGAGGGAAGGTGTGGTATCACGTGTTGGTGTCATCTTACCAGACCTGACATCTGGTGCTGAGAGTCAGGCAGTTTGTCTTGTAAATGATGTAGATGATGAGAAAGGACCTGCCTATTTCACATATATTCCTTGTCTGAAGTACTCAAAACCTTTCTTAACGCCTAGACCCTCTCTGGGTTGTCAGTGTATCGGTGGCTGCCAACCAGATGATACCAATTGCCCTTGTATTCAGAGGAATCAAGGCCTTTTGCCTTATAATTCACTTGGGGTTCTCATGACTTACAAAAACTTGATACATGAGTGTGGTTCAGCTTGTTCGTGCCCTCCTAATTGCCGAAATCGTATGTCTCAAGGAGGTCCTAAAGTTCGTATGGAGGTCTTTAAAACAAAAAATAAAGGTTGGGGACTTAGGTCTTGGGATCCTATACGAGGAGGCTGTTTTATTTGTGAATATGCTGGAGAGGTCAGGGACATTGGTTATGACAGGGATGACAATTATATTTTTGATGCAACCCGTATATATGAGCCACTCGAAGCCGTGCATGATTATAATGATGAGTCTCGGAAAGTCCCTTTTCCCCTTGTAATAAGTGCCAAAAATGGTGGAAATATTGCTCGATTTATGAATCATAGTTGTTCACCTAATGTATACTGGCAGCTTGTTGTTCGAGAAAGTAACAATGAAGCATATTATCATATCGCTTTTTTTGCCATTAGACATATTCCTCCCCTACAAGAGTTGACCTTTGATTATGGTATGGACAAAGCAGATCATAGGAGAAAGAAGTGCTTATGTGGCTCGTTCAAATGTAGAGGTTACTTTTACTAGTGTTCAAGTTGCCATGACGCAAAGGGAGTTAGTTGCTTAGGCACAAATCTACTGGATCAGGTTATGTTTCCTTTGTTCAAAAGTAAAAATTCTCATTGTAACAAATCATTTTTCCTTTTCAAGGCATAATTAGTTATTATCAAGTGAACTTTGTTATTTAAAGTAATGATAATGTACTTTATGTAAGTTGGTGAATATTTGAAGTTATGTAAAGATTTTAAATAATTTGTTGAATACTTTGCAGTAGTTACCATAATGATTTAGGTTGTCAAAGTAGCTTGCCAGTTTTATAGTTTTTGACCTCAAAATCAAGCTTGTCGCACAAAATTGTTCAAATGTGATTTATATTCTTGGATGCACGAGTGGATAGCCTTACAATAGTTGTTAAAGTGTGGTTTTAATTGGATTTCTGGCTTAAATTTGAATTGTTAGATGAATTTGAGTTTTGAAACTTGGATGAAATATGTGTGGATATTAATTTGTCATGTGCAAGTTTCCCTGCATGTGGAAGGCAGGAAAAGACGAGACATGATTTCTGTACACTGGCTGCCGAGAGGGTGTCCTATTGAAGCAGCAGGCAAGGCCCCAAAAATCCTTTGTTGACAAATTTGGTCTTATCACAATTTTAACTACTATCACTTGTAGTAGTAGATACCACAGTGAGTTTGCTTTGGGGTGGTTCTCCATGGACAAGGTTACCTTATATCATTTTTCTGTCTTAATCACGTGTTGCACTTTCTTTTAGTAGCCGCTAGTCTTAAGTAGAGGACCCTTTAATTGACGATGTGTTCTGTTGTCAGCAAGTGGTATCTCACAATGCCCCTTTCCTAAATATCTTGGGTAAAAAGTTGTGGAATGTACCGTTTCACAGAATATCCTTGACCTGGTCAATTCTTGATAAATTTTATGTTTTCAAAGGGAGGTGAGAAACTGATGATATATAGTTCCCTTAGCTGTTTTGCTAAGATTACTGGGAGATATTAATTTATCATACTTGGTGTTCTTAGGATGAAACATCTTAATTGCAATCCTTAACGTATCAGTTCAAGTTTTTAATAATGAAGACAAGACATGTGGGAGAGATGGCATGATTTACGAAGTTAGTAATTCTGTTAGTTTCTGTTTGCATCCGTTTATCACTGATTCTGGACGTTTTAAATTTGTGTTTTTGCAAAAGTAATTTTCTTCCTCCCTTCTGCATGATTGTTTTTTTCTGAAGGTTTCCTATTCCTTTACATCAGCTAATGATCTTAACAAGTTTCTTTCCTACTTTCAGGGAACTTGATATTTTAAAGCCAAAAGGTAAGTATACTCTAGCCGGGTTAGAAATATAGTCTCTATGGTTCTAGAGGTGTGTTGAGAGATAGATTACAATTCACGGGGAGTGAAGTTTGTCCTTCATAACATTCCTGTTCCTATTCTTGCATGAACTCTGCATAATTTACGGGTTGTTTCATGCCAGAACTCTTTAACCTTCTTCTTCTTCACGGAAGTCACGCCCCAAACAGATAATAAACAGTCTACCACAGATTTTGGCATTCCTTTTTATTCGGGGAGGCAAGAAGATGTTCCAGTTCTCTTGCTACTTCACAATGAAGTAATAGGTATTTTTTCGATTCTTCAGCAACTTCACTCACAAAAGACATTTGTTAAGCTATGCTTTTCCTCCACCTTATCCAAACAATTTTTTTAAATAAAAAAACAGCCTTGTTAGATGGACGTCACAGGTTCAAATCAAGATGTGGACTCATTTTTGAGGCGAGTCATTAGAGTTGAGCTGATCGAATCAAGCTGATGCTAAGATAATACAAGTACCACGGATCCTTCTGTACAAAAAAAAAAGAGAAGGATTTTCAGCAATGATAGACCTAATCTTGTGAGGATTCAATTCTAACATACTATCTCCATCCTGTAAATTATACCAAAAGCCATGAACATCGGAATTTAAGCTGCTGTAACCTAGTTGTCTTTCCTTCAAAACATCTGACATTTCTCAACTGTGGATGGTTATCTTGATTTTGAACCAGATTAAAGAAAAAAACCCGCATTTGAGCCATTACTGGACACTGCAAAAAAAAAAAGACTGGTTCACTCCATCTCACTATTACGCATGAATCACCTGTTGCATATCATAACTCCTCTTTTCTGTAGGTTATTGTGTGTGAGGATGCATGACGAGCCAACAACCACATAAAACAGTTAAACTTCGTATGGTGTTTTAGACTTCCCATAGTTGTTTCCATGACTAGCTGATAGAGCATGTCGTCTGCAAAGAGAAGATTGAGTTCTCAACCCCATTACTCCTTCACGTGGCTGGCCAGAAGTCTTTGAACCGTCCTAAATACAGATTTACAAAACATTGAACGTAGGCCCATTCATTTCAATCTGTTGGGGCTTATTATCATGATAACCTCATTTATTTGTTGTTTTCATGTTCGATCATCATCCCAGTTTACGTATTTTACTTAATCCTATGGTTTTAAAAAGTACAATTCTAGTGGTATAGTCACAGATATCGAAGCAAGGGAGGCATGGTCCATATAAACATGGGGAGAGGGAGAGTCTTTTCAATATGCTTTTGTTAACTCGTATTATACACAGTTTTAGCTTAGTATCTGTGTGTGTAATGTAGTTTATTAGTTTCTCGGATTAGCTTTAGCTGTATGGAGCTTATTGCAGTGAGTAAATTAAAGCCTTGGAAGCTACTACTACTTCATTGTTTGGTTACCTAAGCTATAGCTCTTGCCTCGTTTGTCCTGTGTGACTATCAACATGAAACTCTTAAAGATTTTTTGTTGTTGCTGGAGAAGTTTATAACTAAGTGCTGAACTGGTTGAACCACAGATTGTTGTGTTCCATCATTCATGACAGATGAAAATGGTAGGTCATTGTGTGGCTAATCGAAGCCATCTTAAATATCTCAATATATGTAGTTCCGTTTCTCATGACTGATACTTATACTTGCTTAATTTTTCGGATTAGTTTACACTGTCGTTTATACATCTCTGTTTTTTGGCATTAACAGTGGTCACTTAATCACCACCACACCATGCTCTCTGAAGTAAAAAAGCTTTAAATGTTCTTCAGATTTTGTCTTTCTACTGTAAAAGTTCAATCCTAGTAGCTTATAACTTAAAGTATAGCACTTTGAATAGCTTTGCAGCTGACTTCTTATTTTGTAATGCCTGAAGAAAAGTAACATGATTGTATTTTATGGCTTAATATATGGTCAGTCCTTTAAATTTGTCAAAAATATTTCACTTAGACACTCAAATTAAGTCATGTTTCAATTCTAACATTTTAACTCCTAATAAAGTGTTTCAATCGTTAACTTCCGATTTAAATTTTATCCTTTTAACTTTTTTGTCTGTTATTGTTTTTATTACTTTAATTTTATGCATTTGCTTTAATTGTGTTTACAATTGAAAATATATCCCTCTAGGACAATAGACTTGGCCTAAAAAACTATTACAGAATTAAATTTGTTTTCTTTGGAACCAAACGATTTCGTAAGTGTGCCTACTTGGGACGGAACTCACAAATAAGAAGATCTCTTTTACTTTATTTTTTTTTTACGTTTAAAAGTTGATTTGTTAGAAGAAAAAAAAAGCAGAACAATAGATATTTATTTAAAATTATTTTTTTTTTGAATTTTTGTAACTGATAAAGATTTTAGTGAATCCTTCATCTTTAGTATTTTTTCGCTTCCCTCAATTTCTCCTTTTTGTTTTTAACATTTATTCTCTCAATTAAAACAAATAAAAATAAATAAACGAGATACAATAAACTAAAACTTTGACATTTTTACCAAATAATGAAAGTATTAACATGGGTCCTATGAAATGTCAAAATATTGACATTTTGAAAAAATTTTCCATTTTAAAATCTAATTGGGTCTGCTGGAATAAAAAAAACATGTAATTGGGTCTTGGCCCAATTTTGTGCCAAAGTAAGTTGTGTATACATAGTTGTATACTGATGTATACTGGACGTAGCCCCGAAGCGCGCATACCCCCCTATTTAGACGATTTTCGTGTGCTATAGCAAATCATTTTTAGGGTGATCCGAATTTCGACGTCAAAAATGCCAAACTTTTTTGTGGACGTGCGTCAGGACCTTGGCTATGCATCCAGTTGGCCCTCACGGCCAGTCCGACCAATTCTCAAGGTCAACCGAGCCCTGAAGCCCGCATACTCCTCTTTGGACGATTTTTGTGTGCTATAGCAAACCATTTTTTGGGTTATCCGGATTCCAACATCAAAAATGCAATTTTTTTTGTGGACATCCGTCAATACCTTGTCTATGCAGCCAGTTGGCCATCACGACCAATCCAACTTATTTTCAAGGTCAAACGAGCCCCGAAGCGCGCATAACCCCTATTTAAACGATTTTCGTGGGCTATAGCAAACCATTTTTAGGGTGATACGGATTCCGACGTTAAAAATGTCAAATTTTTTTGTGGACGTCCGTAAAGACCTTATCTATGCAGCCATGTTGTCATCACGGCCAACCCAACTCATTTTCAAGTCAAACGAGCCCCGAAGAGCGCATACACCAATTTCGACGATTTTCGTAAGCAATAGCAAATCATTTTTTAGGTGATCCGGATTTTGATGTCAAAAATGCCAAAATTTTGTGGACGTCTGTCAATAACTTGGCTACGAAGCCAGTTGGCTATCACAGCCATTCCGAATCATTTTCAAGGTCAAACGAGCCCTGAAGCGCGCATACCCCCCTATTTAGACGATTTTCAAGTGCTATAGCAAACCATTTTATGGGTGATCAGGATTCCGACGTCAAAAATGCCAAATTTTTTTGTGGACATCCGTCAAAACCTTGGCTATGCAGCCATTTGTCCATCACGGCCAAACCAACTCATTTTGAAGGTCAAACGATCCTCGAAGCGCGCATACCCCTTATTTCGACGATTTTTGTGTGCTATAGCAAACCATTTTTTGGGTTATCCAGATACTGATGTCAAAAATGCAAAATATTTTTGTGGACGTCCGTCAAGACCTTGGCTACATAGCCGGTTGGCCCTCACGGCCAGTACGACCCATTTTGAAGGTCAAATGAGCCCCGAAGTGAGCATACCCTCATTTCGACGATTTTCGTGTGCTATAGCAAACCATTTTTTGGGTGATCTGGATCCCTACGTCAAAAATGCCAAATTTTTTTGTGGACGTCCGTCAAGACCTTGTCTATGCAGCCCGTTGTCCATCACGTCCAATCCAACTCATTTTCAAGATCAAACGAGCCCCGAAGCGAGCATAACCCAATTCGACGATTTTCGTAAGCATAGCAAACCATTTTTTGGTGATCCGGATTCCGATGTCAAAAATGCCAAAATTTTTGTGGACGTCTGTCAATAACTTGGCTACGAAGCCAGTTGGCTATCACAGCCATTGCGAATCATTTTCAAGGTCAAACGAGCCCTGAAGCGCGCATACCCCCCTATTTAGACAATTTTCAAGTGCTATAGCAAACCATTTTATGGGTGGTCAGGATTCCGACGTCAAAAATGCCAAAATTTTTTGTGGACATCCGTCAAAACCTTGGCTATGCAGCCAGTTGTCCATCACGGCCAAACCAACTCATTTTGAAGGTCAAACGATCCTCGAAGCGCGCATACCCCTTATTTCGACGATTTTTGTGTGCTATATCAAACCATTTTTTGGGTTATCCATATACTGATGTCAAAAATGCAAAATGTTTTTGTGGACGTCCGTCAAGACCTTGGCTACACAGCCGGTTGGCCCTCACGGCCAGTCCGACCCATTTTGAAGGTCAAATGAGCCTCGAAGCGAGCATACCCCTCATTTCGACGATTTTCGTGTGCTATAGCAAACCATTTTTTGGGTGATCCGGATCCCTACGTCAAAAATGCCAAATTTTTTTGTGGACGTCCGTCAAGACCTTGTATATGCATCCCGTTGTCCATCACGTCCAATCCAACTCATTTTCAAGGTCAAACGATCCCCGAAGCGAGCATAACCCAATTTCGATGATTTTCGTAAGCAATAGCAAACAATTTTTTAGGTGATCCGGATTCCGACGTCAAAAAGTCCAAAATTTTTTGTGAACCTCCGTCAAGACCTTGGATATGCAGCCAGTTGGCCACCACGTCTAGTCCGACCCATTTTCAAGATCAAACGAGCCCCGAAGTGCACATACCCCCTATTTAGACGATTTTCATAAGCTATAGCAAACCATTTTTAAGGTGATCCGGATTCCGACGTAAAAAATGCCAAACTTTTTTGTGGACATGCATCAAGACCTTGGCTATGCATCCAGTTAGCCCTCACGGCCAGTCCGACCACTTTTAAAGGTCAATCGAGCCTCGAAGCGCGCATACCCCCATTTCGATGATTTTCGTGTGCTATAGCAAACCATTTTTTGGGTTATCCGGATTACGACGTCAATAATGCCAATTTTTTTGTGGACGTCCGTCAAGACCTTGTCTATGCAGCCAGTTGGCCCACACTTCCAGTACGACCCATTTTGAAGGTCAAACGAGCCTCGAAGCGAGCATACCTCTCATTTCGACGATTTTCGTGTGCTATAGCAAACCATTTTTTGGGTGATCAAGATTCCGATGTCAAAGATGCCAAGTTTTTTGTGGACGTCCGTCTAGACCTTGTCTATGCAGCCAATTGGTTATCACGGCCAATCCAACTCATTTTCAAGGTCAAACGAGCCCCGAAGCGAGCATACCCCAATTTCGACCATTTTCGTAAGCAATAGCAAACCATTTTTTAGGTGATCCGCATTCCGACGTCAAAAATACCAAAATTTTTTGTGGACGTCCGTCAATACCTTGTCTATGCAGCCAGTTGGCTATCACGGACAATCCAACTCATTTTCAATGTAAAACGAGCCCCGAAGTACGCATACCCCGATTTCGACCATTTTCGTAAGCAATAGCAAACAATTTTTTAGGTGATCCGCATTCCGACGTCAAAAGTACCAAATTTTTTTGTGGACGTCCGTCAATACCTTGGCTATGCAGCCAGTTGGCTATCACGGCCAATCCAACTCATTTTCAAGGTCTAACGAGCCTGAAGCGAGCATACCCCAATTTCGACGATTTTCGTAAGCAATAGCAAACAATTTTTTAGGTGATCCGGATTCCGACGTCAAAAATGCCAAAAAATTTTTGGACGTCCGTCAAGACCTTGGATATGTATCCAGTTGGCCCTCACGGCCAGTCTGACCAATTTTCAAGGTCAAACGAGCCTCGAAGCGCGCATACCCCCCATTTCAACGATTTTCGTGTGCTATAGCAAACCATTTTTTGGGTTATCCGGATTCCGATGTCAAAAATGCCAAATTTTTTTGTGGACGTCTGTTTAGACCTTGTCTATGCAGCCGGTTGACCATCATGGTCAGTCCGACCCATTTTGAAGGTCAAACGAGCCTCGAAGTGAGCATACCCCTCATTTCGACGATTTTCGTATGCAATAGCAATCCATTTTTAGGTGATCCGAATTCCGACGTCAAAAATGCAAAAAAAGTTTTTGGACGTCCGTCAAGACCTTGGCTATGCAGCTGGTTGGCCCTCACGGACAGTCCAACCCATTTTGAAGGTCAAACGAGCTCCGAAGCGAGCATACCCCTCATTTCTACGATTTTCGTGTGCTATAGCGAACCATTTTTTTGGTGATCCGGATTAAGACGTCAAAAATGCCAAATTTTTTTGTGGACGTCCGTCAAGACCTTGTCTATGTAGCCCGTTGTCCATCACATCCAATCCAACTCATTTTCAAGCTCAAACGAGCCTCGAAGAGCGCATACCCCCATTTAGACGATTTTCGTGTGCGATAGCAAACCATTTTTTGGGTTATCCATAATCCGATGTCAAAAATGCCAAAATTTTATGTGGACGTCCATCAATACGTTGTCTATGCAGCCGATTGTCCATCACGGCCAGTCCGACCAATTTTCAAGGTCAAACAAGCCTCGAAGCGCGCATACCCCCCATTTCGACGATTTTCGTGTGCTATAACAAACTTTTTTTTTGGGTTATCCGGATTCCGACGTCAAAAATGCCAAATTTTTTTGTTGACGTCCTTCAAGACTTTGGCTATGCATCCAGTTTTCTCTCACGGCCACTCCGACCAAATTTCAAGGTCAAACAAGCCTCGAAGCGAGCATACCCCTCATTTCGATGATTTTCGTGTGCTAGCAAACCATTTTTTTGGTGATCCGGATTAAGACGTCAAAAATTATAATTTTTTTTGTGGACGTCCGGCAAGACCTTGTCTATGCAGCCTGTTGTCCATCACAGCCAATTTAACTCATTTTCAAGGTCAAACGAGCCTCGAAGCACGCATACCCCCCATTTCGATGATTTTCGTGTGCTATAGATAACCATTTTTTGGGTTAGCCGGATTCCGACGTCAAAAACACCAAATTTTTTTGTAGACGTCCGTCAAGACCTTGTCTATGAAGCCGGTTGTCCCTCACAGCCATTCCGACCCATTTTGAAGGTTAAACAAGCCCTGAAGCGCGCATACCCCCCATTTCGACGATTTTCGTGTGCTATAACAAACTATTTTTTGGGTTATTCGGATTACAACACCAAAAATGCCAAATTTTTTGTGGATGTTTGTCAAGACCTTGTCTATGCAGCCAGTTGGTCATCACGGCCAATCCAACTCATTTTCAAGGTCAAACGAGCCCCGAAGCCCGCATACCCCAATTTCGACGATTTTCGTAAGCAATAGCAAACCATTTTTTAGGTGATCCGGATTCCGATGTAAAAAAAGCCAAAAATTTTTGTGGACGTCCGTCAATACCTTGTATATGCAGCTAGTTGTCCATCACGACCAATCCAACTCATTTTCAAGATCAATCGAGCCCCGAAGCGCGCAAACCCCCTATTTACATGATTTTCGTGGGCTATAGCAAACCATTTTTTGGGTGATCCAGATTCCGACGTCAAAAATGCCAAATTTTTTTGTGGACGTCCGTCAAGACATTGTCTATGCATCCGGTTTGCCCTCACAGCCCGTCCAACCCATTTTGAAGGTCAAACGAGCCCCAAAGCGAGCATACCCCTCATTTCGACGATTTTTGTGTGCTATAGCAAACCAATTTTTTGAGTGATCCGAATTCCAAAAAAAT